>CM066040.1:2611127-3279855 GCA_033557465.1 Ichthyophis bannanicus
GAGCTAAGCAGGTGGTATGGACAGAGAGGCTGGCTTGCCGTACCCTTGCTCCACTCATTTCACATCCTGTGAGATGCACCTCACCTCAGCCATGGTTGTCTTCAACTACCCACTACCTACATTCCTGTACCCACTCAGCTGAGCACACTTAGTTCAAATCCCGCTCTCCCTCTCTGACTTTCTTCACTTCAGATTCATGCTTTCCTCTTTCCAGTCCACCATTGCACTCACTAAGCAAAACTATTTTCTCCATCTGACTAATCATCTTGCCTCTAACCCTCGCTGTCTCTTTCTATTCTCAATTCTCTTCTTAAGGCACTTCCACCTCTAATCCCTCCTTCTCTCTCTGCCCAAAACCTAGCAGACTATTTCCATGACAAAGTGCTTTAGATTACTCTTCAATTCCCCAATAAGAAAAGTGGAAGGAAGTCCAACAAACTGCCAACATGGTTAAAAGGTGAGGTCAGAGAGACTGTTGTTGCCAAAAAAGCATCTTTCAGGAAATGGAAAAAAGAGCCAAATGACAAAAACTGGAGACAGCACAGGAACTGGCAAGTTAGATGCAAGGCATGGATAAAGCAGGCAAAGAGAGAATTTGAGAAGAAGTTTGCTGTGGAAGCAAAAATGCGTAATAAAGACTTTTTCACATAAATTCATAGCAAAAAACTTGTGAGAGAATCATTTGGACCATTAGATGATAGAAGAGTAAAAGGTTCACTAAGAGGGGACAAGGCGTTAGTGGAGAGACTGAATGAATTTGCTTCAGTCTTTACTGAGGAAGATGTAGGGATGATACTCATGACTGAAGTGGTATTTAAAGGTGATACTGCGGAAGAATTGAAAGAAATGTCAATACACCAGGAAGATGTATTACAACTATTTGATAAACTGAAGAGTAGCAAATCACCTGGACTTGATGGCATACATCCAAGGGTGTTGAAAGAACTGAAATATGAGATTGCAGACCTGCTATTAGTAATCTGTGAACTATCATTAAAATCATCTATAATACCTGAAGACTGGAGGATGGCCAATGTAACACCAATTTTTAAAAAGGGTTCCAGGGCTAATCCGGGAAACTACAGACCAGGGAGCCTGACGTCTGTACTGGGAAAAATGGTAGAGATACAAAGAACAAAATTACTGAACATGTAGATAAATTTATTAGCTCGCAGACCTAGGCAACCCGACACAGGCCGTGTTTCGTAACCTTCGTCAGGGGTTGTAAGGCAAAATTACTATAAACATAGAAACATAACATATTAAAAGTGAAGGAACAAACAAATTCATCTAACAGATACATAAAAGACATAATAAAAAACATAATAAAAATAAATAAAACAAATCATGTAATAAATATATAATATAATAATAAATACATAATGTAATAGTGTTGGAATGCTATAAATCTAATGATATCATAATTAAATAATAAAAATCAATAAAAATTAAATTAAAAACTAGGTACATATAAACAACATCATATAAGTGTGACAAGCAAAAACATATCCATAAAGTTAAAAGAGTGGACCTCTGTATATACTAATTATAGTATGATAATACCAATGCTAACATATATATATATATACATAGAAAAAGATAATAATAATAATAAATAATAATAATAATAATAAATGTAATAAAAATAATAATATTACCCTAAAACCATAATACCAGGGAATATCTGAATATCTAATTATAAAATGATAACTACAAAGAGATAATTAAAAGAGAGCAGCAGGAGTGAACAAATCTTAATTAAATAGATACGAATATCCAATTGAGGAGGTAGGTATTTATAAAAACAATTATAAATCATCAGCAGTTTCTAAAATTTAAACCATATAAAATAATAAATAATCATAATTAAATAAGATAAAAAGATAAAAAAGAGTGAAATAAAAATATTAATATGAATCATTGAAATATATTCAAAATGATCAAAAAACATTAACAAGGTATAAAATTATAATACATAAAAACAAACTTTATTATAAAATAAAAATTAAAGGATTAATTAATAAATTAAGATCATGAAGTAAATTAACTTCATAAATTTATAATAAAAGATGATAAATAATGAAATTATATATAAGATAAAGATAAAATAATAAAATAATAGAATAAGCAATGGTTTGTAAATCTCATACCAAATCTTCTTGTGTTGTGAAACAAAACCTGTCTCAATATTTATAGTAAACTTAAGTAAAAATACCATCACAGGGTTAAAAATACTCTCTCATACCTCTCTATATTCTGTTAAAAATATATTTTAAAAAAATACACTTAAAAAAAATATATATTTTTTTATATATTTTTTTTAAAAAATATTGATTTAAACCTTAAAATTACAATTTTGACTGCTTTTTGATGATTTTTAAATCTTTTTATAGAATCATTTCTCAAATTAAAAGAAACGCCGTTTCAACCTCCTAGGTTTTAGACAGACAACCTCTAATTTGCATGTGCCTATTAGTGCTAATAGAAAAAGAATTTTGGAAAATTCAAAATGATACTTCTATATCTTATTGTACATAATTTGGCAAGAGTACCTCTATTTACTGATATTTAATCCGTGTCTGCCACCTAGTGCTGCAAGGAAAGGGTAATGAAAAGAGCTCCGAAAAGAGTTTTTAAACGGTAAATTACCCTTCGGGGTTAATGTCTACAAATGTCTTTCATCTTTGAATTATACAGGGCAGAATACCAATATAAATATTTATAGAAAGGAGTAATATGAGATTTTGGAATAATGTGATCTCAATATGCCCCCCTCCTTCCCACGGGTAAGGAGTATATTGAGCGCAAGTGCCGGGGCCACCATAGCCCAGCTAATTGCAGAAGGGAGCAGTTTGTAATTTGCACTTTGGAAGCTTTTTTATCTTGGGATCTCGACAAGAGTTGGTAAATACCCTTCGGGGTTAACGTTTACAACTGTCTTTTATTTATATGGGGCAGAATATTAGTAAGAAAGAATTTATAGAATATGAGTGATGGTTTTCAGAACGGAGCTCTTTTCATTTTAAACACTCAGAGTTTTAATGATTATACAAGGGGGTGAACTTGTCGGAGGTTATTTACAAAATGGATAATTTTGCCTTCAACTTAGAAACAACAGTTTCCCGCCTGGGAAGCTGACGAAGGCGCACGCGCCGGCGTTTCTGAAGACAAGACAAGTGAGTCTATCTCTCCGTTTTTCCCTCCTTTTTCACAATATTCCTCCTTTATGGCCGTGCAAGTATATACACTAATGGAATACAAATGTTGGATTCTCTATGGTCCGTTTTTTCCCCCCTTTTTCCCCCCCTTTTTCATAAGATCACAGAAGTAGACAGACGGTTGATTTTATTAGGCTGCAAGTCTATGGTTTCCATAAATATTACCCTTTCCTGCTGGTGGCGAATACTGTGTATACCATGGACTGCCCGAAGAACAAACCAGTCGGTACTAGAGGAGATCAAACCCAAGCCTTCTTTAGAAGCTCAGATGACAAGACTTCGACTTTCATACTTTGGACACATCATGCGAAGGAGATGGATCGATACAATAACAGCAGCTACGGGTTCCAGTCTGTCAACAATGAGCCGCTTGACTCAAGACCGAACACAATTTAGGATAGCTATCCAGAGGGTCGCCATGAATTGACTCCGACTCAACGGCACTTAACAACAACAACAACAGGATAGGCATAAAAAAGGAGAATAAAGAGGAATTAAACCCATGAATCCTGCTTAGGAAGTCATTGTATTAGCCAGTAGGCTACAACTCCATGGTTATTTGCACAGCAATGGCTGGATACAGAAAGACTGCAGGTCACTGCACAAAATGTCTTCTGTGTGTGCCAGGATAGGGTAACCCCACCAGTACCCATGATGCAATGCACAGAACAGCAGTCTACAGCCGATCACCAAATGGAGAATTTATTTAATGCTTTTATATACCGCGCTCTTTAAAATCAGTACGGTTTACAGATAACATTTTGTACAGAGTAGGAAGAGCCTGCTCTGCACTTACATCGAACGGGTAATACAACTTGGATTTTGAACTGTGGTAACTATATACAGATTATTTACAGTCTAGGCAGGAAGTCGCTATGCAGTTGTAGCAACATGGCTTGCCCTGAGAACTGTGTACAGGAATGTAATTTATTTACTGGGTTGTCTGTTTTTTACAGTTAGGTTGTAGGGTTGTGTCAGGTTAGGACGTGCTATTGGCCTGGGCGTAATGTAGGAGAAAAAGATGGTGCTTTAGTGCCTTTCTGAATTGGGCAAGGTCAGTGATCGCATGGATGGTCACTGGGAGCTTGTTCCAGCAGGTAGGTGCGTAGAACATGAAGGCTCTGTTTTCTGTTGCCTGAGCACATTTTGTTACTTCGCTGGGGGCTATTAATGTGCTGGTGGCGAAGGATCTTCTTGCTCTGGTTGCAGGTGTGGGGTGGATAAGGTTTGTCAAGGAGCTAGCGGTTGTTTTGTTGATAGCCTTGAATGTCGAATTGTCCTCATCTTGTGGTAGATTTTCTTGACGTTGTTGCCTATGTGCGCTTTGAAGTCGAGGTGCTGGTCGAGCGTGACTCCTAGGTAGCGGATGGTGGATTGACTCGGGAGCTCGGCCTCTCTCGTCTTTAATGTTGCCGGTGGGGAGAAGGTTTGGTTTCTCATGATGAACAGCACTTCTGTCTTGCTGTAGTTTATCTTGAGACTCTGTGAGTGGAGCCAATCAGTGATGGCATCAAAGCATTTTACTAGTGAAGAGAAGTCTGGTTGGTCGATAGTGAATGGGATGAAGAGTAGAACGTCATCTGCATAAATCAGGCAGGAGATGTTGAAGGAGCGGATGATTGCACATATGAGCTGCATATATATATTGAATAATAGGGCAGATAGCAAGGAACCCTGGGGAACTCCATGTTTTTGTTGAAAAGGCTCAGAGGTCATGGAGCCTGTTCGTACCTGCTGCCATCTATCTGTTAGGTACGATTTGCACCAGCTCCAGGCTGAGTCCTGAATTCCCTTTTCCTGGAGACGTATCAAGAGATGCTCGTGGTTGACGGAGTCAAAAGCCACAGAGATGTCCAAGAAGATCAGGGCATATCCTCGTCTGTTGTTGTTAATCCCTGTGATTAATGAATTGAGAAGCGTGGCAAGAAGCATTTCGATGCCATGTGATTCCCTGAAACCATGTTGGCATGGATCGAGGGGGGCAGTGGAGTCTATGTGTTCTTGGATTTGCTGTTGAAGACCTTCTCAATAATCTTGGCTAGAAGTGGGATGCTTGAAATTGGTTGATAGGATTCAACCTTCTGGGGGTTCAGCTTGTTGTTCTTCAGAAGGGGCCTGATTAACATCTGTTTGAGGGATGCTTCCCTCATGCAATTACGTAGACTCGAACGCCGATGGCGCCGATCACGCTCACCGGAAGATCAGACCGCATACCTAACCCACCTTGCAATACATCGAGGAACAATCTCTATCAGAATGAGACAATATCACACTGACACCCTAAAGAGGTCATTGAATAAACCTCGTGACCTCTTCAATTTGGTCAAATCCCTCTCAAAGGAACCATCACCCGAGCAACACATCAACATACATCCACAAGAATTCGCTGATTTTCTGCAATCCAAGATTGTACAAACTAACAAGGTCACAGCAGTCCAATATCAAGAACCGGCGGACCTCTCTCCACTTGACTTTTTTTCCACACCATCCAATAAATGTATTGAGAACACCATAGCATCACTCAACACCTCCACTGCACAGACCGACCCATGTCCAGCTTTTTGGATCAAGGAACTACGTGATGTGCTCAGTCCTGTCATCGCAAATATAATGAAACTCTCCTTTTCAACAGGTTATTTTCCCACTTCACTCAAGCAGACGTCCATTAGACCATTACTGAAAAACCCCAAACTGGACCCCCAAAAGGTAGACTCCTATCGACCAATAGCTAGCATCCCCATCTTAGCCAAAATAATCGAGAAGGAAGCACAACGGCAAATTCAAGATCACATAGACTCTGTTGCTCCCTTAGATAACTGCCAACATGGGTTCAGAGAACATCACGGGGTTGAGACACTACTCACTGGTCTAATCAACAATATCATCACAGGAATCGACAACATCCATCAAGGTTTTGTCCTCATTTTCCTAGACATCGCCGCGGCTTTTGACTCCGTGAGTCACGAAATCCTCCTGGGAAGACTAAAAGAAAAGGGTGTCTGCAACAAGGCACTAAAATGGTGCAAGTCTTATCTGGACGATAGATGGCAATATGTGAAGTCTGGATCAGAAGAGTCTAGCCACTTCCATCAAAAACAAGGGGTACCTCAAGGATCCTCATTATCCTCCTTACTCTTCAATATCTACATGCAGCCCATATGCAATATCATAAGATCATTCAACGTAAACTGCATGATATATGCAGATGACATTCTTTTATACATGCCTTTCTCCACAACCCACATGGACCTGACCCCACTCACAGATTGTTTCAATGCAGTTTCAACATGGCTCCAGACACAGAACCTACGTATCCAGCATAAAAAAACAGAGGTCCTTTTCATCTCCAGAGACTCCAACTTTACGCCCCCATCCCACGTCAGTGTCAAGGAAGCTGATTTGCAAACTAAAGATGCAATAAAATATTTGGGAGTTACCCTGGACCAACATCTAGACATGAGACGCCACATAAGCAGCGTAGTCAAAGCCATCTACTTCAAAATCCGTTCCCTCAAACACCTACGCTCCCTGCTGGACCCAGACGATTTCCGTACCATATATCAAGCGCTGATCCTGCCGCATTTTGACTTTGCAAATGCCATCCTACAAGGTCTCCCCCAATCCACACTAACCCCCTTACAGTTGGCCATGAATGCCGCAGCTAGGGTCCTCTACGGTGCATCCAGAAACGAACACGTGACTCCCATTCTCAAACAGCTGCACTGGCTACCAATTCACGGGAGAATCACCTTCAAATCCCTTGTATTAGCATTTAAGGCAATCAAAGGCACCTCATCCCTCTCACTCACGAATCTAATCCACATGGTCCCCCCCAATAGAGCAAGAAGAACATCAGCTGTAAACTTGCTAGCAATACCAAAGGCTTCAACAAAGTCCAACACGAACACCACAAACAGGGCATTCAGTTTTTATGTACCAAAATGCTGGAACACCCTACCCCCCGACATTAGAGCCATTACCAATCTATATCAGTTCAGAAAGGCTCTCAAAACATACCTTTTCCGCCAATATTTCCCAGACAGCAACTGAACCAGATATCCCCTCCAAGAAATAACCCAATCTAGAAATGCCCGCACACTGCAGTGTAGATAGATTATGTATATAGTTAACCCAGTTATCCAAGTTTGTACTCCTGTTCAATGTAAAACCTGACAGTTTGTCGTAATGGTCGTTTTGTTATGATGTAAACCGCGCTGATTCTAAATAGCGCGGTATATAAGAAACTGTAATAAATAAATAAAAATAAATAAATAAATGTTCCTGTGGAGAAGGACCGCTCCATGATCTTGGCTAGAGTTGGACTGAGTTCATTGCACAAAGATCTTATCCAATATGCTGGACAGGGGTCGTTTGGGGCAGTGGTGGAGTTGATGGTTGCAATGATGTCCTCAATGCCTCTGGCTGATGGTGTTGTAAGTGAGTTGAGCGGCAGTGGTTTGTATGGGTTGTGACTAGGAGTGGATTTCAACTTGGTAATAAGAACTGACAGTGTATGATACTGACACAGAGCAGCAACAGACCATACCACTGCGCAGATTCTGTGTTCACCCTGAGGGTGAGGATGGGTGCCCAGCACCAAGTCCGCAGTACCTGGGGTGCTAAAGATAGTCTCTGCTGCAGATCCCCATTATTACCAGTGTGTGGTAAGTGTTCCCTGCAGTGGAACCTAAAGTCACATCTAGCCCTGGTGGACTGGGACCCAACCAGAATAGTGCATATCCAGTGTTACAATGTGCCTGCCATGGCCTCCTATTACCAGGGCAGAGGGCTGTCTGACTTGCATGAGGTTTATGTAGCAATGGCCAATATATGCTCCGGGTCAAAGTGGTTTACAGTATATGCCTCTTGTCCCCAAAGGGCCTGCAATCAGCGTTTTTGTAATTGTGGCAGTGGAGGGACATGTGGCACAGCCATGAAGAATAGCTGTGGGACCAGCAACCCCAGTCCCGCTGGCCAAAGGCTGTCCTCTAAGGGGGGGGGGGGGGGGGGGCATGTTTGAACCAGTAGGCCAGATCTATAGTTGTTACTAGGGCACTAGCAGACCAGCACAAATGCTGGGAGAAGGCCTGGAAAAACCACAGCTGCCACCCACCAAAGTCTGACATTCACCAGCAGAAGGCACAGTCAGACTGTACCTGCTGCACTCCATCAGGTGTTTCAGCCATGCACATTCTAACTGCAGACAGTCCACTAGCCACTCCATATTGCATTTTCACAGATGAACTATGTACACCCAGCAGATGCCTCAGTGATTGGGCCCCAGAACAGAGAGCACACAGATATCACTAGAAACAAGTGCTATAACAGCACTATGTGGGAACATAGCTGTGCCATGGTCACTTTTTGGTCATAGTGAGAGTGCCATCTCAGCATGTCATACAGTGGCCATCCAGGCAATGCAGGTGGCAGATGGGAAAAAAGGCATCTTAGCCAGTGACCCTACCATTGTGGCAGACACATCCAGGCCAATCTGCGCTATTTCAGGCAATACCCACAATCCTCTGCCTCACCTTATTCACATTTTCCAAACAGGCTGAGAAAAACTTGATCAATGACAGCCAAAGTGCAGTGCAGTGCAGAAAGCCACAGGACAAAGAGGAGACACAAACACACACACACACACTCATTGGTGCACTGAGCAAAAGTGGAGATGATTGCCATTCCTGTTTGACACACCCGTCTCAATGTCAGCTCAAGGATTGATAACATGTGCACTGTTTGCACCTGCTATATTACCATGCCTTACCCTCACCACAGATTGATAACATGTGTAATGTCTGTACATGCTATCAACCTCCATCCAGCTGTGGATAGTGGAGCCTGTCAGTGCTGCTGGTGGGTGTTTTCACCTTTGCTGGCTGCACATGCTGGAGCTGTAGTTACATTATCACCTAAACTTTGTCCACAGGAATCAGGTCATGCAGGAACCCAGTAGGACCTGAACCTGTGACCTTGTACACATACATACACCAGCAGTCTGTGTTACACCACAGTGGTACCTTATAGCAACAGCAGCTCCTGTTACTGACATACTGCTCTTCAGCACATGTTGCAATGCATATGGTGCACATGATCAGGACAAGGCTTCTGTCTGCTGAAGACTGGTGTCACTTCCCACAACACCACCAACACCCCACCATGCAGACATGTCCATGCACATGCATTTTAAATGTTGGTTTGGCGGGCACCTTGGGCAAAGAGTCCGGATGGGGGGGAGAGGTGCACATGGACAGCCATGCAACCCTCCCACCAGCTGCCCATGCAGTGGCCCCAACACCGTCTGCCACCGATACATCTCAGGGGGAGGATGGCAGCCACTGCTGTAGTAGTTCACCAAGTAACGCAGATAAAGATAAATTCACTCAATATTCACCATAAGAAACTCAAAACTTATACACAGTTATATCAAGACTTTAGTATGTGTACGAAGGTCTCAGACTAATAGCACTTTAATTTGGACCAGAATAAAGTCCTATCATTGTGCTAATTAACATCAACGACCTTCAAAAGTGGAATTAATTAATATGTTCTTAGTGAGAGGAATTTTACCCTACAAGTTTTTATAAAAATACTTAGCTCTGTTTGGCTCACTGTTTTTTGGGTTACCTTCTCACAAGCTCAAAGAGATCCCAACGCCTTTTTTGAGGCGCCCATGCATTTCAGTAAAATTAGTTTCTTCAAGGAATAACCAATCACCACCTAACACTAAATGATAAAAAATAAAACATAAGTCAATAACATATTGCCCGTTCCGTGTTTCATATTAAATATATATTCCACTCTCTTACATAAAACCACAAATTGAAATCCCACCTATAAGTCAATGCTGCACACGTATCCAGAAGATGAGCTATTTCACCACATCGGGATTCACCCCTTCTCGCCCAGGCTAGAAACGCCATGCATGCGAACTATAATATACCACCTCATTTAAAGAACCATACTCCTCCCCCGCCTACGTGGATCAAACCCCGTAATGTCCTATGTCTTCGACGTATGCAAACTAGAGAAGCACACATTGATATCTTAACTCATTCACTCTGTCTAGTTATGTCACAGTCTTCAAATAATACTCCTCCCTCCCGATCACATCATCAGCCGTCTACTATATCGAAATACTATTATGACTATATGTCATGTGTTTTCTTTAAATTCCCGAGTAGTTTTAAATACACGCCGACCATTCAATCATCGCATTGAACCCCCAAGGAGTTCTACTAATCAACAAGTTCTACTAATCAAGGAACAACGATGGATATTCACTTTGAATTCAATAACTCCTTGGGGTATGTAGTTGAAAAAGTCTTTATTTCGCGTTTTTGCTTCCGCAGCAAGCTTCTTCTCAAATTCTCCCTTTGCCTGTCTTATCAATGCCTTGCATTTGACTTGCAGGGGTCTGTTCACGGAAGTTTGTAAACATACACAGTAGGCTTCGCAGATAAATACCACGGTGCTTCCAAGGGTGAAATTATCACCTAGCAGTCATTGGTTTTATCTCGGTGACAGGGTAGTGCTCCTTGCAGTATGTTTATGTTTATGTTTATTGAATTTGATATACCGCTGAGGAAAATACATTGCAGCGGTTTACATAGTAGAATTAAATTAGGAAAAGAAAAGGAAGTTACAATGTAAGACAGGAAAGCAAAAGAGCAGAATCATACAACAGGACATGTTGGGGAAGGGAGGAGGATAGAGCAGAGTGGATCACACAAAAGGATTGGGGAGGTCAAATGCACGGGCAAAGAGGTGAGTCTTGAGGTTTTTTTTGAAGGTGGAATGTTCGGGTTCAAGTCTGATAGAGGAGGGCAGGGAGTTCATAGAGCAGGTGCCAGGAAGAAAAATGCAGATGCACGGGTGGACTGAAGTCGAGCAGAGGAGGGTGAGGGAAGATAGAGGCGGTTAAGATGGAGAGAACGGAGGGAACGGGCGGGGGCATGCAAATGTACGAGATTAGACAGGTACTGGGGTGTACGGGTGTAGATGACTCGATGAAGAATTACCAGAATTTTATAGTGGATACGGGACTGAATAGGCAACCAGTGTAGATGGATGAGGAGGGGTGTGATGTGATCACAGATGGAGGCATGAGAGATCAGACGGGCTGCGGTGTTTTGTATAAGTTGAAGACGGCGGAGGTGGACATTAGGGAGACCGGCTAAGACAGAGTCACAGAAATCAAGGCGGGACATGACGAGTGAGAGGAGGAGAGTGGTGAGGGCTGAGGGGGAGAGGAAAGGTCGAATAGCCCGGATTTGGCGAAGATAAAAAAAGGAAAGCCGAGAGATATGTGCAATATGATCACGGAAGGTTAGTGTAGGGTCGAAAAGAACGCCAAGGTAACGGAGAGAGGAGACTATGGGAACCGGGGAACCAGAGAAGGAAGGGAAAAGCGTGGGTGGAGAAGCATCCCGAGTGAACCACATAGCAAGAGTTTTGGTGAGGTTGAGGTGTAAACAGTGAGTAGTGAGCCAGTCGGTGACAGCAGTAAGACAGGCGTTGAGAGGAGAGAGATCAGGTGAGAGGGGAGAGGTGTGATAAAGGAGAAGTAAATCATCAGCGTAGTAGTAAGCAGATATCCCGTGTTGTTGGACTAGGAGGGCAAGAGGTGTGAGAAAGATATTGAAGAGGAGGGGTGCTAAGACTGAACCTTGAGGGACCCCACAGAGAAGGGGGGTAGGCTTAGAAGTAGTAGAGGAAGAGGGGGCAGAGGAAGAGCGGACGGAAAAGGACCGGGAGTGAAGAAAGGAATGAAACCAGTGAAGAACAGTACTGCAAAGACCTGCATCACGGAGACGGGCAAGGAGGAGGGAGTGATCAACAAGGTCGAAAGCGGCTGATAGATCAAGGGAAACCGCCACCGAAAGGTCACCCCGATCGTGAGCAGAGTGGAGTTCATTTAAGAAGCCTAAGAGAACTGTTTCAACACTGTGACCGGGTCTGAAGCCTGATTGACGGGGGTGTAGAAAGTGAGTAGAATCAAGGAAGGAGGATAGCTGAGAGAAGACAACTTTCTCGAGGATCTTAGATAAAAAAGGAAGGTTAGAGACGGGGCGATAATGTGCGGGTACAAGTGGGTCAAGTGAGGGCTTTTTTAGGATAGGGCGAACCAGGGCGTGCTTCCAAGGTTGGGGGAAAATACCAGAAGAAAGGCTTGAGTTAATTAGTGTAAGAGCTGGGGGAAGAAGGGCCAGGGAGGGAATGAGGAGCCAGGAGGATGGAATAGGGTCAAGGGTACAGGAAGTCTTCTTGGAAGAAGATAGTACTGCAAGGAGCTCTGGGGGGGGTGAGTGGATGGAAAGAGTGCCAGGTGTGAGACAATTGGGAAAGAGGTGGAGGAGAACAGGGAGGGGGACTGGAAATTGGTGGAGGGCAGAAAGGGAGGGAGTGCCAAAGATCAGTTACTTTGGTGCTGAAGTAAGTTGCCAGTTGAGAGGGGGTAGGTGAAGGAGCAGGAAGGGAAGGAGAGGTGTGAGACTGGAGAGAAGTAAGGGAGCGAAGGACAGAATAAAGGTGACGGGTCTGGTTTGGTGCAGAAGAGATAGCGGTAGAGTAATAGTTTTGTTTGGCTTCGTGGACCTGGGATCTGTAATAGGAGTGAGCAGAGCGGAAGCGGGAAAGGGAGAGTGAGGAAGGAGCCTTGCGCCATCGGCGTTCTGCACGACGGAGCTGAGATCGGAGAAGGAGGAGACCGGGATGAAACCAGGGCTGGGAGGGACGAGGTTTGGATGACCGAGGGCGAAGAGGTGCAATCAGATCCAAGGCTGATGAAAGGGAAGAGGACCAGGTGGAGGACTGAGAAGAAGGGGAGAGAAGGGGGAAATCAGTTGGGAGCAGTTCAGACGCGGGGGGGAAATGTTGTGGAGTTTCTGAGGAGATATGCCGAGTATAGGGAATCGCAGAGGGGGGAGAGTGAGAGGAATTGGAGGAGGGGGAGTTGGAGGGCGAAATGGGGGAGGAGAGAAGGCAGTGAAAGGTAATGCAGAGATGGTCAGTCCAAGGGAGAGGAAAAGCATGGAAGGACTGCAGAAGGTAAAAGGAGGTAGAGGGAGAGAGAAGAAGATCAAGGGTATAGCCAGCGGAGTGAGTCGGAAAGGAGATATGCTGAAGAAGGGACAGATCATGTAGGAGAGAAGTGAAGGAGTGGTCCCTGATAGAGACAGGGTGAGCAAGATGCAGATTGAAATCTCCAGCGATAATCAGTTGAGGGTAGGCTAGGGACAGATCGGTGATTGAAGAAAGAAGGAGATCCCATAGATCGGGGCGGAGGGCTGGAGGAGCATAGAGAAGGAGCAGGTGCAGAGGGGGGGTGTAATGGAGTTTCAGGAGCAAAGCTTCTGGGTAGCGCAAGAGGGGGGAGGTAAGGGATGTGAAGGGGATGGAAGAGTGGAGGAGAGCCGCTACACCACCGCCTGAGCGGTCGAGACGAGGGGTAGAGACGCCAGTAAAATCTGGTGGAAAACAGCGGGCTAGGAGCGCGTCTTCCCCCTCTTTTAACCAGGTTTCGGTTAGAAGTAAGATGTCAAGGGAATTGTGAGAAACAAGGTCGGAAATAAGAAGTGTCTTGGAGCGAAGGGAGCGGCAATTAAGGAGACCAAAGCGGAGAGAAACAGGTGATGACCAGGATGAAGAGGGGTGAGGAAGGGAACTAGGGGATAGTGAGCTGGGCAGGCACAGGAGAAGATTTGAAATGGAACGGAAAGCAGAGCCATGACAGGTGTGCAAACGGGTGGGGGGGAGAGGTCGGTTGCCCCAATGCACCGGAATAGGAGGCATAGGGGAAGTGAAGTTGCAGACAGTAATTGGCGAAAGTGGAGTGCCAGCAAGGGGCATTAAACTTACCGGAGCAGTAGTGAAGTGAACCAGGGAGGAAATCCACAAAACCCGAAGAGGACCGAGTAGGGCCAGGCCAGTAATCAGACAGATCGCAGAAAGGACTGAAAGGTGCGCCCTACAGGAGCCGCCCCAAGAAGCGCACGTAAGGAGCACGCCATGCTCCTTAGGTGCGCTCCTTCGGTGCGCGCCCCTGTCGCGCGCCACGGCGACGAGCGCCGCCGGCACGCTGGTTAAATAGTGAGGGCTACCTCTGGGAGCGCAACCGCGGGATCGCGGTCGCGTCACTTCCGGAGAAGGCGGGAGCAATGGGAGCACTGAGAGAGTAACCAGTAGGATTCTGTGAAGACACAAGGGGAGCACATGGGATATTTCAGCAATCATTAAGCAGATAATGCAGCAGAGATAATAGCAGGAGATCTAAGCGCCGCCGGCACGCTGGTTAAATAGTGAGGGCTACCTCTGGAAGCGCGACCGCGGGATCGCGGTCGCGTCACTTCCGGAGAAGGCAGGAGCAATGGGAGCACTGAGAGAGTAACCAGTAGGATTCTTCTGGAGAGTTTTATGGAGCTCGGTTGCTAGCGGATGGTGGTGTCTGTGGGGGTAGGCTCGATGCTGGTGGCGTGGCTTAGGCTGTATTAGTTCTGCTGGTTAGCGTTGTGGCACGTAGGGGTTTCGGGTGCTCTTCTGGGTATCGGTTCACCGCCTAAGGGCCACGCCAAAGGGCCCTCTGGCGAAGCCCTCAGGCACGGGCCCGCCAGGCGCGGGTACACCTGATGGCGCCCTTTTTAAACTGAAGGGGTTCACCCCGATTGGGCGCCCCAGATGCGGTGTGGTCAGGGGGTTGTAATGTAAACCTGGTAACGTACATTAAAAAGGGACAATGATAACCTGGATCCTGTCAGAGCAATGGAGGGTATGTGACCTGACAAACGCCACATGGAGTGCTAGTGGGAATCAATCCCTGGTCCGCTGGCCAGTGTACAAACCGTTATGCCATTCCTCCACACCATGACATGAATATCTCTGCCATCGATGATGTGTAGACAAGGAGGCAGGTGCATCTTTAATCCAGCACCAGTGCCAACGAACATCAATGCCAGCTATGTCCCACAAACACCTCCCAGGTGGGGATGTACGGGCACCAGCCTGAGCACGTATGTGGCAAAGTAGTAGAAATGCCCACCCAAAAGAAGCCACAATGGTCCAAATGAGCCGACATGCAACTGGCCAGGCACATGGGAGCGAAGAATGTAGCTGTGTTAAAATGGAACACCTATGTAGATATCAGTGAAACCATCTGTGGGCAGGAATGCAGCAGCGCAACGTTGGATACACCACACACATCCTGTGTATGATAAAACACACACACTGGTCAAGGATCTGAAAGGTGGACTGTGGTTGTGCTGTGAGTGATCCAGACGGCATCGACGTACGTTGTCTGCATCATCACTGCAATAGCACGAGAACACATGGCGCATGGTTGACGTTCCAACATACCTGGCCAGAATGTCTGCAGGTGTATAGCTGTCAGTGTCAAACACCTGTGCATGAGTCATTGTAAGATGGACAGAACTAAGTGATCGTAACATGTGTCCAATGTCCACCAACTGTACCATGGCCATGTGAGTGCTCTGATAGGTGGGTCAGCCATGAAATATGTGTCAGGCCACACAACTGACAGGGAGCACGGTCCAGTCAGGTACACCAAGCTAACCACACAACCACAAGGCGATAAGGTAGGAAAGGAAGATACAGAGATTTATTTACTTATTTATTTATTTACATTCTCTTATATACCGCGCTATTCTGCATCAGTGCGGTTTACATTGAACAAACTGAAATTACATTGAACAGGGCATTATAACTTGGAGATAGCTATTTTACAGGGAACATGGGCTTTGGAGGGTTAAGTGGTTTGCCCAAGACCACAAGGAGCACCTGTGGGACTAGAAACCCCAGTCCTTCCGGCCCAAGGTTGCTGTCCTCTAGTGGGATTTGAACTCCCGACCTTCCGGCCTGAAGTACCTTGCCCCAACCACTAGGCCACTCCTCCACTCCTGAGATGTAATGCCATGCTGCCATGCAGAGATGTGGATCTGCAGTATACAGGCAAATGCACAAACATGACAATGATGTCATGTCCCAATGCCCCAGCACAACCCCTCAGCTGTGTAGACCATATGTGTGTGTAGCAGTGGGTCATACAGCAGTGTAGATGGCCAGAAAACAGTATGTGATGGGCCGAGAAAGAGCAGATGTCAGGTACTCAGGCAAATACACATCTTTAATGCACAAATGGGACCAAAAACAGTGACACAATGCAAAATGAGGACATGGTAACAGGTACGAGAGGCACATATTGCCAAAGAACAAACAAAGCAGAACCTCACAGACATGCAGTGATAGCACTATGCAGAAGGCCTGCTGCAATGGGTGCTGTGGATACAGGATCATCACACATATGTCAAGGTACATGGAATGCACACATTTATTTATTTATTTATTTAATTAATTAACAATTCTTATATACAGCGCTCTTTGTTATCAGTGCGGTTTACATACAACAAAATTTTACTCAGACGGTTAGGACCTGTCGTACGTTTACAGATAACAGGGAGCATAACATGGACTTAAACTGGGGGGAAACTATTTACATTTTAACAGATATCGTGATGGTAATTCTATTTACATTACAGTATCTCATGCATAGATACCGAACTATATGGTCTATGTTATATATTTTGTAGGAGGTGTATTTGGTTTGTCATTATGAGAGCTTGAGATCTTGGTAGGCGGGGAGTCGTGGATGAGTTTAGTGAAGTACATAGTGAACAGATGGTGTTTTATGGCTTTTCTGAATTGCATAAGGTCTCTGATTGATCTGATGCTAGGGGGGAGTTGATTCCAACATCTTGGGGCATATGATATAAATGCTCTGTTATTAGTTGTTTGGGACCATTTTGTTGATTCACTAGGGATAACTAGTATATTTTCAGCTGTTGACCTCCTGAGTCTGTTGTTCGGGGTTTGTGTGAGTAGATCGGAGACTGAGGATGGCGATAATTTATTTATAGCTTTAAAAGTGGTGAGAAGGGCTTTATATGTGATCCTGCAGCTTATCGGAAGCCAGTGAAGCTCCATTAATATCGGTGTTATGTGGTCTCTTCTTGTTGCTCCAGAGAGAATGCAGGCTGCAGTATTCATGGCTAATTGAAGAGGATATAGGGTATTCTTGGGTAGGCCGTGTAGTGTGATATTCACGTAGTCAAAATGAGGTGTGACTAACGCTTGGAATATTGTGCGGAAGTCCTCGGGTTTTAGCATGGGTCTCAGGAGTCGAAGGGTTTTGATCTTGTGTTAAATGGCCTTTACTGTGTTTTTTATGTGTTCCTTGAAGTCTAGTTGTTGATCAATTGTAACACCAAGGTAGCGTATGGATGACTTGACTGGGAGTTCGGCGTCTCTTACTTTGAGGGTCGGAGGAGGTAGAAGCGTTTGTTTCTTGTGATGATTAGGACTTCAGTCTTTTTGAAGTTTCTTCGCAGGTTCTGGTTAAGGAGCCAATCCATTATCGTGTTGAAGCAGTTGATTAAAGCTGTGTAGTTGGGATTTGTGATATTGATCGGGGTAAAAATGAGCACGTCGTCTGCATAGATGAGGCAGGATAGACCAAAGGAACGGGTGATTTCACAAATTGGCTGCATATATATATTAAAGAGAAGCACGGATAGAGAGGAGCCTTGAGGTACTCCTTGCTTTTGCTGGAAGGGCTCAGATGTATTGGTGCTAATGCGGACTTGTTGCCATCGGCCTTCAAGGTATAGGTATATATACACCAGTTCCATGTGAGACCTTGGATACCCTTCTCGTGGAGTTGAGCTAGGAGTCGCTGGTGATCCACTGAATCGAACGCAGCTGCAATATCAAGAAAGATCAATGCAAAACCCATCTTGATGCTGTCTATCCCACTAATGAGCACGTTGGAGAGGGAGGTAAGGAGTGTTTCAACCCCATGAGCTTCCCTAAATCCATGCTGGCATGGGTCCAGAAGGGATGATGTGTCTATATGTTGTTGGATCTGTCTTTGAGTCTCTTTCTCGAGTATTTTGGCTAGTAATGGAATACTAGAGATAGGCCGATAGGATTCCTCCTTCTTTGGGTCTAGACAGTAATGGTCGGATGGATGTTTGCTTGAGGGCAGCAGGGAATACTCCAGATGAGTAGGACAGGTCTGTGATTTTAGCTATGAAAGGACTAAGTTCTGAGAGCATTGTTCTGATCCAATGCGCTGGGCAAGGATCATTTGGTGCAGTAGTAGTGTTGATGGGGCAATAATGTCCTCAATGGATTTTGCAGATGGAGGTGAGAGTTTAGTGAGTAGTGCTTGAGGCTGAGAGGTTTTGGAAGGTTCTTGAAATGTGGTTGTATTTGCTTTAGCTACTTTGGATTGAAAGTAGTTAGCGTATAGTTGCGGATGTATAGATTCTTGTTGTGGTGGAGATGGCTCCTTAGTTAGTGATTTTACTAAGTTGAAAAGATCTCGTGGCTTGTTTAGTGAGCGGCTAAGGAGTTCAGAGTGGAATTCCTTCCTCTTGAGCCAAGTTGAATCGCGGTGAGTTTTCAGGTGAGCTAAGTAGGTTTCTTGGTCTAGGGTGTTATGGGTGCGCCTCCATTTTCTCTCTAGTTTTCTCAGGTGATGTAGTGATGTTCGTAACTCAGGAGAGAACCATGGGGCGGGTGGCTTTTTATTGGAACGACCATTAGGCGTTGGATGTTTATTAGTAGGCGCTTGTTGGGCATACAGGAGAAGGGTGTCGTTCCAGTTAGCTACTGTCTCATCGAGGTTGGATGGTGTGAGAGCGGGCTTTGGGAGTGCCTGTTTGATGATCACTTCTTTATCCAATGGTTTGAAACGTACTGGGTTAGCTGATGTTTGGGTATCTGGTTGTCTGAGTGTGTTCCATTGTGCCGGGATCTGGAATGTTATCAGGTTGTGATCTGACCATGGGACAGGGGTGATGGAGAGATTGAAACTGCGTCTCGTGCCTGTGACTATGGGTGGAGCAAAAATCAGATCAAGGAGGTTTCCTTTTTTGTGGGTAGGGTCCATTACAATTAGTTTGTAGCAGAGGTTCGCCATTGCTTCAAGGAAGGTGCTTGATAAGGTGGGCTGTGTGGAGGCGAGATTAAAATCACCCAGTAGCCAATTTTGTTTGCTGGGATCTTCAGGATTAGCAGCTAGGTCGATTATGTCAGAGAACTCGTCTGAAGAAGCGCTTGGTGCTCTGTATTCAAGATTTATGGTGTTGATTTTGTTGGAGATGGTTATTGTGTCTAGGTGGAGTGAGCTCCTGGTTAGGTTAATTCGGTATTGTAGTGCAGTTTTTGCAAGAATGAAGACTCCTCCTCCTCTCCTATTTTGTCTGTTGCATGTGAAGATTGAGAAGTTAGGTGGGGTGAGTTGATTTAATAGCACAGAGTCCGTGTCTGAGAGCCATGTCTCAGTGACCATTAGTAAGTCTAAGTTCATGTTGGTTATTAAGTCAGTAATGGCTGGCCATTTATTTTGGACTGAGCGTGCGTTGATGAGGGCGCACTTGAGGTCATCCTGAACTTCTGTTTTTTAACTCTTGAGTTACATTTTACCTGACTTAAGTGTTGAGTCAGCTCTGGAACGTTAGTTGTTGTCCCCTCTGCAGCTCCTCTGCTTCCGGGTTGGCAACAGGATTTTCCTTCAGGATTTTCACCTTCCCTTCCGGACTTCAGGTTACTCCACTTCGGGTTTTCTCCCTCCGATCCGGTCTCTCTAGCTGATCCGCTCCGGCTCTTGTCCTTCCAGCAGTTCCAACTAGGCTTTCTTTTTTTTTTTTTTCAACTCAGGAGTTTTCTTTCCTTTTCTTTTCTTTTTTTTTTCTTTGTGCAGACGTAGGTTTCAAGCACCGAAAAAATCCAATAACTACGCCATTTTATGTCACAGGGCCTACCTTGGCAGCGTACTGGAGCGAGGTAGGTGGGACATAAAAACATTTAAGGTTGGGTTTGGCCAATATCAAACAGGGCCCAGGGACTTTCAGCCCTGGTAGTGTCCTTTGGTACCAAAATCCCACAGAAAACAATAGGTCCGAGTGGAGGGAAAACAAAAGGCATTTATTTCCCCTTTCATGCAAAAAGGTTCATATGCTTGGATACACAAAAACGTCAAACACAAATTCCTTGCTTCAGGTAAAAGAAAAAGAAAGCATTAAAGGAAAACTGTTATCTTCACAGTAAATGGAATAGCAGGCAAACAAACAGTCTCAACTCCCAAGACCTAGCTTAGTTGCTCAGTAAAGACTCCAAGCTTCCTGTCTTACAGAAGCTACAGTCCATCTCAGTGTCTGATGCAAATTCCACCTGCATCTGTTCCCCTTCTGAAGCCTCTGAGCCTAAGTCAGTATTTGTTGGTAAGTTGTAATAAGGCTTTTTATATATCTTCTGCACAACCCCCCAATGCTCAGGGTTGAATACAGGGCGTCGGTCCTGCGCCCTCAGATACTGGGAACTGTCTTCCTTTTGCAAGTGTTTTGTTTTTGCTTTCTGTAAAGCTTGGTCATTAACCAGTCTCTTAGTTGGTGCGTGTTTCTTGCACCTTACCTCATAAGCATTCTCACAAGGATAATATTCCTGTGCTCCCTGTACTCCCCATACATCAGCAGTTTGTACCCTGCTTTTATTTAAATATGGGTTACCTTTTCTTCTCGGCTTGTCTGCTCCAGGTGAGGTTTGAGGCCTGCTCCGGTTGGGATCCTGCCTGGCCTGAGCAACAGGCCTTGTGCTCTCCAACCGTCTTGCTGTTGGCTTTAGACCACAGTCACAGCCACGCCTTTGCCTCTCTGTACAACAAACACTCACTCTGGCTGGAGTTGTCCCACCTTCTCCACAGGGTCTCCTTTCTCCAAGCCAATGCGGCTGCTGCTGCTGCCTCCTGCGGAACCGTGGTTCAGGGATTACTGCTCCTTCTGGATATCTAGCCCATGCACTCGGATGTCCTGCCCAACCTGCTGGTTCTGCTGGTTCTCCTGGCAGTCCTCCTTTCCCAGGCCGTCCTGCCTGTGCCTTTCTCCAGGGCTGTCCTGTCTCCTCCGGATATCCTCCTTTCCAGGGCTGTACCTCTTTCCCAGCTTGTTCTCCTTTCCCAAGCTGTTCTCTTCCTGGCCGTTCCGCCAGTTCCGCCTGTCCTGCTCCTGGTTCCAATTCTGGCCGCTCTGCCTGTTCTAGTTCCCAACCTTCCAAATTCCCTTTAAGAGGCACTCCTCTCTTTCTTTTTATTTATTTTATTTATTTACATTCTCTTATATACCGCGCTATTCTGCATCAGTGCGGTTTACATTGAACAAACTGAAATTACATTAAATTTCTTGATTGGAAACTGGCTGGCATTACCTCATGACCTAGGAGGTGTGGTTCCTCTGTTCCTCGGAGGTCCCTCCTGCTCCCCCTATGTGGTTCCTCGCGATATTGCAGGTTGTGCTTGACTTTTCCTGCATTTAAAACATTTTCTTCCCCTCTCAGAGGGTCTGCAGCATCACAGTACATAATGAAACATCAGACATGCAAACATGACACGATCACAACACAGAGCACAGTGCATGTCTAGGACATTAGGAAATGGTACTGCAGACCAGGTTGCCATCTCGACATGTCTATGCCCATGTCACACAGGCATCTCAGAGATCCACAGCATGTCCAGCAGTGTTGGTGCACATAGATCCCACAGCAAAGCACAACGAAACAAACAGCTAAACACAAACATGTAAAGGTTGATGTTAGTCAAAAAAGATCAAAGGTGCAACCTACCGTCTGTGTGCAGCAAGTGTCTGATAGGGACTGTCTGAGGCAGGCAAAGGCTACAAGAGGTCATAGTAAAGGCAGAGGATGTCATTGGAATGCATTGAATCACCATGTCTGCATGTTCAGCCGTCATTGCCACATGTCCAAAGTATGGCAACATGTGTGAAACTGAAATGTTGATGCGTAGTGGTCTGTCAGCACACAAGAGATAGGTCAGTCAACAACACAGAACACATGTGCAAACACATGCACACAATGTAAACAAGGGCAACAGCAGAAAGGTAGAGATAGCACAGTGATCCCCACCCCACAGATGTGCACCGGGCAGGTCCAAAAGCATATCCTGGGGAGTCACAAACACAAGTGAAACATACATATGTCATGATAAAGCCTTGCAACACACACGGCAGCATGTACACGTATACCCATATGCATTCCCCCACATACGCAGGACTTACATGAGAAGAGCTCATTAATCAGATGTTGCCCGATTGCCGTGCCCTCACATGTGTCACCATAGGCACGTACAGGATGGCATGTAGGATCCTCTTCCAGATCCAGATTAATTTTGACTGGGATATTGGGCCCGAGAGCAATGTTGTGCAGGATGCAACAGGCCAGAATGATCTGTGCCACAGACATGGGTCGGTATTGTAAGGCCCCGCCGGTCTTATCCAGACACCTGAAGTGATTCTTCAAAATGCCAAAGGTGCGCTCGATGACTGAGCGGCTGAAGGCATGGACCTTATTGTGCCTCATCTCTGCACGTGTCAGCAACCAGGCACAACACCCATATCTGGCATCACCTGCAGAAAGAAATGTGGAAAGGTCAATCAGGAGCTGATGTTCACACACATGCACACAAGCATGTACATGCAAACCAACAACAGATAAACGAATGACACAAACATATGATGGCACACAACAGCTATGCGCCAGCATCTGGAGGTTTGAGACACAGAACACCGGGGAAGGGTAATGAGGGCAACACACATCAACTGCATCTAGACCAAACACATGACCAACCACCTGTACCCGAAAGGCAGTAGTGGCAGTTGTGAATGCATCAGGTGGACACATGGCAATGCACCTTGGAAAAGGTCAGAGATGCACATGTGTGCAAGCATGTGACAGCCATGATACTGTGCACACACAGCAAGTGTCACAGTAACATATACCTAAGGGGCCCAGTCAGGATGGCAGAAATGACAAAACAATGTTGACATACATGAAGCATACATGTGTGATGTAACGTGTCAACACAAAGCTAACAACGTAACGTGGCCGCGACCGTCAAAGGTGAATGGGCTCCCAACACACAGTACAGCAGGAAAATGATCCTGGAAGCAAATCTAACCCCCCCCCCCAAGGTAGCACACACACACACACACAGATTGCATACAGAGACAACTAGGTACACACTACAAAGGCAGACACGTACATTTGCGTATATGGTTGGTCTGAGACAGTGAGCCATAGCTGTCAACCAAAAGGTTTTGAAGGCCACCATATAAGGGACACACCATATGTGCCGATAGGTAACCTGTCCAAAAGACCTGTGCAACAGAGCAGCAGTACCAAACACCAATGGAAACTGCATGTGTGCCAAGACACCCAGAAGAGCCATGACACACATATAGTAGACATATGTTATTGTAGAAACCCACAAAGGTGCGTGAACATGTCCCCGGTGATGGTGACATGGTGTGATAGTAGGCACAGCTCCATACAAGGTCAGTGCTCCACCACCACAACGCAAGGAATGGGATGCAGAGGTCATAATTGCCAATGGGACCTCGTAAATCACACACTGGCTTGGCAGTGATATGCACTGCCTGAGGCCAGTGTCCTGAATGTTACCAGAAAATAAGTCAGATCTGCATCAGGGCATGTCATGTATGTCAAAGGGGATATGCAGTCTGAAGGGTTGAACGGCAAACCACAGGTGACTCTGTCCCACCTGTGAGAGATGACAAGCACTCCAGGACACAGGAACACCATGTGCATGTTAGAGATGGGAAATACCCACCCAGCAGGACACAGTCCTCATATTGTCCACTCTCAAATTGTTTGAAAAGTGCCGAGTGATGCAGGATACAGGAGTCATGGGCGGACCCTGGAAACCTAGGAACCACATTCAGAATACACATATTTGCATCACAAACAACCTGCACATTCAGGGAATGGTAGTTTTGTTTTTTTAATTTTATATTTATTAGCTTATACATAAACATCACAAACGTCTGACTGCTGATGTAGCTGCGCATGAAATGAGAGTCAGAAGCTGTAAAGATTGGAACATTGGAACATGGAACATACGAAGCATGAACCAAGGGAAGTTGGAGGTGGTCAGAAATGAAATGGAGCATGTACAACTTGATCTGTTGGGTGTCAGCGAACTGAAATGGACTGGCATCGGGCACTTTGCATCAGATGATCACATGGTCTACTATGCTGGAAATGAAAGACAAAGAAGAAATGGTGTTGCATTTATGATAAAGAAGAAACTTGCAAGAACTGTAATGAAATACAATGCAGTCAGCGAAACGCTTAATCTCTGTTCGTCTACGAGGAATGCCTATCAACACAACTATAATTCAAGTATATGCCTCAACAACAGCTGCAGAAGAGAATGAAATTGAAGAGTTCTATGAACAAGTACAAGCTGAAATTGACAGAACATGCAAACAGGATATCCTGATAGTCATGGGTGACTGGAACACAAAAGTTGGCAACAAAGAAGAAGGCAAAGTAGTTGGAAAATATGGACTTGGCAACAGAAATGAAGCTGAAGAAAGACTGATAGAATTCTGCAAGACCAACTATCTATTCATCTCAAACACCTTCTTCCAGCAACACAAGCGGCGACTGTACACATGGACTTCACCCAATGGATTGTATAAAAATCAAATTGACTACATCTGTGGAAGTCAAAGATGGAAAAGTTCTATAATATCAACAAAGACAAAACCTGGAGCTGACTGTGGTACAAATCATCAACTACTAGTATGCAAACTCAAGCTAAAGTTGAAAAAGAGCAAACCAATCATGAATGCAGCAAAATATGACCTTGAGAATATACCACTGGAATTTAAAGACTGCCTGCAAAATTGATTTGCTGCTTTAGATACAAATGACAGAACTCCAGAAGAGTTATGGAATGACATCAAGAGGTTTGTGTTGGAAGAAAGCGAGAAGTCTCTACAAAAGGTGAAAAAGCAAAAACAGCCAAAATGGATGACGGAAGAAACTCTGAAAATTGCCCAGAAACGCAGAGAAGCTAAAGCCAGAGGAGAAAGAAAGACAATAACAGAACTCAACAGAGATTTCCACCATGCAGCAAGACAGGACAAGGAAAAGTACTACAATGACGCATGCAAGGAATTAGAAGCAGAAACTATTAAAGGAAGAACAAGATCGGCTTTCCTAAAGCTACGAGAGTTAAAGAAAAAGTTCCAGCCTCGAATTGGAATGTTACAAGATGCTCAAGGTTCTATGTTGAATGATGCTGAGAAGATCAAGAAAAGGTGGAAGGAATATACAGAGTTTTTATATGATAAAGATCAAGTGGACCAACAGCCGTTTCAACCTGTACCTTATGATCGGGAACCATTGCTGATGAAAAAAGAAGTTAAAGCAGCATTGAAAGCCTTATCAAAGAACAAAGCACCAGGCATTGATAGCATTCCCATAGAAGTATTACAGCAATCTGATGCAGCTGTTACCGTACTTACAAGGCTCTGCCAAGAAATATGGAAGACAACATCATGGCCAACTGACTGGAAAAGATCTGTGTTTATACCAATACTAAAGAAAGGTGATCCAACTGACTGTGGAAATTATCGCACAATCGCTCTGATCCCACATACCAGCAAGATTCTACTGAAGATTATTCAAAAGAGACTACAACCATACTTGGAACAAGAACTACCTGAAGTGCAAGCAGGGTTCAGGAAAGGGCGAGGAACGAGAGACATCATTGCGGATGTGAGATGGATCCTTGAAAAGACTAAAGAATACCAAAAAGATATCTATTTGTGCTTTATCAACTATAGCAAGGCTTTTGACTGTGTAAACCATGAGAAACTCTAGGCCACATTAAGAAGCATGGGTAAACCAGAACACCTGATCGTACTCTTACACAATCTGTACATTGATCAAGAAGCAGCAGTTTGAATGGAACAAGGAGAAACAGAATGGTTTAAAATAAGCAAGGGTGTAAGACAAGGCTGCATACTTTCCCCCTACCTGTTTAATTTATATGCACAACAAATCATCAGAGAAGCAGGATTGTATGAAGACAACAGAGGTGTGAAGATTGGTGGAAGACTCATCAACAACCTTCGCTATGCTGATGATACCACATTACTGGCTGAAAGTGAAGATGATCTGAAACATTTGCTTCTCACAATCAAAGAACATAGTCGCAAAATGGGCCTGCACCTTAATGTAAAGAAGACAAAGATCATGACAATTGGCATAATCAACAGGTTCATCGTTGAAGGAGAAGAAATTTAAATCGTGAACAACTTTAACCTGCTTGGATCAACTATCAATAAAGAAGCAACAAGCAGTCAAGAAATCAGACGACGCATTGCTCTTGGCAGAATGGCTGTGAAAGACCTAGATAAGATTTTATTTATTTATTTTATTTATTTACATTCTCTTATATACCGCGCTATTCTGCATCAGTGCGGTTTACATTGAACAAACTGAAATTACATTGAACAGGGCATTATAACTTGGAGATAACTATTTTTACAGGGAACATGGGCTATGGAGGGTTAAGTGGCTTGCCCAAGACCACAAGAAGCACCTGTGGGACTAGAAACCCCAGTCCTTCTGGCCCAAGGTTGCTGTCCTCTAGTGGGATTTGAACTTCAAGAGCAGAGATGTCTCTCTCCATACAAAGATTTGACTTGTTCAAGCCAAGGTATTTTCAATAAGATCATATGGATGTGAAAGCTGGACAGTGAAAAAGATAGACAGGAAGAAAATTTATGCCTTTGAATTATGGTGCTGGTGGCGAATACTGTGTATACCATCGACTGCCCGAAGAACAAACCAGTCGGTACTAGAGGAGATCAAACCTAAGCTTTCTTTAGAAGCTCAGATGACAAGACTTCGACTTTCATACTTTGGACACATCATGCGAAGAGAGAGATCATTAGAGAAGAAAGACATCATGCTTGACAAGATAGAAGGTCAGTGCAAAAGAGGAAGGCCAGCAATGAGATGGATCGATACAATATTAGCAGCTACGGGTACCAGTCTGTCAACAATGAGCCGCCTGACTCAAGACCGAACACAATTTAGGATAGCTATCCAGAGGGTCGCCATGAGTCGACCTCGACTCGACGGCACTTAATAACAACAACAACACATAAACATCAAGAACAAGTCTTGAATTTAGACAGAGATACAAAGGTACAATAATCACAAGGGATTAACAGATAAGAAAATATAAACCTAAGACCTCTGATAGTCCACATAAGATAAGGATAGAGAAGCATGGCTACCAGAGCAGGAGAAAACTCTGGCAACCCAAAAAAAGGAAAAAATTCTTAACAAATCAGCATACAAGAAAATACAAGATCCACGCTGAGTACACAGGCACTAACATGAGAGAATTAGATCAAATATCACGAGGTCTGGACCCTATCCTGCAATTTAGCATTAATAAAGGATGCAAGATCAGCCGGTTGAAAAAATATATATCTAACCGACTTATAAATCACCAAACACTTACATGGAAATCTTAAAAAGAATGACCCCCCAATCTGCTGGACCCCAGATTTATGAAGAAGAAAAAGCCGTCTCCTCTTCTGCATTTCTTTAGAAACATCCGGAAATATAGAAATAGATAGGCCATAGAAGGTCTCCAACCTCTTTTTAAAGAACATCTTTAAAAGCCATTCCTTATCAGTGGTAAGTGCACATGTCACCAGCAAAGTAGCTGGAACACACGCCCCAGAGTCAGAGTCCTTCAACAAATCTGAAACATTTTTAGAGCATCCATATTTATAGCTTCTTCAGAGTCAACTGGTTCTTTCTTCCCCTGAGGCAGATAATAAACCCTAGACAAGGGTGGCATTAATTCCACTGGCACTTTCAGAATTTCCTGTAGATATTGCTTAAACATATCGAGGGCAGGAATACCCTTCATTCTGGGAAAATTTAAAATCCTCAAATTCGCAGCTCTAGCCGCATTTTCCAAGGTTTCCAACTTACTCCGAAGTGCCACATTATCTTTAACCAAAGAAGCTGACAAAACTGATATTGTTGCCAGTTTACTACTGTGTTCTTCTATCCAGGACTTAACACACACATTCACATTTTCCAGAACTGCGATCTTTTCAGAGTTGTCATGGATTTGAAGAGATAACGCTCTCGTCTGACTTTGAACTACCATCGATAAAGAAGTGATGGCCTCCCATATAGATTCAAGCGTGAAAACCTTCGGCCTCATAAAAGAAGGTAACACAGGAGTCAAAGTCAACACAGAAGTAGTCGGAGGACCAAGACTCTCACTTATTACAGCAGGAGTAGTCAAGTCCTCAGTGATAAGCTGTGCACTTGAAACTCCCCCGATATCTCCGGGAGGGAGCTGGATTCCGAGTACGGCTGTCTCCCCTATAACGGCATCCCCACCACCACCATCCGGAGGGGGGGTGCTAAAGCCTCCAAACTCTCAGCCAGCACTGCAGGGCACAACAGAAGCTCTCTCTGAACAGGGGACAATGATGCCTCCAACTCTGCAGACGACGAAACATTCTCCTCAGCCGCCATCACCCCAGCAGAGCGAATCTCCTGCTTCTGTGCCTGCGAAACAAGCACAAACCGGTCCATAGGACCTGCAGAAGGTAACTGGGGGTCCGAGGGAAAGACCCAAAGCTTACCCTTACGTTTAGGCATAGTCAATTGCTCAACTCAGCGGCCATCTTGACACACTCTCTCCCCGCAGGGAATGGTAGTGTTTGCGGTTGCAGAACACTGCCTCCCTGTCTCTGGGTGGGACCAGGGCAACATGTGTGCAACCAATAGCTCCCATCACGTGTGGTATCCCTGCAATCTGCTGAAATGTCTGGTCCAGGGCCCCCCACTGTTGCCTATTGTTAGGAATCGCAATGTAATTCCTTACCCGGCTGACCGTGGCCTGCAGTACTTGGTGGAGACAGCGTGAGAAGGTGGGCAGGCTCATCCCACCCACTGCGGCCACTGATGATTGGAAACATCCAGAGGCAAAGAAATGTAGGGTACCCAGGAGCTTGGCCAAACCCGGTATGGCATGTGACCGGCCAGTCAGGGGCTCGAGGTCAGGTCTTATATCCTCAAATATCTCCCCAATAGCCCCTGTGCTCAGATGGTAGAGGGAGATGACCTAGTCCTCACGAATGTCCTGGAGCATGGCCCTGGTCCTGTACAGGCGAGGCTGGCGAGGGCTCACCTCGGCACGCCTACAGTGCCGTACTGGCAAAACCTCGGCCTGTGGAGCCTCCACAGCTGTAGGTCTGTTTTGCAACGGGACTGCACCCATGCCCTGTTCCACAGCCCTATGGACATCATCTCCCTCTTCAGGCAACTGCAGCTCCTCCGCACCATCAAGCACCTGGATCGCACATCCCGCAAAGAGAATGTGAGCCATGATAGACATTAGGTAGAGCAAAGATACACACTAAATATGGTGTGGGGAGTGGCAAATAATCAGAACAAACATACATGCATGTATGTGCAAACCAACCACAGAAAAACGAATAGCACAAACATATGACGGCACATGATGGCACACAACAGCCCCCAGACTGTAGTCCCCAGTCAGCCATTCACAGTGTAACCTTCCACCCGCAGTCCCCAGCTACACACACCCAATACCTGGCCCAATGTAGAGATACCATCCCACCCACACTGACAACCCCCACCATGTGGTCCCCAGCCCCATCCCATGTGGCCCGGCCACAACACCGGTCACCATGCAGTTCTAGTCCAACCCAGTGCTCGCTCTCATCAAGGCCCTGCAATGGCCCACGACCAGACCCTGGAACCCCACCCCCAACCCCACGTCGGCAAAGCAGACATATCCCACCCGCTACCCAGAAGAGGGCCGCAGCCATCGAACAGGGGGCTGGGGAGGGCCTGGCACACCCACACAGCTGCCCCTGGGAAGGGGCAGGGCATCCCCCACCTGTGCAGCTGTCCAAGGGGGCTGTGGCAACCCCTGCTCCCCCCGAGGCCCGCCAGCCTGCCGAACCGCAGATACAGGTTTTGTCTGCGCGTGGCCACCTGGACCGCGTGGCCCTGTGCAAACAACAGCCCTGCAAGATGGACAGACCGGCACTGAACACGTGGATGTGCTGTGACCGCTCCTACATGATGCAGGGCACGTACACCGCCACACACCCATCAGCAAGCACATGACAGTGTGCAGCGTAGGGCCGCACAGACACCCATGCAAACCGCACAATACATGGTGTGCTGGCCCCCAGTACAGCCACAGCAGAGGGATGGGTACAGGGCCCCATGGAGGACCCATCATACCATATAGCGATACAACTCGTACGCAGCTCTGTATAGCGATACAACTCGTACGCAGCTCTGCACATAAGAACATAAGAATGCACAGACATGTAAGAGACAGTCCCTGCCCATCAGAGCTCACAATCTAGTCAAGACAGACAACATAAGAGGTGTAGGCTGAGATAAAACAAGGGGGTATGGAAAAGAAAAGGGAGAGCAAGTGAGTCAAGATCCAAAGGCAGCAGCAAAGAGGTGAGTTCTCAGCCTGGATTTGAAGAGGACCAGAGAAGGTGCCTGGCGTACAGACACAGGTAGTTTGTTCCAGGTGTAAGGTGCAGCAAGGTGAATGGAGACAAGTCTGGAGGTAGCAATAGAGGAGAAGGACACATATAGAAGCACTTTGCCAGAAGAGCGGTGTTCCCGAGAGGGGTTGTAAGGAGAGATAAGAGAAGAAAGGTAGTGAGGAGTTGCAGAGTGAATGCATTTATAGGTCAGTAGATGAGGTTTGAACTGGATGTGGAAACGGATAGAGGGCCAGTGGCGTGACCTGAAAGGAGGAGTAATATGGGCATGACGAGGCTGGCTGAAGATTAGCCGCAAAGCAGAGTGTTGAACAGATTGAAGGGGAGAGAGATGATTCAAGGGGAGACCAGCAAGAAGTATGTCACAGTAGCCAAGATGGGAAGTGATCAAGGAGTGGATAGGCGTCTAAGTAGTGTGTTTAGAAGGGAAAGGACGGAGTTTGCGGATACTATAGAGAAAGAAATGGCAGGACATAGCTATCAGACAAATGTGTGCAGAGACAGAGAGAGAAGAGTCAAAGACAACCCCAAGATTGTGAGCCAAGGAAACAGGAATGAGTACAGAGTTATCCACAGAGACGAAGAAAGGAGGAAGAGGGGGTAGGGTAAAGGGGGAAGGATAAGAGGTCCAGCCCTGGCCATGTCCAATTTCAAGTGGCGGTGAGACATCCAGGCAGCAATGTCAGAAGGGCGGTCAGAGATCCGGGTCTGGATAGCCGGAGAGATGTCGGGCATAGAGAGGTAGATCTGGGAGCCATCAACATAAGGATGGTACTGAAAACCAAGGGACTGAGTATAGAGAGGGAAAAGGAGCGGACCCAAGACAGATCCTTGGGGTACACCAACTGGGAGCGGGATAGCAGAGGAGGAGGAGCCACAAGAACACACACCGAAGGAACGATGGGAGAGATAGGAGGAGAATGAGGATAGTACAGAGCCCTTAAAACCAAGTGAGGACAGGGTATCAAGGAGAGGATTGTTGTCAACAGTGTCAAGAGCAGCAGAGAGGTCAAGAAGGATGAGGACAGAGTAAAGGCCCTTGGATTTTGCCAGAAACAGGTCACTGGGAAAGAGCCGTTTCAGCAGAGGGTAAAGGATGAAAGCCAGACTGTACAGGATCCAGGAGGGCAGGAGAGGAGAGGACATCGAGGCAGCGGCGGTGAGCAGCACATTCAAGTAGTCTAGAAATGAAGGGAAGGAGTGAGATGGGTCAAGAATCAGAGGGACAGGTGGGATCAAGTGAAGGTTTCCTGAGGAGAGGTGTGACCTATGCATGTCTGAAGGCTGCAAAAGGTTGAGAATATGAGAAATGGAAGGGACAACAGTGGAGGAGATGGGGCTTAGGAAGCAGGTGGGGATAGTATCAGAGGAGCAGGTGGTGTGTTTGGAGGGTGAAAGAAGGTGTGCAGGTTCCCCTTCGGAGATCACAGGAAAGGAAGAGAGGGTAGCAGAGGTAGGGGAGGAAAGTTGGGAGGGAACAGAGGGAGGAGGTGACATAGCTGACCTTGTTGGGAATTGGAGGGTGATCCTGTGGATATTGGCATGGAAATAGTCAGTCAGGGTTTGGGCACATAGGGAGGGAAGGATCAGAGGCGGAGGCACCCTGAGGAGAGAGCTGAGAGTAGTAAAGAGATGGTGAGGGCCAGATGCAAAAGAATCAGTCAGATGGACATAATAGTCCTGTTTGGCAAGAGCTGTGGGTGACTGGAAACAGAAAAGCATGTACCTGAGGTGTAAAAGTCCCCAAGGGAGTGGGATATGAGCTAAGTAGGCTCAGGAGGAACGTAGATAGCGGGTAGTGGATGAAAGACGGGGCTGGGGTGCAGAGGGCCCACAGGACGTGGCATGAGAGGAGCGAGAGCATCCAGAGCAGAGGTGAGTGCAGTGTTATAGGACGCTACTGCTTCATCAACAGACCTAGATGACATAGTGGGAGAAAGAGATTACGAAACAGTGGAAGAGAGAACCAAAGGATCAATAGCATGAAGATATCTGAATAGGTTGGAGGAGATAGGACGAGAATGAGGCAGCGGGTGATGAGGATTGAGGCATAAAAGGTGATGGTCAGATGAGGGAAGAACTGAGCTACAGAGGCTCGAGAGTAAGCAACTAGAGAAATATATCAGGTCAAGGCAGTGGCCATGCTGGTGAGTGGGAGCGGTAGAACAAAGCAGGAGGTCAAATGGGGAGGTAAGAGAGAGGAGCTCCAAAGCATAGGGAACAGAGGGGCTATCAACATGAATGTTAGGACCCCTGAGAATACGAGTGGGGGAAGAGGACCCCAGAATGAAGGAAAGCCTGGGGTTTCTAGTCCCACAGGTGCTCCTTGTGGTCTTGGGCAAGCCACTTAACCCTCCATAGCCCATGTTCCCTGTAAAATAGTTATCGCCAAGTTATAATGCCCTGTTCAATGTAATTTCAGTTTGTTCAATGTAAACCGCACTGATGCAGAATAGCGCGGTATATAAGAGAATATAAATAAATAAATAAATAAAATAAATAAGCCATGAGTCAATGACAGTGAGAACAGTAGAAGCAGACCTGTCAGGAGGTTGATAAATAACAGCTACCCGGAGAGGAGGTGGAGTGAAAAGACGGATGGAGGGAACAGCAAAAGAGGGTAAGGGGTAAGAATGGGACAGCAGGAGGGGTTGGAACTGGCAGGAGGGGGAAAGGAGGAGCCCAACACCACCACCACGGCCAGAGGGACGAGGCATGTGGGAGAACCGATAGCCCCCATGACAGAGAGCAGCAATAGATGCAGATCATCGGGGAGGAGCCAGGTCTCAGTTAGAGCAAGACGAGGTAAACCATTAGAGATAAGGAGATCATGAGTAAAAGCAGATGTATGAGAGACAGTGTGTGCATTCCACAAGGCACATGAGAAAGGGAGAGTGGAAGGGGAAAGGTGAGGGATATGGATAAGATTAGACGTCTTGCATGACAATCTCTTCTCTGAGTGTGACAGAGATCTAGGGGGGGCAGGGTTGGGGCTGACATCTCCGGATGAGAGAAGGTGAAGGAGTAGTAGAGTACGGGGCAGAGAGGAGACAGTATAGTGGAACCGAGGGCGCGGCTGCCTTAGAGAGAGGGGAAATGGATGAATTAGAGGCAGAAAGTGGTGCCGCACGAGAGCTGATGATAGGGTAGAGGACAGAATGGAGGGGGATGTGAGGATGGTAAATGGGAGAAAGGGAAGGGAGGAGTGAGGGTACAGGTAGGAAGGGAGACAGGGGGTTTAAAAGGAGCACGACAATGTGATGAGGAGCCATAGTGCAGGAGTAGAGAGGAAAACAAAGACCAGAGGATAGAGAATGTGGGAGAGACAAAGATTAAGAACATAAGATATGCCATACTGGGTCAGACCAAGGTCCAAGCCCAGTATTCTGTTTCCAACAGTGGCCAATCTAGGCCATATGTACCTAGCAGTTTCCCCAAGAGACACAGGTTCCACAATGCTTGTACTGGTTCAAGCATTGATATCCTGGGTCCCTTCTTAATAATGGTTTATGGACCTTTCCTCCAGGAACTTGTCCAAACCTTTTTTAAACCCAGCTACACTAACAGCCTTTACTACATCCTCCGGTAACAAATTCCAGAGTTTGATTACACGTTGAGTGATTGGCCGCATCTGTGTATGAGGTAGGTGATGAGCAGATGACAGCTATAAGAGACAGTGAGCAACAGGGTGGGTGGGTAGAGGGGAGAGGGGAGGGGTATAGGTTCGGCAGCTGAGGAAGCTGAACAAAAGGTGCAACAATAAATAAGGGGCAGAGTGGTTAGGGAGCACACTCCCACCCGATGATAGTCGGGTGGCACTGGCCACACAGAGAGGGGTAACATAGACCTGTATCTCCTGCCCCTATGCCTCCCCATCCGCCCCCCCTTACCCACACACTGCTGGACACCTGCCCAGCCACTCCCCATGGCAGATGCCAATGAAGCCGTTCTCCCGCCTAGCAGGCCACCTGGCACAACAGGCCAACACATACCTGTGTGGCTGACACCTACCCATGCACCCTCTCCGCGCACCTACCCAATGACCAATGCCAGTCACAGCGCAGGGGCCCCCCACCACTCCGGGGCATGCACCCATGCACACAAATTCCAGGTCCCCCCACAGGGCACACCTACCCCAGCCCACAGTAGGCCCATCATATCCAGCCCCACCCCCACAGGCATACCTGTCAATGTGGTGGGTCACCAGATGCACCCACATGTGGGCACCAGTGAGGCGATGCTGGCACCCAGGGCACTGACATCTGATGGTACCACACACATCCCTGTACCCATACATCCCTGGCCCCCACGCACGCCACCTGGGTGTTCCCATTGACCAGACGCACCCACAGGGATGGACACCACATGGCTCTGTGTTGCCCCCCCCCCCCATGTACAATGTATACCAAGTTCCCCTGGGCCGTCCAATCCTGCAGCCCTGAGGCCCGCCATCCCCCATGCAAATGGGTATGTCACCCCATGCACTACCCCCCTCCCGGCCGCACACCTCTGTACACGTGTGATGACTGTGTCCAGCTGGGTCACCCCCAACAGTGCACACCTGCATAATGGTATACCCGTGCATGCTGGAACATAGCGAAAGTCACCTGCAGTAAAGGCTGGCCTAATTTCACCGCTGAACCTAACCAGGCATTAACTGAATATGTCTAGTACTCGGTTAGCTTCATGGTAATCCAGGCAACCCAGATATTCACTGCCAGGGCCCAGATAAAGCCCTGGCATTGAATATCTAGATCTAAAGTTCAGCGGCGGTGGCTAGCCGCTTTAGCAGCACTAGCCACCCTCGCTGAATATCAGGCCCATAGTGATTAACATGCTGCCCTCTCCTCAGAACAAAGTCACCAGTCATATTTCTTAGGGAACTCATCATTAAAGCTCAATGCGTATTATCCTGCTAGTTCTAACAGGTTAGCGCAAGGACTCCGTAGCATCTTTTCTCTAAACCACAATGAAAAAGCTGAACTTTTTCTCTGATACAAAAAGAAATATAATATGCTCAAAAACCCTGACCCCTCACACAGACATCTCCCAGAAGATGAATAGATTTCCATTTAAATCTGTATATTTTACTGAATACAATAGATTTCCAAGGAGCCAATAAATTTGTTTCCAAACAATACATTTTTATTACAAACATATTTTAGCTCTAACCAATACTCTTTGACAGCCAAGGTATTAATGACCAACCCAGTGCTATAAATTTTTTCCAAACAATGTGATTTTTCTCAGCAGAAAATAATTTCTTAGAGCAGCCTGCTTTTATTTGAATCAATCCACTCCAGATCTCTGATATATATACTATGAACTTATCCCTTTCCATCTACCCTACAGGATTTGTTTTGATCTTTGGAAACTGGTGCTCTAAGGTGAAGCATTATACAGCTTGGTAACATAGTCATGGGGGTATGTTTACTAAAGAGCATTAAGGGCACACCGGTTAGCAAGTAGTAACAGCAGCGGTAAGGGTGTCATCATGAAGTAAAGGCCAGGGAGAGCAGTAGGCGTTCCACCTATTGAGCTTGGCTCCACCTATCGGGCTAACAGACATTGGGAGTTTAGGTGTCAAGCGTGCATCTTAACACCCGACAATGGCAATCACCTTAACACAGGATAAGCGAACCCCTGTGAAAGTAACATTTTAGGTGATGGATGGAAGGAAAGGTAAGAGCCAATGGACCTATCAGATCTATATGTATCCTACATGTTAGTCAGTAAGTGGGATGTGCACATGTGAGGCATCTGTACTGTATCAGTGAGGGGTGCCCAAATAATATGCTGTAATGTCTGTGTGTGGCATAGGATTGGGAAGAAGTGTCCCCTTGCAGAGCCAGCATCTCCACGATGTAGGCATCAAAAGAATGACCGAGCAAGAGTGGTGACGTGCAGATCATTCACAGGAGAGGTGTAAGTGATACATCCAAATAATTATACTGTGAGCCATGGTGTAGCAGCTGGTAGGAGAATACATGAGAATACATGACTGTACTTGATGGGCATATGCTGATTGATGGGCTGAAGGATGGATGGCAGTAGATAAGAGTGCAATATGGCCTTATTGTCCTGATGTACTTGATGTGACCACACAAATGCAGTTGTAGTGTGTGCGAAAAAGTGTAGCTGTGCCATGGGGAAGTTCCAGCTATTTCGGTATGACAGCTGTGTCAGCTTACTCTAACCATCATACAATCCTCCTGACACAAGTGCATATAACAAATGGACAAGTGTCTCTCATATTGGCCATATGGAGCAAGTAGGGACATGTGATGATTCCTGCAGGTGGCCATCCCAGGATGTGCCTGCATGTACTGCAGAGATCCAAAAAGATCATTCTCTCATGCAGCAAGAAACAGCACACAAAAGGAGTGGAGAGTGAGTAGGCAGCAGGTCCAAATTTTATTGTAGTACAACCCTGACGCGTTTCGGCATGCGCCTTCCTCAGGGGGTATTGCCTCACAAGGATAACAAAAATATAGGTAATTATATACAATAAAGGAATATATAGAAAAAAAGCAAGCACATAAATAAATAAATAACACATGTAAGAAATAAATTAAAACCAATCAACATAAACATCATCTTACCATTAAAACACTTCTAAACCAGCGTAATAAGAATGACATGATAAAACTATGTACTAAAATAAAAGCATTCTGGCTAATAGGAATAATAAATAAGTGTTAAAAAGCATATATGTATATTCCTACAAGAAAGTAATTACAGATTGTATATATAACATTGTGACAACTAAAGAATGAAACAAAACATAGAAAAATAGAAATGACGACAGAAAAAGACCACATGGCCTATCTAGTCTGTCCTTCCATATGAACAAAAGAAATAGAGCAGAACGGATGTGACTGACATCAAAACAATTACTCATTCATTAAGGGCCATCTATGTGGATAAAATCAAAGCTATTTCATTACTAACTGAAACCAATAGCACACCATATCAGAAAGATGAGTGCAAAGGAAGTTAAAAAAGAAAAAAGCTGTCAAGTACATATGCAATTGATGGCCATATGGGGAATGCAGTGATCCATTACATCAACACTTGTACTATGTAGGAACAATGTGTGCTTCCTGCACTTGACAGCTGCAATATGTGCAAATGACCTGTTTCTGCAGTCACCCTGATTGTGAGGGAGATCACACATCACCTGATCCCCAGAGCAAGCTCTGCAATAGATAAACTCTCCAGCTTCTGTAGCATATCTATCATTGCCAGTGTGCTACAGGTATTGTTTGTAGTGTGTGGTGCTAGTCCCTTTGTATTCTGTACAAGTAAAGCATATTGGAGTGGCTTGTCTTTTTCTGGGCCTTATGTCCTGTTTTTGTTGACCAGGAACTCCCTTATAACATCTCATGTGGGTCCGTATGGTTGCAGGGGCTGTTGCCAGGGAACCCAAATGCAGTGAGTGTTGTCTAGGCAGGAGAGGAGGGGGGTACTGACACCAAGCAGATGGGCCTAGCAAGATCATAGTTACCAGCAGGTTACCAACAGCCCAAGAACAACTGCTAGTCTCACTTTTTGGGAATTCCAATCAACCTAATCAATTCCAGGTAGCCTGCATTTATTGGGCAACACTGTCTTGTGTCAGCCACTCACATACCATCTGTGCCCAGTCTGCTAGTCACCACAAGCTGCATGTGCACATAGCCACCATAAACACTTTGACTTTGTACAAACATCATGGACAACAGCAGCCTGTGTAGTGACCGGACTGTCATAAAGGACACAGCCCACATATCACTACAGCTTGATCCTATATAGCACCATAGCCATGACATGGTCACAGCTCGGTCAGAGTGAGAGTAGCCTTTCAGCATGAACAGATGTGTGCACCCAGGCCATGCCTGTGGCAGACGCATGCTAAGATGGCTCAGCCATCGACCTACCCTCTGATACATAGACATCCTGTGCAAACCACTCTGTTTTAGACAATAACCGGAATCCTCTGCTCCTCATTATGTACCCTTTTATCTTGGACTTAGGGACAGCTCATGCAATGTGAGGAACACTGAGTAGGCCCACATAGGTTCTGACCATGTAAACACAGGCTTTGGCCAGCAATGCCACCTACGAAGGGCACATACTAAACATGTACAGTACTGTTCCCCACACCCCTACCCCAACATTCACCTCCAGGCACTGTCTTCCTATATGGTGGCAGGCGATGCAGAGAACAACTTGACATCCTGTGCCACATTTCGGCAGCTGGAAGTGTGCATGCACCATTCAGAAGTCAGTGTCCCACTGTCCCAATCAGGCACCCAGGTGCATTTGGACTCTCATTGGGGTAATAGGTAATGTATTGCTGAATGCTTTGGCCAATGATCAGTAGACAGTGTTGAGGTGTAGTTTCTTGTGGGTGAATCTGCATGGAGCAAAGAGTCCCCTTGCTTGCACTCTGTGAATGCAGCTTATTTATTTATTTATTTTTATTTCTTATATACCGCGCTCTTTTAGTCAGTGCGGTTTACAAATGAACAAATTTAAACACAATGGTACAGTCATCATTGGTTTTTTACATTGAACAGGGTACAAAAACTAGGAAGTAACAGGGTTAGCTATATACAAAAAACTTGGATGTGAATAGGGTTAACTATGTACATGGCAATTTTGAGTGACTACATGGTAGATAACAGATAAAATTACAGTAAAGTATAAAAACAATATGGGTAGAGTGTGCAAGTATGGATCAACAAGATTAGCCATTTTCTACCGGGGTTAAATGGGAAAGGTCAGTATAAGGGCTATGTTCATGTGGGGTTGCTTCAGGGTAGTGTATTAGGAACAGATGATATTTTAAGGCCTTTCTGAATGTCGTGAGGCTAGGGATGGATCTGATTTCGGGTGGGAGGGCGTTCCATGCTCTGGGTGCAAACAGTGAGAGGGCTCTAGAGGCTGTTGTTTTAGAGCATTTGGTAAGGATTTTTGGTAGGTTGATGGAGTTCAGTGCAGCAGGTCTCCTGGATCTGTTTGATGGAGTGGCATGTATCATATTGCTGATGGGTGATAGGGATGGGTTCTTGACAGCTTTGAAGGTCATGACCAGGGTTTTATATAGGGTTCTGGCCTGGAGGGGTAGCCAGTGTAAACTCTTCAGTATTGGAGTTATGTGTTCTGATCGTGGAGCACCTACAAGAATTCTTGCAGCTGAATTCATGGCTAGCCGGAGGGGATTTAAAGTAGATTGTGGGAGACCATGTAGTATGATATTAGCAAAATCCAAGTGTGGTAGTACCAGAGCTTGGAAAATAGTGCGGAAGTCAGAGTAATCAAGGAGAGGTCAGAGAGTACGTAGGGATCGAATCTTTTGATAAATTGAGTTTGTTGTTTTCTTGATGTGAGCTGACATATCAAGCTGCTGATCTAAGGTAATCCCTAAGTATCGGATCGTGGGTTGTGCTTTCAGTTCAATGTTGTTTACTTGTAATGAGGCGGGGGGTATGAAAGTAGGATTCCGTGTTACGAATAGGACGTCTGTTTTGTTGTGATTTATACGTAGATTCTGTTTGAGAAGCCAATTTGATACCTCTTCGAAGCAGGAAATTATTGATGTAAGATCTGGTTGTTTTACGTTGAAAGGAGCATATAACAGGATGTCATCGGCATATGCTAGACATTGAATGTTGAAGGTACGTATTAAATCACAGATTGGCTGCATATATATATTGAACATTAATGCAGACAAGGAGGATCCCTGAGGGACACCTTGTTTAAGTGGGAATGAATCAGATGTTGCTTCTCCTGTTCTAACTTGCTGCTGTCTATCGGATAGGTAAGATTTTCACCAGGTCAGGGCTAGACCTTGAATACCCTTATCTTTGAGGCGCTGTAGGAGAGTATTATGGTTTACTGAATCAAATGCCGCAGCTATGTCGAGAAAAATGAGAATGAACCCTTGATGGATATTGTCGATGCTTATGATTAGGTTACTGAATAGGGTTGTGAGAAGGGTGTCAACACCATGTTCTTCTCTAAAGCCATGTTGTGAGGGGTCCAGGGGAGCTTCTGAGTCAACATGTTGTTGTATTTGTCTCTGGACTACTTTTTCCATGATTTTAGCTAATAGAGGAATGCTAGAGATAGGTCTAAATGATTCGACTTTTGCTGGGTCTAGCTTGCTGTTCTTCAGGAGAGGGCGGATGGATGAATGCTTCAGACTTTGAGGGAAGGATCCAGTTGAAAAGGAATAGTTGACAATCTTGCTAATAAATGGGCTAAGTTCATGTCGTAGTTCTTTAATCCACCTGGCTGGGCAGGGGTCGTTAGGTGCAGTAGTTAAATTAATCACTGCTATTATTTCTTCAATCTCTTTATTGGATACTAGAGAGAAATTGTTGAGCAAGGCTAGTTGGGACACAGTCTGTGGGGTGGGAGTTGGAAATGTTGTGAGGATCAAACTAGTCTGTATCATTTTTGATTGTAGATATTCGGCATAATCTTGAGGGTGTGGCATAGGAGGTTGGGTTGTGGTTGGATCACCTGTAAGGATTTAACAATATTGAAGAGGTCATGTGGCTTGTTTAAGGACCTCATTAATGTATCAGAGTGGTATTTCTTTCTTTTTTCTAATGTCATCTTCCGGTGAGATTGTAAGTAGGAATTGTATGAGCATAGTGCATCAGGAGATCGGGAGGAGCGCCAGTGTCTTTCAAGTCTGCGTAGGTGGAGGAGAGATTCTTGTAGATCCGAGGAGAACCATGGTTTATGTTTGCCCTTGTTCTTGGTCCTGTCAGTAGCAGGGATGTAGGAAGCGGCTTTCAATGTGTTGTCCCAGTTGGTTACTAAGTCATCTTGAGAGGGTAAGTTCTTGTGGAGAGCAGGTAAGATTTTCTCTAAGATTTCAATTTTATTGAAAGGACGGAATCGTGTTTCAAGGGCACTTGGGGGGCGATCTGATTTGTTGTTGTCATTGGATAGGTGTTCAGTGGGGATATAAAAGAGGAGTAAATTGTGATCGGACCAGGGTACAGGGGTTATGGAGATCGGGGGCTTCTGAGATGTGTTGAGTACTGCTTGAGGAGCGAAGATTAAATCCAGTGTGCCGCCTTTGATATGGGTGGGAGAATCAATAAGTTGTTCATATCCTAGATGGCACATGGCATCAAGGAATGCTGAGGAGTGTGAGGTTTGTAGCGATGGTAGGTTAAAATCCCCCACTAACCAGTTAGGGGATTGTGGGTTGGGAGAGTTACATGCAATGTTGATTATTGATGGAAGGTCCTCAGGGGAGGGTGATGGTGCTCGGTAGAGTAGGTTGATCGTACAGCTCCTATTGGATATGGAAAGAGCATCAAGGTATGGAGTGCTGATGGTATTGATCAATTTGAATTGGAGGTCCGATTTGGCGAGAATGAGTGTGCCACCACCTCTCTGGTTAGATCTGTGGCAGGTATAGATGGAAAATTCTGGTGGGATCATCAGGTTGATAAGGACGTTGTCATTGTCGGTTAACCATGTTTCCGTTATCATCAGAATGTCCAGGTTATGTGCTGTTATCAGATCCATAGCTGCAGGCCATTTGGAATGAATAGATCTGGCATTTATTAAGGCACACTTGAGTAGTCGATTGGATTTGTGTTTCTCAGTATGGTCTTTGTTATCGGGCAGCAGTGGGATATGTAAGAGGTGTGAATAGGGTACTCTGGTTCTCGTGGTAGCATGTTGTATGCACAGCCATAAAGCCTGGGCAACACATGCATTGCTGAGGCTCACACTACTCTGGAGACACACACACACACATACGACCCTGCTGCCCAAAAGGCCTTCCTTTATGTTCCACCACTGTCAATGTCTGCTCAGTGTGCAGGCACTATTAGTAACATAGTAACATAGTAAATGACGGCAGATAAAGACCAGCATGGTCCATCCAGTCTGCCCAGCAAATATACGGCAAGAGTAGGTGCACCCGTCGCTCTGTGCAGGCTACCCCTCCCCATGTCTTTGTTTAAGGGTGGACCCAACACTCCATGTAGGACTCCCCTATTTGTTGAGAAGTTAGATGGTTCCGTTTATTTTGTTTTTATCCTGTTGCTATAAAGGGATCCGCTGTGCTTGTCCCATGATGTTTTGAATGCCGTCACCGTGTTTGCCCCCACCACTTCCATCGGGAGAGCATTCCAAGCATCCATCACCCTTTCAGTGAAAAAATATTTCCTGACATTGCCTTTCAATTTTCCACCTTGCAGCTTCATGTTATGCCCTCTGGTTTTGCAGCTTCCCCAACTTTTGAAGAGGTTTGTTTGTTCATCTTTCCTCTTTAAGTATTTAAAGGTCTGAATCATATCTCCCCTATCCCTCCTCTCCTCCAAAGTGTACATATTTAGGTCTTCAAGTATTCCAAGTGAGGCCTCACCAGCGACCTGTACAGTGGCGTAAGTACCTCTTCCTTTCTGCTGGTGATTCCTCTTTGTATGCAGCCCAACATCTTCCTGGCTTTTGCCACCGCCTTCTGTCGTCTGTCAGTCAACCAATTTCTAATCCAGTTCACCATCTTGGGACCCATCCCCAAGCTACTGAGTTTGTTGACAAGCCTCCTTTGAGGAACAGTATCAAACGCTTTGCTGAAATCCAGGTAGATGACATCCATCGCATGCCCCTGATCTAGTTTCTTGGTCACCCAGTCAAAAAGCTCAATTAGATTTGCTTGGCAAGACCGTCCTTCAGTAAAACCATGTTGTCTCGGATCTTGCAACATGTTGGTTTTGAGAAAATTCACTATTCGCTCTTTCAGGAGTGCCTCCATTACTTTTCCCGCCACTCCACAATGCTCTGGTGCTACCAATGCCTGTTCAGTGTGCCAGTGCTATTAGAATGCTCTGTCATCCAGCAGTGGGTGGTACAGCTTCTCAGTGTGGCAGCTGAGTGTGTGATGTCTTGCTGGACAAAATGTTGAAGGTTGCATATGCTGATACCGTTTTAAAAATGTCGGATAAAGTTAACACACCTGAACATACAATTCCTGATCCACATACTAGCCATGTGTTTGGATATGCCTACATCTGCTTAGATCTTTGCAGGCTCTCTGCCATACTTATCTGACAAGGTATGTTAGGTAGGTGTGGGAGAGGGACATCTTGCTAGGTCTGTATGTTGCACTGCCTTGCTATGCTGCTGATTCAGCTGACATTCATATCCTACATATGGGATCTGTCCAGTCAAAGGGGCAGGCCATGACACATGAACACACATAGTAACATGGTAAATGACAGCAGATAAAGACCAGTATGGTCCATCTAGTCTGCCCAGTAAGATGGCAAGAGTAGGTGCACCTGCCGCTCCGTGCAGGCCACCCCTCCTCATGTCTGTTTTAGGGGGGTAAACCCACCGCTCCATGTGGGACACCCCTGTATGTAGGAAAATTAGATAAGTTTAGTTTGATCCTGTTGCTGTAAAGGGATCCACTGTGTCTGTCCCATGCTATTTTGAATTCTGTCACTGTTCACAAGCCTCCTTTGAGGAACAGTATCAAACGCTTTGCTGAAATCCAGGTAGATGACATCCATCGCATGCCCCTGATCTAGTTTCTTGGTCACCCAGTCAAAAAGCTCAATTAGATTTGCTTGGCAAGACCGTCCTTCAATAAAACCATGTTGTCTCGGATCTTGCAACGTGTTGGTTTTGAGAAAATTCACTATTCGCTCTTTCAGGAGTGCCTCCATTACTTTTCCCGCCACTCCACAATGCTCTGGTGCTACCAATGCCTGTTCAGTGTGCCAGTGCTATTAGAATGTTCTGTCATCCAGCAGTGGGTGGTACAGCTTCTCAGTGTGGCAGCTGAGTGTGTGAAGTCTTGCTGGACAAAATGTTGAAGGTTGCATATGCTGATACCGTTTTAAAAATGTCGGATAAAGTTAACACACCTGAACATACAATTCCTGATCCACATGCTGGTCTTGAACCTTTAACCCTTCTGTCATACACATACTAGCCATGTGTTTGGATATGCCTACATCTGCTTAGATCTTTGCAGGCTCTCTGCCATACTTATCTGACAAGGTATGTTAGGTAGGTGTGGGAGAGGGACATCTTGCTAGGTCTGTATGTTGCACTGCCTTGCTATGCTGCTGATTCAGCTGACATTCATATCTTACATATGGGATCTGTCCAGTCAAAGGGGCAGGCCATGACACATGAACACACATAGTAACATGGTAAATGACAGCAGATAAAGACCAGTATGGTCCATCTAGTCTGCCCAGTAAGATGGCAAGAGTAGGTGCACCTGCCGCTCCATGCAGGCCACCCCTCCTCATGTCTGTTTTAGGGGGGTAAACCCACCGCTCCATGTGGGACACCCCTGTATGTAGGAAAATTAGATAAGTTTAGTTTGATTTTATCCTGTTGCTGTAAAGGGATCCACTGTGTCTGTCCCATGCCATTTTGAATTCTGTCACTGTCTTTGCCCCCACCACTTCATTCGGGAGGGCATTCCAAGCATCCACCACCCTTTCAGTGAAAAAGTATTTCCTGACATTGCCTTTCAATTTACTCCCTTTCAGCTTCATGTTATGCCCTCTGGTTTTACACCTTCCCCGTCTTTGGAAGAGGTTTGTTTGTTCATTATTTCTCTTTAAGTATTTAAAGGTCTGGATCATATCTCCCCTGTCCCTCCTCTCCTCCAGAGTGTACATATTTAGGTCTTCAAGTCTCTTCTCATAAGGCTTCTGATGCAAGCTCCAAATCATTTTGGTCGCCTTCCTCTGAACCATTTCCAGTCTTTTTATATCCTTTGCAAGATATGGTCTCCAAAACTGAACACAGTATTCCAAGTGAGGCCTCACCAGTGACTTATACAGTGGCATTATTACCTCTTCCTTTCTGCTGGTAATTCCTCTTTGTATGCAACCCAACATACTCCTGGCTTTTGCTACCACCTTGTCACACTGTTTTGCCACCTTGAGATCCTCAGAAATAATCACACCAAGGTCCTTCTCCTGGTCCATGCACACCAACCTCTCGCCCCCTATCATGTACATTACCCTTGGATTTCTGCTTCCCAAGTGCATGACACTGCACTTCTTTGCATTAAATCTTAACTGCCAATCATTAGACCATTCTTCCAGCTTTTGTAGATCTTTCCTCATGTTATCCACTCCCTCGGGGGAGTCCACTCTTTTGCAAATTTCTGTGTCATCTGCAAAAAGACAGACTTTTCCATGCAGTCCTTCCGCAATATCACTCACAAATACATTGAACAGTGACAGGCCCAGGACCGATCCCTGGGGCACCCCACTAATCACCCTCCTTTCATCTGAGTGAGCTCCATTTACCATCACCTTCAGTCGTCTGTCAGTCAACCAATTTCTGATCCAGTTCACCACCTTAGGACCCATCCCCAAACTACTGAGTTTATTGATGAGCCTCCTATGAGGAACAGTATCAAAGGCTTTGCTGAAATCCAGGTAAATGACATCCATCGCATGCCCCTGATCCAGTTCTCTGGTCACCCAGTCAAAGAACTCAATCAGATTTGTTTGACAAGATCGTCCTTTGATAAAGGCATGTTGCCTCGGATCATGCAACCTGTTGGTTTTGAGAAAGTCCACTATTCGCTCTTTCAGAAGCACCTCCATTACTTTTTCCGCCACCGAGGTAAGGCTCACGGGCCTGTAGTTTGTCACTTCTTCCTTCTCACCACTTTTTTGAAGAGGTACCTCATCCGCCTTTCTCCAGTCCTGAGGAACTACTTCCAAGATCTGTTGAAAACATCTTTTAGCGGCCCTGCAAGAACCTCTCTGAGCTCTTTCAGTATCCTGGGATGTATCCCATCCAGTCCCATGGCCTTGTCCACTTTCAGTTTTGCAAGTTGTTCTAACACATCATCTTCTGTGAATGGTGTGGTATCTACTTCATTCCCATTTTTATATTTGGGAGTCACAGATGGTCCTTCTCCAGGATTTTCCTTAGTAAAAACAGAGCAGTACAGTGCAGACCATGGGTGTACTAGCAGAATGACCAACGCTTCCATTTCCTGGTGTGTGCTTGTGGGGCAGACATAGAAAAATCTCATATCTTGCAGACCAACAAAGTTTACTTGGATTTACATGTGGCTCAGATGGTTGTAACTGACTGAAATGGAGGAATCACAGATTCAGCACAGATTATGGTCATCATTTGGCAGGTGAGGGGGCAGGGTGGGCATTGTTTCTCTGACATGGGTTGTTATCATATTGCATAATATTCCTGCCTCAGTGGCATATTTTTACCCCCACATGCACATATGGTTTATAGTTTATTGGTTACTTGATACACCGCATCTTCTACTATTCAAAACAATAAAGACAACAGAGTAGATTAGAGAGGAATGCCATTTATAGACAATAAAGCAAACATACATAAAAGAGGAGAGGGAATAGACAGAGCAGAAATTAATCATAGTGACAAGGGAGGGAGGTCAAAAGCAAAGCAGAGCATGTGTGTCTTGAGCATGGCTTTAAAGCGGGTATAGGAGGGTTCTGAGTGCAGGTCTGTGGGTAATGAGCTCCACAATGCAGGGCCAAGGTAGTAAAGTGCAGAGGAGTGAATGGACTCCAGGTGCGCAAGTGAGTGGAGGCTAGTGTAGTCCCTCTGTTGTCTTATTGACCACTTTGATTGAAGGATAAGGTGGTATATAAAACTGATTAAATAAATAAATAAATATAAAGAATGGAGGGACCGGGGGAAGTGTAAAAATGGAGAGTGTCAGTTAAGTGTGGGTGGGGGACATCCTGATCCCAGGGCCAGCCCATCCACTCGGACAACTGTCCGGATGCCAGGGTCCACCGATCATGGTGGATAGCATGCTGGCCATTCCCTCCCTCCCTGCCCTTGTGGCACAGCCACTGCTTTGATGCTGCAGCGGCCATATTGAAGTTGCACACATGCAGCTAGGCACACCTTGCCGCTTCTGTCCCCCTCCACTGGAAGATGTGGGCACTCATGCTTCTGCCTTACTCGGTAGGGAGGGATCACCATGTGCTCCACTGTACCTGCTGCTGACATGCTTGGCGTCCCACTGGGACACACAGGAATGGGACAATGTTTCGTCTGCAACAGGCCACAGTCACTGTGTCTGCCATCCCTACTCTCACACAATGCTAACATGGCAGTATGATGGCAGCAGGGGTGGCGTGACTTCTTTTTGACTGCAACAGCATGTATGCGTGCTGCCACTGTCACAGTGGAGTTATACCAGACATCACAGATGTACACCCTAGGCAGCGGCCTTGACAGCCTTGTGGACCAGCCAACCCTACTGATTTATCCAAGTGACACCTCCTTTGCTAATTTTGCACCAACAACACAGTGCCCTTTTTTAATAGGGCACAATGCTGTTGCTGCCAATGGAGCATAACTATCACTAATTTGGGAACACAGGTGGGCGGAGCACATTGCATACATTAAAATAGTCTCTCTTTCCTCAGAAATAGTCCTTACCGCAAGCTTTCAGATGATGTTAGGGTTCCCAGTGCTGGGAGCTCTAACACACAGTAACACAACCCTGCATTAAAGCAGCACACGCTATCCCAACTAACTCTCTGCCCCATTAACACCCACTCCCCACCTCCTTTCGCCTTAACACTATGGGCCTGGCTTCTACATATTAATCCATTGTTATCGGCACTTTCCGCAGTGTTAACCACTCACGGGCTGCGATAACACATGTAAATGGCATCTTTGCTCCCTTACCGCCCTTTAGTAAACATACCCCATGGAGTAGCATAATAAACAACAGCAGATAAAGATTAGAATGTATTATCTAGTTTGCCCAGTAAAGTGGCTAGAGTTGTACCTGCTACTACATGCAGGTTACCTCCCTCACCAGGACCTGCTCTACTTGAATATAACTCACCTTGGAAAGCTGTAAGCTAAATACAAATAAAATACAATAAAAAATGTCCATCATGCTTCCCCTATCCCTACTCTCTTCTAGGGTATTGTGACAGGGTCAGGCACACTACATGCCCCAAAATCCCTTGGGTTAGAGATAGGAAGGCTCTGCCACAGAAAAGCTCCCGGTGGTGCAATTGTGGAGACAACACCTGAGGAAGAGGGTGGAGCTGATATTCCTACTTGGCAGAAGGAGGAGGATATAAGGCAGCTCCCCAAGCACCATGGGGTTCCTCCAGCCTGGAGTCTGCCCCCACATGAGATTATTACATGGCCTGTGATGCAGAGCCTATGGAGCTGGGACAAGCAGAACTCTGGGACTGTATCTTTGAGGATATGTAATACCAGGAAGTCAGACTTTCAACTATGTGAGTTTCCTGAATTACCTTATGGTGGTTTTGGACTGGGCCTGGGAATTTCTAGGGGAGGTATGAGCAGAAGGCTTCTCCAACCCTACTCCAACCCGTTGAGGAGTAAGTGCTTGCCCAGGTTTATAACAGTGGTTTAAAAATGTGAAATGGACTGAACTGTTGATAAACTGCCTTTGATGTTATGAACTGTTAATAGCTGAAGGGATATCAGTAATTAGCCCTCTTGACGGGGCTGAGCCGTTGATGGACTTGCCACCCTGTGTGATAGCCAGGAGGATGTGTCCAGTTAATTCTGGGTAATGAACTGGGAGGAAAACCCAGACTGACTCACTTTGAGGCTTTGCCTGTTACCACAGAGACTACTCATACAGTAACTGAGTTTTTTGCTTTGTTTTTCTCTTGTCTAATGGACTCCTTTATTTCTGGCTGAGAACTATTGGAGTGGTGGAACTAGGCTGTGCCCCATTCTTGTCTGGGGGCTGTGCTGAGCTGGCCACAAGAGATACATAGGCTGGGTGCTGCCAGCAGAAAACTCTCCTTCTTAGAAGAGCACATGGAATTTTGAACCAAGTGCCCAGGATGCCTCCCCTCCAATTGCAGTGCATGCTGGACTCGGACGTTTGCTTATATATTTACAACTCTCTTCTCATACAGCTTCTGGTCACCTTCCTCATTACAAGTCTATTTATACCCTTTGTGAGGTATGGTCTTCAAAACTGAACACAATACTCTAAGTGAGGCCTCCTTCCTTCTGCTGGTTATGCTTCTCTGTATGCAGCCTGGCATCCTTCTGTCCTTGGCCACCACCCTCTCACATTGTTTCACCACCTTGAGGTTCTCTGATACTAACTCCCAGATTTCTCTCCTGGTCCATGCACTCTCTCTCTTGGTACTTCTTTGCATTAAATGTTCACCAAGTGCCAGACTATTCTAATTTTGGTAGATCTTTTCTCACATTGTCTATTCCCTCCCATTGTCTACTCCCTTGCAAATCTTTGTATCATCCTCGAACAGGCAATCTTTTCATTTTAAAACTTTCAGCATTATCGCTCAAAAAGATTTTTAATATTACCAGTCCCAGAACCAGTCTTTGACACATTCCACTACTCACCTTTCTATCTTCTGGGTGAATTCCCTTTACCAACACTCTTTGGCATCTGTCAACCAACTTGAGTCCCAACCCCTGGCTGCTCAGCTTATTCATAAGCCTCCTATGAGGAATAGTATCAAAGATTTTGGTGAAATCTAAGTAAATCATATCTGGCACATGCCTTCAATCTAGTTCTCTGGTCACCCAGTCAGATTAGTTTGGCATGATCTTTGCAAACTATTGGATTCTAGAAAGCTCACTATACTTTCTTTCAGCAGTCTCCATTACTTTTCAAACTACGTCACTCCTTAGTTTAATCATCTCCTGCATTGACTATTGTAACATTGTACTTTCAGCCATTCCTGACTATGAGGTTAAAAAATGACAACTAATACAAACTCTGCAGTTAGGCGCCTATCACACTTATCAAGATTCGACCATGTTACTCCACTACTGTTAAAGCACCACTGGTTACCTATAAAATTTAGCATACATTATAAAATTCTGTTCCTGGTATACAAAGCATTACACACTGGTGGTGTCCCTGCCTATCTGGCCTCTGTAACCATTCTTAACACCCTCCACAAAGCATTCCAACCATTAGCCGCCCAAGCCCAGTATGAAAAAACTAGACTATTTCTATTTTCTTGCCCCTCATTCATGGCACAGTCTTGACCTTGCTATCCATTTGGAATCCTCTATGACAAATTCAAAACAGTTCTCAAAACTCACTTATTTCTGCAGGCTTTTCTCCTCCCCACATAGAAATAGCAGATTTTTTTTTTGTTGTTGTTGTTGTGGTCTATTTGTGACTACTCATTATCTTTCCTTCAAACTTATGGCATTTCTGACTGTTTTTTGATTTTTTAAAATTGTAAACCACCCTGCTGGTTTCAAAGAGCTGTATATCAACTTTTAAATTAAACTAAACACCAAGGGCAGGTTTGCTGGCCTCTAGTTTCTCACTTCTTCTCTGTTAGCACTCTTGTAAAGAAGGATAGCATCGGCCCCTCTCCAGTCCCATGGAGCCTCCCTCATCTCCAAGGATCTATTAAGCACATGGAGGGGGATATTCAGCAGTGGCAGCTAGCAATTCTAGCAAGGCTAGCCACCACTGCCACAGAAAGCTAATTGGGCAGAGGCAATATTCAGGCGCTGACTAGTTAGCTTCCATGGTGAAAGTTAGGCCAGTCTTTGTTGTGCCATACTTTCGTCATGTAGCTATAACTGGGCATTGGGTCAACACTGACTGTAAGTGCCGCAGAATATCCCAGACACAGGGACACAGTTAGCAGATTTGTTAACCGTATAAATCCTTTTGAATATTGGCCCATCCTTTATAGGTGCTCCAGAACCTCAGAGCTCTCTCAGTATCCTGGGATGTATCTCATCTATTCCCATGACTTTCTCCACTTTCAGGTTTGCAAGCTGTTTATAAATACTTTCTACCGTGAATGGTGTTGTATCTAGTCCATTCCCATTAGTATCTTTGTCAATCATGTGTGGTCCTTCTCCAGGATCTTAGTATTTCTGTTCTTTTCCTTGTTGTTGTTAACACATTGGTCCTCAGCATCTTCTCTCCCCCAACATACCTGAAAATAGTGTTGTTACTTTGCTTTTCTTCTGTCTATGTTTTTTGTCTGCCTTAGTTCTCTTTGCCTCTTTCAACTTTATCCAGTGTTCTTTTCTGTGTTCCTCCTGAATTCTGTGAAAGCTGCCTTTTTTTGCAGGCACCTCTTTGGAGAACCATATCAATTTATTTTTCCTCTTGCTTTTATTTACTTTCCTTACATAAAGATCCACTGCCATTTTCATGGCCGCTTTCAGTTTAGTGCTTTTCACTTCCCTTATCACCTCCCATCCTGCCAGCTTCTCCTTCAGGTACTTTCCCATTTTACTCAAATCAGAATTTTTGATATTTAGGTCTTTGAGTTTGCTGTGATTGGGCTCTGCTTTGTCTTTTACCTCAAAACACACTACTGCTCAAGTGGAGACCACCCAGACATTAGATACTATCTCCATTAATGAGTACCAGATCCACCATCAAACTTTCCTTTGGGGCTCCATCACTATTTGTCGGAGCGAAGCCAATTGTGAGGCATCCATGATTTTGCTACTTGTCAGATTTGCAGACAGGATATTCCAATCCACACCCAGTAGATTAAAGTCACCCAAAATCATCCACTCCCCCTTCATTGCCACTTCTGCAATATCACAGTCTGCAAACTGTGTAAATGTCTTTGAATATCTCCCCCCCCCCATCCTTTGTGCCTTGACTGAGCATTTATGATCACAGCCTTGCAGCAACTTTGAGGTGGCTTGCCTGTATTATGTATAGCTTTTATTCTTAACTCTTCCCTCCCTTTGTTATTGATGTGCAAGTTAAGATGACATCTCTCTGTTTTCAATGTTACTGTAATTCTTTTGCTGAATCTTTTTTCTTCTATCTGTCACCCCCTTCCTCAAATTTACATATCATAGCAACATAGTAACATAACATAGTATATGACGGCAGATAAAGACCAATATGATTCATCTAGTCTGCTCAGCAAGGCGGCAAGAGCAGGTGCACCTGCCACTCCGTGCAGGTCACCCCTCCACTTGCCTTTGTTTAGAGGTGTACCAACCGCTCCGTGTAGGTCACCCTTATTTGTTGAACTAGCTAATTAAGTTTATTTTTATTTTATCCTGCTGCTATAAAGGGATCCACAGTGTCTGTCCCATGCCATTTTGAATTCCATCACTTTCTTTGCCCCCACCACTTCCATCAGGAGGGCATTCCAAGCATCCACCATCCTTTCAGTGAAAAAGTATTTCCTGACATTGGCTTTCAATTTACCCCCTTGCAGCTTCATGTTATGCCCTCTAGTTTTACAGCTTCCCCGTCTTTGGAAGAGGTTTGTTTGTTCATTAATACTCTTTAAGTATTTAAAGGTCTGAATCATATCTCCACTGTCCCTCCTCTCCTCCAGAGTGTACATATTTAGGTCTTCAAGTCTCTTCTCATACGTCTCCTGACGCAGGCTCCAAATCATTTTGGTCACCTTCCTCTGAACCCTTTCCATTCTTTTTATATCCTTTGCGAGATACAGTCTCCAAAACTGAACACAATATTGTAAGTGAAGCCTCACCAGCAACTTGTACAGTGGCACTAGTACCTCTTCCTCTCTGCTGGTAATCCCTCTTTGTATGCAACCCAGCATACTTCTGGCTTTTGCTACCGCCTTGCCACACTGTTCCGCCACCTTGAGATCCTCAGAAACATTCTCTCCAAGGTCCTTCTCCTGGTCCTTGCACACCAACCTCTTGCCCCCTATTGCATACAATTCCCTTGGAGTTCTGCTTTCCAAGTGCATGACATTGCACTTCTTCACATTAAATCTTAACTGCCAAGCATTAGATCATTCTTCCAGCTTTTGTAGATCTTTCCTCATGTTCTCCACTCCCTCAGGGGAGTCCACTCTGTTGCAAATTTTCATGTCATTTGCAAAAAGACAAATTTTTCCATTCAGTCCTTCAGCAATATCACTCACAAATACATTGAACAGTACCAGCCCAAGAACCAGACCCTAGGGCACACCGTTAATCACCTTCCTTTCATCCAAGTGAATTACGTTTACCATCACTTTCTGCCATCTGTCAGTCAACCAATTTATGATCCAGTTCACCACCTTCGGACCCATCCTCAAGCTGTTGACCCATCCTCAAGCCATCCACATGTCTGAATTGGCTGCAAGGCCTTAGAAATGCCAAGGGTACCAGCATGGCACAGCACCCAGATTTTTGCAAGGACTAAATTAGGATAGGAAGACCAGCACATCATCCAGATCATCTGCAAGGCCCCATAATATGTCAGAAGGACTAGCACAATACCCACATTGGTGTTTGAGGGCCTTGTAGCCAGAGGAGAGTTTACAAAAGAGCAGAAAAGGTAGCACAAGCCGAGGACGCAAGACACTGTTCCCTCTAAGCTGTGCGCGTGTGTGCGCGCACACACCTCGCCGAGCGAGCGCACATACTTTACAACAGAGCGCACAAAAATTACAGCTCTGATTCTGATAGAAAACACAGACATCTTAAAATTTAAAAGTTATGATTGTAATTACTAGAAATTTCATACTTCGTTTAGTAATCGTCTATTTTCATTTAATTTGATTAAAATCAATGTGGTGTACTGTGGTACTACAGAGCCTATTCAAACAGGAAAAAAGGTTTTAAATCCAGAAAAAAGATTTCAACACCAGATGCGACATTACGAGGAGCCAGATAGGGGGAGCAAGAGAGACCTTCCAGGGCCTAGAGAACCGCACCCCAGAGCTGGTGATGTAATGCCGACCAACAGCCAATCCAGGAAAGGGGGAGTTCCTTCTAAGAAAGGCTGGGAAGTTGAAAGAGAGGCAGAGGCAGAGGCGGAGGCAGAAGCCAAAGAAGAAAAGTAGTCTTGGCAAAGAGACCAGAGAGGAAGGAGTCCCTGGCAAGAAGACACAGTGAGTCCGGTGCAGCAGAATACCAGGAGTTCTTGGCAAAGAGACACTGGAAAGAAAGGTACCAGGAGAGAAACAAAGGTCAGAGTTTTATATGAGGAACCGGTACCAGCAGATGCAGGACACTGTGGAAGTTACCAGAGAGATGATGAAGTCATTGCCATAAGAGGTAACACTCTTCATTCAAGGAGCAAAAGGTGTGGGTGTGAAAGAGTGGTAACTCCACCCGAAGGCCAGCTGAACAGTGGGAAGCCTACTACGCGAGTAAGGCTGAATTGCAGCAGGACTAGGCCTCAAGACTCAGCTAACTGGGATAGGCCCAGAGAACAAGGTAAACCACATTTTTATTCTAATAAGCGTTATAACTTGCTGACACAGGGAGCACAAGGAACAGAGGTGTGCACTCCTTACCAAGCTGTCTGTAAGACAAGACACAAGCTTTTATCAAAAGAAAGACTGTTTAATACAAGGCACCAAGACAAAGGAAGATACTTTAATAGCAAGCATTCACATGATCAAAACCCAGACCTAGGCCCAGAACACTGGAGGCTAGTGCAAGCGGTATATAAGAAGCCTCAACGTATTCCACAAGAATATACTGATACAGAGTCACAGTTATCAGACCCACAGCCTATGCAGGTGGAATTCAATGAGGACCCTCCTGAGATAGCCATGGATTGCAGCTACTGTCAGGCAGGAAGCCTAGAGTCTCTGCCTAATGTGTAAAGCAGGGCTCAGTAGCAAAGCCTGTGTGTTTTATTTGCATAAGGTCCTGTGAAGTAACAGTAGACAAAGCAATATCTGAATATGTTTTCTTTTCTACCTGAAGCAAGGTTTTCTTTATGTTGATGTAGACTCCACTATTTGAACCATTGTACATTAGGGGAAATAAAAAGCCTTTCTTTCCCTACACTCGGACTTTGTGTTCACTTGAAGTTTTGGTACACGGTAGGTCCTGAGAACAGATATCCAGACCCCGCATACAAGGACCAAACTCAAAATAGAAAAAAATAACTCATGTCCACCCGACCTGCCTTAACCACCCTTGGCCACTAGGGCAGCGGTGCGACAGTACATACTGTATTTTGACATGTAGTCAAATTTTAATGTATATAACTCCGAGTGTTGTTATGTGGCGCACAAAAATTTAACCTTCCTTCAAAAGCTGCACACAGCTGATATTTTATGCGCACACAGCCTACAGAAAATTAGAGGGAACATTGACACAAGAGTGGGGTGATTTCAGCTAAGCTGTGTGCCTGCAAGTTAGAGTTCTAGGGCTGAGGTCCCAGCACAGGAATCTTAAGTATAGAGAAAGAGAACCCCCTCCCCCCAATGTGGAAGAAACATTAATAGACTGCTTAGAGGACATACTGAGGGATTTAAATAAGAATCAGAGGATGTACTGTGGGAGTGGGGCTGCAGCACTGGTGATTGCCGCCCAGTGAAGCTGAGGAAGATCATCACAGCAGCAAGCTAGGTTGGAAGCCCCTGTAATAAGCTAATACTTATGGCAGAAGGCAGAGACAAGTACAGTAATGGAGGATGGTGGATATAAAGGCAATCTGTCACCCCATGTTAGCTAGGGTTGCCTGGTTGCTCCTATCTCCAGTCTGGCATTCCCTGTATTGTCTTGAAGGAACAAGATCACCTGGAAGGACAGCAGTACCTGGCAGGAAGTGATCCTGTAGCTAGGTTCTACCTTTAAGGTGATACAGTATCCTCTTGCATCTTGAATCTTAGTTGTTGTAGATGAAGAAGGATGTTGGGGGTTTTCCTGTCTAATAAGTATACGTTCTCCTGCCTTAATTTGTTTGTCAAGAGCTGACAACTCAGCCTGGAGCTATTTGGATAGACGTATGCTAAACTGGTAATTGTGGCATGTATAGAAGCTTTAAATCCTTCCCACCAGGCCCACCCTGCAGTAGATTCAGGGGAGATGAGTCAGAAATATTCCTCAATGGCAGCCCTGGTGGTCTCACAGAATTCTGGTTGGTGAGAAGGGATCTATCAAAGCGCCAACACGGTGGAGGGGTATTGGAATGGGCATCTTGGAGAACTAGAGAGATAGCAGCATGGTCTGAGACATGAGCAGCATGAATTTCAGTGTTGATTACTGCTGGGAGCAGTGCCTTGGATATAAGGTAAAAATCAATGCGCAATAACGAGTTGTGGGGGGGTGAGTACAACGTATATTCTTGATCAGTAGGGTGCTGCATGCGCCATGCATCCACTAAGCCAATATCTTGCATCATAGATAAGAGTGTAGTATGTGCTTGGGAGGTTTGAGGGATCTAAAGGGCTTCTTATCTACAAGGGGATCTAAAGTTAGATTGAAATTGCCACTTAACACGATGGGGTGCACAGAGGAGTCCGTAGCTTCTCTTGTTAGTATATGGAAGAATTCAGGGTCATCTAAATTTGGGGCATAGATATTGATTAGGGCCAGCACAAAGGGCCCAAGCTCGACTAGTGTTTTTGTCCATCGACATTCTATATCTGATCTAGTCTGCATCACTTCCAGAGAAAGTGATTTCCTAATTAAAATGGCTACGCCGTTTCACTTTCGGTTGGCGGCCGAGAAGGCTTTTAATGTGAACGGGTTGGTACTAAACTTTTGAGACTTGGAGGCATTTAAATGGGTCTCCTGAAGGAAAAGAATATCTGTATTTTCCTTGCACTCATATAACAGTATCTTTTTGCGTTTTATAGGGTTATTATGCCCGTGACGTTCAGCAATAGGATTTTAAGGGGTCCCATGCTGCCTTTGAAATAGGGATAAGGAAGGCCCTTGCTTAGCTCAGTGGCACAGAGATAGATTAGTGTTTATGTATCCACTTTCTGAGCCCTTATGATTCAGAAACTTGAGCAGTATCTGACTGCTGGCAATGCTGAGCCATGTCAGACTTTCCATGTTTGGAGAAGAACTACAAAAGGGGACTGCTACTTCTGGAGAGAAATCTGCAATTGTAAGTATTTACTTCTGGGAATTTTTCTAAATCTTGGGGAAAAAGTTTCAGTTTATTCACATTTGATATACCACCCTTTATGACGTCAGGGCAGAGTACAATTAAAAATTGTATACAGGATGGCTTAAAGCCATGGAAAAAGGAAAAGAACTACAATTATAACAGGAAAGAAGAAGTGACAGGAGAAGAGAAGGCAAGACATAAAGAGGAGGTCAGACAAAACAGGGATAAAAAGGAATTCTTTGGTCTTTACTGAAGAAGATGTAGGGAAGATACCCATGCCTGAAATGGTTTTTAAAGGTGATATATCAAAAAAATTGAAAGAAATATCACTAAACCAGCAAGATGCATTACAGGTATTTGATAAACTAAGGAGTAGCAAATCACCTGGACTGGATGGTATACATTCAAGGGTATTGAAAGAACTGAGATTGCAAACCTACTATCAATTCACAGATTACTGTCATTAAAATCATCTGTAGGATCTGAAGATTGGAGAATGGCCAATGTAATACCAATTTTTAAAAAGGGTTACAGAGTGGATCTGGGAAACTACAGACTATATCAGTACCTGGCAAAATGGTAGAAACCAATATAAAGAATAAAATTACTGAACATGTAGATGGCCATGGTTCAATGGGAGAAAACCAACATGGATTTAGCCAAGGAAAGTCTTGTCTCACTAATCTGTTATATTTTTTGATGGTGTGAATAAACAGCTAGACCAAAGTGAGCCAGTTGATATAGTGTATCTGGATTTTTGACAAGGTTATGGTTATGGCACTTGATATACCACCCTTTACTTGAGCAACAGAGTGATTTACATGTATACTATCAGGTACTTTTTATTCCCTTGTCCCCAAAGGGCTCACAATCTAAGTGTACTTGAGGCAATGGAGGGTTAAGTGGCTTGCCCAGGGCCACAAGGAGTGGTCATGGGACTAGAGACCCCAGTCCCTCCGGCCTGAGGTTGCTTGTCCCCATGTGGGAATTGAAGCCCCAGCCCTCTGGCCTGAGGTAACCTGTCCCAACAACTGAGCCACTCCTCCCTCAGAGTCTCTTGGCCAAATTAAAAAGTCATGGGATTGGAGGCAGTATAGTATTGTGGATCAGGAACTGGTTAAAAGATAGAAACAGAGACTATGGCTAAATTGGCAACGTTCTCAATGAAGAAAGGTGAATACTGGAGTACCGCAGGGATCTGTACTGGGTCTGCTGCTTTTTAACATATTCATAAATTTATTTTATTTATTTATTTATTTTATGGTATTTATATACCGCCTTATCCTTCAATCAAAGCGGTCACAAAACAAGTGGGGGATACATTTAACACGTGGGGATTTTGAGACACATACACTAATACTTACAGGGAACATGGGCAATGGAGGGTTTAAGTGGCTTGCCCAAGACCACAAGGAGCATCTGTGGGACTAGAAACCCCAGTCCTTCCGGCCCAAGGTTGCTGTCCTCTAGTGGGATTTGAACCGCCGACCTTCTGGCCTGAAGTACCTTGTCCCAACCACTAGGCTACTCCTCCCTTTATAAATGACCTGGAAATGGGAATAATTTGCAGATAACACAAAATTATTCAAAATTGTTAAAACACAAGAGGATTGTGAAGAATTGCAAGAGGACCTTGATAAATTGGAAGACTGGACTTTGCAATGGCAGATGAAATTTAATGTGGACAAGTGCAAAGTTATGCACCTAGGAAAGAACAATCCAAACTACTGTTATACAATGCAAGGTTGAACATTAGGAACCCCCACCCAGAATAAAGATTTAGGTTCATTATGGATAATATGTTGAAAACACTGTTATAACTGGAACAGAGAAACCCCGCTCGGGCTTCATCTTACTATTCCTCGACATATCCGCAGCTTTCAACACAGTATCTCACCAGACCCTCATCAACCAACTTAACACCATTGGCATCCAAGGCACCCCACTGCAATGGTTTCACTCCTACCTTTCCCAACAAACCCAACAAGTGAGAACTGGAAACTAATCCTCTTCGCCATTCATCCTCCCCCAAAGAGTACCACAAGGATCAGCCCTCTCCTCTCTCCTTTTCAATATTTACATCAGACCTCTCTGTCATATTTTCAAGAGCCTCAATATTGAATACCAAATCTATGTGGATGATATAATGCTCTTCACCCCTTCAACACCACCTCTCCTGATTATTCCACACTTGCAGCCTGCTTCACAGAAGTCACCACATGGCTACAACAACACAGTCTCACAATCAATTTGAACAAAACATAGCTCCTTCACATGTCCAGAGATCCCAGCTTCAATCCTTCACACAGCATCAAACTGGGCGACACTGAAATCCAGGTTAAACCCCAGATCAAGTACCTTGGTGTAACCTTGGACCACCTCTTGAACTTCCAGACTCATATCCTAAACACCACCAGGAGTATCTACTACAAAATCAGAACTCTCCACAACCTATGTCCTCTTCTACCCCATGATAGCTTCTGCAGAGTCTGTCAAGCATCCATCACCCCTCTCCTTGACTACTGCAACTCCATCTTACAAGGACTACCTAAGACCACCCTTGCCCCCCTCCAGCTGGCTCAAAACACAGCTGCACGACCAGGCACACCCACATCATGCGCATATTGAAATCCCTACACTGGCTACCAGTCACATCCCGTATCAGGTTTAAGACCATTGTCCTCACGCATAGAGCCCTCCTCAACACTACAGCGGAACAGCAACAACTACTAATTGAGCGCCCCAACAACAGAAGACTCCGGCACCAAAACACAGCAAATCTCCTTCTACCTGCACAGAGCTCCAAGAAACCACATGCACAAGAGCCTTCCAATTCTATGCCCCCACCAACTGAAACAAACTACCCCCGCCCCCCTCCCCCCCCCACCTTACGGGCCCTCCAATCTCACACCCTCTTCAAAAAACATCTTAAGACTTTTCTCTTCGAAGAATACTTCAACACTGCCACAAACCACACCCACAAATGGGAACAGAAGAGAGGGACATCTTGAACAATTTTCAGAAGACTGCATTTGTGAGAAACTAGCTAAACTTAAAGTAGACAAAGCGATGGGACCGGATGGGATACACCCTAGAATACTGAGGGAACTTGGGGACATTCTAGCAGCTCCACTGACTGACCTTTTCAATGCCTCGTTGGAGTTGGGAGTGGTGCCAAAAGACTGGAGAGAGGCTCATGTGGTGCCTTTAAACAAAAGCGGAAGTAAGGATGTGGTTGAAAACTATAGGCCAGTTAGTTTAACTTCGGTGGTGAGTAAATTATTGGAAACGCTGCTGAAAGAGAAAATAGTGAGGTTTCTGGAGTCCAGTGGATTACAGGATCCGTGGCAGCATGGATTCACCAGAGGCAGGTCTTGTCAGGCAAATCTGATTGATTTCTTTGACTGGATGACCAGGGAGTTGGACCGAGGGACAGCCCTAGATGTGGTGTATTTGGATTTCAGTAAAGCCTTTGACACTGTTCCTCACAGGCGACTTATAAACAAACTGAGCACCCTAGGGATAGACCCTAAAGTTACTGCTTGGGTTAGTAATTGGTTGGGTGGGAGGCGACAAAGAGTACAGGTAAATGGAGCTCACTCTGAGGAGAGGGATGTTACCAGTGGTGTGCCTCAGGGATCTGTCCGATTCTTTTTAACATCTTTGTTAGTGATATAGCAGAAGGGCTGTCTGGTAAGGTTTGCCTCTTTGCGGATGATACCAAAATTTGAAATAGAGTAGACACTCAGGAAGGTGTAGATAACATGAGGAGGGATCTAGCTAAGCTTGAAGAATGGTCTAGAATTTGGCAGCTGGGATTTAATGTTAAAAAATGAAAGGTCATGCATTTGGGCTGCAGCAATCCAAGGGAGAAATATAGTATAGGGGGTGAAGTACTTTTGTCCACTAAAGAAGAATCGGGACCTAGGCGTGATTGTGTCTGATGATCTTAAAGTAGCTAAACAGGTAGAAAAGGCGACGGCAAAAGCTAGAAGGATGCTTGGGTGCATAAGGAGAGGAATGGATAGCAGAAAAAAGGAGGTGATGGTGCCTATGTATAAGTCTTTGGTGCGACCTCATTTGGAGTATGGTATGCAATTCTGGAGACCGCACCTTCAAAAGAATGTGAACAGGTTGGAGTCGGTGTAGAGGGTGGCTACTAAGATGATTAGTGGTCTTCATTATAAAGCATATGAGGACAGACTTAGGGATCTTAATATGTCCACCTTAGAGGAAAGGCAGGATAGAGGTGATATGACTGGGATGTTTAAATACCTCCGTGGCATAAATGTTCAGGGAGAGAGCCTCTTTCAATTGAAAGGAAGTTCTGCTACGAGGGAACATGGGATAAGGGTGAAGGGGGATAGATTTAGGAGTGATAAGCGGAAATATTTCTTTACAGAAAGAGTGGTGGATCCGTGGAATAGTCTCCCAGTGGTGGTGGTAGAAATGAGGACAGTACCTGAATTCAAAAAAGCATGGGACAAACACAGATGATCTCTAAAGGTAAAAAGGGGACTGTTGTAGTTGTTGATATGGTCTTTTTCTGTCGTCATGTTTCTACGTTTCTATGTTTCTATGTTTCTAAGATCATACCCCGCCCCTCCTCACCACTCTCGGGGGGTAAGCAGGCGAACACAATGCCTCACCGTATAGCAGCTACGCCATTTGTAAATAATAACTTTGTTCTCTTGTTCAATTGTAATAATATAATTCTTATACCAGTTATCTGTACATAGTTCCAACTGTTCCATACAAAGTTATTACTTGTTTCAATGTAATATTTCTACCAGTTATTTGTCCATAGTTCTAACTGTTCCATGTAAATGTTACTACTTGTTCAATGTAAACCGTTTTGCCTTGCAGAAAAATGGTATATAAAACCAGTTAAATAAATAAATCCTCCACATAGTGTGCAGCGGCGGCCAAGAAAGCAAATAGGATGCTAGGAATCATAAGGAAAGGAATACAGAATAAAGCCAAGGATATTATAATGCCTCTGTATAGCCAATTCTGGTGGCTATATCTTAAAAAGAATATAGTGGAATTAGAAAAAGTACCGAGAAGAGCCACCAAAATGGTAAAAGGGATGGAAGGACAGCCCTTTGAGGAAAGGCTTAAAGGTTAGGGCTCTTCAACTTTGGAAAAGAGACGGCTGAAGGGAGATAAGACAGGTCTATAAATTAATGAATAGAACAGGTAAACATAGATCAGTTGTTTACGCCATCAAAATGTGGAAAGACTAGAGAACATGCAAAGAAGATACAGTGTAACCCATTTAAAACTAATAAGAGAAAATATTTTTTCACTCAACTCATTTTTCAAACTCTGGAATTTGTTACCAGAGGATGTAGTAAAAGCTATTAGTGTAGCTGGTTTAAAAAAGGTTTGAACAAATCCCTGGAGGAAAGGTCCATAAAACATTATTAAAGAGGACCAGGGAAATTCATTGCTTGCCCTGACAAGAACTGCCGAACCTTGTGCCTTTTGGAAACCTGCTAGGTACTGCGACACTCCTGCCCTGGGCCCGAGAGCTTACAGGCAGGAGTGGCCTTGTAATGTCCCTGAGGAATAAAGCTTGTACTGGTCTCTGGGAATTCTGGGACTCGTAGTGTACTTGTATTTCCTTCAAGATTAAATTGTAGTCGTGACACGAATGGTAAGGCTGCAAGAAATTTATTGTTGTGGGGATATTTTCCAGCGCATCAAAATTCAATGGTACAGAATGCAAAAGGTGCAACTTCAACCCAAGCAGCTGAAACCAGGAACATAGGAAGTACAACTGAAATTAAGTTAGCTTCTACTTGGCTCTTCACAATCACAGCAGCTTTAACTCAGCAGTACCTCATGTGGTCTTTCAGAATTATTGCAGCACCAAACAAACAGCTGTTCCTTCCACAGCGTGGCTTCTCAAAACAACAAATGAAAACAATTTGTAAACATTTTAGCTTGGCAGCAAGTACAGCAAACTCCCTGTATTCTTTTCATACAGTGTTCAAGGGTTTCTTACATTGCTGTCCTCTTTGAGGAAGATTGAGCAATCCATTGGAGAAGGGTCTCCTAAGACAGGCAGGTAATTATCCACTTGCATGCATTCATCAGAGCTAAGGCTATCGCTGTCTCTGTCAGGCCTGCTAAGCTTCCCTGACCTCCGTTCCAGAAACTCTTGAAACTGTTTTAAAAGCAATTCAGCCTGTAAGTGCTCTTTATCCGTGTGAAAGTCTTTGGTAAGGGTAACACCCTTCCCCCACTTGCTATCAGCTTCTGCAGCGGGTTTGCCTTGTGAAGGTTAGCACAAATAAATGGTTTCTCTAGTAAAGCATTGAAAGTAGAAAAGTCAGCTTTACCTTTAACAGGGTTTGAATAAGAACTGGCACCTTTCCTCCAGAAGTCTCTCTGGTTCAAAAACTCAGCAGCCTTACTGCTATTTCCTCTGCTCTGTGAATTTCTCTTTGAAAAGCTTTCTTCCTGCTTCACTTCCTTGCTTCTGTAGCCTTGTTTGCTACCAGACCAGATACCTTCTTTCCATGTGCTGAATTTGCTAGCCTTCCCACGCCCAGGCTCTACCTTGTAGTAAGATTCTTTCTTAGAGTGTGCTTGGCTCCAAGTTTTACTGCTCCAAGGTTCTGCCTTGCTCCAGGGTTCTAGCGTTGTCCTCCTTCCTTTTCCCTCTTTTTCTCTTTCCTCCTTTCCTCCTCTCCTCTTCCCTCTCTGCTTGGGGATTTAAAAGGGCTTCATTTCCCGGCATGCCCTGACCTTCCCCTGAGCGTGCCCAATCAGTGCAGAAGCCTGTCTCCTCCCCTGAGCTGGGGTGTGTCCTGTGCTCAGCAGAGAGCTGTGTTTTTTTCAACTCTGCATTGGAAATCCTGTGTGCTAGTGCTGTTTCATTACTTCTACCAGGATTTTCCCCTATCTCCATTTCTTCTGGAGGGCATTCCTCACCACAGTACTTGTGTCCTGGATTGGCCACTGTTGGCAACAGGATATTGGGTTTGATGGACCTTGGTCTGACCTAGTATGGCATTTCTTAGTTTTGTTTACTGAAATATATCACCTATGGCAGATAGCAGCTAGGCAGTTTACAAAGCAATTAAGAACATAATATAATTGGGGGGGGGGGGGGACACAGAACAAATATCAGGAAGGGAACAATGGAACAGAGGAAAGAAATAAACAAAAGGGAAGGGCCTAAATTACAATAGCGGCAAAAGTAAATAAGGAAAACCAATAGGATGGGAAGGAAAAGGAGGGGAGGCACTAAGTCCAGAGCTACAGAAAAGGCAAGGAAGGAGTAAACTAACTCCCAGAAGGGGAGCCAGGGGGGAAGAACAAGGGGAAGAGGTAGTTCTTCAAATGAGCTTTGAATCGAAGGAGAGAGTTCGGAGCGCAAGACAAGGGGAAGAGAATTCCAGAGGGTGGGGGCTACTACACAAAAAGAAGAGTAGCGGGCAACAGTTGAATGGACAGAGCGAACACCAGGGACAGTGAGTAAGTGAGAGGAGGAGAAGCGGATAGCACGTGAAAGAGTATAAGGGGTCAAAAGACAAGAGAGACAGGAAAGCTGGAATGGAGGACATGAAAACTCAACAAAAGGACCTTATACTTAATACGAGAGGAGACCGGTAATCAATGTTCAGAAAGAAAGAAGGGAGTGACATGAGTGAACCAATGAGCACCATAGATAAGCTTAAGGGCCGTATTTTGGACTAACTGAAGACACTGAATCTGACAGAGAGGAAGGCTGGAAAGGGAATTAGCATAGTTCAGACGAGTAAGAATACAAGACAGAATAAGAAAACGCAGTGAGGACAGATCCAGAAGCTTGTGTTCTTATGTGGCAGTGACTGTGGTGGTGAGTGGGGGCAGTAGAGCAAAGTTTGAGGGAAAGGAGCTTTAGATCATAACAGTTAAAGGAGTTATCAACCTGAATGTTAAAATCCCCAAGAATGGCGGTATAGCTGCTGCACAAGGAGTGGTGCCTAATGGTATGCTGGTGTCCGCTTCCACACCGAAGGCTTTGGTGCAGTTGACCTTGCCATTTGTGGCCCCTAGCCCGATGCTACAGACTTCTACAGCTCAGCCCGGTATGATTTCATCAGACGCTAGCTGAAGTGGGGTGTGGCTGAGCCCCGAGCAATGGACATCCCTGCCAGCACCATGACTAGTGCCAGCTGAGGAGAGGCAGGGAGCCACCAGAGGAGTATTGCGGAGTGTGTCCCATCAAGCGGAGCTTCCTTCAGCAATTGAGGCATCTTTGGAGGTTTCAGTGGAGACACCGGTTTGGAGAGATCGTTTGGTGATGGCTGATAGACTGGCTGTTATAATGCTGGGAGCACTGTGGGATACTATCAAGGCTGTGAATACCTCTTTGGCTGACTATGCAGGCAAATTTCAAGTTCAAGTGGATCAGGCGCTGGCTAAGACTGCATGCTGCGTGCTAAGACCATGCTGCTAGGGTGGTATCTCTGGAAGTCACCCTGGAAGACCTCCACTCTGCGAGTAATGCTCAGCTGAAGGACAAGGAAGTCCTGAACAGGAAGGTCCTATTTTTGGCCCAGAGGAACAATTTAAGATTCTTAAACTTTCCTAAGTGTCTGGTTATATTAACTATGGACATGCTCACAAAGTACTTGGGAGAAGTTTTGAAGATTACTAGGGATGCTGTTCTACTGATTATATGGGCCCAATATTTTTCTCTGAGTGCTCTGGCTCGGGGGTCTGAGGGAGGAGCTGGTTTGACTCATCCCTCTGATATGGGGAGTTTAACTGCGTTTCTGGAGTCATCATTAGAGGTGATTACAGAAAGAATGATGCTGTTGGTATGCTTTGCCTTTAAGTCAAACAGAAATGATGTCTTAAGTTTCTTTTTTCCTAATATGTTTGCTGAATTCTTTGGTTCAAAGATATATGTTTTCCCAGTTATGTCTAGAGATACACAGAAGAAGTGCAGGGAGTTCCTGGCCCTAAGGTCTAGGGCAGTAATAATCGACGCATCTATGAAAGTTCTATTTCCTTGTAAATGTTTGATTTCTTATCAGTCTAAGCAGTTTGTGTTCTTTGTTATGGGCTGCAGCCACTAGTTTTGTATTATTTCTTAGGTAAATACCTTGTAATTTTTATATTACCTGTCCTTGTCCTACTGGGGGGATTTTTGTGGTCTATGATATATGTCAATTTCCAATAATGACTATTTGCCTTTGTATTGTTTCTGTCTTTTCCCTGATCATTCATTGTTGGATGTATAATTGAACTTGCATAAATAAAAATTAAAAAAAAAATCCCCAAGAATAAGGGAGGGGGAGGATGAATCAAAAAGAAGGAAAGCCACGAGTCAGTCAGTGAGAGAGAGGTAGAGGTGAACTTGCCAAGGGGTCGATAAATAGCTGCTATCCAGAGAGGTAGTGGAGTAAAAATCCTGATTGAGTGGACTTCAAAGGAGGGAAAGGAGTGAGATTGAGGCAGAAAGATAGGTTGAAATTCACAGGAGCGAGAGATAAGCCCAAAACTATTACCACGGCGAGTAGGTGAGCCGTGTGAGAAAATTGGTAGCCTCCATGAGAAAGTGCAATGACTGAAGCTGAGTCTTCTGAGAGGAGCCTTGTCTCAGAGCAGGAAGATGGATAGCATTAAACAAAGAGATTGTGACTAAAGGCAGACTTTTTTGAAATAGAGTGTGCATTCCACAAGGCACCCGCTCATTACCATCCTCAAAGGGAGAAAGGGGGAAAGGAGAAGGATATGAATAAGATTTGAGCAGTTGTGTGAGGATCTATCCTGGGAGTGTGAGAAAAATCTAGGAGAGCCATGGTTGGTGTTATCTCCAGATGAGAGAAGGAGCAGAAGTGTGCGGAGCAGAGATGAGGCAGCACGGCGGAAATGAGGGTAACGTTTTTCAGAGGGAGAGAAGAGATGACTGAATGAGAGGAAGAAAATGGTGAAGCTCAAGAGAAGAAGATAGAAACATAGAAACATGACGACAGAAAAAGACCACATGGCCTAGTTAATCTGTCTTTCCATATCAACCACTACAACATTCCCTTTTTTCCTTTCGAGATCCTCTGTGCTTGTCCCATGCTTCTTTGAAGTCAGATACTGTCCTCATCTCCACCACCTCCACTGGGAGACAATTCCACAGATACACCATTCTTTCCATAAAGAAATATTTCCGCATATCACTCCTGAATCTATCCCCTTTCACTCATCCCATGTCCCCTCCTAGCAAAGCTTACTTTCAATTGAAAGATGCTCTCCTCCTCCTGTGCATTTATGCCATGGAGGTATTTAAACGTCTCAATCATATCACCTCTACCCCACCTTTACTTTAAGTTGTGCATATTAAGATCCTTAAGTGTGTCCTCAAATGCTTTATAATGAAGACCACTAACCATTTAGTAGCCACCCTCTGTACTGACTCCAGCCTGTTTATATTCCTCAAATGAGGTTGCACCAAAGACTTATACAGAGGCACTATCACCTCCTTTTTTCTGCTAACCATTCCTCTTCCTATGCACGCAAGCATCCTTTTAGCGTTTGCTGTCACCATTTCTACCTGTTTAGCTTATTTAAGATCATCAGACACAATCATGCCTAGGTCCTGCTCTTCTTTAGTAGACAAAAGTACTTCTCCCCCTATACTATATTGCACCCTTGGATTGCTGCAGCCCAAATGCATGACCTTGCATTTTTTAACATTAAATCTCAGCTGCCAAATTCTTGACCCATTCTTCAAGCTTAGCTAGATCCCTCCTCATGTTATCTACACCTTCCTGGGCAGTGGCGGCTCAAGGCAATCTGCTGCCTGAGGTGAAGGATGAGATGGACTTTACAAGGATCCAAACTGAGAAATACAACTACCAACAGTTCCTCAAATGTGCGCTTATCAATGCCAGATCAACACGCTCAAAATGGCCTGCAATCAATGACCTTATAACCCTACATGACCTTGACATCCTAATGATAACTGAATCTTGGTTATCCGACTATGATAATGCTCTAATCAACCAGAAGTCACCACCCGGTTATTCGATCTTTGCCTGCCATAGGACCCACCAGAGGGGAGGTGGAACACTCATCTTCGCCAGATCCGAACTTCAATTCACGCTAAGCAATACCACTGGCTCAACCTATCTGGACATAATATCCATATCGAATGAACACTGTTCAATTAACCTACTGTACCGAGCCCCAACTTCATCTCCAGATGACCTCCCATCAATAATCGACCTAGCTTGCAACTCCACCAACCCACGTGCCCTAAATTTCCTGATGGGAGATTTCAACTTGACCTCCCACATGATACGCATTCAACAGCATTCATTGATGCAATGAATGAGCTGGGCTACACACAACTCATCAACTTCCCTACTCATAACAAGGGTGGTATACTGGACTTGATCTTTGTACCACAGACTGCCGTCAATCCCTCCCAGAGCTTGCTACTCTCCATAACACCTGTACCCTGGTCCCACCATCATTTATTCCTATTTCACATACCCACCAACGATCTCAGCATTTCCAGCCACAAAGCACGTTCCCCTACTAGAACTGTAACAACACGCTTTCGACCCCTTGTTAAGGATAAGGCTCTTAAGAAGATCCTACCTCTACTTGCCAATGAATCCCTCGATCCAGATGAACTGGTATCCAATTGGGATGATACCCTTAGGGCGGCCGCCAACCTACCATCCATCAACACGAACCGTGCAAAACATGATCACGCGCCATGGTACTCCCAGGATCTGCAAGCATCGCTCCTCCACCTACGTAAGCTCGAGAGACAATGGCGCCACACCCGGACTCCTGAGGCACTCGATGCATACTCCACTCACTTGCAAGCCCACCGACAAAAATCCATGGAAAAAAGAAAACAGTATCACTCAGAATTACTAAGGCGATCATTGAACAAACCTCACGACTTATTCAACATTGTAAAGTCACTAACTGGTGATCCAGCACTAGCCCAACCAACCATGCCCCAGCCGCAAGACTATTCTAACTACCTTCAATCAAAGATGATACAGACCAAGTACAACATGAATGCAACCATATTATCTACTTCCACCCCACACGGACCCCCCCAACCAACCCCTCTGATGTCATTCTCCAAGGTATCCAACAAAGAAATTTTAGATATCATCTCATCTATTAACCTCACCACTGCCCCCAACGATCCTTGCCCTGCTAGCTGGATTAAAGAGCTGCGCCATGACCTCAGCCCAACTATATGCAGAATCTTGAATCAATCACTCACAACAGGATCCCTCCCTCAAAGCTTAAAATACACATCAATCCGCCCCATGTTGAAGAATAGTAGGCTTGATCCATCTAAAGTTGAGTCCTTCCGACCAATTTTGAGCATCCCACTGCTTGTCAAAATTATGGAGAAGGTAGTCCAGCGGCAAATCCAACACCATGTTGATACTGTTGCACCATTGGACCCATCCCAACATGGCTTCAGGGAAGCTCACAGCGTGGACACCATCCTCACAACCCTCTTCAACAACCTAATCACAGGAATTGACAATATCAACCACGGATTCGTTCTAATCTTCTTAGACATAGCAGCCGCCTTCGATTCAGTGAATCATGAAACACTTTTATTTCGCCTCAAAGATAAAGGACTACAAGGCTCAGCACTAGCCTGGTGTGAATCCTATTTGTGTAACAGATGGCAACAAGTCAGAGCAGGTTCCAAGACCTCTGAACCATTCTCACTGAAGCAAGGTGTACCTCAAGGATCTTCCCTCTCTGCATTAATGTTTAACATCTACATGCAGCCCATTTGCGCTTTAATCCATTCCTTCAACGTCCAATGCCTTGCATATGCAGACGACATCCTCATGTACACACAGTTTAAAATCGATCAACCTGACTTTTCTCCAATTAAAAGATGCTTTGAAGCGGTAGCAGATTGGCTCCTCTCTCAAAATCTACGTATTAATCAGAGCAAAACAGATGTACTATTCATCTCGCGAAACCAGAGGTTCACGCCACCTTCCTCACTTCTAGTCAGTAACATTGAACTGAAGTCCAAATCTACAATTCGCTACCTGGGCATCACCCTCGACCAGCGTCTTGACATGTCAGCACATGTCATAAACACAACTAAAGCAATATATCATAAGATCCAATCACTACGCCATCTCCGCCCACTTCTTGACTTCCCTGACTACCGTTCAATCTTCCAAGCCTTAGTCATCCCACACCTCGACTTTGCTAACATAATCCTACTCAGACTTCCACAGTCGACTCTTAACCTGCTACGACTTGCCATGAACTCAGCTGCAAGGGTATTGGCAGGGCTCTCAAGATCAGACCACATAACGCCAGTTCTAAAGAACCTACACTGGCTTCCGCTGCGGGCCAGAATCCATTTCAAGGCCCTGGTCATGACATTCAAGGCCCTTAAGAACCATCCCCCCCATGCCCATCAGTGAACTTCTCCACAGCACACCAGACAACAGAACCAGGAGATCCACATTGATGAATACACTCGAAGTCCCGAAATTATTGATAAAATGCAGGAAGTCAACAGCAAGTAGAGCCTTCTTCATTTTTGCACCTATGGCATGGAATGCCCTCCCTGCTGAAATCCGGGCCATCTCAAACCTGGCGCTATTCCGAAAAGCCCTCAAACACCACCTATTCTTACAACATTACCCTGACACCAATCCTGATATTCATACCGCCATCACCTTACCTCCCTACCTAGCCCGTCCCTTAGATCATCCTCCTGTAGATAATGGTTAACCAATTTTCCCTTATCTGCTTCTCTGACCCATGAGTCCAGGCCTCTAGGTAAAGTTTTCTAGATTTGCTTCGTTAGAGTATCCATAATTTGTATATAATTTGTATATAATCTGTACATAGTTTCCCTCGGTTTTTCCTCCATGTTTACTTTCCCTGTTCAATGTAAAAAACTTGATGTAACTTGTTACATTCTTGTATGTTCTGTTCAAATGTAAACTGCACTGATTATAATAGCGCGGTATATAAGAAATAAAAATAAATAAATAAAATAAATAAATTTCCAGTTCTAACCCCCCTCCTGGATCAGCCCATTACCAGTCCTAGCCACCCCCCAATCAGCCTATTTCCATTTTTTTTTTAATTTTATCTTTAATAAATTTCCAATAATAATCCAGAATTACAACTGAATAAGAATACAGTAATCAAATACCGCAAAACGAATATAGAGAAATCCACATTAATTGGTTTAGACCCCAATAATCAACCACAATAAGGTCCCAATAGAGAAATATAAAACAAAAAGGCAATATCAATTATGAAAACCCCCCAAATGGAGAGCCCTCCCCAATCATACGAGCAAAGATGTTAATTATGGCAGCCGGTACAGGAATCAAACCCGCCCATCACCCTCCTTACCCTGAAGAAATGAAATCAATTGTTGGGGATCAAAAAAGAGAAATTGTTTAGACTGATATAATATCAAACATTTACACAGATACTTTAATTTAAATTGGGCTCCCAGGGCGAGAGACCTTTGACATAACGTCAAAAATTCTCTATGCCTTTTCTGGGTATCCCTAGATAAGTCAGGAAAAATAGACATTTTTGACCCCATAAATTGAGAAACAGACATTTTCCGAAAATATAATCTAAGAACAGAGTTTCGGTCAGATTCAAAAGTGAAAGAGACCAAAAGTGTAGCACGACTGATCACCACTTCCAAAGAACTTTCAAGAAACTCTGTCAGATTCAACTGGGCCGGCTCAGCTGCACCTTCGAGACCAGTCTCAGCATCTGCTCCAACAGAGGAAATTGCAATATACTGAGTATGCACAATAGGAGGTAAAGTATCAGCAGGCATCAACAAAATCTCTGTAAGGTACTTATGAACCAGTCCCATAGAATCCATCAGTGGAGATCTAGGAAAGTTTAAAAACCTCAGATTATTCCTTCTCAACTGATTGTCCATAAACTCCAAACACCGAGCTGTAATCAAGCGATCCTTGGTTTGGGTCCCACCCAAAACCTGGAGATCTTCTACTTGGGTTTCCAGCTGTGAAACTCTAGCAGCCTGCCCCGCCAAGTTTGTCTCCAATGTTATACTCTGTGCTTTAACAACATTTAATTCTTGTGAAAAAAAGACCACAAATGAGAACAGGGACTTTTGGAGTGAAGTGATGGCTTCCCATAAGCTATCCAAGGTCACCGTTGCCGGTTTTTCTATCCTGCACAACTCCCATGGCACCGAGTAGACAGGGGAGCTGGTCTTCAACCGCTCTACACCTCTTCTGGCTCCAACTGGGACATCCAACTCCCTGCCTCCAGCAGTAGCCGCAAAAACACTCGGGTTCACCTTCGGGGAGGCACCCCCCACCGCGGCTGTTTTCTCCTGACCCGGAGATACTCCTGCTCTCAGTACCTCCCTGACACTCCTTCCGGGCTGCGGCGGCAACATCTGCATGGGGCTCAAAACAACCCCATTGCTCAGGTCTGCTGAACCAGTCGACAGATCTTCCGAAGCCAACGATGCTGCCATTGGTGGGTAGAAAGCCGGTATGGAAGACTGGATCAACCCGACAGCCGGAGAAGAGGTAACTGGGAGCTTCGCTGATCGCTGTTTCCTCTTTTTCCCCATCAGGTCAAATCGTACTCCAATCCCTCTAACACACCTCACTCGGCGTCCAACTCCTCCGCCATCTTCGGACCTCTATTTCCATTCTTAACCCCCATCAGCCCATTTCCAGTCCTAACTCTCCCCCATCAGCCCATTACTATTTCCAGTGCTACCCCCCCCACCCCAGCCCAGCCCAGCCCCAGACGTTCTGAACAGAAATTGAAATTTAAAAAGCCCAGTCGCAGAAGTTACTGCAGCTGCAGCAGTAGCAGCATGATGTGCCCCGCGGCCCCCCGCCTCCCCAGATGAGCCCTGCCACTCTCTTTTTCCCCCATGCCGGCTCAACTTTGTAGAGTTACGAAGGGAGAGTGTTTCCCTTTCCCGTGGCTCTGTTACAGTTGAGCCCGCCAGCGCTGATGGGAAACAGGCATTTCCAGCGCGAGACAGGAAATGTCTGTTTCCCATCAGTGCTGGCGGGCTCAATTTTAACAGAGCTGCAGGAAAGGGAAACATTTCCTTTATGGCTCTGCAAAGCTGGGCCGGTGTGGTCCAGGGGAAAAAGAGTGGTAGGGCTCCGGGGAGGCGGGGGGTCTTGGGGCACTTCATTCTGCTGCTGCTGCAGCGGTAGCTTCTGCAACTGGGGCTTTTTTTTTATTTTAAAGGCCAAGTGAGGCGGACTTTTTGGGGGCAATTTTTGCCACCCCAAAAAGTTGCCACTTGAGACCACCGCCTCACTCGGCCTCATTTTAGAGCCACCCCTATTCCTGGGTGTCTACTCTATTGCAGATTTTGGCATTATCCACAAAGAAGCAAACTTTACCTGACAGCCCTTCTGCTATATCACTAACAAAGATGTTAAAAAGAATCGGACCGATCCCTGGGGCACACCACTGGTAACCTCCTTCTCCTCAGAGTGAGTTCCGTTTACCTGTACCCTCTGTCACCTCTCATTCAACCAATTTCTAACCCAAGCAGTAACTTTAGGGTCCATCCCTAGGGTGCTCAGTATGTTTTTTAAGTTGCCTGTGAGGAACGGTGTCAAAGGCTTTACTGAAATCTAAATGCACCACATCTAGGGCTCTCCCTCAGTCCAACTCCCTGGTCACACAGTCAAAGAAATCAATCAGATTTTTCTGACAAGACAAGCCTGTGGCAAATCCATGCTGCCTCGGATCCTGTAATCTGCTGGACTCCAGAAACCTCACTATTTTCTCTTTCAGCAGCCTTCCAGCTACACTAACAGCTTTTACTACATCCTCCGGTCAGGGGCGGCCCAAGGGGGGTGCGGGGCCATGTGCGGAGACTCGGTGCGGGGCCTCATTTGCATAAGGGGCCTCATTTGCATAAATATTTGCATAATGTTACCATACACTAACTTTTAGTAAACATGCCTCTTAATGAGTGTATGAATAAAGAAAGACTAAAAGATTTCTACATTACTATAATCCAGTGCCAACCGCCAGACACATTAGGAACTACTACAAACACTGCCCATTTAGAACCCATAGCAAACCCGCCGTATCCTAACAGCACTACCAGGACTCATAAAGCACCATACCCTAACTATCAAAAGGAAACGCTGCAAATATTAAACCAATACATTTCAGAGAACAACAATATATGACCTACTGGGGAAAGAGAACAAGTGGCAATGTCAAATAGGAATTACATAAACAGAATACCTCAGCTCAGTTACACATGCAGAACATAGACCATCACCAAACAAGGAATCACAATTTAGAAACAGGAAGACAATAATTAAACTGGGAATCCCAAAACTTGGAATGTACAACACTGTAGAAATAAAACTTGTGATAAGGAAGCTTATCATAGCTCAGGAAGGAGCTATAGAAAAGGTGAAGTGACTCTGAACAAGCAACCTGTCAGTTCTGGTAGAAATATGAAAACAGAATTTTGCCATAAAAGACTACCAGTCCCAGAATGCACCAGGTTTCCAACAGCCATTAGAGGAGCTGAAGTGAGGAAACGTGTGTTCAATCAGGAGGGCTATGAGGTAATCCCTAAGCACTCATCTCAAAGGGCAGGGCCTGATTCAGCACAGCGGCGCTGTGTTAGGGAGGATCACTCATCTAAGCAGAATAAGAGTAGAGTTTATTCTACAGATGACCATCTTCATGATCACCTTGGATATGCAGAGAAGGATCATCAGTTTCATCTGAAGAATCAGCAGAAGCAGAAGCCAAACCGGACGGATAGAGAAGGAAAGAAACCCTCTGGAAGGAAGAGGAGAAAAGCCTTTGAGAGGTCTAGAAGAGTCCAAGGCAGTACGTATACTGGGAGGTATTCCAAGGGCCAGCATAGTCCATTGGACTGGGGAAAGCCAGAGGAATGGTGCTGCAGAACAAGGAATCACCAGAGGCTACCTGTGAGGGAGACGGCTGCACGTGGAAGGGACTCTAAGACCTATGCCAGAAGGTATGTGAAGAGAGATCCAGTGTCCAGGGATCAGGACTGGAAGGCTGGACATAAGAACTGGACTACCTACTGGCCAGGCTATATAGAAAGGAACTATAGCAACAATGGAAGCTCAAGTATGAACATTGATCTATGCCCTAGCTATAACCTTGAAAGACAGCAGGGAAATAAGTGTTCTCCTGAAAGTGCTCCATTAAAAGATTCATCTGTGCCAATTCATGATAGTGACCCTATGCTTGTTGATGAAGGGGAAATAATAGCAGATCAAGATATTGTTTATATGGACTGCTCTCTATCCAAACTCCGTTGGTAACTTTCTGTGATAAAGCACAGCAGCCATCACAAAGAAAATATAAATTTGTTCTTTATTCCACTAAGAAAAGCTCCTGAAGCAGGATTTGACTCACACAGTAGAAAGCCAGCCTGCTAAAGGGTTTCAGCTGGATAACTGATAGCAATTGAGCTGCACCTAATTGCTTGTGAGCTAGGAGAGAATTACTTCTGGATCTGTGTGGAAAGTAATCAGAAGTTAACCTTACAAGAACAGTTTATTTCTTTCTTTGTGGCTTTTCGTTTGTTAGAGATATGCTAAGAAAACATTAGCTAATTGCCTGACAAGTTTGAAGGTTGTTTTCCTGATTTTGATTTTTGACTTTGTTTTACCAAGTTAAACCCTGCAAGCAAGTAACCTAATTTATGTGCTACCAAGCATATCTGTGCTGGGAGAAATAACCCATAAATAAAGAAGTATCTTATTGGCTTTAACACTTGTGCACAACTAAATTATTGTCAGCAGCTGTGTCTGGTGTGAATGAACTACATTACCCACAATACCTTGCAAAAATCATATAAATATATGCATTGTCAAGACTGTGAAGATTCTCACCCAGGCAGCCGTCTGACAAACTATACATTAATTTGCTCTTGTACTAAACAAAGCGCAGACGTTAATGATGCACATTTCCCAGAGCTGACATATTCCAATTAATAAATTCAAAATAAAGAGATATTTTTCTACCTTTTGTGCATTTTTTTTCAGCTGCAATTGCTCCATTCACTTTCTTCTGGTTTCTTTGTGTCTTCCGCTAACTCTCCATCGTCTGCTGTCCCTTTGTCTTTTCTTCTCTATTCTAGTTTTTTTCCATTCTCTCTCTACATCTGCTTTAACATACTAATCTTTCTCCTTTTGCTCTTTCCTCATTCCTATTTCATCTACTCAAATTTTACCCCTCCATTCTCAATCCCCACTTACTCTCCCAATATCCGGCCAATTGTAGATTTGTCTTCCCTCCCACACAAAATATTTTTTCCCTCTCCATTTCCCTCTCCCAGCTCCATCCATTCTAATCCTCCCCCAACATCAGCTCCATTCTAGTTCCAGTCCCACCCAGCATCCGCTCCCTTCTAGTCCCCGCATCAGCCCATTTCCAGTCCTAGCCCCCCATAAGCCCATTTCCAGTCCTATCCTAGACCCATCATCAGCCTATTTCCAGTCCTAGCTCCCCCATCTATTTCCAGTCCCATCCGAGTCCCTCCATCAGCTCATTTCCAATCCCAGCCCCCCATGAGCCCATCAGCCCATATCAAATCCTAGCTCCCCTCCACTCAGCCCATTTCCAATCCAAGCCCCCCATGAGCCTACTTCCAGTTTGTCAGACGGCTGCCTAGGGTGAGAACTTACACAATCTTGACGATGCATATATTCATATGATTCTTGCAAGGTATTGTGGGTATTGTAGTTCATTCACTCCCAAACACAGCTGATGACAATAATTTGAGTTGTGAAACCAAGTGGTAAGATCAATAAAATACTTCTTTTATTGATGGGGTTTAATTTACCCAGCACATGTATGCTTGATAGCACTATAAATGAGGTTACTTGCTTGCAGTGTTTAAATGGATAACAAAAAGTCACAAAGTAAACCAGAAAACAACCTTCAGCTTGTCAGGCAATTAGCTAATGTTTTCTTAGCAAGTAATTACCAAATACAAAGGCACAAAGAAAAGAATAAACTTTGCTGGTTAGGTTAACTTCTGCTTATTTTCCAAGCAGATCTCAGCAGTGATTCTCCCTTGCTCACACACACAATCAGGTGCAGCCCTAATTACTATCAATGGACCAGCTGAAAACCTTTAGCTGGCTGGCTGCTACTGTGTGAGCCCAAATCCTGCTTTAAGAGCTGTTTGCAGTGGAAATAAAGAACAAAGTTAGGTTTCTTTGTGATGGCTGATGTGTTTGCTCAGAGAAAACTAGCAATAGCATTTAGATAGAGAACAGTCCATATAAATAGTTTCATTTGCTGTATCTCCCTCTTCATCAATCAGCATATGGTCACTATCATACATTGGCACAGACGAGTCTTTCATTAAGGCACTATCATGAGAATGCTTATTCCCTGGCTGCCATTCTCTGTTATAGATAGGGTCTGGATCAGTGTTCATACCTGAGCCTCTCCTGCTATCATTATTCCTCTCTGTATAGCCTGGCCAATATGTATCCCAATTCTGATGTCCAGCCTTCCAATCTTGATCCCTGGACACTGGATCTTCTCTCACATACCTTCTGGCCTTGGTCTGAAAGTCCCTTCCACATGCAGTCTTCTCTCTTCCAGGTAGCCACTGGTGATTCCTATCTCTGCCACTCCATTCCTCTGGCTGAATCCAGTCCAATGGACTCTGCTGGCTTTTGGAATACCTCCCAGTATGGGTACTGCCTTGGAATCTCCCAGACCTTCCAATGGCTTTCTTCTCTTCCTTCCAGAGAGTTTCCTTCTTTCTCTATCCGCGTGGCTTTTGCTGAAGCTGTTCTTCCAACTGTTGCTGAAACTGTTATCTGAAGAAAAAGCTCTATTCTTATCCTGTTCTAATGTGTGCTGCTCCCTAACACAGCGCAGCTGTGTTGAATCAGGCCCTGCCCTTTGAGATGAGTGCTTAGGGATTACCTCATAGCTCTCTTGATTGCACACACATTCTCTCACTTCAGCCCCTCTCATGGCTGCTGGAAACCTGGTGCATTCTGGGACTGGTAGTCTTTTATGTGAAAACTCTGTTTTCTTGCTTCTACCAGAACTGACAGGTTGCTTGTTCAGAGTCACATCATCTTTTCTATAGCTCCTACCTGAGCTATGATAAGCTTCCTTATCACAAGTTCTAGCCCCTTCATGAGTCCATTTCAATCCAAACCCCCACCACAGCCCATTTCCAATCTTAGCACCCCCCCAACAGCCAATTTCCAGTCCTATTCTAGCCCCTACATCAGCCCATTTCCTGTCCTAGCCCCCCCCACTCACCCATTTCCAGTCCTAGCTCCCTCCCCCTCACAAGCCATTTCCATTCCAAGCCCCCGTCCCCATCAGCTATTTGCAGTTCAAGCCCTCCTTCCACTCAGCCCATTTCCAGTCCTAGCAACCCCCCAGCCCAATAACAGTCTTAGCCCCCCCAGCCCATTACCAGTCCTAACACCCCATCAGCCCATTTCCAGTCCTAGCCCCCCCCCATAGCCCATTACTAGTCCTAACCCCCCCATCAGCCCATTACGTCCTAACCCCCCCCATCACCCTATTTCCAGACCTAGCCCCCCATCAGCCTATTTCCAGACTTAACCCCCCATAGCCCATTACCAGTCCTAATCCCCCCTCAGCCCATTACCAGTCCTAACCCCTCCCATAGCCCATTACCAGTCCTAATCCCCCATCAGCCCATTACCAGTCTTAGCCCCCCCATAACCCATTACCAGTCCTAAACCTCCCCATCAGCCCACTTCCAGTCTTAGCACTCCCCATGGCCCATTACTAGTCCTAACCCTCCCCCATCAGCCCACTTCCAGTCTTAGCCCCCCCCCCATAACCCATTACCAGTCCTAAACCTCCCCATCAGCCCATTTCCAGTCTTAGCCCCCCCCCATAGCCCATTACCAATCCTAACCGACCCATCAGCCCATTTCCAGTCAGCCCCCCCATAGCCCATTACCAGTCCTAACCCCCCCTCCATCAGCCCACTTCCAGTCTTAGCACCCCCCCCATGGTCCATTACTAGTCCTAACCCTCCCCTATCAGCCCACTTCCAGTCTTAGCCTCCCCTCCCCCCCTCTTACCATTCCTAAACCCCCTTCCCCCCTATCATCCCAAATTAAAAAATAAAAAAAACAGCTGCTTCTGCCGCGGCAGCATCAAGAGTGCCGCCGCGGGGCCCCCCCTGCCCGGCAGAGCCTCCCTGCATCGTAGGCTAGCTTTGAATCCCCAAACGCGGGCTTCTTTCAGAGCCGCGAGAGTTTCCTTTCTCGCGGCTCTGTTAATCCCGCCGGGGCTGATAAATAGGAAGAGAAAGTGATGTGAAGCCATAAAGTTGGAGAGAAGAGCAGAAGTCAGAAAAATATATGAAGATAGGCAGGAGAGATAATCTGAGGGAATTAGGAAGCACCTGTGGGTAATAGTGGTAATGAGCACAGGACAGTTAGAAGAGACTGTTAGCCAGGGGGTGGGTGGGCTGTAGGGTGGGAGGGAGGGATAATAAAGCAGAGGAGGAGCAAGGGACAGACAGCTGAAGATAGGAAGGAACTAAACAATAAGCACACTAACAATAATAAAATAAATAAATACACACACACATAAGATATATATAATATATATCAATAGAGACAGACAGACAGACAGGCTCAGGACTCACAGAACAAACCGTTCAAAGTCTGGCCGAAGCCAAGAGCTGGGAGCAAAGGCTTCTAATGGTGATGCAAAAAGCAACAGAGGGCTCAGTACACGTGGGCAGAGAAAAGCAATGGGGGGAAGGGCTAGTCACTCCACCCTCTGCACACTCTCGGACATTTAAAACTTGGAGAAAACAGCAGAGATAGTTAGAATGGGGTTGAGAATTAGAATGTTGATTTGGCCTTGCAAAACAGAGACCAGGTAGTAGAAAGCCAAAAGTATATGGTCAGTAAACAAGAGAGAGACAGCTGAAGATAGGAGAGGGCTGAATATCCAGGGAAGCACTGCTAAACATAGACATGCCATATTCATGATCTTTCAACAGCATTACATGGATATTGTTGCTGAAAATTCTTGTAAATTGCACCAGCAATTTATTTATTTATTTATTTAACAGTATTTCTAAACCGCCTTATCTTAATAATCAAGGTGGTATCACAGCAAACAATCGAGTAAAGTGAGTGTGTTATACATGCAGTGAGGGTGAAGTTGAGTGTGTGTTGTATTGTGTGCTAGATTGGTATGAGCTACGTACAGAGTGGGCTATATACAGTGGTGCAAAAAACATATTCCATACATACATTGTTTAGGCGGTATCATGTGCTGTTATACATTCTCTGAGGTTATGTGATGTGTCCATAGTGTTCTATGAACAGCATGGTTTTCAGCTGTTTTCTAAAGTCCTTGAGGTCTTTAGTAGCCCTCAGATCGTCCGGTAGTTTGTTCCATATTGTTGGAGCAGCCATGGAGAGTGCTCTGTCTGTTGTGTCCTTGCGTCCTCTAGCAATATCAGTGTATTGCTTGAGCAGAGCAAAGGTATTCCGTCCAACCATTCATGGAGCGGCAATATGCTGCTATGAGTGTAACTTCATAGGGAGTGCCTAGGTTAACATGAGTTCTAACATGGGTATTTTGCATTTATTTTATAAAGTAAATATGTGCATATTTACTTTATAAAATAGGGGCATAAGTGGTCAAACACACATCAAATCTATGTGCAAGGACTTAGACCGACTCAAGGGTTGGTGTAAATGCCCATGCCTAGATTTTTATAGAATGCACGTAATTTCTAGAATTTTATAATTTATATGCACAAACTTGTACTCTACTCAAGCTCTTTCCATGCTCCATCCCTGGCCATGCCCACACCAAAAGTGCACGCCATTGGCTGGATGTGCATTTTTTCTGAATAGCGCTCAGCTAAAATATCAATGTGCGTATGTCATTAAAAAGAGGTGACTAATGATAGAAAGATAGAAAGCAGAGGGTTGGGCTAAATGGCCAATTTTCCCAATGGAGAAAAGTGAATAGTGGTGTACCCCAGGAATCTGTGCTGGGTCCGCTGCTTTTTGACATATTCATAAATGACCTCGAAAGTGGAATAACGAGTGAGGTTATCAAATTTGCAGATGACACAAAACTATTTAAAGTTGTTAAAACCCAAGAGGATTGTGGAAAATTGCAAGAGGAACTTGATAAATTGGAAGACTGGGCATCAAAATGGCAGATGAAATTTAATGTGGACAAGTGCAAAGTTATGCACCTAGGGAAGAACAACCCAAACTATGGTTACACAATGCAAGGTTCCACATAAGGAACCACCACCCAGGAAAAAGATTTAGGCGTCATTGTGGATAGCATGTTAAAACCCTCGGCCCAGTGTGCAGCGGCAGCCAAGAGAGCAAATAGAATGCTAGGTATCATAAGGAAAGGAATGGAAAATAAAACAAAAGATATTATAATGCCTCTATATCATTCCATGGTGAGACCGCACCTTGAATATTGTGTGCATTTCTGGTCGCCGTATCTTAAAAAGGATATAGCATTATTAGAAATGGTTCAGAGAAGAGCCACCAAAATGGTACAGGGGATGGAAGGATACTCCTATGAAGAAAGGCTAAAAAGGTTAGGGCTCTTTAACCTGGAAAAGAGACGGCTGAGGGGAGATATGATAGAAGTCTATAAATTAATGAACGGAGTGGAACGGGTAAACGTAGATCGATTGTTTACGTTATCAGAATAGAGAAAGACTAGGGGACATGCAATGAAACTACAGGGTAAACTATTTAAAACTAATAAAAGAAAATATTTCTTCACTCAACGTGTAATCAAACTCTGGAATTTGTTACCAGAGGATGTAGTAAAGGCTGTTAGTGTAGCTGGGTTTAAAAAAGGTTTGGACAAATTCCTTGAGGAAAGGTCCATAAACCATTTTTAAGAAGGGACCCAGGATATCAATGCTTGACCCAGTACAAGCATTGCGGAACCTGTGTCTTTTGTGGAAACTGCTAGGTACATATGACCTAGATTGGCCATTGTTGGAAACAGGATACTGGGCTTGATGGACCTTGGTCTGACCCAGTATGGCATATCTTATGTTCTTATGTTCTTAATGTGTGTTGATGGTGTGGAGGTTTATGCAACCCCTTATAAAATTAGGGGTGCATATTCAGGGGTAGAGTCCAGCCAGTTAAAGCAACTGGATATTCAATGCTGGGGCCGTATCCCACCAGTGGCACTATCTGGTTTCACCGGATAGCGCTTAGCTATCCAGTTAGAGCCCGATTCAGACATGGACATCCCAGCCCTCTGTGCGCCCGATTGGAACCAGATGCACAGAGTTAGCCAGGATTCTGTTCCTGTGGGGCACATCTAGCCCTGCAGGATCAGAATTGCGTCAAGGACTGCACGTGCAGGCCGAGACCCCGATTCAGGTCACCTTCAGGCCTTCCCTGGATAGCTCAGTCAATCCCCTGCCGCCGGACTGCAAACTGCATTCCCCATAGCCCGATCTCCAATCTGGCCGATCTGGCCTCCCAAGGTCAGGGTCGGGCTGTGGGGAATGTCCTCTGCCCCCTCCTGCCCTTTCTGAGCTCCGGGTCCGCTATCCCCCACCGACTAGAGGAACTTATTCCATTTCAGAGGTGGAATAAGTTCCCCGTTCAAGCTGCTGGCCCCAGACGTAAAGGGACAACATTGGAATCAGCCCTATACATCCGGGGCAGACGACCGCCTATTGCCCACCTTAACGCCACCCCTTGATCCACCCCTTTCCCGCTCCATCTAACTTCCCATGGAAGTTAAACGGGATCAAGAGAGGGCACGAATAGCGGGCATGGATGACCCAACGGGATGCTTAATATCCATTTCAGCAGGATTATCCATTGCTACTACTACTCATTTGTATAGCACTATGAGGTGTACACAGCACATGTAAGAGTCCCTGCTTATAAGAGCTTACAATCTAGTCGAGACAAGACAACAGGGGACTAGACTATATCTAGGGGAATGGTAAGTAAGTACATAGGAGGGGATCAAGATCCAAAAGGATTAACATGGATTGAAGTCTGCTAACATTAATCTGTTTGATTATGCCCTCCCCCCCCCCCCCTTTTTAGGTCCTAAATGTACTCTTCAGCTATATACTTTAGGACAACAAAAGGGCAATCCAGAAACCCTTGGGTGAGTCCTGTAAATGTCATATTTAATATCAAAAGCATCTTGTCAAAGAGAGTCTACGAATGCATCCTTATTCTTTTGAACACACACATGTTCTTAAGAAGTAAAAGGGGAATCCTCAAATTCTCATACTGTACATATAAGCCAAATATTCCAGCAATAGCCCATGAGAACTCATGATATGGCTTCAGATACCCAGTTAGACTGTAAGCTCTTTCAGACAGGAGCTCATTGGACCTCTATGTAATGTGCTGCCAAACACAATGGTTTCTGGTGAATCATTCAGAGATGAAGCAATTCATGGGTTTTAATCCAATAAACAGAAATAAGGTGATATATGATTACATAAATGCTGATTATAATGAGGAACTCACATTTGATCCTATGGCCTATGAAAAGACATTAACACATAGACTAATGAAATTCCAGCCATTATAATATCATTCTACCCATCAGGGTATCATTGATATTATCCCAGTTGCCCAGCTAAACAGCTTATAGCTCCAATTCATATTATGGCTAGAACGTTTTTTTACAGAACTGCTATTGACATTGGAGGCTCTCTTGAAAATCATAACACAATAAATATTTACTAAGTATAATTATGGAATTCTCAGATTATACTAATGAGAACAGTCACAGCCAATTGGGAAGTTGAAGAATATATTAACATTTTCACTCATATGTGAATCCCTAAAGAGACCATAATCGATCAAGAATCCAGTTTCATGTTCTAGCACATAAAGGACCCAAATACATTATATACCACTAATGTTATCCAGGCAGGGCCCAATATTCAATACCTGCGGCTAGCACTGCTAACACAGCTAGCAACTGGCACTGAAAGGTATCTGCATTTGCCACTCATTAACTGGGCAGCGGCAATATTGAGCCACTGCCTGGTTAGCGATACACTGTGAAAGTTAGGCCAGAGTTTCCTGTGCCTGGCTTTCACTGCATATTGCTAACTGGGTAGCTGCTCAATATCACCACACCTGGTTAGCGAGCACTGCCAACCCCACTCTACCCAGAATGCTCCAGACATGCCCTGATGCTAATCCGTTAGCATCGGGGTGTGTAGAGATGGCAGTGTCTGCAAACCATCTACGTGCCTTTGAATATCAGGCACATAGCCTTTCATACATCTGATCATCCATAAACTGAAGGATTATTGACATGGTGCCATCAGACAATTGAAAGAATGCTAAAAATGCAATAAACCTAGGTTATGGAAACTATAAGGTGGCAAAACAGTGCGACGAGGTGGTAGCAAAAGCCAGGAGGATGTTGGGCTGCATACAAAGAGGGATTACCAGCAGAAAGGAAGAGGTACTTATGCCACTGTACAAGTCACTGGTGAGGCCTCACTTGGAATGCTGTGTTCAGTTTTGGAGACCATATCTTGCAAAAGATGTAAGAAGACTGGAACGTGTTCAGAGGAAGGCGACCAAAATGATTTGGAGCCTGCGTCAGAAGCCTTATGAGAAGAAACTTGAAGACCTAAATATGTACACTTTGGAGGAGAGGAGGGATAGGGGAGATATGATTCAGACCTCTAAATACTTAAAGAGAAATAATGAACAAACAAACCTCTTCCAAAGACGGGGAAGCTGTAAAACTAGATGGCATAACATGAAGCTGCAAGGTGGTAAATTGAAAGGCAATGTCAGGAAATACTATTTCTAATACTAAACTAAAAGTGGCAATAAAAGGGGCAACGGATAAATATGTAAGAAAAGTAAATAAAAACAAAAGGAGAAGGAAACCTATTTGGTTTTCCAAATAAGTGGCTGCTCAAATAAAGGCAAAAAACACAGCTTTCGCAAAATAAAAAAGCTTGCAAACAAAGGAACACAAAAATGAATACAGAATCAAACTCAAAGAGACAAAAAGAGAAATAAGGATAGCAAAATCAAAGGCAGAGGAAAAGATGGCTAAAGATGTGAAGTGTGGCGACAAAACTTTCTTCAGGTATATTCAGGAAAGGAAGAAGATCAGAGGTGGAATCGCAGAACTCAGAAGTGTTGGAAATGGACTCGTGGAAAGGGACATTGAAAAAGCGGAATTGCTAAACAAATACTTCTGCTCTGTTTTTACTAAAGAAAATCCTGGAGAAGGACCAACTGTGACTCCCAAATATAAAGATGGGAATGAAGTAGATACCACACCATTCACAGAAGATGATGTGTTAGAACAATTTGCGAAACTGAAAGTGGACAAGGCCATGGGACTGGATGGGATACATCCCAGGATTCTGGAAGAGCTCAGAGAGGTTCTTGCAGGGCCGTTAAAGGATGTTTTCAACAGTTCCTTGGAAACAGGAGCAGTTCCTCAGGACTGGAGAATGGCTGATGTCATACCTCTACACAAAAGTGGTGACAGGGAAGAAGTGTCAAACTACAGGCCCGTGAGCCTTTCCTCGGTGGTGGGAAAAGTAATGGAGGCGCTTCTGAAGGAGCAAATAGTGAACTTTCTCAAAACCAACAGGTTGCAAGATCCGAGGCAACATGGTTTTACTGAAGAACGATCTTGCCAAACAAATCTGATTGAGTTCTTTGACTGGGTGACCAGAGAACTAGATCAGGGGCATACGATGGAAGTCATCTACCTGGATTTCAGCAAAGCCTTTGATACTGTTCCTCATAGGAGGCTTATCAATAAACTTAGTAGTTTGGGTATGGGTCCCAAGGTGGTAAACTGGATCAGAAATTGGTTGACTGATAGACGACAGAAGGTGATGGTAAATGGAGCTCACTCGAAGGAAAGGAAGGTGATTAGTGGGGTGCTCCAGGGTTCCGTCCTGGGCCCGGCACTGTTCAATGTATATGTGAGTGATATTGCTGAAAGACTGAATGGAAAGGTCTGTCTTGTTGCAGATGACATGAAAATTTGCAACAGAGTGGACTCCCCCGAGGGAGTCCTTAACATAAGAAAAGATCTACAAAAGCTGGAAGAATGGTCAAATGGTTGGCAATTAAGATATAATGCAAAGAAGTGCAGAGTCATGCACTTGGGTAGCAAAAACCCAAGAGAAATGTACACGATAGGGGGCAAGAGGTTGGTGTGCACAGATCAAGAGAAAGACCTTGGAGGCAAAATTTAGGCTTTTAGGTAGGAAGTTGAAATCCAGAACTTCCATGGTAGCATTCTCCGAAATGCTTCCTGTTCCACGCGCAGGACCCAAAAGGCAGGCAGAGCTCCGGAGTCTCAATGCGTGGATGAGACAATGGTGCAGAGATGAGGGTTTTGGATTTGTTAGGAACTGGGGAACATTCTGGGGAAAGGAGGGGCTCTTCCGAAGGGATGGGCTTCACCTTAAACGGGATGGAACCAGGCTGCTGGCATTAACCTTTAAAAAGGAGATAGAGCAGCTTTTAAACTAGATATTAGGGGTAAGCCGACAGCCGCCCAAGAGCGGATGGTTCGGAAGAATGTATCCTTGAAGGATCCTACCAAAAGCAGAGAGGTTCCACAAAAGAGTAAAGTAGCCCAAATGCCCTCAAGTATGGAGCAGACAGAGCTTAAAGATCCCAATTTACCCATGTCTAACAATAGCCAAATTAACATGAATAAAATACATTCTCTAAAATGCTTGTATGCAAATGCTAGAAGTCTAAAGAATAAGATGGGAGAGTTAGAATATATAGCACTAAATGAAAGGTGAGATATGATTGGAATATCAGAGACATGGTAGAAGGAGGACAACCAGTGGGACACTGTGATACCTGGGTACAAACTATATCGTAATGATAGAGCTGATCAAATTAGTGGAGTGGTTGTGCTCTATGTTAGAGAGGGCATTGACTCAGAAAGGATTAAAGTTTTGCAGGAAACAAAATCTGCTGTAGAATCTATTTGGATTGAAATTCCATATAAATGGGGGAAGGCAATGGCAGTGGGGGTGTACTATCGAGCACCTAGCCAGAATGACCAAATGGATGATGAAATGCTCAAAGAAATCAAGGAAGCTAACAAAAGTTACAGCACAGTAATAATAATGGGTGATTTCAATTACCCCGGTATCGACTGGGTCAGTGTCACGTCAGGACATGCTAGGGAGATAAAGTTCCTAGATGAAATAAATGACTGCTTCTTGGAGCAGCTGATTCATGAACTGACCAGAGGGGAAACCATATTAGACCTAGTCCTTAGTGGAACACCAGATCTATTGCAAGAGATAAGGGTGTTGGGCCCACTTGGCAATAGTGATCATAGCATGATCGCCTTTGATTTAATTAGTGGAGGAGGGATAGTAAGGAAATCCACAGTACTACCTTTTAACTTTCAATAGGGAGACTATGATAAAATGAGGAAAACAGTTAAGAAAATACTAAAAGGAGCAGTTGCAAAGGTTAAAGACGTACATCAAGCTTGGGTATTGTTGAAAAATACTATCTTGGAAACTCAGACCAGCTGTATTCCACGCTTTAAGAAAAGTGGAAGGAAGTCCAAAAAACTGCCAGCATGGTTTAAATGTGAGGTCAGAGAGGCTGTTGCCAAAAAAGCATCTTTCAGGAAATGGAAAAAAGAGCCAAACGACGAAACCTGGAAACAGCACAAGCACTGGCAAGTCAAATGCAAGGCATTGATAAGGCAGGCAAAGAGAGAATTTGAGAAGAAGCTTGCTGCGGAAGCAAAAACGCAAAATAAAGACCTTTTCAAGTACATTCGTAGCAAAAAACCTGTGAGAGAGTCAGTTGGTCCATTAGATGATAAAGGGGTTAAAGGAGCACTAAGAGGCGACAAGGTGATAGTGGAGAGACTGAATGAATTCTTTGCTTCGGTCTTTACTGAGGAAGATGTAGAGATGTTACCCATGACTGAAGTGGTATTTAAAGGTGCGGAAGAATTGAAGGAAATATCGATACATCAGGAAGATGTATTACAACTATTAGATAAACTGAAGAGTAGCAAATCACCTGGGCCGGATGGTATACATCCAAGGGTGTTGAAAGAACTGAAATATGAGATTGCAGACCTGCTATCAGTAATCTGTGAACTATCATTAAAATCATCTCTAATACCTGAAGATTGGAGGATCGCCAATGTAACACCAATTTTTAAAAAGGGTTCCAGGGGTCATCCGGGAAACTACAGACCGGTGAGCCTGATGTCAGTACCAGGAAAAATGGTAGAAACCATCATAAAGAATAAAATTACTCAGCATGTAGATAGTCACAACCTAATGGGAGACAGCCAACATGGCTTTAGACAAGGAAGATCTTGTCTTACTAATCTGTTATGTTTTTTTGAAGGAGTGAATAAACAGGTGGACAAAGGTGAGTCGGTTGATATTGTGTATCTGGACTTTCATAAAGCCTTTGACAAGGTCCCTCATCAGATACTTTGGCAAAACTAAAGAGTCATGGGATAGGAGGCAGTGTACTATTGTGGATCAGGAACTGGTTAAAAGATAGAAAGCAGAGGGTAGGGCTAAATGGCCACTTTTCCCAATGGAGAAAGGTGAATAGTGGTGTACCCCAGGGATCTGTGCTGGGTCCGCTGCTTTTTGACATATTCATAACTGACCTGGAAAGTGGAATAATGAGTGAGGTTATCAAATTTGCAGATGACACAAAACTATTTAAAGTTGTTAAAACCCAAGAGGATTGTGAAAAATTGCAAGAGGATCTTGATAAATTGGAAGACTGGGCATCAAAATGGCAGATGAAATTTAATGTGGACAAGTGCAAGGTTATGCACCTAGGGAAGAACAACCCAAACTATGGTTACACGATGCAAGGTTCCACATTAGGAACCACCACCCAGGAAAAAGATTTAGGCGTCATTGTGGATACCATGTTAAAACCCTCGGCCCAGTGTGCAGCGGCGGCCAAGAGAGTAAATAGAATGCTAGGTATGATAAGGAAAGGAATGGAAAATAAAACAAAAGATATTATAATGCCTCTATATCGTTCCATGGTGAGACCACACCTTGAATATTGTGTGCAATTCTGGTCGCCGTATCTTAAAAAGGATATAGCGATTTTAGAAAAGGTTCAGAGAAGAGCCACCAAAATGGTAAAAGGGATGGAAGAATACTCCTATGAAGAAAGGCCAAAAAGGTTAGGGCTCTTTAACCTGGAAAAGAGACGGCTGAGGGGAGATATGATAGAAGTCTATAAATTAATGATCGGAGTGGAACAGGTAAACGTAGATCGATTGTTTACGTTATCAGAATAGAGAAAGACTAGGGGACATGCAATGAAGCTACAGGGTAAACTATTTAAGACTAATAAAAGAAAATATTTTTTCACTCAACGTGTAATCAAACTCTGGAATTTGTTACCGGAGGATGTAGTAAAGGCTGTTAGTGTAGCTGGGTTTAAAAAAGGTTTGGACAAGTTCCTGGAGGAAAGGTCCATAAACCATTATTAAGAAGTGACCGAAGATATCAATGCTTGACCCAATACAAGCATTGTGGAACTTGTGTCTCTTGGGGAAACTGCTAGGTACATATGACCTAGATTGGCCACTGTTGGAAACAGAATACTGGGCTTGATGGACCTTGGTCTGACCCAGTATGGCATATCTTATGTTCTTATGTTCTTATGATTATTTCTGTAGATCTCAAGGTGGCAAAGCATTGAGACAAGGCGGTGGCAAAAGGCAGGAGGATGTTGGACTGCATACGAAGAGGAATTACCAGCAGAAAGAAAGAGGTTCTAATACCACTGTATAAGTCACTGGTGAGGCCTCACTTGGAATACTGTGTTCAGTTTTGGAGACCGTATCTTGCAAAGGATGTAAAAAGAATGGAAACTGTTCAGAGGAAGGCAACCAAAATGATTTGGAGCCTGCATCAGAAGCCTTATGAGAAGAGACTTGAAGACCTAAACATGTACACTTTGGAGGAGAGGAGGGATAGGGGAGATATGATTCAGACCTTTAAATACTTAAGGAGAAATAATGAACAAACAAACCTCTTCCAAAGACGGGGAAGCTGTAAAACGAGAGGGCATAACATGAAGCTGCAAGGTGGAAAATTGAAAGGCAATATCAGGAAATACTTTTTCACTGAGAGGGCGGTGGATGCTTGGAATGCCCTCCCGATGGAGGTGGTGGGGGCAAATACAGTGACAGAATTCAAAATGGCATGGGACAGACACAATGGATCCATTTATAGCAACAGAATAAAATCAAAGTAAACTGAACCATCAAACTTCTCAACAAATAGGGATGTCCTGCATGGAGCGGTGGGTTCACCCCTAAACAAAGACATGGGGAGGGGTGGCCTGCACAGAGTGGCACCTACTCCTGCCATCTTACTCCGGCCATCTTACTGGGCAGACTAGTTGGACCATACTGGTCTTTATCTGCTGTCATTTACTATGTTACTATGTTACCTGCCTCTTGTCTATTGCAAGATATCTTATTCTTCAATAGGCCTTTCACTACTTTAACTTTTATATGGTAGCCAGCCTGACTGCCACTAGATGGCCTCAAATTCTAATGAAGGAAAAAGAATCTCCTCTTGTATCTTGTAAATGAGAAACGAGCTGTCCACTGATACAAAAATAGTCCAAGAAATAGAAAAGGTGACCAACACCTTGATTCTAGCAAGTTGATTATACCATTTTAGACAGGTTGGATCACACCTTACCAATCTCTAAACATCAAATAGCAGCAAAATGACCAGTCTACACAAAATCATTTGCCAAACTGAAGGTGAATTATAACCTTCCATTGTCTCAGATAAGCTTAGAGAAATGCCTATTGTACCTGAATATAACTTGACTTATACTATTACTCGAATGCTGTGAGCTAAATTCAAGCTAACAATTATGACATTAAAATCACTTAACAAAAGATACCATGTAGATAATACTTTTAAAATATACTAAAGGGTTGAAGTGGCACAAGATTGAAACTTGAGAGCAGTAGCTTCGACCCTGGCAGCTATCCATTTGCATGTTTCTCATACACATTCGTAGTTCAATCAGCTTGTAAAATAGAGTGGAGAGTGTCTCTTGCACTCACTTACCTCTTGTTCGGATTATAAACTGCTGGGAGTACACGGGCTGAAACTCTTAAGGAGTCTCTATGGGAAATGTAAATCTCAATAGGCAAATAGCTTTCAAGGGACAGGGGATATGAAGGGAGGTATGAGAGGGAAGTCCATATTTTTAAACAGGCTAAAAATCACATTAAAAAGTGTAACAGCAAGTAGTGAAAGGGGTTCAGCATTTCTCTGACTCAATTTTAGAATTCTCTTTGTTTTTTCTTCCTATCTTACACTACTTTGGTGATTCCAAGCTCTGCCATATTTTTAGGGGTGCATGTTCAGTGGTGGTGACCAGCGCTACTAAAGTATCTGCTACCACTGCTACTTTGAATTAAAACTGCTTGTTCAGTGCAGGTGCATATTTGGCCACATGTGCTGAATATCCAATTTACGTGGATTGTAGTTTTTCAATCCTGTCAGCAGTGATATTCAGCCGCTAACCAAATTACAAAATTGCATGAAGTTACGACAGCCATTCCCTTGTCCTGACTTTATGCAGTTTGAATATCTGGTTAGTGGCTGAAAACCCGTTCTGCCCTCAGAATGCCCCAACACTTTCCAGATAGCACTGGGGCATTTTCAATGAGGTTCATGCTGCTAAAAATCCCTCTCGGTGGCATTTCTGTGGTTTGCAGGTCTGCGGATCACAAATGCTTTTGAATATGTGCTTCTTACATTTCCTGAGGTGTGGCAGTGACATCTGGAACTTTTTCTCCATCTTTTCTGTTAATTGAATGTGTGCCGAGAACATCGATTTCAGCTGAGCTGCAGCAGTCAAAGTGTGTTCATGCAGTGTTCATATTTTTTCGATTTAAAATAAAATTATATATGCTATATGAATTGCTATTACCCATATAGAGAATGTTGGAAAAACAGAACTGAAGGCCTCTGTTTGGAAATTCAGACATGTGGAGGGAAATTTATAACAGGTACCTATACTTGAAAGCCCCATACTTGCCTATGGTTTTCATTCCAGAATGCGGATTGCGGGGCCGCACGTCCCGCTGGGACATACAGTCCCACAATCCGCCTTAACTCTATGCCCCACCGGCTCTCCCCATACATCCTGTGCATCAGGACGGGGAGAACCGGCAGTGGGTGGAGTGGGGATGGGCCGCCTGGCAGCATGTACAGGGTCGATTCTGGTCACGGCCTTGTACCGCTGGGCTTGCTGGGACATGCTGCTTATACCACATCAGAGGTGCTATAAGCAGCATTTTTCAGAGAATCGGGGCATAGTAGCCACCACTGGGGCAGGGGTCTTGTTCGTGGGGGTGTCTCCGCCGCCCGATCCAGAATGTGGGATGCCAGCCGTGGATTGGACAGCAGGGATTTTGGGATCCAGAGCCATGGATGTCTGGGGCGCCTGGGGGGAAGATGTCCCCACAGGCAGGAAGGGTATGCTGGGCCATCCTCGGGCCCGATTCTGGCTCCGGTGGGAATGTTTTGTTCCTCGCAGACCAGAATCAGGTCCTAATGGCCCCGTCTTCAGCGAGAACATCCAGACGGCCTGGATGTCGCACTCCTGGAATTGGGCTCCACATGGCTTTATAAAATACTAGTACAAATCCTGCAGAAATAGCACCAAGATTGAAGCTATGGCTGATGCTCGGGAGCAGGTCTAAGGGGTATGTTTACTAAACCGTGGTAAAGTTGCCAGCAGTAAGTGCAGCGTTAAGGTACCTGAAGCCATATAAGGCAGTGGTCAGGTAGGGGGAGTTCCAGCGTAAAGGGAGCAATGGGCAGTTTAACGTGAGTTAAAGGGTGCCTTGGCCATTTAACGCACGTTAACGGGACATTGCACGTTAAGGTGACAAACAGGGCACGTTAAGGCTGACAAGGCACCCTAAGGGCTTTAAGGCACCCTAACTTAAGGTGCTTTAACTTAATGCACCTTAAGTCAAGGCGCCCTAAGGGCTTTAAGGTGCCTTCACCTAAGGTGCCTGAAGTTAGGGCGCCTTAAAGCCCTTAGGGCGCCTTAAATTAAGGCGCCTTGGGTTAAGACGCCTTAGGTTAAAATGCCCTAAGGACTTTAGGGTGCCTTATGTTAAGGCACCTTATGTTATGGCACCTTAAAGTCCTTAGGGCACCTTAACATAAGGTATCTTAGGTTAAGGTGCTCTAAGGACATTAAAGTGCCTTGTTAAGGTGCCCTAAGGGCAGTAAAGTGCCCTAATGTAAGGTGCCCTAAGGGCAGTAAGGTGCCCTAACGTAAGGTGCCCTAAGGGCAGTAAGGTGCCCTAACGTAAGGTGCCCTAAGGGCTGTAAGGTGCTTCAAGTTGACAAGCATGAACTGTAAGGCATAAAAACAGCTGTAACCCTAACACTGGATAGAGCACCAAAGAAAGGCAATGAACAAGTGATGGAAGGAAGGAGAGACGAGAGCTGATGGACCTGCCATATCTGCAGGCATCCTATGTGGCAGTCAGTAAAGAGGACAAACATGTTGGAGGCAGCTGTACCGATGCACACGGTGTTAGTAATGTAAAGTGCTGCAATGACAGTGGGTGGCATAGGATGGGGAATACATGTCCCCCAGTGGAGACAGAGGTGGCAGGATATTTGCAATGATAGGAGGACAGAGGAGTAGTGGTGCCATGCAGATCAGTTACAGGAGAGGCAAGCACGAAGACCCGCAATGCAGAAAAGGGTACCACCGCAGGATATGGGGTAGCAGCCTGCACAAGAATACAGGACTGTACACAGCTGTCAGAGGCAGATAGATGGGATGAAGGATGGTTGGCAACTGAGGTGAGGGTATTATGGGCTGGCAGCCCAGATCTGCAGAGATGTGACTGTTACAGGCATGAAAATGATTTGAGTAGGACAGGCATAAAAAAGGGAACAAAAAGGAATTAAAATCATGATCCCTGTCTAGGGAGTCATTGTACTAACCAGTGGGCTACACCTCCATGGTTTTTGCAATGGAATGGCTGGATACAGAAAAACTGCAGGTCACAACATAAAATGACTGCTGTGTGTGCCAGGATAGGGCAACCCCACCAGTACACATGATGCAATGCACATGCAGAACAGCAGTCTACAGCTGATCACCAAATGGATAATACACCTCTCCAGCACCTTAGCTTGGTAAGAAGAACTGACAGTGTATGATACTGGCACAGAGCAGCTACAGACCATGCCACTGTGCAGAGGTCTGTAGCTGCTCTGTGCCAGAGCTGCACAAGACACAGATAGCTTATTCCTTTCTATCTCTGCTGGTTTTTTATTGCAAATATAGAATACTAAGGCTTGGTTAAACTTTAGGTATTGGGGAAAATTGCTAATTGCTGGTCCTACATTACGTATGGGGATAGTCAAACTGCTTGATTTCCTTGTGTAGCCTTAACAGTTTCTGAGTGTGCCCACAGTTCAGGCATAAGCCTACTGGGGCAGGGACACTTGTAAGAAAAATCAGCTACTTGGTATAGAAATACTTACTTTGCAAGGGACCAACAGAGGCCTTTGCACGGGGGGCTGATAGACCTACAAAGGTATATTTTGGGTAATTCTGGTTCATTGTCTGCTTGAAAGGCATCTCCCAGGGAGGGGCTACTTTAGATCATCAGACACCTGGCTTCACATGCTGGTCACAGCCAGTCTGAAAAGCCAGAGCTGCACAAGACACCGATAAGCTTATTCCTTTCTATCTCTGCTGTTTTTTTTATTGCAAATATAGAATACTAAGGGTTGGTTAAACTTTAGGTATTGGGGAAAATTGCTAATTGCTGGTTCTACATTACGTTTGGGGATAGTCAAACTGCTTGATTTCCTTGTGCAGCTTTAACAGTTTGAGTGTGCCCACAGTTCAGGCATAAGCCTACTGGGGCAGGGACACTTGGGTTCCCGCCCACCCTACCCCTCACCCCACCCACCCCTGGGGTTGCATTGCCTATATAGTGGCCAATAGCTTGAGATACATCCACATTCTCTTAACCAGCATGTCTGGTATTCAGTGCAATACCTGCAGTACTTTCATTCCCAGAAGAATCATTTGGAGCCTAAGAGCATGTCCTATGTGCCGAAGGTCATCTGCCATGTATAACAAATCGACTCTACCAAGAGAAGACCTGGCTGCCATGCATAAAGAATTGTCTCTACTGAGGGAAACACTGACTGTAATGAAGCACACCTCTTCTAGGATACAGACTGAATAAATCCACCACCGCTCCCACAAAGAGTCAAACACACCAGGAACAAATGGATCACAGTGGGTTTAGGTAGATTGCGATCTGTGACACAGAGACATCCTATACACCAAGAGATATCCCTGCATAATGCATTCTCTGCCTTGGTTAATGAGGATGCCCTATCCAAAGAAACTGAATAGCCCTTAGAGGAGTCAGTCAATGCCCAATCTCCTGCTAAAGCACCAAATATAAAAAACTCACCAAACAGAAAACTACTACTACTTGGAGATTCCATCATCAGAGACACCAACTTGGGAACACAGTTCAAAGGAGAGAAGAAAGTCAAATGCCTCCCAGGCTCCTTAGCTGGCAGGAATACAAACCAAATTATTGATGTACTTAGCGTGGAAAGCAAACACTCCAAACTTGATGTTGTCATCCACTTGGGTACATATGACCTGGCTAGAAATAGTGCCTCTACAGTCCAAAAGGACTTCCAATCTCTGGGAGAAAACCTCAAGCCCATTGTTAACACTGTAGCATTCTCAGAAGTTCTACCTGTTCTAGGTAAGGGGGCAAAAAGGTTAAATCGCATTAACAGCTTTAATACATGGCTCCAGACCTGGTGCAAACGAGAATGATTCAGATTTATTGGCGACTGGGAAAACACATGGACCAACAAGAAACTATATTGTGCTGATGGACTACACTTCTCTGTCACAGGGAAAAGAATCCTACCTGAAAAATTCAGGCAGTATGTCGATTTGCATTTAAACTAGCAGAAGGGGGTGACGGACGGGGAAGGTCAAGTTCTGGACGTCACCCCCTGCAAAAGCAGAATAACAGAAACAACCACACTTTTAAACAACCCATCAAAAGCAACTGGGAAGAAGTGGGTAGAATAAAATCAAGGCAAAATACACACAAGCCAGTTAAATGCTGGAAAGCAATGAGCACAAATGCTCGAAGCTTAGCCAACAAACATCCGGACCTGGAAGCCCTAATGGTGGAAAAGGACTTGGACATTGTGGCCATTACAGAAACATGGTTTACTGAATCACATGATTGGGATATAGCCATACCTGGCTATAATCTATTCAGAAGAGACAGAGAAAATGGAAGAGGAGGAGGAGTAGCCTTGTATGTCAAAAGCAATATCAAAGCTACTGAAATGCAGGGGGCACGGGGAAAAGAAGAAGCACTCTGGATCATGTTGGAAAGAGGAGATGGCACTGTCAACCATACTGCTGTAGTCTACAGACCTCCGACTCAAATTGAAGAGACAGATAACGAATTGATTGTAGATATTGCCAAGATAGCAGCAAAGGGGGAAGCGATCATATTGGGTGACATTAATCTACCCGATGTGGATTGGATTACTCCTTCTGCAAATCTGGAAAGAAGCAAAAAAATTGTGGACACTATCCAAGATGCATTACTTAGACAAATGGTGATGGAACCAACCAGGGAAAGCTCAACGCTGGATTTGGTGCTCACCAACAGTGATAGCGTATCTAATGTCTAGGTGAGTGCCCCTGTGAGCAACAGTGATCATCATACGGTGTGGTTTGAGATAAAAGCCAAGGTGCAATCCAATCATAGCAAGCTCAAAGTCCTAAACTTCAAAAACACTGACTTCAATAAAATGGCTGAGTACCTAAAGGAGGAGCTGACAGGGTGGAAGGGAATAAGGGACGTGGAATTGCAATGGGCTAAACTAAAAGGGGCAATAAAAGGAGCAACAGATAAATATGTAAGAAAAGTAAATAAAAACAAGAGGAGAAGGAAACCTATTTGGTTTTCCAAAGAAGTGGCTGCTCAGATAAGGGCAAAAAACACAGCTTTCACAAAATTCAAAAGGTTGGAAACAGAAGAACACAGAAATGAATACAGGATCAAACTCAAGGAGACAAAAAGAGAAATAAGGATAGCAAAATCAAAGGCAGAGGAAAATATGGCTAAAGATGTTAAGTGCGGAGACAAAACTTTCTTCAGGTATATTCGGGAAAGGAAGAAGATCAGAGTTGGAATTGCAGGACTCAGAAGTGCTGGAAACGGACTCGTGGAAAATGACATTGATAAAGCGAAATTACTAAACAAATACTTCTGCTCTGTTTTTGCTAAAGAAAATCCTGGAGAAGGACCACCTGTGACTCCCAAATATAAAAATGGGAATGAGGTAAATACCACATCATTCAGAGAGGATGAGGTTGTAGAACAACTTGCAAAATTGAAAGTGGACAAGGCCATGGGACCGGATGGGATACATCCCAGGATACTGAAAGAGCTCAGAGAGGTCCTTACAGGGCCGTTAAAGGATGTTTTCAACAGATCCTTGGAAACAGGAGAGGTTCCTCAGGACTGGAGAATGGCTGACATCGTACCTCTACACAAAAGTGGTGACAGGGAAGAAGTGTCAAACTACAGGCCCGTGAGCCATACCTGGTGGTGGTGGGAAAAGTAATGGAGACGCTCCTGAAAGAGAGAATAGTGAACTTTCTCAAAACCAGCGGGTTACAGGATCCGAGGCAACATGGTTTTACCGAGGGACGATCTTGGCAGACAAATCTCATTGAGTTCTTTGAGTGGGTGACCAGAGAACTGGATCAAGGGTACGCGATCGATGTCATCTACCTGGATTTCAGCAAAGCCTTTGATACTGTCCCTCATAGGAGGCTTATCAATAAACTCAGTAGTTTGGGGATGGGTCCCAAGGTGGTAAACTGGGTCAGAAATTGGTTGACTGACAGAGAACAGAAGGTGATGATAAATGGAGCTCACTCGGATGAAAGAAAGGTGATTAGCGGAGTGCTTCAGGGTTCGGTCCTAGGCCTGGCACTGTTCAATGTATTTGTCAGTGATATTGCTGAAGGACTGAATGGAAAAGTCTGCCTTTTTGCAGATGACACGAAAATTTGCAACAGAGTGGACTCCCCCAAGGGAGTGCTTAATATGAGGAGGGATCTGCAAAAGCTGGAGGAATGGTCTGATGCTTGGCAATTAAGATTTAATGCGAAGAAGTGCAGTGTCATGCACTTGGGTAGCAGAAATCCAAGGGAAATGTACATGATAGGGGATGAGAGGTTGGTGTGCACGGAGCAGGAGAAAGACCTCGGTGTGATTATTTCTGTAGATCTCAAGGTGGCAAAACAGTGCGACAAGGCGGTGGCAAAAGCCAGGAGGATGTTGGGCTGCATTCAAAGAGGAATTACCAGCAGAAAGGAAGGGGTACTAGTACCACTGCATATGTCTCTGGTGAGGCCTCACTTAGAATACTGTGTTCAGTTTTGGCGACCGTATCTTGCAAAGGATGTAAAAAGAATGGAAGCTGTTCAGAGGAAGGCGACCAAAATGATTTGGAGCCTGCGTCTGAAGCCTTCTGAGGAGAAACTTGAAGATCTAAATATGTACACTTTGGAGGAGAGGAGGGATAGGGGAGATATGATTCAGACCTTTAAATACTTAAAGAGAAATAATGAACAAACAAACCTCTTCCAGAGACGGGGAAGCTGTAAAACTAGAAGGCATAACATGAAGCTGCAAGGTGGTAAATTGAAAGGCAATGTCAGGAAATACTTTTTTTTACTGAAAGGGTGGTGGATGCTTGGAATGCCCTCCCGATGGAGGTGGTGGGGACAAACACAGTGACGGAATTCAAAGTGGCCTGGGACAGACACTGTGGATCACTTTAGAGCAACAAGATTAAATCAAAATAAACTGAACCATCTAATTTCTCAACAAATAGGGGTGTCCTACATGGAGCGATGGGAGGGAGGAGCAGTGTGTTCACCCCTAAACAAAGAAACAAAGTTATGGGGAGGGGCGAAGACATGGGGAGGGGTGCACCTGCTCCTGGTGGGTGCACCACTAAGCAAAGACATGGTTAGGGGTGCACCTACTCCCTAAAAGACATGGGAAGGGGTGCACCTACTCCTGTCATATTGCTGGGCAGACTAGATGGACCATACTGGTCTTTATCTGCCGTCATTTACTATGTTACTATGTTCTGTGTTCACCCTGAGGGTGAGGATAGACGCCCAGCACCAGGTCCGCAGTACCTGTGGTACTAGAGATAGGCTCTACTGCAGATCCCCATCACTACCTGTGTGTGGCAAGTGTTCCCTGCAGTGGCACCTAAAATTACATTGTGTCCATCTATATGTCCCAGTCACATCTAGCCCTGGTGGACCGGGACCCACCCAGAACAGTGCATACCCAGTGTTACAATGCGGCCGTCATGGCCACCTATTATTTGGGTAGTGGGGTGTTTATACTCCCCTGAGGTTTATGTAGCAATGCCTAATATACCGCCCCTCCAGGTCAAAGTAGTCCACAATATAGGCCCTTTGTCCCCAAAGGGCCTGCAATCAACATTTTTGTAATTGAGGAGCTGAAGGGACATGTGGCACAGCAAAGGAGAATGACTGTGGGACCAGAAGCCACAGTCCCGCTGGCCAAAGGCTGTCTTCCAGGAGTGGAGAGTTGGACCAGTAGGCCATATCTGTACATATTAGTAGGGCAATGGCCTACTGGTCCAACCCCCCACCCCTGGAAAACCTCAGCTGCCTCCCACCAAGGTCTGACATTCACCATCAGAATGCACAGTCAGACTGCACCTGCTGCACCCCACCAGGTGTTGCAGCCATGCACATACTAACTGCAGACAGTCCAGTAGCCAGTCCATATTGCAAGTTCACTGAGGAACTATGTGCACCCAGAGTTGTGATATACAGTACAGACACCCAGCAGGTGCCTCAGTGATTGGGCCCCAGAACAGAGAGCACACAGATATCACTGCCCAATTCACCCTGTCCAGGTCATACCCACAATACCTTGCTCCTCAGTATGCACATTTGCAGGCTAACGGAATAGGAAGCCACAAAGCAATGGATAGACATACACACACTCCTATTGCAGCGTTGTGCAGAGATAGGGGAGGTTGGCAACTCTGCCTGCCACACTGGTCCAGATCACAGTACAGGAATTGCTAAGGTATGCAGGAGCTAGTATTAGTGCTCTGGTGATAACTGCTGCTCTGTGCTGGAGCCAACAGCCTGACTCTTCATGAAGCTTTGCATAATGGAACTGTGTGTGTAGGTGTTTGTACCCCTGTTGGCTGATGCTTTGGGGATTGCACATGTTGATGTTGTATCTGCAATGTAGGGAATGCTCTGCAAGATCCACAGCTGGGACTTGAACCTGTGACCCTTTGCTCCAAGGCACATTGGCTGTGTGTACTGCACCACACTGTTGCCACAGAAGCACAATAGTCCCTGGAGCTACCTTTGCTTTTCATCAGACAGACCTTGTCTGTTGCACTGCACACCATGCACTGGAACAGGGCATGGCCTTGGTCTGCTGCAGGTGGGTGCCACTGCCCCCTCCTCCACCAACACCACCCCCCCCCCCTGCCATGCTGACATGCCCATATGCTGTTGGTGCTGGTAATGTGCAGTCCCAGGCCATCCAATATGCAGGTAGACAGGTGCCTAGGCTGCGGGGTCTGTGGTGGGGAGGCATATATGGACATCCATACACACACACACCCCCATCACTGCCTACCAATGTTATGTCCCTTCCATGGGGGAGAGACAGCTGGGGGGGTGTCATGCTGGTGATCTAGCAACTATCCATTGACTAGGGTGGACCTGGTAAACATAGGTAGATTGTGTTATGCCATCAGACTGTGGACAGGCTAGGGCATGCAATGCAGGTACAGTGTACCCAGTTTGAATTACTGGGTGTATACATTTTTCAGACAACGCGTAGTCACACCCTGCACTGCCTTACCAGGGGCTGTAGTAAAGGGTGTTCGTTTAGCTGGGTTTATGAACAGTTTGGGATGTATCCTGGGAAAGGTCCATAGACCCTTGTTAGAGTGGTCTCCAGATGTGCACTGCTTGCCCCATTACAGGCATTGTGGTTCCTGTGTGACGTTTGGGGTTCCTGCTGGGTACATGTCCCCTGGATGGGACACTGTGGAACACAAACTACTAGGCATGTTTGACCTTGGTAAGATGCTGCTTGCTGCTTTCCAGTTTCTGTGTTCCTATGTGCCACTTAGGCAACAGCCTAGTCCAACCTGTGCCCCAGCTGCCCCACTGCATGTCCCACCTGCAGCCCCCTTTGCCCCATTTGCACCATCACCATAGTGGCCTTTCATACATGGGCACTATGCTGTTGCTGCAAATGGAGCACTACTATCACTTTTTTTGGGTTCCCTATGTGTGCTGTACATTGCTGGCACTAAAATGGCTTCTCTCTCCTGCAAATGTGCATTTACCGACAGGTTTTCACTGGCGGTAAAGTCCTGGCGTTACTGTTCCAGCGTTAATGTAGCACGGGCTTCTCCCCGCCCACTCCCCGCCCATTGACCCTTTCTCTCCGCCTTCTTTCCACCCTCTGGGACATTTACCGTGTAGCAGCAGAGCGCAGACAAACCAATGATACCAGGAGTCTGTTCAGAAGGTCCAAATCATTTATTTGTGCACAAGTCTCAAACAGAATCAAATTCAAAATGGCTGAGCAATGGCTGTTAGTAAAACAACAACTTTTATACTTTTCTTGTCCATTCTAGGTATAGGCAAACTTTTCATTGGTCCCGGTAACCCCTTCCACCCCACCTATTGGTCCCGGTACCGTTACGTAGTCATCCAATGAGGACCTTTGACTGGGCTCAGCACCTGCTTTCCCCCCTTATAGTCCCAATTACAATGGTCAGTTCTTCCAACTTTGATACTTTCCTCCTCCAAGGTCTCTTAGCTAACTAGAACATGTGGGAAAGCAGGGCACTGTCACTTTTCTTTCAGCAGAGTTAATTAATTCCATAGAAGCTTCACTCTCTTATCAATACTAATTAAAGTTGTTTTTCTATATTCTCTAAGTTTCGATTCTGCTTAGCTATACTTAATTGTGTTCAGTTAAGTTTCGATTCTATGGTAGCAGCATTCAGGGGAATGTGTAATTCCTTTGGGCCTCTCCACAGGCCTCATTTACAGGTCAAGCTGCTTAGGCCTCTCTGCTCATTTCAGACACCATGGATCATAGGCCTTCGCCTACCACATTCCCCCCTTTGATTAATCTCACCCTAGTACTAATAAGGTGTGAGAGTTAAATCACTCAATTACACTGGGGTCGGATTTCGACCATATGTAGCAGGATTAGGGTGCCATAAGGCTAAAATCTTGGTTGCGGTTTTCCGCTCCACTGTATTCTCAATAACACTGTTAATAGAACGCATACAACATGAGATTATACATGGTAACAAGAAGAACAAGGCTACAAAAATTAGTATTATCATAGCAAAAGTAGTGAATCCTCCTAATCCAGAGAAGATAGATGCAAACCAATTGGGTATCTTAAGACTATGCCAGGTCTGTACTGGCACATAAGTTTGCTTCCGCATGTTTTCAGCAATTTCTTCAACAACCTGACCCTTATCATCTATCTTCAAACAACAATTCGTGAGATTCAGCTTACCACAGACTCCTCCTTCAGCAGCTAATAAGTAATCTAGTGCCAAGCGATTTTGATAAATTGCAGTGCACATTTGTGTGCTTTGTCTAGCTAGAAGTTTGAGTGCTTGGCTAGTTTCATTAGTGATGAGTTCAACTACTGCTTGCAGGCGTATAATTCTATTCAACATGTAAATTGGGGTACGATATCCCCACATGCCATCTTGCTCCCAAGTGGCAGGTCCATAATAGGCAATGATTCGCTCGGGTGGCCAATCCTCTCCATCCCATTTCTCCCATTTGTCTATCTGTAAAGCTGCTCTCTTCTGTCTCTTCGAATAGACTGGGTAGCCTAATTGTTCTCCATGTTCTGTGGGCAATAAAAAGAAAGAGGGTCGGATAGTTCCTAAGACACATGCCCCTCCCCAGTGGATAGGGTGTTGAGCATACGCTCGGGTTCCGCAAATCCAATATAGGCCAGGTGGGGCTTGCCAGACATGATGTTGGTTGAGGTCAGTCCATAAAGGGGCAAGCTCCGGAAATCTCGCTAATGGATTGGTGGGTTCAGATTCATTAATTCCTGACCACCAAGATGTCTGTTTTGTGGTGTCATTATAAAACTTCTGGCTAATACAGACAAGCTGTCCTACCTTCGAGATAAACTGGGGTCCAGTTCGGGCGTAACACAGACGTCCAACTATTGGGTGTGCTAATACCCATTCGCTGGTAGTCTTGTGTAGCTCTGTCTGATTGTAGGTTACTGAGTAATTCAGTTCTTGGGCCTCCCAAGGCCACTGATCACCCATCTTGGTTCCACCACAAAAATAACAATCTGAAATATGGAGACTGGAGACCACAGCTCCAGCCAACTCTAAGAACAAATTCTGAGAAGGGTGAGGGATATCAAACTTATTTATATGCATGGTTTCATAGAAAGTGTTATGTATATGGTACTTTGATGATCAATGGGCTTGGGTATTCAATCTAATATATACAATGGTCCCTGGATCTGATCCAGAACCTGCAATGCGTAGTCCAAATTTATACCCTTGTTTCCATGCACTGGGATTGGCTATGAATAACTCTAGTGGATTACAGGCACCTTTCTTACAATCTTTTGAATTCTTCACATATGGCTTGGTTAAGGCAGCCATTCGATTATCTCTGGTATTTTCTATCATACCAGTTTTCCATGTGGCATAGAACACGCATTCCCACTTTGGGCAATAATAGTCTTGAACTGGTGCTGTACTATATACATTTGCTAAAACTCGTTTACCTGTGCAGGCCCCCCATCCAGTGGTTCCTTCAGGGCACATATACTTATCATCATTGGCATAAGCTTTCTCCCAATTGGCACATTTGGAATGACTATCTCTATTAATGGCATCACAAGCATCAAAATACAGAACAGCATGCTGTGTAGGATCAGTAAGTGGGGGTGTAGCATTAAGTAAAGCTCCATCTGCATCATTCCATCTTATTTCTAGTACAAACATTCAGTTCAGTGGTGTTATAAATACACCGACTTACTGTACCAGTACAGGTATAGTAAGAATGATAAAGCAAAGTCTGAGTTACTTTCATTCCAGTCCGAGTAGTAGTAATGCAGGCAGTACATGGGGGTAAAGCATGAGCAAGTTCAAAACTCCCCAGGCAAGCAGCCAAAGCAAGATAGAAACAAAGATGCATGTTGATTGTAGTTCTTCTGGATCTCCATTGGAAAATCTTGACCACGACGTCTTCTTCTTTTTGGCACAATGCTGACCCGTTTGCTAATAAAGCAATTCAACGGGTGTCGATGTTGATTGAAGATCCTCAAATGTCTCGCTGTGATGCCAACTTACCAAGTGTGGTTGGCCTGGCAAAAGTTTATGAAAGCACAGTTAGTCGATGAAGAAAACAAGTGTCTTTGCTGTATAAGGAACAGCAATCCTCTTCGAAAGACTTGGCTGCTGTAGGACACTGTAGTTCATGAGTGTCCCCAATGAGTTTTAGGCTGCTGGCTGCCTCCGTAGGGTAAGACGCAAAGGGACGTCAGGGTGTGGCTCTGCTGTCCACTGATCCTGATCTGGAACTGCTGCTGGTTTGACTCTGCTGTGATGAATCCAGGACTCGATTTCTGCTGACTCTGCTGTGATGAATCCAGGACTCGATTTCTGTTACCTTTACTGCAGTTGGGGTAGACAGGATGACGGTGTATGGTCCCTTCCAATGAGGTTCCAACGGTGTCTTCTTCCAATCTTTGATCCACACCGAGGTACCAGGCTTGTAGGGATGCAGTGGTTCCGTCAAATTGATAGGCAACTGGTCCTGTATCCACGTGTGGAGAGTCTGCAGAACAGAACTAAGAGCTAGGAGTTCTTGTCTGGTTATTTCTGAACCAATCTGTGGTAAACTACCTTTAACACCTTGCACTATTGGTGGAGGTTTGCCATACATAACTTCAAAAGGGGAAAATCCTGATGATTTTACAGGAGCTGAGCGTATTCTAAGTAATGCTATTGGGAGAACCTGAGGCCACTTTAGGTGGGTCTCCTGACATAGCTTAGACATCTGAGACTTCAAAGTTCTATTCATTCGCTCAACTTTCCCTGAACTTTGGGGTCTGTATGCAGTGTGTAACTTCCATTGTATCTGTAGGGCATTTGCTAACTGTTGGGTAATTTGAGATACAAAAGAGGGCCCATTGTCTGACCCTATTACCGCTGGAATTCCAAATCTGGGGATAATTTCTCTCAACAAAACTTTAGTAACTTCTCGGGCTTTTTCAGTCCTGGTGGGGAAGGCCTCCACCCACCCAGAGAAGGTACAAACTAATACTAACAAGTAACGGTATCCATTGGCTTTTGGCATTTCAGTAAAGTCTACTTGCAGGTGGTGCATGGGGGTTACACCTCCTGACTGAACTCGTGGTGGTGGCGTGGGACCCTGTTTGGCATTATTCTTGGCACAAATTAGACACTGGCGGGCTACTGAGGCTGACAGGGCTCCCAATAGAGCGATACAAAAATGTGGTTTAAGTGCTTTCTCCATAGCACTCTTCCCATAATGTGTGGCTTGATGAAAGGCCTTGACAAAGACTGGTCCCAATGATTCAGGGATCACTATTCGTCCTGGGGATTGACTGTCCTCGGGAGGTGGCAGCTCAATCCATCCATCTTTCAGTACTCCTTCTTCTTTATTACAGTAGTAATCCAATTCTTTGGTGGTATATCGTGGCGTCCATAAATTAAGGGGTACTGGAAACAATGCTGCTTGTATTGGCATGGCTTGTGATGAAATTTGGCCTGTCATGGCTGCTTGGCGTGCTGAAGCATCAGCAAATCTGTTTCCTTGGGCAACTTCTCCTTTTCCTGCTTGGTGTCCTCGACAGTGTATGACAGCTACACGTGTCGGGGCCCATACTGCGTCTAGTAACATCAATATTTCTGGGCCATATTTGATTGATTTGCCTCCAGACGTAATGAGCCCTCGTTCTTTGTAGAGAGCTCCATGTGCATGCAAAGTGGTGAAGGCATATTTTGAGTCGGTGTATACGTTCAGCAGAAGTCCCGCATCCAATACTAGTGCTCTGGTAAGTGCTATCAATTCTGCTTTCTGGGCTGATGTGCCTGATGCAAGGGCTGATGATTCAACAACTTTTTCCCGGGTGACTACTGCATACCCGGCACAACGTCGTCTATCGATAATGAGACTGCTTCCATCCACAAAATAGGTCTGGTCAGGATTCTCTAGGACCACGTCAGTTAAATCAGGTCGACTTGAAAATACAGTATCCATGACTTCTATACAGTCATGGTCTGGAGGGTCTTCGCTGATTGGTATCAGGGTAGCTGGGTTCAAGGCACGGCTCACTTCCAGTTGTATTTGTGGATTTTCACATAGCATGCTTTGGTATTTCAGCATCCGAGAATTGGTGAGCCAATGATTTGCTTTCTGTTCCATAAGGGCGAGTACCGCATGTGGTACTGTGACGCGCAGACTCTGTCCTAAGGTGAGTTTGTCTGCTTCACTCACTAATAGTGCTGTAGCTGCAACAGCTCTCAAACATGGTGGCCATCCTTTGGCCACAGTGTCCAATTGTTTTGATAGGTACGCTACGGGTCGTTCCCAATGTCCCAATTTCTGAGTCAACATGCCTAGAGCATTCCCGTGCATCTCGTGCACGAATAGATGGAAAGGCTTGTGGACATCTGGCAACCCGAGTGCCGGTGACGACATCAATTCTTCCTTCAGGGTCTTGAAAGCTGTATCTTGCTCAAGTCCCCATTCTAGTGGTGACTTTTCTTCTCCCTTGGTGGCTTCATATAGTGGTTTAGCAATCTGAGCAAAGTTAGGTATCCATATCCGGCAGTATCCTGCTGCTCCCAGAAAGGCTCTGACTTGCTTCCTGGTAGTTGGGGTTGGGATACTGCACACGGCTTCTTTTCTCTCGCGTCCCAATTGTCGGCTTCCTTTGGTAAGACGAAAGCCCAAGTATTTTACTTCTTTTTGGCATAGCTGTGCTTTTGCTCTGGAAACTTTGTATCCAGCTTCATCCAATAGTTGCAAGAGGTCAGTAGTGGCTTGTATACATTCACTTTCAGATGTGGCGGCTACCAGTAGGTCATCTACATATTGGAGGAGTACTCTTCTTTCAGGAGCCACTGGATAGCTTGAAAGATCTTGGTTTAGTGCAGCACTGAAAATGGTAGGTGAGTTCTTGAATCCTTGAGGTAATCGTGTCCAAGTGAGTTGGTCCCGCCTCCCCGAGACAGGGTCCTGCCATTCAAAGGCAAACAGCAATTGGCTGATTGGGGCTAATCTTATACAAAAGAACGCATCTTTCAAGTCCAAAACAGTAAAGTGGGTGGCTTCAGCAGGAATCAATCCTAGGAGTGTGTAAGGATTTGGCACAACTGGATGTATGGTCTCAACTGCTTCATTCACTCTCCTTAGATCTTGCACTGGACGGTAATCACCTGTCCCAGGCTTCTGTACTGGCAGGAGGGGTGTGTTCCATGGTGACTGACAAACTTTGAGTAGGCCATACTCCAGTAGCCTTAACAAGTGGCGATGGATGCCCTCAATTGCTGCTCTTGGAAGTGGGTATTGCTTGACATGTACTGGCTATGCACTAGGCTTGAGATTCACAATTATTGGAGCTATGTGTTTGGCTAGGCCTGGTGGATTGCCCTCTGCCCATACTCCAGGAGGGGCATCAATGCTTTTCAGAGTAGGTTCAAAATAGGTATCAATGATTGGCTCAGTACTTGGCTCAGTACTATAATATCTCCATTCTTCTTCTCGAGGAACAGTAAGCACCATTAGGCCAGCAGGTTTTGACTGGGAATTTACTGTCATTTGCATCTCTCCTTTCTCAGTAAAGGATATCTGGGCCTGCAGCTTGGCTAGCATATCTCGTCCCAGTAATGGCACTGGGCACTCAGGCATATAAAGGAATTGGTGCGTTATTTGCTGTCCTCCTAAATTACATATGCGGTTTTGAAGAAATGGCTTTGTAGCTTTAGCACCAGTCGCTCCCACGATGGTGACTGCTCTTGTAGAAAACGGGGCTATTTGTTTATCCACTACAGAATGTTCTGCTCCAGTATCAACCATAAAGTCCATAAATTGGTCTCCTATTTGTATACTGACCATAGGCTCCTGGAGACCTAAAGCGAATTCGGAGCCCGGTCTGTCCTAATCTGCTTCATCTAAATCGGAGGCCGTTGCCGCTGCAACTCCCTGTATGGCCTCCGCCCGTTCTCGTTGAAAATATTCTCGATTGGTTCCCCTGTGGTTCTGGGGTCGGCCTCTCTCTCTCTCTCTCCAAGGGGCGTGTTCCCCTTCACCCTGAGAGGTCTCTTCGAGTCGCGGGCATGCACTTCTCCAATGTCCTTCTTCCTTGCAATAAGCGCATTGGTTCGCGCCTAATGGGGGCCGGTCATCTCCTCGGCCGCGCCCTCTTCCTCTGTTCTTTTGATTAGGGACACCTCCCCTTTTCTGTTCCACTATGGCCGCAGCCAAAAAAATCTGCTTTCTTCTTCATCCTTCGATCACTCTCTTTCTGTCTTTCATTATCACGATTCACATACACTTTATGAGCGACTTCCAGTAACTGTGTTGCATTCATGCCCGCAAACCCTTCTAGTTTCTGTAGCTTACGTCTAATATCTGGTTGGGACTGGTTTACAAAAGCAGAATTCACCATGCATAGGCTTCCTGGGGCATCTGGGTCATAGGGAGTATACATCCTGTATGCTTCAGTCAATCTCTCATAGAATACTGCTGGGCTCTCATCTATGCCCTGATTAACTTCGGTCACTTTAGAGAGATTCATGGCTTTCTGACCCCCCTTTTTCAGACCTTGCATGAGGCCTTGGCGGAACCATGATAGGGCCCTGGATCCTCTATCAGTATTCGGATCCCACTGGGGGTCTTCGTTAGGGAATTCCTTCTGAGCTGCTTCGCGATTGTCTATTCCTGCTCCTACCACTCCCTCTGCCAGGGGATTATCTGTTAGCCAATCAATAGCTGCTCGCTTAATTCATGTCCGCTCCTCAGTAGTAAATAAAGTACACAGGAGCTGACGGCAATCTGCCCAAGTGGGTTGGTGAGTCTCCATTATAGTATGCATCAATTCTGTTAATTCTTGGGGCTTATTAGTGTAAGAAGCATAGTGCAATTTCCAGTTCAACAAATCAGCAGTGGAGAAAGGCACATATACTAGACTCAGGGGTCCCGCTACTATCTGGTCATTCTCATTTCGCACGGGCAGTCCCGGGACTTGTCTCAGGGGGGCTATTACTTTCGGGAGAGCTTTCTGCTTCTTAGTAGTGACTTTCGTTATCTTGGTGAGGGCTTTCAACTTTGAGACTCGCTTAGTCTGGGGAGCCTCGCTCGCAACAGATGAACTGGCACTAGCAACTGATTTCACGCTATCTTCCTCGCCCTGAGAGGTCTCTCCCTCTTCTTCTTCCTCTGACTCAGCTCTTTCTTCAGTCTCGGGCGTGTCAACATCCTCATCGAGAGGGAAATCATCTATTTGCCCTTCTAGGTCTGGGTCTGGCTCTGGGGATGGGTCCCGCCGTCGCCGCAGTACTGCCGCATGACGCGGAGTACTCTTACTGGGTGCTGGGCTCGGGGCTGTCTAGTTACAGCTCCCGGGAACTCAGGATCTACAAGAGCAGGTTTCTGACTAGGTTTCTCAACTGTCCCTGTTTTCTGGGTCTGGTCTGTTAATGCTAACATTATTCTGCACTGTTCTTCATCACAGCGCTTTGCCCAAGGTGGCGGATCCTCACAAATACTTAACCAAGAATCTATATAGGGATACTGATCGGGGTGCGCTACTTGCACCTTCCGATGAACTGACTGAATAATTCCTAAGTTAAACGTTCCTTCTCGAGGCCACATGGGGTCTATGACGGGCCACTCCCTAGTACACAAAAGCTGTAATCGTGAGGCAGTCAGTTTTACTCCATAATCCCCTGAATATCCTTTATTAAAATACTTGATCATACATTCTAACGGAGTGTTCCTAGTAGACCCCGCCCCTCCCATATCGATGTGTGCGCGCAACAACAAACAGAAGGGAAAGGAAGGTGGACCGTGGGTAAGGGGTCCTCACGGCCCTAGAAACATTTACGGGAAACAAATAACAAGACAAGACGACGGTCACTTCCTCCTTTTTACGATCTGGACGCGGTCGCCCTGCCAGAAAATGTGTTACTCAGGAGTCCGCCTTCGCTTGGTCTGTGTTGCAAGACCTCTCATTCACACTTCATTCACACAATCATGCTAGCAACGTATCCCAAAAACAGCCCAATCCTGTCTCTGCTGACTAGGCTATATCAAATTCCAAAATCAAAAAGACGATAGTTTCACCTCGCGCATACTCATGCGGGGTTAGTCGGACCGTCTTGAGAGGTGATCAAGCTCTCTTACCAAATATCAAATTCCAAAGTTCCAAAGTTAAAACAACAGTTCTGCTCTAACTCTTCTGTCTAGTTAAATCAAAACTATACTCACCGGATCCGGTTCCCAGTTCCCAAGCAAGCGCATGAGTTGGACCTCGGACTCCCCTCACGGGTTCGAGGTGTTGGTTCCGTCTGGGTCTGGCACCCGCCGAGGTCCGGCCAGCTCCCTCCGATACAAGGGACCAGTGGCGCCAGAGAGCGAGCCCACGTCGGGAGGGCACGATCTCGGCAGGACCAAACCTGTAGAGGCAGAAAGTCGTGGTATATTGCCCCGTATACCCTCTATTACCACACCTTCCCGGCCAACGCACCAAGAATATGTAGCAGCAGAGCGCAGACAAACCAATGATACCAGGAGTCTGTTCAGAAGGTCCAAATCATTTATTTGTGCACAAGTCTCAAGCAGAATCAAATTCAAAATGGCTGAGCAATGGCTGTTAGTAAAACAACAACTTTTATACTTTTCTTGTCCATTCTAGGTATAGGCAAACTTTTCATTGGTCCCGGTAACCCCTTCCACCCCACCTATTGGTCCCGGTACCGTTACGTAGTCATCCAATGAGGGCCTTTGACTGGGCTCAGCACCTGCTTTCCTCCCTTATCATCCCAATTTCAATGGTCAGTTCTTCCAACTTTGATACTTTCCTCCTCCAAGGTCACTTAGCTAACTAGAACATGTGGGAAAGCAGGGCACTGTAACTTTTCTTTCAGCAGAGTTAATTAATTCCATAGAAGCTTCACTCTCTTATCAATACTAATTAAAGTTGTTTTTCTATATTCTCTAAGTTTCGATTCTGCTTAGCTATACTTAATTGTGTTCAGTTAAGTTTCGATTCTATGGTAGCAGCATTCAGGGGAATGTGTAATTCCTTTGGGCCTCTCCACAGGCCTCATTTACAGGTCAAGCTGCTTAGGCCTCTCTGCTCATTTCAGACACCATGGATCATAGGCCTTCGCCTACCACAGCCGTGCTGGTAACGTTACTGCGCGTTAACGTTACATTAGGTAACATTACCGCACGTTAATGTTACCAATGCTACATTACTGTGGTTTAGTAAACATGCCCCTAAATGCTAGTGCATAAAGTACATGTATAAAATGAAACTCTGCCCATCTCCATCCATATTCCTCCCCTGAACAAGCTAAAGTCATGCAAAAGTGCATGCCTAATTGCAACACATGTGCTTTTATGTGTGTTAATTTTATGAGTCTTTTTATGCTCATATATTGCCATAAATGTGCAACAAATTCTTTATAAAATCACCTTTTAAAATATAAGCTTGTGTGCAGTAACCTGCTGTTTCCTGTTAATGTCACTCAAGAAACTGATGCTAAGGATGAACTTTCTTAACTAAAGACTTTTAGAAGCCTACACAGTAAATCTCATGCTGAAAAGAGCTCAGCTTGCAAATTGGTAAGGACTAGATAAGCAAATAAATGGAGGGGTTATAAGTGTCACCAGGGGCTAAGTAAGTGAATGGGGAAATAATGTGAGCCAGGAGAGCTGAGCGAGAGAGGTGATTGTGAGTGGTAAGTGGAGATGAACCAGTGAGTGAGTGGATGGGGGAGGGGCTGTGCCCTTTTCCAGAGTAGCTGAAAGCACAGTTACTTACCTGTAACAGGTGATCTCTGGGAACAGCAGGAATAAGTCTTCACATATGGGTACGTCGGTACCGACGGAGTCTGCGCGGGAATGCTTCCCAGCGTCCAATCAGAAAGCTTTTGGAAGCATCCCACCACGCCTGCGTGCTGCCTTCCCGCCTTTCCCAACTGCCTCTCCTCAGTTAAGTTTTAAAGCTGAGACAAAGAGAGAGAGAGAGGAAAGGAAAGATAGATAGAGAGATACAACTCCTGGGGAGGTGGGTGGGTTGTGAAGACTTATTCCTGCTGTTCCCAGAGATCACCTGTTACAGGTAAGTAACTGTGCTATCTCCAGGAACAAGCAGGAATGAGTCTTCACATATGGGGACTCCCAAGCTAAGATGCCTGGAGTCCCAGCATGTTATAGATTGGAACATGCTACACCTCATATCGCCGGGCATCCTCAGGATGGAGGGTAGGAGTTGAAACAGAAAGGTGCTGTAAAGACAGCTAACCTAGCATAGGACTGCAGGCAAGGAGTCCTTGTGTGGATGATAATTATCATCAAATATATTGAAAAGAAATATTGCAATATGGACCTCCCCTAACAGGATTGCAGGAAAGTATAGAGGTTCATGGGATCTACTGGGGAATCCAGTAGAGGAATCTCAAGAAGGACCTCACTGAAAAGTGGAGGTAATAAACCTGTAGGACAAACAGTGGAGGTCAGAATCCTGAAAGGTGAGAGGTAACCCCAGGGATCAACTGGGGTAGTACAAAAACGGTAGGCCTTCAGCAGAAGGCTTTATGGAAAAAGCCGAAACTCTTTTGGCTGCAGAGTGGCTCACTCTTAGGAGCAAAAAGAGGAAAGGTTGACCGATTTGGACAAACCGGCCTAGTCCTTGAGGGAAGAAGGGGTATGGAAAAAACCTTGTATCCCAAAAAGAAAGGACAGGTGTCTGAGGCATTAGAGCCTCAGATTTACTGAAGATCCGCCATGTCTTTCCTAACTGGTGGTAGCTAGGAAAGATACTGGAACATGGAGAGCTTCAGGGGTACCTAACCCTTAAGGTTATGGTAGAAAAATTGTTAACTACCACGGGAGTGATTGTGTGTGTAGCACCCCAAACATGCTGGAACAGCATGAGTATGGGTAGAGTCCAACTGTCAGAATCATATAGAGACATATATCTATATGAGCATAGACAGTCAGATAGATAAGTATGTAAATACATATCTACCTATAATAAATATCTCGACAGATACACATATATATATGTATATATATATACATATAGATATATAGATAGACATATAGAATATATATCTATAGTGAGATATAGAAGGGCATAACTTATACACACACAAATAACAGACATATATATCTATAGAGATGTATACAGATATATATATAGATATGAATATATAGGCCTATATATAGATGTCTGCAATTAAGCAGAGATATACCTATAGAAAGTATATTCACATAGGAGATGTGAAGAGGAAAGATTCATCTAATAACAAGAAGGTGGAACCTACTTGAGAAGATATATAGAGAATCTATTCCCCCTGGTTATGAAGGAAGGAGTCAGGGGAAAAATCTCCCTGACAAGGAACAGACTAGATTGCTGCAAGAATGCTAGCTAGTGAAATAACCAGGATGGTTACGTGAAAAGCAGAGGATAATATCAGTCTGCAGGCAGCAAGTCCCGAGTCCTCCAGAACTCTAGCATGGTAAATGGACAGAGAACGCATAGGAATGAGATACCATGTTGACCTACTTGAGGGGCAAAAAGGGTATCATGTGTTCTTTAGCTAAATATGCGCTGTCCATGACGGATTAGGATACCATGAGGACGAGCTGCAAGGAAAAAAAGAGCATATTCCCAGTGGGAATCCTGAGGACCAAACCAGGGAATTGAACAACTCTTTAAGCTTTCATGTAGAGAAGGCCCATGTCCTTTGTTTTAAAAAGGAGATAGTAGGGTAGGAAGAACCCTTCCAGTCATGAGGGGCATGACTGAGGGAGCCTTTTCCAACCATCTAGGACAGCTGTTTGAAAAAATCCTAATGCTCTCTAGCAAGGGCCCATGGTGGAAAGCTTCTCTGTAGAATTGCAGAGAGCATAATGCAGGAGAATTAGGAGATAGAACTGGCTGCTGGAAAAGCCAGTACCTACGTCAACTATGCTGCCAAACCCAAGGGAATTGGAGATGACAAGAATAGAAAACAATCCGAGAAGCCTGTAGTGATAAGGTTTCCCAAGAAAGATGAATCCACTGTCTTGGAGTCACTACCAAGGTCAGAAGAATGTAGTGGAGGACAACTCTGGATGCTTGTGGAGAAGAACCAGTGGTCCAATCACTAGGGCTCCTGCATGAGCAGCTGCTAGTAAGACAGCAGAAAGAATCTTTCTGTTTAAAAACAGAAAGAACAGACAGAACAAGAGTAAGAAAACTCTGGACCTGTCTGATAAGCTGCCCCAAAGCAAAAATGAAGAAGGGAGTTAACTCAGAGAGGAAAACTCCACACTGGAATAGTGACAAAACTAGAGGGGCTGAAGAAGAAGCCCTCCAGTGTAACAGTACCACTCTTACAGAGGAAATGCTTGGTAAGAGGGTAGAGAAGATGGAGCTGAATGGAGGCTTACAAAGTGGTAAGTCTGTAGAAAGGAAAAATTCATGCTGGTACAGAAAACTATCGTTTGATAGTTGTTAAACCTCTTTCCCTAACAGGAAGAAGAGGAGAAACCTGTGACCTATAGGCATGAATATCCTAAGAGCTCGTATAACAGAGAAAAAATGGATGTCTTGTGAAAAGAGATCCATGCCTGGAGTTTAGAATGATAGCAGTGGAAGGCTTCTACTGAGAAGAAGCCAACTGCAGGTTCAAAACCCCAAGAGGCACAAAAATATGATGATGATTAATCAGAAACCCTGCGGTTGCTGGGTTTGCTGAGCCTGGTGAGAGTTTGGATTCTTCAGACCAGGGCGATGTTTCCCCTGTTTGGGAATATCTGTATGATGGGCAGAAGATGAATAAAACCTTCTCCCCCTAGGGGAAGAAAGTTTGGTAGGACATTTCCTACCTACTGGGAAAGAAGAAGGCGTAGAACAGCCCTTAGAAACAGGTAAGTCAGTGGACCACTGAGTAACCTGACGTAAAAACTCCTTATTGAAGAGATTTTCTCCAGTGCAAGGAGTATTACCCAGTCTTTGTTGTGCCCATTTGTCTAAGTCTGAAGCTTGGAGCCAGGCTCTACGTCGTGCCCCTATAGCTATAGCAGAAGTCCTGCTAACAGACTCAAAAGAGTCTAAGGAAGCACGAGTAAGAAACCAAGAGATATTTTGAATATGACTAAGCAGTGAGGAATAGTCTGCACTCTTGGGCTCTGAAAGAAAAGGAGTCAAAAGATGTAATTTCTTTGTGACCTCCTCAAGAGATAGACTCATATAAAAAATATATGAGAGAATTCTTGCTGAAAGCATGGATGTCTGGAAGGTTTGACGTCCAAAGGCATCTAGTGTCTTAGACTCACGACCTGGCGGATAAGAAGAGTGCTTTTTCTTACTCTTCACCCGCCTCATTGCTGATTCCACTACTATGGAATGATGAGGAAGTTGAGTCTTTTGAAACCCTGGAGAGGGGGGCACCTGATATAGGAGATCTGTTGCTCTGGAAGGTGGGGGTACCCTTAAAGGTGCTTTCCACAGTCCTAGAAGGAGATCCTGCAAGGAATGATGCAAAGGAAGCATTATGTTCTCCTTTGCTTCGGTAGAAAGAGAACCTTGTGTAGGATCATGTCCAGGGATAGGAATGGCAAGTGATCTTGCCATATTCAGGAGGAAACTCTGAAAAGAAGGATCTCCAAAGGGAACCTCCCTTGGACAGGTTAGATCTAAAGAACTAGCCTGGGCACCAAAGGATCTATCTAAGTATGTAGGAATATAAGATCCTGCACGGTGCAGTATGGGATCCTTAAGGGATGGTCGCTGGTACTGGAGGTCAGGACCAACGACAGTCAGTACCACATGGTCCATGCCAGGTATCAACTCCAAACTTGGTATAGAAGGAAGCGATCCTGTTGAAAGAAGCATGGAAGGAGCTGGCCACGATGCTACTGTGGACACCGGTACCGATACCGGTACCGCTGTCGGAACCGAACCGGACACCAACATCGAAGCAGCAATCAGTGACAGCCCAATCGGTACCGAGGTAACCGAACGCCTTCGGCAGTCATCCTCGGTACCGAGCGTCCGGTACCCATAGGTGTCGGTACCAAGATGTGTCGGTACCCAGTCTTCCAGACTAGAGATCGATTCCAGACTCAGCATCGAAGGAAGCGAGTCTATCGATGCACGTCTGGAGGGTACTAACGTCGGTGGTAGTATCGATGCCGGTACCGATACTGGAAAGTCAGTCTGAGACGTGTCCACCGGTCCCGTAGGTACCGAGGATGCCAGATGACGATCCCTGGTGAGGAGTGTTTCATCCAACACCAGTGCCGATGCCGGGGTATCGGTACCACTCGAAGCGGATGCCACCACCGGGCATGGCTCAGGTATGTTTTGTGAGGGGTGAACCTCAGGAACCTGAAACCCCACATAGGCTTTGGAGGCCAAAGACTCCCGCCGGGGTTTTGAAGCCAATGGGCCCTCGAGGGCAAGGCCAGAGCCATCTACATGCAGTGCATGAGACCTACCACTCGAGGGTTGGCTAGTCTTAACAGACTGTTTGTGGGTCACCTGATCCTGTGTAGAAGAAGAAATGGTCAGTGCCCTGAGGTTGGAAGGGAACCGTATGTCGAGAGAAACTCGATGCTGAAAACCTCTTCTCAGAATACCGTTGCCCGAGTGCTCCGGAGGAAAAAGGTCAGGACCCAAACAGGTTGGACACCAATTCTGGGAGTCTAAAAATAAAGTTGTACCGCCACAGTTTGAATATTTCTTGGAGAAAGTGGCTGGCGGTTCCATGAAGAACATGGAGAGGCCTAAAAGGCCTGAGAAACTGTAAGACACTAAGGAGAAAAAATATTCCTTAAAAAGAAGATTTTACAGAAAAGAAAAAAAGAAACACCGGCAGTACCGGTGGCGTCGGGGAAGACAGCCGCGACCACAAGAAAACTAAAGAATTAAAAGAAGAATTTTCTGCGGTGACAGGAGGACGTCCTGCTGGCTCTGTGGAAAAACGAAAACTGAGGAGAGGCAGTTGGGAAAGGCGGGAAGGCAGCACGCAGGCGTGGTGGGATGCTTCCAAAAGCTTTCTGATTGGACGCTGGGAAGCGTTCCCGCGCAGACTCCGTCGGTACCGACGTACCCATATGTAAAGACTCATTCCTGCTTGTTCCTGGAGATGGTGAGTTACATTCAAGTACAGTAGGTGTGGTCCTGTTCATGAAGGGCTTACACTCTAATAGGTGGACGCAGAAACTCCATGCCACAGCACTAAGGCTCTAGTGCAGGGTTTCCTAATGAAAACTTAACAATGACGTTTTTCACAACCAAGCTGTAAGCAAATCAGCTGTGTGCAGAAGTCGGTGTTAAACAAGGGGAGCAAGCCAGACACATTTTCCACAGGGTTAACTGTGTGCATGGACTGGACTGTCAAATGTAAAAGCAAAGTCATCGGAGATGATATTTGACACTTCACCTCCAATGATCAGATTCCCTGATAGCAGCTCCACTTCATTTCCTCTTCAAAACAATAACACCCCCTGGTGGTCTAGTGGCTCCTAGCCCCTACCCCCAAAACAATAAAATTCCCTGGTGACCTAGTGGCCCCACCTCCCAGTGTCACTATGCTCATTTAACACCGCTTCATTGGCTCCCTATCTGTTTCCGTATCTAGTTCAAACTTCTCCCACTGACCTATAAGTGCACTCATTCTACGGTTCCTCACTATCTTTCCTCTCATGTCTCTCCCTACACCCCTCCTGGGAACTCTGCTCTTCTGGCAGATCCCTTCTATCTGTGCCCTCCTCTGCCACAGCCAATTCCAGACTTGGTTCTTTTCACTTTGCTGCTCTTTTATGGCTGGAAGAAACTTTCCAATTTAGTGTGCCAGCCTCTTGCTCTAGCCCTATTCATATCCAGGCTAAAAACCACCTCTTTGAGGCTGCTTTTGGATCCTGATCCCCTTAGTCTCCTGTTCATCTTATATGTGTATCCTACCATTCCCCTAAATATATCCTAGTCCCTAGTTCAGTGATGGCTAACCTTTTTGAGCCCGAGTGCCCAAACTGCCGCACAAAACCAAAGAATTTCCTCAAAGTGCCAGCACGTCAATTTGCATAAATATTTGCATAATGCTAACATACACTAACTTTTAGTAAACATGTCTCTTAATGAGTGTATGGATAAAGACAGACTAAAAGATTTCTACATTACTATAATCCAGTGCCAACCGCCAGGCACATTAGGAACTACTACAAACACTGCCCATTTAGAACCAATAGCAAACCCGCCGTATCCTAACAGCACTACCAGGAGTCACAAAGCACCAAACCATACCTATCAAAAGGCAACACTGCAAATATTAAACCAATACATTTCAGACAATAACAATACATGACCTACTGGGGAAAGAGAACAAGTGGCAATGTCAAAAAGGAATTACATAAACAGAATACCTCAGCTCAGTTACACAGTTGCAATTGCTCCAGCCACTTTCTTCTGGTTTCTTCATGTTTTCTGCTAACTCTCCATCATCTGCTGTCCATTTGTCCTTTCTTCTCTCTTCTAGTTTTTTTTCCATTCTCTCTCTCTCTCTACATCCGCTTTAACATACTAATCTTTCTCCTTTTGCTCTTTCCTCATTCCTATTTCATCCACTCAAATTTTACCCCTCCATCCTCAATCCCCACTTACTCTCCCAATACCCGGCCAATTGTACATTTTTCTTCCCTCACACACAAAATATTTTTCCCCTCTCCATTTCATTCTCCCAGCCCCATCCCCTTCTAATCTCCCCCAACATCAGCTCCCTTTTAGTTCCAGCCCCACCCAGTATCCGCTCCCTTCTAGTCCCCTCATCAGTCCATTTCCAGTCCTAGCTCCCCCATCCATTTCCAGTCCTATCCGAGTCCCTTCATCAGCTCATTTCCAATACCAGCCTCCCATCAGCCCATTTCTAGTCCTTTCCTAGCCCCACCATCAGCCCATGTTAAATCCTAGCTCCCCTCCACTCAGCCCATTTCTAATCCAAGCCCCCCATGAGCCTACCTCCAGTTCTAGCCCCTCCATGAGTCCATTTCAATCCAAGCCCCCACCACAGCCCATTTCCAATCTTAGCTCCCCCAACACCCAATTCTCAGTTCTATCCTAGCCCATCCATCAGCCCAGTTCCTGTCCTAGCTCCCTCCCCTAAGAGCCCATTCCAAGCCCCCCTTCCCATCAGTTATTTGCAGTTCAAGCCCCCTTCCACTCAGCCCATTTCCATTCCAAGTCCCCCTCCCCATTAGCTATTTGCAGTTCAAGCCCCCCACTTCCCCTCAGCCCATTTCCATTCCAAGCCCCGTCCCCATCAGCTATTTGCAGTTCAAGCCCCCCACTTCCCCTCAGCCCATTTCCATTCCAAGCCCCATCCCCAACAGCTATTTGCAGTTCAAGCCCCCTTCCACTCAGCCCATTTCCAGTCCTAGCAACCCCAACCCATTACCAGTCCTAGCCCCCCATAGCCCACTCCCAGTCCTAATCCCACCAGCCCATTTCCAGTCCTAATCCCCCATCACCCAATTTTCAGTTTAAGCCCCCCCCATAGCCCATTACCAGTCCTAACCTCCCCATCAGCCCACTCCCAGTCCTAATCCCCCATCACCCAATTTTCAGTTTAAGCCCCCCCATAGCCCATTACCAGTCCTAACCCCCCATCAACCCACTTCCAGTCCTAATCCCACCAGCCCATTTCCAGTCCTAATCCCCCATCACCCAATTTTCAGTTTAAGCCCCCCCATAGCCCATTACCAGTCCTAACCCCCCATCAACCCACTTCCAGTCCTAATCCCACCAGCCCATTTCCAGTCCTAATCCCCCATCACCCAATTTTTAGTTTAAGGCCCCCCCAGCGCCCATCACCACTCCTAACCCCCCAGCCCAGCGCCCATCACCACTCCTAACCCCCCCAGCCAGCCCAGTGCCCATCACCACTCCTAACCCCCCCAGCCAGCCCAGTGTCCATCACCACTCCTACCCCCCCCAGCCCAGTGCCCATCACCACTCCTAAATCCCCCCAGCCCAGCACTACTCCTAACACCCCCCCAGCCCAGCCCATCACTACTCCTAACCCCCCCAGCCCAGCCCATCACCACTCCTAACCCCCCCCCAGCCCAGCCCATCACCACTCCTAACCCCCCCCAGCCCAGCCCAGCCCAGCCCATCACATCACCACCACTCCTAACCCCCCCCCCAGCCCAGCCCAGCCCATCACATCACCACCCCAACCCCCCCCCCCCGCCCAGGGAAAATTTAAAAAAAAGAAACCCTGTCTGTTGCCGCTGTCGGGGCCGCCGCGGCAGAATCGAGCGTGCCGCGGGGCCCCCCTGTATCCGGCAGAGCCTGCCCTCCCCGTAGCAGCTCTCTCTTTGGAGCTGCAGTCAGACGCGCCGGCTTGCAGAGCACGAGGGAAGAGTTTCTCCCTCGCTGCTCTGTTAAACCCGCGGGGGCTGATGGGAAGTTCCCATCAGCCCCCGCGGGCTTAACAGAGTCGCGAAAGGGAAACTCTTCCCTTCGCGCTCTGCAAGCCGGCGCGTCTGACTGCAGCTCCAAAGAGAGAGCTGCCAAAGAGAGAGCTGCTATGGGGAGGGCAGGCTCTGCCGGGTACAGGGGGGCCCCGCGGCACGCTCGATTTTGCCGCGGCGGCCCCGACAGCGGCAGCAGACAAGTAAAATTGAAAAAAAAAACAAAAACCTAATTGCGGACCTTCCCGCGTGCCAGCTGCAAGGCCTTCGCGTGCCATAGGTTCGCCATCGCTGCCCTAGTTGTTGTCTGTCTTGATTAGATCGTAAGCTCTTAGGAGCAAGGACTGTCTCTTACATGTCTCTGAACAGCATTGCGTATGCTCTGTAGCACTATACAAATGATTAATACTAGTAGCAGTAGTAGGCATAGGTTGTTGGTGTTGTTGCCTCATTTGACTATGTTCAGTTTTGAAGGCCTTAATTCCTACCTCTACTACTACTACTGATCATTTGTATAGTGCTACAAGGCATATGCAGTGCTGTACAGTCACATGTATAAGACGGTCCCTGCTCATCAGAGCTTACAGTCTAGTCAAGACAGACAACACTACAGCTGAGGACAAGGATAAATCTAGGTGAATCATAAGGAGACACAGACTAAGTGGGTCAGGATCCAAAAGCAGCCTCGAAGAGGTGAGTTTTCAACCTAGATTTGAAAAAGAGCAGAGATGAAGCCTGACGCACAGACTCTGGTAGTTTGTTCCAGACATAAGGACCGGCAAGGTAGATCCTTATGTGTGGAATTGGCAGTAGAAGAGCAGGGAACAGATAGAAGGGGTCTGCCAGAAGAGGGGTATAGGGAGAAAAGAGAGGAAAGTTAGTGAGGAGCAGCAGTATGAGTGCACTCATATACAGAAGCTAGAGACAGTCTACAGGAAAGCAACCAAAAATGATTCAAGGTCTGCAAAAGAAAACATATGAGAAGACTTAAGCACTTAAAGGACCTTACTGATTGAGCTCTTTTAGTTTGTAACTTGGGGTTGTAGTTGTGTTTGTCCCCCGCGCCCAGGGAAGGCGCAATAAGACCCTCACAATAACACATGGGATGTATAATGTAGTCAGTGTGCCACGTGGATCCCTCAGAGTCTGCTGTCCCCCTCCAGTAGAAGCTTACAGAAGTCACTAACCTTGTCTCATCCAACTCCACTGTTGGGCAGAGAAAGGATGAGAGGAAATTAAACTAATTTGGATAAGCCCCTAACAAGGTGATGTTACAATTATTGTGATAGGGTAGATTTTGCAAGAATGAACACAGAACACCTTAGTGTTTATAAACAGAATTTTCAGATAAATTTAGAAACACAGAAACATAGAAAAATGACAACAGAAAATGACCACATGGCCTATTTAGTCTGACCTTCCATATCAACAGCTTGTATAACTTGTTAAACAAGTCTTAAAGATGGATCCTGAAATTTTAAGTTAGTTAACATGAGAAGGGATCTGATAACATGAGGAGGGATCTAGGTAAGCTTGAAGAATGGTCTAGAATTTGGCAGCTGAGATTTAATGTTAAAAAATGCAAGGTCATGAATTTGGGCTGCAGTAATCTAAGGGAGCAATATAGCATAGGGGGGTGAAGTACTTTTTTCCACTAAAGAAAAGCGGGACCTAGGCGTGGTTGTGTCTGATGATCTTAAAGTAGCTAAACAGGTAGAAAAGGCGACGGCAAAAGCTAGAAGGATGCATAGGGAGAGGAAGGTGCATAGGGAGAGGAATGACTAGCAGAAAAAAGGAGGAGATAGTGCCTCTGTATAAGTCTTTGGTGCGACCTCATTTGGAGTATAGTGTGCAATTCTGGAGACCACACCTTCAAAAGGATATAAACAGGATGGAGTCAGTACAGAGGGTGGCTACTAAAATGGTTAGTGGTCTTCATTATAAAGCATATGAGGACAGACTTAAGAATCTTAACATGTACACCTCAGAAGACAGACGGGATAGAGGTGATATGATAGAGATGTTTAAATACCTCCGTGGCATAAATATACAAGTGTCTTTTGATTGAAAGCAAACTCTGCTACGAGGGGACATGGGATGAGGGTGAAAGGGGATAGACTCAGGAGTAATATGCAGAAATATTTCTTTACATTAGATGCATGGAATAGTCTCTCAGTGGAGGTGGTAGAGATGAGGACAGTAACTGAATTCAAAGAAGCATGGGCCAAACAAAGAGGATCTCTAGGGGAAAAGAGGGGACTATTGTAATTGCTATGGAAGGGCAGACTAGACAGGCCATGTGGTCTTTTTCTAAAGTCATGTTTCTATGTTTCTAAACAAGTTTCTCTTTTGTTCATAGTAGTCTTCTAATATAAAATAATCAAGTACTTCAGTTTTTCTCTTTAGGATACTCTTTACAGTTTATCTCTTACTATGAATATACTTCTTTATACAGGAACTTCCACCTTTTAACAGGTAAGTTCTCTTATTATCCAGAGTTTTCTGTATGTATTTCAATTGATAATGTAAAGTATGAGCTCACAAATGTAGTTCTTTTTGTCTCTCAGGGTGTTTGTGCACCGGTACCTTTCTTCCCAGAAACTCTTGCGAAGAGGACCAGTCTCTTGTCCAGAGGTCCCACAGTGTTCTCTTCCAGGAGATCCGATGTCGCAGGAACTCAGGATTCCTCTGGTCCAGCGAAGATCCGGTCTTTACCTTCTCCCTAACTTTAATGAATCAATAAATAAAACTAATCTAAATTGAGGCTGAGTCCACAGTCACTTGGATGTTAATATGTTACTGTCCCTATTCCTATTCAAAAATAAAAGATAATTGAATGTCCCTATCTAAGCCCACACACACACTGTCCAGTCATGCCTTTCACAGTCATAAAAACGTTTTCCTTTTAGAACTCAGGAATTTCCAGTTTAAACTTTAATTAGGCAGTGCTCTTCTGCCAGAAAGTCTAAAACCAGTGTCTCTCTCTCTCCCTCTGCACTGCTTCCAATAGCATGTAGCAGTGTCGCTACACTTAGGATTCTATACTGCCCAGACTCAGCAGAGCAATCTGGATTCCTTCACAGGATTAACATATATATTTTCCGAAGAAGCTTCTCTATAGTTTCAGCTTCCTGTGTTCTTCGGTTCCTTAGAGGGGCTCAGTACAGTCATCCTTTCCAATTCTCCGGTTATTTCAAAGAAAGGGAGTTTCCTCTTTCCCCCCTGCTCTGGGGACTCAAACTGCCACGGCAGAACTACCAGATCTTCTGCACAGGATTTAAGATATTTCTTATTTCCAGGTGCAAGTAGGAAAACAGTCCACATATGGGTGACATTAGCATCGATGGAGCCCTGTGCGGGGACACTCCCCAGCATCTAATAGGAATGATTTTGGGAGCATCCCTCCACGCATGCGTGCCCGCCTTCCCATCAATTCTCCTCAGTTGTCTTTTTTCTGCGGAACCATCAGAACTTTGTCCTCAACCCACTGATAAAATTTGTCAAATGCCTTCGGGTACATAGTGTTTGCCTTCCCGTTTGGTCCAGAGTGGTATCGAATGCTCCAGTGTCTCTTTTTTTGTCAAAATGTTTCTTTTTTTTTTCATTATTTTTCTTCATTTGTGGTATTGCCGTTTTCTTGGCTGGCCTCGGCTAGGCTGCCATTGCTCTTTTTGATTTTGCCTTGCGGTCATCTCAAAAATGGAGAAACCACACAGTGGTTTCAAAAAATGTACTAAGTGGTGAAGTACTATTTCAGCTACAGATACGCATGACTTGTGCTCAGTTCATAGAAGGCCTACTGGCCAGGGACAATAGTGATATATAGCTACTTGGAACAGAAATACACATTGCTTTTAGACTTGCAGCTAGACCTGGTCTTCTACTTAGGTCTCCTACTTGCAGCAAGGGTATAATTTTAAGGTTACAGGTACCTTTGCTTGGTAGGCTATTACATAGCAGTAAGATTTCATAGAAACATTGAAACATAGAAACATGACGACATGACCTATTTAGTCTATCCTTCCATATCAACCACTACAAAAGTCTCCTTTTTCCCTTTACAGATCCTCTGAGTTTGTCCCATGCTTTTTTGAATTCAGATACTGTCCTCATCTCTACCACCTCCACTGGGAGACTATTCCACGGATCCACTACTCTTTCCGTAAAGAAATATTTCCAAATATCACTCCTGAATCTATCCCCTTTCACCCTCATCCCATGTCCCCTCATAGCAGAGCTTGCTTTCAATCGAAAGAGTCTCTCTTCCTGTGCATTTATGCCACAGAGGTATTTAAACATCTCAGTCATATCACCTCTATCCCACTTTTCCTCTAAGCAGGGGTCACCAACCTGCGGCCCGCGGGCCGCATGCGGCCCATGAGGTCCCTTCGTGCGGCCCGCGAGGCTCTACCCCGGTTAACATTACGTGCGGCCCGCCAAGGATTCCCGCCATTGTATCCACACGCTCACAGCTCTCCGACGACCACCTGCAAGTGTCCCTTCTCCTGTCAGTGTCATCTGTGAAGCCGGACTTTAAGCGTTTGTCTGCTAGCATGAATCATCAGCCATCTCATTAAATTCAATAAAGGTGATCAGCCATTGTTTTCATAATTTTGCGTTTGTTGTTTTTTTTCGCGGGGGCGGGGAGAAGGGGGGTGCGGCCCGCGAGGCTCCCGGTAGTCGGCTGTGCGGCCCGCGGCCCTCTGGAGGTTGGTGACCCCAGCTCTAAGGTGTACATATAAAAATCCTTCAGTCTGTCCTCATATGCTTTATAATGAAGACCGCTAACCATTTTAGTAGCCACCCTCTGTACTGACTCCAGCCTGTTTATATCCTTTTGAAGGTGCGGTCTCAAGAATTGCACACAGTACTCCAAATGAGATCACACCAAAGACTTATACAGAGGCACTATCACCTCCTTTCTTCTGCTGGCCATTCCTCTCTCTATGCACCCAAGAATCCTTCTAGCTTTTGCCGTCGCCTTTTCTACCTGTTTAGTGTCATGGTGTAGATCTATCAGAACCTATGGAAATAGGTAAAACTGCAGAGAATGGATCTGACACTGACAGCTCAGAGAAGCACATGGCCCAGAGTTGCTGTAGGCAACGTATGCAAACAATGTCACAAGGTGGGAGAACATGCCCAAGCAGCAAGCAGGCTCAGGATTCATTAGATAATGAAGGGCAGCTGAGAGGGGGCGGAGTTCAGGCAGACACTATGACACGCGCACATAAAACTAACTCACCTGAAGTTAGAAGGGGCAGAGCTGATGGAACCAGATGTGGTGGAGCCGAGAGGACGAGGGGTAGAACAAGGTGTGGATCCAGGAGAGCTGAGAGAGCTGAGAGATCCAGTTCCAGAGCAACAAGGGACAACCACAGAGACTGCTCCAGAGAGCAGCATACAGACAAGCACAAGCTCAGTGACGTTTACCACGAAGGTAGCAGAGAACACGGTCTTGGAGCCAGGCTTAGGGAAGCCGAGGAAGCTAGCCACCCCAGCTGCAGGCACAGAAGGGAAAAGGAGTTCTGGCCTGAAGACGTTTTCATGTCAGAGGAAAAGCTGAAAGGAAAAGGCAGTAGGAACCTTCTGTCCTGGCCAAGACCTGTTAACTCAGCTGTACCGAAAAACTCCGGTCTAAGGGAGCTAAAAGGTAGGCTGTTTAATTCTAATATAAGGAAAGCTGAATGCAGAAGTTTTCCCTGCAGTTGTCAGAGTTTGTGGGGCTCTCAGAGAAGAAACTATAGAGAATGTGGTAATCTTCCATTCCACTCTGTTACTGAGGAGGAGGGGAAGTCTCAGTGCCGTGAGGAGAGACTGTTTGGCAATAGCACTTTTTACAATCCGAAAGAAGGACAGTCTGAAGGGGAATGTGAGGAAATGCAACTTGATATTCATGGGGAACAACCCTCAGATGACTGCATGGATTGTACACTCATTATTGCTGACCATATTACCTCTTTATGCTGAAGAGGATGTTAAGACTTTCTAATAACAGGAGTGAAAGAGAGAAACTTACCTGTTTGTAAAAAGGACTGTTTTGAGCTACCTATTGTTCTGTTCATAGAAGCTGAAGATAGAAGCAATATTTTGGTTCCTGTTTGTTTCCTTTCTTTTGTACCAGAAGTATGGTCTTTTTGTCTTTGTTTCCATTGATATAAAATCCACCCGGAAGGGGAATAAAAGTCCTGTCTAAAGCCTTACCACCCGACTGCAACTCACTTCTTTACTAGCTTGTGGAACTACAACACCCAGAGGGCAGTGCAGGGCCCTCTATACCACTCCCCTTGCTGGTTTAAGATAAGCCCCAGTGAAATAACCCATGCCTTTGCCTCGGGGGACTGACACTGCGTGACAGGCTGGCGTAGTTTTGAGGATTTTTGCCCTTGAAAACAAAGGACATTATTAAGGAAATACTACTGCAAGTGGAGAAAACTGCTGCCATACCCGGAGAACCGTCTGTGAAGATTTCGCTGGCAGATTGGCCAGGTGGAGCTGGACACAGAGACCTTTCTCACATGCTTGAGTCTACACGAAGCCTAAGGTAAAATTAGCTTGGGCATAAGTGTAGAAGGACACTGGGTGAGGAAGGGGAGCTTCTGTCCACAGGGAAATAGCCAGGGTTATAAAAAGAGAACCCTAGTGCCACACTTGGTGGGCCTTTTTCTTTTTCTCTCCACAGGTGATGCAGACTCCAAAGATGGATCCACAAAACGTGATGCACTGGATGCAAGTCCAATGGGACAAGCAAGTGGAACTAGCTCGACTTATCCAAGAACAGAACGCTGCAGCGATGAGAGAGCAGCAGAAACCGCTCATAGAGGCAATGGAAGCACTCCTGAAGAAACAGCAGGAGGCCGGAGCAGCTAATCCCTCTATAGTTCAGGGGGTAGGGCTGAACAGTTATAACGCTTTTACTCTGGGACAGTTAACCACCCATGATAATCTGGACGATTTTATTGACGCATTTGAGAGGATAGCTGAAGCACTTAAATGGCCTATAGAGCAGTGGGCTGTTCGCTTCGCGATGTCCCTCACTGGTGAAGCTCTATCGGCATACAAGGCTATGCCGGCTATCCATGCCTCTGATTACATGGAGGTAAAGAAAGCAGTAAAGGACAGATTAGGGTTAACCTCATTGCATTACAAGCGAATGTTTAGAGAGGCCAAGATAAAGCCTAAGGAGACCCCCAAAGCTTTATACCAAAGGCTAAAATGTCTAGCCTGGAAGTGGCTGACTCCAGAAAGGAGGACGCTTGAGTCAGTAATAGACACGGTCATACTAGAGCAATTTATGCAGGCTGTGCCTCCTGAATTAAAGACTTTTCTCACTTTACAGAGTTGCCAAACCACCGAAGAGGCAGCCAATCTAGCAGAAAGGTATTTTGAGGCAAAGATGGCTGACACCTCTGGGATAGGGGTTTTAAAAGTAGCAGGCATGGCAAACTTTGGCAAAGTGGGAAAGTATCCAAAGGTTAAAGTACCTGATCTTGATAATAATGATGATGAAAATGTTTTATCTGTCTATAAGGGAAAGTGTTATGCTTGTGGAAAGGCAGGACATTTCTGGAAAAACTGCAAAGACCGAACAGTCCTCGTATCTGGAGCTGAGAAGCAAGTCCAGGAAGGATTCCTTCTGCAAGTGCAGGTAGAGGGTGTGGAAGCGCTGGCACTACTTGACTCGGGGGCTGACCAGAGCATGGTTTCTCGCAAGCTCTGGGAGGCCTTTGAGGAGCGCCGGCAGTCAGCCCCGAGTCAAGCAGAGGGTCAGGTGCGGATAAGATGTGTACACGGGGCATCCTCACACTATCCCCTACATAAGCTATATGTGAGAGGTTTAGGAATGAAACGACAGATACTAGTAGCCATAGTCCCAAAGCTGCCGTATGAGATCGTCCTAGGACGAGATTGGCCTCCATTCTATCAGGAGATGGAAAAGGGTCTTAATAATAAACCAGGCCATAAGTCTACCCAGCCCCAGACAAGGATAGTAGGAACAGGGGTGGAAGCCCTAGCAGCCAGAGTCCCCAGTCCCCTATTTGAGAAAACCCCTAGGACGAGCTCCCGATCCCAGTCACGAGTAGTTGAAATACCCCCAGGAAAGAAAACGTTTGTGCTCCAGTTTTGCAAGGCCACTGATCACGCCAAAAGCCCAAAAAGAGCCTCAGCAGCCACTGCTGGGTATGACCTTTTTAGTGTGGAGGAGGCAATAGTTTTAAAAGGGGGGAAAACGCTAGTTGATACTGGTATAAAGGGAAAGATACCAGAAGGGTGTTATGGGCGCCTAGCGCCAAGATCGGGTCTAGCCGTTAAATACTTTCTAGATGTTGGGGCAGGGGTTATTGACCCTGATTACAGGGGCCTTGTAAAGGTCCTACTTTTTAATTTCGGGGAAAAAGATTTTAAAGTACACATAGGCGATCGTATCACTCAGCTAATTTGTGAGCGCGCAGGATTCCCCACGGTAGAGGAGGTACCCTCGTTCTCACCCACAACGCGTGGCACGAGCGGATTTGGGTCTACCGGGCAGAGGGAGGTTAAAAACATGACAGCCCTAGCTGAGGAGAAGAAGGAGGAAGACCTCGGCCCTCAGACGGCCGATTGGAAAGAGAAACCTAAGCCCAGAATAGGCACCGGGCTGTCACTACAGCAACAACAGGAGTTAGCCCAGGTATTAGATAAATTTTCGGATGTGTTAACAACTAGGCCAGGTGAAACCCACATAGCCGCGCACGAAATAATTACTGTGCCCGGGCAGGTAATTAGACAGCGCCCATATCGGATGCCCGAGGCCAAGAAGAAAGAGGTAATTGAGCAGGTAAAAGAAATGGTGGCTATGGGTATAGTAGAGGAGTCAAGGAGCCCCTGGTCAAGCCCGATAGTCCTGGTACCAAAACCAGATGGGACCCTTAGGTTCTCTATAGATTTCCGTCAGGTTAATGGTATCTCGCAATTTGATGCCTACCCAATGCCCCGAATAGACGACCTATTGGACCGCCTGGGGCAAGCAAAGTATTTGACCACTTTAGACTTAACTAAAGGGTATTGGCAAATACCTTTGACGTGGGATTCCAAACCCAAAACGGCATTTAGCACTCCAATAGGATTATTTCAATTTCGGCGAATGCCGTTTGGGCTGCACGGAGTGGCAGCCACATGCCAGCGTTTAGTAGATCAGGTGATAAGGCCACACCATGAATATGCGTTGGCATACATGGATGACGTCATCATTCATAGTACAACATGGGCGCAACACCTCTCTAGGATAGAGGCGGTACTCAGGGCAATGCGTAGAGCCGGTTTAACATTCAATCCAGCAAAATGCTTATTTGCCAGTGAAGAAGCTAAATATCTAGGCAATATGGTCGGAAGAGGACTGGTAAAGCCCCTAGCAAGTAAGATAGAGAGCGTTAGGGATTTTCCCCGACCAATAACTAAAAAACAGATACGCAGCTTCTTAGGGATAATAGGGTATTACCGTAGGTTTATACCCCGATTCGCTGAGGAGAGTGTCTTATTCACAGAAATGCTTAAAAAAATGCACCTAATAATGTGAGATGGACCCCAGAGGCTGAGGAGACGTTCGTATCCCTTAAGGAGAAACTCTGTAGGGCCCCTGTGCTGCGAGGGATAGATTTCAGTTTACCCTTCATAGTACAAACCGATGCTTCGGAGACAGGGTTGGGGGCAGTGATGTCTCAGGAGTTTGAGGAAGTGGAACACCCGGTCACATACCTCAGCAGAAAACTATCGAAAGCGGAAAGAAATTATTCCACCGTAGAAAAAAAGTGCCTCGCGATAAAATGGGCCATAGAGGCCTTACGATTCTATCTTACGGGAAGGAAATTCCTTTTGGTTACGGACCACGCCCCTTTAAAATGGCTTAACCAGATGAAAAACAGTAACGCACGACTGACTAGATGGCATCTGGCGTTGCAATCTTTTAATTTTGTAGTACAGAATAGAGCCGGAAAACTGCATGGAAATGCAGATGCGCTCTCGAGGATTACGAGCTGTCCGGTTGAATGTTCGGCAGCCCGTAATATTTTAAGGGGGGGATCTGTCATGGTGTAGATCTATCAGAACCTATGGAAATAGGTAAAACTGCAGAGAATGGATCTGACACTGACAGCTCAGAGAAGCACATGGCCCAGAGTTGCTGTAGGCAACGTATACAAACAATGTCACAAGGTGGGAGAACATGCCCAAGCAGCAAGCAGGCTCAGGATTCATTAGATAATGAAGGGCAGCTGAGAGGGGGCGGAGTTCAGGCAGACACTAGGACACACGCACATAAAACTAACTCACCTGAAGTTAGAAGGGGCAGAGCTGATGGAACCAGATGTGGTGGAGCCGAGAGGACGAGGGATGGAACAAGGTGTGGATCCAGGAGAGCTGAGAGAGCTGAGAGATCCACTTCCAGAGCAACAAGGGACAACCACAGAGACTGCTCCAGAGAGCAGCATACAGTCAAGCACAAGCTCAGTGACATTTACCACGAAGGTAGCAGAGAACACGGTCTTGGAGCCAGGCTTAGGGAAGCCGAGGAAGCTAGCCACCCCAGCTGCAGGCACAGAAGGGAAAAGGAGTTCTGGCCTGAAGACGTTTTCATGTCAGAGGAAAAGCTGAAAGGAAAAGGCAGTAGGAACCTTCCGTCCTGGCCAAGCCCTGTTAACTCAGCTGTACCGAAAAACTCCGGTCTAAGGGAGCTAGAAGGTAGGCTGTTTAATTCTAATATAAGGAAAGCTGAATGCAGAAGTTTTCCCTGCAGTTGTCAGAGTTTGTGGGGCTCTCAGAGAAGAAACTATAGAGAATGTGGTAATCTTCCATTCCACTCTGTTACTGAGGAGGAGGGGAAGTCTCAGTGCCGTGAGGAGAGACTGTTTGGCAATAGCACTTTTTACAATCCGAAAGAAGGACAGTCTAAAGGGGAATGTGAGGAAATGCAACTTGATATTCATGGGGAACAACCCTCAGATGATTGCATGGATTGTACACTCATTATTGCTGACCATATTACCTCTTTATGCTGAAGAGGCTGTTAAGACTTTCTAATAACAGGAGTGAAAGAGAGAAACTTACCTGTTTGTAAAAAGGACTGTTTTGAGCTACCTATTGTTCTGTTCATAGAAGCTGAAGATAGAAGCAATATTTTGGTTCCTGTTTGTTTCCTTTCTTTTGTACAAGAAGTATGGTCTTTTTGTCTTTGTTTCCATTGATATAAAATCCACCCGGAAGGGGAATAAAAGTCCTGTCTAAAGCCTTATCACCCGACTGCAACTCACTTCTTTACTAGCTTGTGGGACTACAACACCCAGAGGGCAGTGCAGGGCCCTCTATACCACTCCCCTTGCTGGTTTAAGATAAGCCCCAGTGAAATAACCAATGCCTTTGCCTCGGGGGACCGACACTGGGTGACATTAGCTACTTTAAGATCATCAGACACAACCACACCTAGGTCCCGCTCTTCTTTAGTGGACAAAAGTACTTCACCCCCTATACTATATTGCTCCCTTGGATTGCTGCAGCCCAAATTCATGACCTTGCATTTTTTAATATTAAATCACAGCTGCCAAATTCTAGACCATTCTTCAAGCTTAGCTAGATTCCTCCTCATGTTATCTACACCTTCCTGGGTGTCTACTCTATTGTTGATTTTGGTTTATCTGTAAAAAGGCAAACCTTACCCAAAAGCCGTTCCGCTAAATCACTAACAAAGATGATAAAAAGAATCGGACAAAGACAGATCCCTGGGGCACACCACTGGTAACCTCTTTCTCCTCAGAGTGCACTCCATTTACCTGTACCCTTTGTCTGTTTGAATCTTTTAGTTTCCTTTGTCTGTTGCAAGCCTGCCTTACAGCAGTGGTTCCCAACCCAGTCCTCGGGGAACCCCAGGCCAGTCAGGTTTTCATAGTACCCACAATGAATATGCATGAGATAGATCTGCATGCACTGCTTCCATTATATGCAGATCTATCTCATGCATATTCATTGTGGGTACTCTGAAGACCTGACTGGCCTGGGGTTCCACGAGGACCGACGTTGGGAACTTCTGCCTTACAGAGTGGGGCTAATTAAATTGAAGCTGCTCTACTACTGACCAAATACCTGAACTAGTCTGCTCATCAGAACTTCAAGAGACTACACACTTAGCTAAGGTTTTCAAACGTCATCATTGCCTGTTTTTGATAAACTTTACCTGTTACATATAGGTTTTTAGGGATCTTAAGCCTGCCTATGTTCCTTGCATATCCTTTAAATCAGATATATGAGTGTGCCCTTAGTTCATAGAAGGCCTACTGGCCAGGGACACTTAAGTTCCTACCCACCCTAGCTCTCACCCCACACATCCCTGGGTTGCATTGCCTATATAGTCATCATATACATTGACATCTGTCCTTTAATTAGGTGTTGCGCCCACTTTTTCTCTTTTTATTCTTCTAGGACAGCTGAGTCAGAAAGCTGTGTATTCAATGCAATAACTGTGGTGCTTTCATTCTAAGAAGAATCATTTGGAACTTACACATAGGGACTTGGAACAGCATATTTTGAATACGCTTAAAGAGATATAACTGCTTTTTCTCTGAAAGGACAGCTTGGAAACCAGCTGATACTTTGGTAGGTACCTCTCTTTTGCTTTAAAAGATACCTAAGCCCTACCGACTGAACAATGGCTGGGAAAAATTGTTTCTCCAAAGCTGTTGCCCCCGTTACAACTTCTGCATCTGTCCAGACAGAGGTCCCAATGCCAGTTGAAGGATCACTTCCATGTGCAGGATGCCTGCAAGCAGAAGCTCTCAGGAAACAACTTGAGGAATTCAGAGAGGAGGTGGCGAGGCTGAGGAGCATTCAAGAGAGTGAGAAGTACATTAATGAGATGCTTCTTGCAACATCCAAGCTCTCCAGCAGAAGAAAAGATGGGAGCCTAAAGAATGATGAAGGATGGACACAGGTCACCGGGGCCTGCAGAATCACCAATCCAACTTCTCCAGCCTTTGAATTGAAGAACCATTATGCAGCCCTGGAAGTGGAGGAGGTGAAAGCATCCCCGGAAAGGAAAGAACCAGAGCTCGAGCACCCCAAAGTTGCAGAATCAGTGAACAGAAGGAAGTGAAGGGTAGTGGTGGTTGGTGACTCTCTTTTGAGGGGTACTGAGGCGTCCATCTGCTGACCGGACTTGATGTCCAGAGAGGTATGCTGTCTGCCAGGTGCCAAAATCTGAGATGTTACGGAGAGTTTGCCGAGACTCATCAAGCCCACTGACTATTATCCAATGTTGCTAATCCATGTTGGAACAAAAGATACTGCCAGATATCTGAGCATATCAAAAGTGACTTCAAGGCTCTGGGACAGAGGGTGAAGCAGATAGGGGCACAGGTGGTGTTCTCTTCAATCCTCCCTGTTGAGGGTAAAGGCCAAGGCAGAGAAGCTCGCATCCTGGAGATAAATCCATGGCTGCATGGATGGTGTCAGCGAGAGCGTTTTGGTTTCCTGGACGATGGGATGCTGTTCCAAGGGTTGCAGAGCAGAAATGGCGTCCATCTGTCCAAGAAAGGTCAACATGTCTTCAGTAGCAGAGTGGCTAATCTACTGAAGAGGGCTTTAAACTAGATTCATTGGGGATGGGTGAAGAAAACCCCCAGGTAAGTGAAACATTAAATACGAGCCTTTATGGAAATGAGTAAAAGGAACAACATATGGAAAGTGGTGTCTATAAATACCCGTAGCATGGGAAATAAGATCCCAGATGTTGAAGCTTTAATGGGAGAGGCTGACTTTGATTTAGTGGCAATTACAGAAACATGGTTCACAGAAAACCATGACTGGGATGTAACTATACCAGGCTATACTTTATTCAGAAAGGACAGGGTAGGAAGAAGGGGAGGAGGCGTGGCATTATATGTAAAAAATAATATTAAAGCTTTGGAACTACACAGCTTAAAAGGGAGAGAGGAGTCACTGTGGGTGAAACTAGAAAGAGGAAAAGAGAAATCTATTTGCATTGGTGTGATATACAGACCTCCCTCACAGCAGGAAGAGGTGGACAGAGAGTTAATAGAAGACATACGCAGCATTGCTAGGAATGGGGAAGTGCTACTGATAAGGGATTTCAATATGCCAGATGTTGATTGGCACATTCTTGCAGAAGTATAATCTACAAGTAAGGAGAATACTGGACTCTCTAAAGGGAGAACTATTCAGGCAACTGGTAACAGAACCCACACGCAAAGGGGCCATACTGGATGGTGCTTACCAATGGTGAAAGTGTTTCTGATGTTATAGTGGAAGATCATTTTGCATCCAGTGATCACCAGATAGTGTGGTTCAGTATTAGGACTAGGGCTGTTAAAATCCATTCAAAAGCAAGTGTCTTAGACTTTACAAAAACTAACTTTGCCAAGATGGGCCAATACCTCAGGGAGTCGTTAGCGGAATGGGAACACCTGGGGGATGTAGAAGAACAGTGGGCAAAACTGAAAGGGGATATTTTAAGAGCAATCAACCTTTTTGTTTAAATGGTAAATAAAGTTAAAAGGAAAAGGAGACCGCTATGGTTTTCGAAAGAAGTAGCTGAAAAAGGGAAGAAAAAGAGGGAGGCCTTCATAAAATACAAGAGATCATGAAGAGAGGAAGACAGGCATCTATATTTGGAAAAACTTAGAGAAGCTAGCAAAGTAGTCAGGAAAGCAAAGATTCAAAAAGAGAAAATAGCCAATTCCATTAATGGGGAGGATAAGACATTTTTCAGATATGTTAGTGAGAAGAGGAAGGGCAAAAGTGGTATTGTCAGACTCAAGGGTGAAGGAAAGGAATATGTAGAAGCTGATGAGGATGAAGCGTAATTGCTTAACAAATATTTCTGTTCTGTGTTCACAGATGAAGAAAATACCCACAAACAGGAACAGAAGTGAGGGGTATCTTGAACAATTTTCAGAAGACTGTGTTCGTGAGAAACTAGCTAAACTTAAAGTAAATAAAGCAATGGGACAGAATGGGATACACCTGAGGGAACTTGGGGACGTTCTAGCAGCTCCACTGACTGACCTTTTCAATGCCTTGTTGGAGTCAGGAGTGGTGCCAAAGGACTGGAGAGAGGCACATGTGGAACCTTTACACAAAAGCGGAATTAAGGATATGGTTGAAAACTACAGGCAGGTTAGTTTAACTTTGGTGGTGAGTAAATTATTGGAAGTGCTGCTGAAAGAGAAAATAGTGAGTTTTCCTTAGTCCAGCGGATTACAGGTTCAGAGGCAGCATGGATTCACCAGAGACAGGTCTTGTCAGACAAATCTGATTGATTTCTTTGACTGGGTGACCAGGGAGTTGGACCGAGGGAGAGCCCTAGATGTGGTGTATTTAGATTTCAGTAAAGCCTTTGACACCGTTCCTCACAGGTGACTTATAAACAAACTGAGCACCCTAGGGATGGACCCTAAAGTTACTGCTTGGGTTAAAAACTGGCTAAGTGTGAGGTGACAAAGAGTACAGGTAAATGGAGCTCACTCTGAGGAGAAGGAGGTTACCAGTGGTGTGCCCCAGGGATCTGTCCTTTGTCCGATTCTTTTTTACATCTTTGTAAGTGATATAGCGGAAGGGCTGTCGGGTAAGATTTGCCTTTTTGTGGATCATACCAGAATCTGCAATAGAGTAAACACCCAGGAAGGTGTAGATAACATGAGGAGGGATCTAGCTAATCTTGAAGAATGGTCTAGAATTTGGCAGCTGTGATTTAATGTAAAAAATGCAAGGTCATACATTTGGGCTGAAGCAATCCAAGGGAGCAATATAGTATAGGGGGTGAAGTTTATTTATTTATTTATTTATTTAACAGTTTCTTCTATACCGCCCCTTCCAGAGATCAGGGGCGGTTTACATTGAACAAAAATTAACATACTTCCGTATATTTTACATGGAACATGTTTTAACTATATACACGTTTTGTTACATGGAACATATTTTTAACGTTAACAATAACACTTATTTACAACCTATGTACAGGTTATGAAACATGGAGCATAACATAGTTAATTAACGGTAGTTATTTACATTAGTGATATAGCCGTCAGTTTGGGTAAATCTTTTGGATGTTGTGTATAGTAAGGTAAGTATCTTTCTTGTGTTAGTCATTTGTTCTGTCTTGAGGACTGTGGATATTTTTTTGTGATTGTCTTGGAGAGGTTTTTGTTGGTAGGGGATCTCAAAGTGTTTTGTAAAAAGGTATGTTTTTAATTCCTTTTTGAATTGGTGGAGGTCCTTTATCATGCGGAGGGTTAATGGAATTTCATTCCAGAGGGTAGGGGCAGCAAAGGAGAAGGCTCTATCGCTTGTTGTTGCTTTGGTTTTTCTGAAATTTGTCTTTATGTTGAGGGAGTGGGTTGCGTTCTGTCTGCGCGTTCTAGTTTCTGATGGGGGTTGTATTAGTGTAGATAATTGTGAGGGAGAGATGTTATTAATGAGTTTAAAAGTAGTTAGGAGGATTTTATATTTTATTCGGCTGCATATAGGGAGCCAATGTAGGTCTAAAAGTATTGGGGTCACATGGTCTGTTAGTTTAGCTTTTGTAACCATCTTGGCGCATATGTTTTGGGTCCTTTGGAGGAGGTATATGCTTTTTAGTGAAGTACTTTTGTCCACTAAAGAAGAGCAGGAACATAAGATATGCCATACTGGGTCAGAACAAGGTCCATCAAGCTCAGTATCCTGTTTCCAACAGTGGCCAATCTAGGTCATACGTACCTAGCAGTTTCCCCAAAAGACACAGGTTCTACAATGCTTGTATTGGGCCTAGCATTGATATCCTGGGTCCCTTCTTAATAATGGTTTATGGACTTTTCCTCCAGGAACTTGTCCAAACCTTTTTTAAACCCAGCTACACTAACAGCCTTTACTACATCCTCCGGTAACAAATTCCAGAGTTTGATTACACGTTGAGTCTTAAATAGTTTACCCTTTAGCTTCATTGCATGTCCCCTAGTCTTTCTATATTCTGCTAATGTAAACAATCGATCTACGTTTACCCATTCCACTCCGTTCATTAATTTATAGACTTCTATCATATCTCCCCTCAGCCGTCTCTTTTCCAGATTAAAGAGCCCTAACCTTTTTAGCCTTTCTTCATAGGGGTATCCTTCCATCCCCTTTACCATTTTGGTGGATCTTCTCTGAGCCTTTTCCAATAACGCTAAATCCTTTTTAAGATACGGTGACCAGAATTTCACACAGTATTTAAGGTGCGGTCTCACCATGGAACGATGTAGGGGCATTATAATATCCTTTGCTTTATTTTCCATTCCTTTCCTTATGATACCTAGCATTCTATTTGCTCTCTTGGCTGCCTCTGCACACTGGGCCGAGGGTTTTTAACATGTTATCCACAATGACACCTAAACCTTTTCCTTGCAATTTTCAACAATCCTCATGGGTTTTAACATCTTTAAATAGTTTTGTGTCATCTGCAAATTTGATAGCCTCACTTGTTATTCCTTTTTCCAGGTCATTTATGAATATGTCAAAAAGCAACGGACCCAGCACTGATCCCCTTTCTCCATTGGGAAAATTGGTCATTTAGCCCTACCCTCTGCTTTCTATCTTTCAACCAGTTCCTGAACTGCAATAGTACACTGCCTCCTATTCCATGACTCTTTAGTTTTGCCAAAGGTCTCTGATGAGAGACCTTGTCAAAGGCTTTCTCAAAGTCCAAATACACTATATCAACCGACTCACCTTTGTCTACCTGTTTATTCACACCTTCAAAAAGACATAACAGATTAGTAAGACAAGATCTTCCTTTTCTAAAGCCATGTTGGCTCTCTCCCATTAAGCCATGACTATCTACATGTTCAGCAATTTTGTTCTTTATAATGGTTTCTACCATTTTTCCTGGTACTGACGTCAGGCTCACCGTTCTGTAGTTTCCCGGATCACCCCTGGAACCCTTTTTAAAAATTGGCGTTACGTTCATCATCCTCCAATCTTCAGGTATTACAGATCATTTTAATGATAGTTCACAGATTACTAATAGCAAGTCTGCAATCTCATATTTCAGTTCTTTCAACACCCTTGGATGTATCTTATCCGGCCCAGGTGATTTGCTACTCTTCAGTTTATCTAATAGTTGTAATACATCTTCCCAATATATTGAAAAAGTGGATTCTGGATAGGGAAAAACCAGAGATAGTTAGTGTTCCTGAGAAGGGAGGGTCTCATTAGGCCGGTCTTTTGTTGGCTACAGGTTCCCTGAGAGTCTGTATTAGCCTTGTTTACCTTTTTTTTTTTCCTGTTATAGTAGGACATGTCTCCCCAATGATGTGGGCTGTGATCTTATTGTGTATTGCTTAATGACATTTACCACCTTGTAAAATTTTGCTTCTTAGATTTATAATTTTACTTTATATTCCTGTAAAATCTTCATAAATAAATAATTTAAAAAAAAATTCAATGTGTGCCTTTGAGTCAGTCCTGACTCCTGGTGACCCAGAAGCTCCTGGGTTTTCTTGGCAGTGTCACCGTAAGTAGATTGCCAGGCCTTTCTTCCAAGGCAATGGAGGGTTAAGTGACTTGCCCAAGGCCACAAGGAGTGCTAGTGGGAATCAAACCCTGGTTGCTTGGTTACCAAGCCAGGGTTCTAACCACTAGGCTACTCCTCCACTCGATATATTGATATTTCCTTCAATTCTTCCGCACCTTTAAATATCATTTCAGTCATGGGTAACATCCCTACATCTTCCTCAGTAAAGACCGAAGCAAAGAATTCATTCAGTCTCTCCACTATCGCCTTGTTGCCCCTTTAAACCCTCTGTCATCTAATGGACCAACTGACTCTCTCACGGGTTTTTTGCTACGAATGTACTTGAAAAAGTCTATATTACGCGTTTTTGCTTCCGCAGCAAACTTCTCACATTCTCCCTTTGCCTGCTGTATCAATACCTTGCATTTAACTTGCCAGTGCTTGTGCTGTTTCCAGGTTTCGTCCTTTGGCTCTTTTTTCCATTTCCTGTAAGATGCTTTTTTGGCAACAACAGCCTCTCTGACCTCAACTTTAAACCATGCTAGCAGTTTTTTGGACTTCATTCCACTTTTCTTAAATCGTGGAATACAGCTGGTCTGGGCTTCCAAGATAGTATTTTTCAACAACACCCAAGCTTGATGTAAGTCTTTAACCTTTCCAACTGCTCCTTTTAGTTTTTTCTTAACTATTTTCCTCATTTTATCATAGTCTCCCTTTCGAAAGTTAAAAGGTAGTACTGTGGATTTCCTTACTATCCCTCTTCCACTAATTAAATCAAACGTGATCATGCTATGATCACTATTGTCAAGTGGCCCCAACACCCTTATCTCTTGCACCAGATCTGGTGTTACACTAAAGACTAGATCCAATATTGTTTCCTCTCTGGTCAGTACATGAACCAGCTGCTCCAAGAAGCAGTCATTTATTTCATCTAGGAACTTTATCTCCCTAGCATGTCCTGCCGTGACACTGACCCAGTCGATACTGGGGTAATTGAAATCACCCATTATTATTACTGTACTGTAACATTTGTTAGCTTCCTTGATTTCTTTGAGCATTTCATCATCTATTTGTTCATTCTGGCCAGATGGTCGATAGTACACCCCCACTGCCATCGCCTTCCCCTTTTTACATGGAATTTCAATCCATAGAGATTTATTTATTTATTTTATTTAGTATACATTTGTATACCGCTACTTCCAGCGATCAGCAGCGGTTTGATTACAGATTGGAAATTGTCAAATCATGACAGGAAATTTTTGAGGTATAAACACATTGATTAGACAGGAAAGCACAGCACACAGAGAACTAAGCAAAGCAAATTTTGTTTCCTGCAAAACTTTAAACCTTTCTGACTCAATGCCCTCTCTAACATAGAGAGCAACCCTTCCACCAATTTGATCAGCTCTATCATTACGATATAGTTTGTACCCAGGTTTCACAATGTCCCACTGGTTGTCCTCCTTCCACCATGTCTCTGAGATTCCAATCATATCTAACCTTTCATTTAGTGCTATATATTCTAACTCTCCCATCTTATTTTTTAGACTTCTAGCATTTGCATACAAGCATTTTAGAGACTGTATTTTATTCATATTAATCTGGCTATTGGTAGGCATGGGGTATTTTGGGATCTTTAAGCTCTTTCTGCTCCATACTCGAGTGCATTTGGACTACTTTACTCTTTTTTGGAACCTCTCTGCTTTTGGTAGTATCCTTCAAGGATACATTCTTCTGAACCATGCGCTCTTGTGCGACTGTCGGCTTTCCCCTATTATCTAGTTTAAAAGCTGCTCTATCTCCTTTTTAAAGGTTCATGCCAGCAGCCTGGTTCCATCCCGGTTAAGGTGAAGCCCATCCCTTCAGAAGAGCCCCTCCTTTCCCCAGAATGTTCCCCAGTTCCTAACAAATCCAAAACCCTCATCCTTGCACCATTGTCTCATCCATGCATTGAGATTCCGGAGCTCTTCCTGCCTTTTGGTTCCTGTGCATGGAACAGGAAGCATTTCGGAGAATGCTACCCTGGAAGTTCTGGATTTCAACTTCCTACCTAAAAGCCTAAATTTAGCCTCCAGAACCTCCCTACCACATTTTCCTATGTTATTGGTACCGACATGTACCAAGACAGCAGACTCCTCCCTAGCACTATCTAATACCTTATCTAGGTGGCACGTGAGGTCCGCTTCCTTCCCACCAGGCAGGCATGTTACCAGGTGATCCTCACGTCCACCAGCCACCCAGCTATCTACATGCCTAATGATCGAATCACTAACTATAACGGCAGTCCTAACCCTTCCCTCATGGGCACATAGGGACCTAGGCGTGATTGTTTCTGATGATCTTAAAGTAGCTAAACAGGTAGAAAAGGTGACGGAAAAAGCTAGGATGCTTGGGTGCATAGGGAGAGGAATGGCCAGCAGAAGAAAGGAGGTGATAGTGCCTTTGTATAAGTCTTTGGTGCGACCTCTTTTGGAGTATTGTGTGCAATTCTGGAGACCGCACCTTCAAAAGGATATAAACAGGTTGGAGTCCGTACAGAGGGTGGCTATTAAAATGGTTAGTGGTCTTCATTATAAAGCATATGTGGACAGACTTAAGGATCTTAATATGTACACCTTAGAGGAAAGGCTGGATGGAGGTCATATGATTGAGCCATTAAAATACCTCCATGACATAAATGTACAGGAGGAGAGCCTCTTTCGATTGAAATCAAGTTCTGCTATGAAGGGACATGGGATGAGGGTGAAAGGGGATAGATTAAGGAGTAATATGCGGAAATATTTCTTTATGGAAAGAGTGGTGGATCCATGTAATAGTCTTCCAGTCGAGATGGTAGAGATGAGGACAGTATCTGAATTCAAAGAAGCATGGGACAAACACAGAGGATCTCTAAAGGAAAAATGGGGAATGTTGTAGTGGTTGATATGGAAGGACAGACTAGATAGGCCATGTGGTCTTTTTCTGTCGTCATGTGTCTATGTTTCTATGTTTCTAAGAGCTTGCCCTATATGCCTCAAGTTAGCTGCTATGCATAAAGAATTGACTCTACGAAGGGAAAAATTAGCTGCAATTAAACGCCTTTCCTCCAGGTTACAAACTGAATAAAATCCACCACCGCTTCCAGAAAGAATCAAACAGCCCAGGAACAAATGGTTCACAGTGGGCACTGATAGGTTGCGACCCGTAACGCAGAGACACCCTATACATCAAGTTATATCCCTGCATAATGCCTTCTCTGCCTTGGATAATGAGGGTGACCAATCAATGGAAACTGAAGTGCCCTTAAATGATAGACTTAATGCCAAATCTACTGATAATGTACCAAATAGGAAGAAAAAAATCACAAAACAGAAAACTACTATTCCTTTGAGATTCCATCATCAGAGGCACCAACATGGGAACACAGCTCAAAGGAGACAGGATGGTCAGATGCCTCCCAGGCTCTTCAGCCAGCAGGAATACAAACCAAATTGTTGGTTTAGTTAGTGCAGAAAGTGAGCACTCCAAAACTGATATTGTCATCCACTTGGGTTCAAATGACCTGGCTAGAAACAGTGCCTCTGCAGTTCAAAGGACTTCCAGACTCTGGGAGAGAAACTCAAGCCCATTGTTAACACTATAGCATTCTCAGAAGTTTTACCTGTTCATGGTAAGGGGGCAGAAAGACTGCATCACATAAACAACTTAGGGGTATGTTTACTAAATCGCGTTAGTGCAGTTCGCGTTAGTATCCGCGTTAATAAGACAAACCCCCAAATAAGGAGATGGGCTGGACAGCGGAAGAACTAACGCGCATTACAGAACTAACGAGCGATACGTGGCGCGTTAGAGGAGTCACCGCGCGTTAAGCATAAGAAGCCACTCAGACATACCTGACCCACACAGAGCTGTAGCACAATGGTTACTGCAGTGACTGCTGATACGGGCAGCATGGGTTCGAGTCCCCAGGGTGCCAGATGCAGAAGGCTGGCTGATGCAGCAACCTGTACATGATACAGTGAGGGAGGGGGCAGTTATTTGTTTCCTTTTTGGAGGGGTGCAAGCAAACACACCCACACATTAGATAGTGAATGAGGGGGCAGGTATATGTCAATTTTCCTTTTTGGGCGCAAGCAAACACACCCACACGTTATCTAGTGAGTGAGGGGGCATGTATATGTCATGTATGTGTTGTACGGTTGCTAGCAAACACACACACGCATCATATAGTGAGTGAAGGGGGCATGTATATGTTCTGTCCTTTTGGGGTGCAAGCAAACACACCCACACATTATATAGTGAGTGAGGGGGCATGTATATGTTGTGTCTGTGTTGTAGGGGTGCAAGCAAACACACCCACACATTATATAGTGAGTGTGGGGGCATGTATATGTCTTGTATGTGTTGTAGGGTTGCTAGCATACATACCTGACCCATAAAGAGCTGTAGCACAATGGTTATTGCAGTGACTGCTGATACGGGCAGCATGGGTTCGAGTGCCCAGTGTGTGTAATGTAGACGGCTGTCCCAGGCATTAGCCTGTACATTACAGGGGGAATGAAGCGGCTTTTTTTCTGTACATTGCGTATGGGAGCCTAGCCGCGTACGTTGGTACGTGCGTAGCGCCATACGTAGCTGCGCGCGTAGCATCGTGCATGGGTACGTGTGGGTTTTACCAGTGTGGGCATTTCATATATTACAGACTCTGTAGGGTGTCTTGCACCTATGCATTATGCTACCAGATGTACGTGTGATGCACCATAGTTTATCAGAGGCTGTGAGCTCGTGCTGCGGTTTCAGAGGGTTGGAATGTGACAGTCACCCTCATGATGCACTGCACATGCAAATCAGCTGTCCACACATACACACCATGTGGAGTGCACCCCCACAGCAGCTGGGCCTGGTAGGGGGAACTGACCATGTGCACCCCCACGGCACCTTGGCCTGATAGGAGGTACTTACCATGTGTTGTACTGGCACAGAGTAGCTGGACACCGTCACATTGTGCGGGTACTGTGCTCACCCTGAGGTTGTGGTGGGGCATCCAGCACTAGGTCCACAGCACCGTCCATGGCTGAAAAAGTCCATGGCGTGGGTCCAAAGCAGTGTTACTGTGTGAGATAGGTATTTTCTGCAGGACCACCTTGGACATCTCTGTCTGTTTAAGGCAGGTGTAGCCCCATGCACCACCACCCACCTCCCCCAGGGTGGCAAACAGGGTCACCTATCAAAAGATGCACATTCTATTTCCCTGCAAAGGTGGCAGTAGAGGGGAACATTAACCCTAGTCCTGCTGAGGAGCAGACACCCCACAGGGCAGTCAATGCAACTCTGTACACATCTATAACACAATAGCAAACAGACATTAGGCCTGGATATGGTATGCTGCTCCCCACCACTATCTGATATTCCCCTGGAGCAAGCCAACACACCCTACAAGCCACTCCATCACATCACCTACCAGCTGCAAACAGGCTGCTAGTGCCCAGTGGAGCAGCCTGCACCCAGAACTGGGATACCAGCATACACATCAAGCAGATACATCAGTGACTGGGCCCCAAAAGGAGACCCATATTTATCACATGAGAGAAATACTATATAGCACCATGGTAGTGCCTAGCCATGCTGTGGTCACTGCACAGTCAGGGTGAGAGTGAGCTTTCAGCAGGCTATACTGAGGTTACCCTGTCTGGGTAGGTGGTGACCGGCCACTACAATTTGCCTGTCACTGCCCTATACCCTGTGCAGATGCACCCTGGCCAGGCCACCCTGTCCGGCCTATACCCATGGTACTTTGCTCCTCATTATGCACATGGGCAGCCCAATACCGGCAACATTGCTGGCAGCGTGGACTGTGGAAGGTGTTTGCAGCCACCACACACTGGATAGACATCCAGCCCCCCCCCCCCCCACCTATTCCAGCATTGTGCTACTATAGAGGTGGGCATCAGCCATAGCCACCACACCAGTGATGGGCATAGTACAGGCATGGATATGGTACACAGGGCTGTTGGGGGGTCACTCACAAGGGTGGTGAACACTGTCAGAGTCCAGACCTGCAGCAAACAATGCAGACATCAGAATGATTGTTATGGTGGAGCTCACTGAGCGAGCTGTGCTTAACGTAGGAATTGGTATATGCCAGTTGTCATAGGGAACGTTTGAGAGCTCTGAACCATATACACAGGTGTAGGGTGGCATTGCTACGGTATGCAACTGCTAGTATTGGGGGATACCGCCAGGGCCCAATGTCTTGCCTCTCCAGGAGGCATTGGCTAATTCAGTGGTCCCCAACCCAGTCCTATGGGGCCCACCAGCCAGTCAGGTTTTCGGGATATCCCTAATGACTATGCATGAGATATATATGCATTAGAGATATCCTGCCAACCTGACTGGTTTGTGGCCCTCCAGGGCTGGATTTGGAGACCCCTGCCTTACACCTCCGTCATTTAAGATTGTGAGTGGGCAAGGTGCAGATGTCCAAGACATCAAAAAGGTTAGATAGAATTTGTCACAGTCCTCCTCACTTCTCACCACCACAAAAAATTGTCTATTAGACAACGTTTTGGTGGTGGTGAGAATCGAGGAGGAATGTGACACATTCTATATACCAGGGGTCTCCAACTCCAGTCCTGGAGGGCCGCAAACCAGTCAGGTTTTCAGGGTATCCCTAATGAATATGCATGAGATATATATGCATTAGAAATAGCCTGCCATACTGACTGGTTTGTGGCCCTCCAGTGCTGGATTTGGGGACCCCTGCCGTACACCTCTGTCATGTATGATTGTGAGTGGGCAAGGTACAGATGTCCTCGACATCAAAAGGGTAGATAGAATGTGTCACATCCCTCCTCGTTTCTCACCACCACCAAAAAGTTGTCTAATAGACAATATTTTGGTGGTGGTGAGAAGCGAGGAGGTATGTGACACATTCTATCTACTCTTTTGATGTCGAGGACATCTGTACCTTGCGCACTCACAATCTTAAATGACAGAGGTGTAAGGTGGGGGTCCCCAAATCCAGCACTGGAGGGCCACAAACCAGTAAGTTTGACAGGCTATTTCTAATGCATATATATCTCATGCATATTCATTAGGGATACCCTGAAAACCTGACTGGTTTGCGGCCCTCCAGGACTGGAGTTGGAGACCCCTGCTATATACCCTTTCGATGTCTAGGACATCTGTACCTTGCCCACTCACAATCTTAAATGACAGAGGTGTAAGGCAGGGGTCTCCAAATCCAGCCCTGGAGGGCCACAAACCAGTCAGGTTGGCAGGATATCTCTAATGCATATATATCTCATGCATAGTCATTAGGGATATCCCGAAAACCTGACTGGCCGGTGGGCCCCATAGGACTGGGTTGGGGACCACTGGGCTAATTGGGCCTATGGGTGGGTGTCTGGCCCTGTTGGCTGCTGCTTTACAGCAGAGTTCCCCGACTCCAGTCCTGCTGTTCCAAACACTGTTCGGGTTTCCATGCTGTCCCTCATACATATGCATGAGCTACATCTGCATACCATGGGGGCGGTGCATAGATATGCAGCACAGGCATCTTTGTTAGGGGCAGCATGAGGCCGGTATGGTGTGGGTCCCTCCTGGACTGCATTTGCGGGACTCAGCTTTAGGTGATGTGCCTGTTTCTGGTGTCTGTGTTTGGTGTGGTAAAATATAGGCCATGCGTATGTTCTCTGCAAACAAGGGGTGTCTTTACTATCAATGTTTAGTGGTGGGTGAAACTATAGGGACTGGGTTGGCAGGAGCCCCAGCTGGGATTTGAACCTGTGACCCTCTGGTCTTACAGACACTGGCTGTGTCTGTTGCACCACACTGTGGCCACGGCGACAGTGCAGTCCCTTGGAGTGGAGGAGTAGCCTAGTGGTTGGGGCAAGGTACTTCAGGCCGGAAGGTCGGTGGTTCAAATCCCACTAGAGGACAGCAACCTTGGGCCGGAAGGACTGGGGTTTCTAGTCCTACAGGTGCTCCTTGTGGTCTTGGGCAAGCCACTTAACCCTCCATAGCCCATGTTCCCTATAAAATAGTTATCTCCAAGTTATAATGCCCTGTTCAATGTAATTTCAGTTTGTTCAATGTAAACCGCACTGATGCAGAATAGCGCGGTATATAAGAGAATGTAAATAAATAAATAAATAAATAAGTTAAACCTGCCTGACGAGTCTGCAACCCTGCTCTGCAACAGGTTCACTGTGGCCTCATTTACCTTGTATGCAGACAAAGGTGCACATATGCCTCTGAAACGAACTCATGAAAGGAGCACACACCCCTGACCAAGCTGGGCAAACATGATATCATTGGGCAACATTACACAACACTCCCAGGGCAGCTCCATTACAATAAGATGGTCTTTGAAAGGGTGTGCGGAGCGTAGACACTTCCACACATCTTTCGTTTTTATTTGGTGCTTGCCATGGACTTTTGTTCCTTTTTGCCCATTGCTATCACTGTGGCACAGCTGCATTATGCTTTTTTACATGTTTCTTGTGGGCATTTGTGACGTTTTATGTGATATTCTGTTCTGTGCACATGTATCACACTGCTCACGTTTGGTGGGTTTCCCCGGTTTTCCTGTACATTGCTGACGGAAATGGTTTCTCTTGCCTTTAAATGGCTTTAATGGCAGGTTTTCATTCGCGTTGGAATTCAGCTCTAGAAATCAGTGCGTTAGCCTCTCCCAGCCCACTCTCCGCCCATTGACCCCTTCTCTCCGCCCACTCTCCACCTTCTGCGCTGTTTTAACGCGCCGCGGGGCTTTACGATCGTTAACCACGGTTAACGCGCGTAGTATGACGTTAACGGTCGTTCGCGCGTGCTTACGCACGGTATACTGCACTTACGACCGTTAACGTCATACAACGCGCGGTATTCACGATTAACGCACTTTAGTAAACATACCCCTTAGTATTTAGATATATAGGCGACTGGGAAAACATATGGATCAACAAGAGACTATAATATACTGATGAAATACATCTCTCCGTCACAGGGAAAAGGATCCTAAGTGAAAAATTCAGGCAGTATGTGAACAGGCATTTAAAATAGGGAAAAGGGTGATGGATGGAGAAGGACACGTTCAGTACGTCACTCCTAGCAAAAGCAAAACAACATTGGAAACAGCCACACTTTTGAACAACACATCAACAGCAATCGGAAAGGGGCGTGTAGAACAAAATCCATGCAAAAGGCAGGCAAGCCATTCAACAAATGCTGGAAAGCAATGAGCACAAATGCTTGAAGTCTAGCCAACAAAGTTCCTGATCTGGAAACCTTAATGCTTTAACGAGTCACATGAATGAGATATAGCCATAGCTGGCTATAATCTATTTAGAAGAGATAGAGAGGGTACAAAGGGAGGAGGAGTAGCCCTGTATGTCAAAAGTAATATTAAATGACACATCTAAAGCAAATCACTCCATCGATGTATACAAAATCATATCTGGCACTTCTGCCAAAAAATATTTATAAATGCATGGAAGGAGAAAAGAGCCTCAGAATCCAATGAGTTAAATTAATACAAGCTTCGTACAATTAAAGCTGCACCTCTCAACATCAATGGCTCTAAAAAAACTCCTTCCACATTTTTTAATTTTTAATTTTTCATTATAACATTTTTCCATTTGTAACAAACTATGGTGTTAAAAGTAAAACACCTAAGAACATAAGAACATAAGATATGCCATACTGGGTCAGACCAAGGTCCATCAAGCCCAGTATCCTGTTTCCAACAGTGGCCAATCTAGGTCATACGTACCTAGCAGTTTCCCCAAAAGACACAGGTTCTGCAATGCATGTACTAGGTCAAGCATTGATATCCTGGGTCCCTTCTTAATAATGGTTTACGGACCTTTCCTCCAGGAACTTGTCCAAACCTTTTTTAAACCCAGCTACACTAACAGCCTTTACTACATACTCCGGTAACAAATTCCAGAGTTTGATTACACGTTGAGTGAAAAAATATTTTCTTTTATTAGTCTTAAATAGTTTACCCTGTAGCTTCATTGCATGTCCCCTAGTCTTCCTATATTCTGATAACGTAAACAGTCAATCTACGTTTACCCGTTCCACTCCGTTCATTAATTTATAGACTTCTATCATATCTCCCCTCAGCCGTCTCTTTTCCAGGTTAAAGAGCCCTAACCTTTTTAGCCTTTCTTCATAGGAGTATCCTTCCATCCCCTTTACCATTTTGGTGGCTCTTCTCTGAACCTTTTCTAATAACGCTATATCCTTTTTAAGATAGGGCGACCAGAATTGCACACAATATTCAAGGTGCGGTCTCACCATGGAACGGTAGAGGCATTATAATATATTTTGTTTTATTTTCCATTCCTTTCCTTATGATACCTAGCATTCTATTTGCTCTCTTGGCCGCCACTGCACACTGGGCCGAGGGTTTTAACATGTTATCCACAATGACGCCTAAATCTTTTTCCTGGGTGGTGGTTCCTAATGTGGAACCTTGCTTCGTGTAACCATAGTTTGGGTTGTTCTTCCCTAGGTGCATAACTTTGCACTTGTCCACATTAAATTTCATCTGCCATTTTGATGCCCAGTCTTCCAATTTATCAAGATCCTCTTGCAATTTTCCACAATCCTCTTGGGTTTTAACAACTTTAAATAGTTTTGTGTCATCTGCAAATTTGATAACCTCACTCGTTATTCCACTTTCCAGGTTATTTATGAATATGTCAAAAAGCAGCGGACCCAGCACAGATCCCTGGGGTACACCACTATTCACCTTTCTCCATTGGGAAAATTGGCCATTTAGTCCAACCCTCTGCTTTCTATCTTTTAACCAGTTCCTGATCCACAGTAGTACACTGCCTCCTATCCCATGACTCTTTCGTTTTGCCAAAAGTCTCTGATGAGGGACCTTGTCAAAGGCTTTCTGAAAGTCCAGATACACTATATCAACCGACTCACCTTTGTCCACCTGTTTATTCACACTTTCAAAAAAACATAACAGATTAGTAAGACAAGATCTTCCTTGTCTAAAGCCATGTTGGCTATCTCCCATTAGGCCATGACTATCTACATGCTGAGTAATTTTACTCTTTATGATAGTTTCTACCATTTTTCCCGGTACTGACGTGAGGCTCACCGGTCTGTAGTTTCCCGGATCACCCCTCAAACCCTTTTTAAAAATTGGTGTTACATTGGCGATCCGCCAATCTTCAGGTATTAGAGATGATTTTAATGATAGTTCACAGATTACTAATAGCAGGTCTGCAATTTCATATTTCAATTCTTTCAAGACCCTTGGATGTATACCATCCGGCCCAGGTGATTTGCTACTCTTCAGTTTATCTAATAGTTGTAATACATCTTCCCAATGTATCGATATTTCCTTCAATTCTTCCGCACCTTTAAATACCACTTCAGTCATGGGTAACATCCCTACATCTTCCTCAGTAAAGACCGAAGCAAAGAATTCATTCAGTCTCTCCGCTATTGCCTTGTCGCCTCTTAGTGCCCTTTTAACTCCTCTATCATCTAATGGTCCAACTGACTCTCTCACAGGTTTTTTGCTACGAATGTACTTGAAAAAATCTTTATTTCGCGTTTTTGCTTCCGCAGCAAGCTTCTTCTCAAATTCTCTCTTTGCCTTCTTTATCAATGCCTTGCATTTGACCTGCCAGTGCTTGTGCTGTTTCCAGCTTTCATCGTTTGGCTCTTTATTCAATTTCCTGAAAGATGCATTCTTGGCAACAACAGCCTCTGTAATCACTCAAAGCATAACACACTCAACTTCACGAGATTCATGGCTTGGCTGCAGTGCTATAACAAAACAAAAGCTCCAAAATCCAAGACTTATCTTAAAAGTAGTAACATAACTGCTAGGCAAGCACACCGATGCCACACACTGGCTGCCAAGGCGTTTCGCTGAACGCTTCTTCAAGGGATGCCCCACCAGAACTGTGCAAAGTATGTAACTCAAAAACAAAAACTACTAAGAAACCCAGCTTTCACACTACCAACTCAGCCATGACCATTATAAGCAATATTAAAGCTGCTGAAATGCAGGGGACGTGGGGAAAAGAAGCGCTCTGGATTGTGTTGAAAAGAGGAGATGGCACTGTCATCCATACTGGTGTGGTCTACAGGCCTCCAACTCAAACCGAAGAAATGCATAGTGAATTGATTGTTGATATTGCAAAGATAGCCATGAAGTGATCATATTGTGTGACTTTAATCTACCCAATGTGGATTGGAGTGTTCTGTCTGCAAATCTGGAAAGAAGTAAAAAAATTGTGGATGCCTTCCAAGATGCATTACTTAAACAAATGGTGATAGAACCGACCAGAGAGAACTTGGTGCTGGATTTAGTGCTCATCAACGGAGATAGCATGTCAAATATCCCAATGAGTGCCCATGTGAGCAGCAGCGATCATCACATGGTATGGTTTGAGATAAAAGCCAAGGTGGAATCCAATCACAGCAAACTCAGAGTCTTAAGGGTATGTTTACTAAAGAAGCAAATGTTCCGTCAGCGTGTGCTAACTGTGCATGTGCACACTTAGCAAGTGCATAAAGGTACTTTAGTGGGTGCTAACAGCACCAGTAACGTAAAGTGCCCTGTGGGTGGAGAGAAGGTGTGCACGGAGCGGAGAGTGGGGGTCAATGGGTCGGAAATGGGCAGGAACAAGGCTTGCTCCCTTAACACAAGCACCTTAATGGCAGGAACCCTAACATAATTCAAAACCTGGTGGAACGGCTGTTTTTTGAGGAGAGAGAGCCTATTTTACGTCTGCAATGTGATGCACACAGAGGGGAACCCAAAAGAGTGATAGTAGTGCTCCATTAGCAACAGCATAGTGTCCAAGTATGAAAGAGCACTATGTTGATGGTGCAAATGGGGGCAAAGGAAGTGGCACATGGGTCATGTAGTGGGGGCTGCTGGTGCACAGGGGGGACCAGGCAGCTACCTAGATGGCACATAGGAACATAAGACTACAAAATATGCCAAAGTGTGTCAGACCAAGGTCCATCATGCCCAGTATTCTGTATCCAACAGTGCACAATCTAGGTCACAAGTACCTAGCAGTTTCCCCAAAAGACACACAGGATCCCTAATAACTGTACCGTGGCAAGCAGTGCATAACTCGGATCCTGTTTAGCAATGTTTATGTTTATGTTTATGCAATTTCTTGATATACCGCCCAGGCTGAAGGGCATCAGAGCGGTTTACAATCACCACAAGCAGGCAATGGATACATGGTTTATGGACCGTTACCCAGGAACCAGTCCAAACCTTTTTTAAACCCAGCTACACTGACAGCTTTTACCACATCCTCTGGTAACGGATTGCAGGGTTTGATTACGCGTCAACTGAAAAAAATATTTTCACCTAGAAGACCCAAATGGGTTACACTGTAGCCACATTGCAGGGTTCCCTAGTCTGTCCACAGTCTGATGACATAAAAAAGTGACTTATGTTTACCTGTTCCACTCCAGTCAATAATCTATAGACCTCTATCATATCTCCCCCCAGCCGTCTCTTCCCCAGGTGGCATGGGAAGTGGCACCAGCCTTCAGCAGACAGAAGCCTTGTCCTGGTCGAGTGCACCATATGCATTGCAGCATGTGCCAAAGGTCAGCTGAAGAGAAGCATGTCAGCAACAGGAGATGCTAACCCCATAAGGCAGCACTGTGGTGCAACATACACAGTTGGTGTGTAAATGTACAGAGGGTCACAGGTACAGGACCCTGCTGGGGTTTCTGTATTGCATATTCCTGTGGACAAAGTTTAGCTGATAATGTAAGTACAGCCCCAGCATGTGCAACCCTCAAGGAGATGACCAGCAAGGGTGGAATTACCCACCAGCAGCACTGAGAGGCTCCACTATCCACAGCTGGTAGGAGGCTAATAGTACATGGTAATATAGCACGTGCAAACAGAGCACTTGTTATCAATCCTTGAGCTGACATTGAGACAGGAGTGTCAAGCAGGAATGCCAACCATCTCCACTTTTGCTCAGTACGCCAATGAGAGTGTATGTGTGTACGCACAGCTCCCCTTTGTCCTTGGCTTTCTGCACTGCATTTTGGCTCACATTGTCTGAGTTTTTTCCAGCCTGTTTGGAAAATGTGAATAAGGCGAAGCAGAGGATTAGGGGTATCACCTGAATCAGTGCAGATTGGCCTGGATGTGTCTGCCACAATGGTAGGGTCACTGGCTGAGATGCCATTGTGCCCATCTGCCACGTACATTGCCTGGGTGGCCATTGTATGTTATGCTGAGATGGCACTCTCACTATGACCAAAAGTGACCATGGCACGGCTATGTATCCCCATCTCTATTATAATGTTTGGCTCCAGTGAAGTGGATGCATTCTCAGAGAGGCTGTTGTTGCCAAAAAAGCATCTTTCAGGAGTGGAGAAGTGGCCTAGTGGTTGGGGCAATGTACTTCAGGCCGGAAGGTTGGGGGTTCAAATCCCACTAGAGGACAGCAACCTTGGGCTGGAAGGACTGGGGTTTCTAGTCCCACAGGTGCTCCTTGTGGTCTTGGGCAAGCCACTTAACCCTCCATAGCCCATGTTCCCTGTAAAATAGTTATCTCCAAGTTTTAATGCCCTGTTCAATGTAATTTCAGTTTGTTCAATGTAAACCGCACTGATGCAGAATAGCACGGTATATAAGAGAATTAAAATACATAAATGGAAAAAAGAGCCAAATGACAAAAACTGGAAACAGCACAAGCACTGACAAGTTAAATGCAAGGCATTGATAAGGCAGGCAAAGAGAGAATTTGAGAAGAAACTTGCTGTGGAAGTAAAAACATGTAATAAAGACTTTTTCAAGTACATTTGTAGCAAAAATCCAGTGAGAGAATCAATTGGACCATTAGATGATAGAAGGGTAAAAGGGGGACAAGGTCATAACGGAGAGAATGAATGAATTCTTTGTTTCGGTCTTTAATGAGGAAGATGTAGTGATGTTACCCATGCTTGAAGTGGTATTTAAAGGTGATACTGCGGAAGAATTGAAAAAAATATTGATACACCAGGAAGATGGGGGATGGAAGGATACCCCTATGAAGAAAGGCTAAAAAGGTTAGGGCTCTTTAACCTGGAAAAGAGACGGCTGAGGGGAGATATGATAGAAGTCTATAAATTAATGAACGGAGTGGAATGGGTAAACGTAGATCGATTGTTTACGTTATCAGAATAGAGGAAGACTAGGGGACATACAATAAAGTTACAGGGTAAACTATTGAAGACTAATAAGAGAAAATATTTTTTCACTCAACGTGTAATCAAACTCTGGAATTTGTTTCCGGAGGATGTAGTAAAAGCTGTTAGTGTAAATGGGTTTAAAAAAGGTTTGGACAAGTTCCCGGAGGACAATCCATAAACCATTATTAAAAAGGGACCCAGGATATCACTGCTTGACCCAATACAAGCATTGTGGAACCTGTGTCTCTTGGGGATACTGCTAGGTATGTATGACCTAGATTGGCCACTGTTGGAAACAGGATACTAAGCTCGATAGACCTTGGTCTGACCCAGTATGGCATATCTTATGTTCTTATGTTCTTAGATGTATTACAATTATTTGATAAACTGAAGAGTAGCAAATCACGTGGACCGGATGGTATACATCCAAGGGTGTTGAAAGAACTGAAATATGAGATTGCAGACCTGCTATTAGTAATCTCTGAACTATCATTAAAATCATCTGTAATACCTGAAGATTGGAGGATGGCCAATGTAATGCCAATTTTTAAAAAAGGTTCCAAGGGTGATCCGGGAAACTACAGACCGGTGAGCCTGACGTCAGTACCGGGGAAAAAGAGTAGTTACTCACCTGTAACAGTTGTTCTCCAGGAGCAGCAGGAATCAGTCCTCACATATGGGTGACGTCGGCGCCGACGGAGCCCCTGTGCGGAGCATTTCCCAAGCTTTCATAGAAAGCCTTTGGGAATGCAGCGCGCATGCGCGGTCCCCTTCCCACCCAAGGGTGCCATCTTATTCAGTCTGATGACATAGCTAAAAGACAGCAAAAATAGCAAAAAATAAAGCATATGACTGCAACTCCAAGGGGAGGAGGGAGGGTTGTGAGGACTGATTCCTGCTGCTCCTGGAGAACGCCTGTTACAGGTGAGTAACTACTCTTTCTCCAGGACCAAGCAGGAAGTCAGTCCTCACATATGGGACTCCCCAGCTCAGGGCTACCAGAGGCCCCAAACTGAAAACAATGAGCTCCCTGTAGAGCCTCAGCATGCAAGAACAGAATCTTCTCTGATAAAGCCCCCGAACGGTAGCCCAACACCAGGGCCGGAGGGTAGGAGTTGCCTAGACCCCAAAGAGATTATGGAGTACCGCTTGCCCGAAAGCACTGTCCCTGCGGGACTCCCTCTCAAGGCAGTAGTGGGCCGCAAAAGTCTGGCTTGAAGACCAAGTAGCAGCCTGGCAGATGTCTGCCAACGGAACAGAGCGGAGATGAGCCACTGACGCAGACTTCACCCTGACACGGTGAGCCGTAACTCGACCCTGCAATGAGAGGCCGGCTGCCCTGTAAGCCCAGGCGATGCAGTCAGCTTCCCATATGGACAAAGTACGCTTGGAGACAGCCAACCCCAACTTATTGGGGTCATAAGAGATGAAGAGCTGAACCGCCCTCCGGTGCTCCTGCGTACGGTCAAGGTAGAAGGACAACACCCTCCTACATTCCAGGGTATGCAAGACCATCTCAGCCCGGCTAGCATGAGGCCTGGGAAAGAAAGTCGGAAGAACCACCTCCTGATTGAGGTGGAAGGAGGAGACAACCTTTGGAAGGAACTTAGGGTGAGTCCGTAAGACTACTCTGTTCCTATAGAACCTAGTATATGGTGCTTGTGATACTAGGGCCTGAAGGTCACTCACTCGCCTTGCTGAGGTAAGGGCTACCAGAAATAGCGCTTTCCGGGATAGAAAACGCAGAGGGCAAGTAGCCATAGGTTCAAATGGTGGGCAAGTAAGCAGTTGCAAGACCACATTTAAATCCCATTCAGGGGCAGGTGTACGCACTGGAGGCTTAAGCAAAAGCAGGCCTCTGAGGAAGCGAGCCACCAAAGGATGGCTGGATAGAGACTGACCCTCCACCTGTGAGTGGTGTGCTGAAAGAGCACTAAGATGAACTCTAACAGAATTGGACTTAAGGCCTAGGTTGGACAGGTGAAGCAAATACTGCAGCACCACTGGTAAAAGGCATGAGAAGGGATTCTCGTTGTGTTGAGTACACCAGGTAGAGAATCTACGCCACTTAAGGGCATAAGACTTTATGGTGGACTGCCTCCTAGAGGCCAAGACTACGTCCTCCACTTCCCTAGGCAGTAGTAAAGGCGTTAGAACTACCCTTTCAGCAGCCAGGCCATCAAATTGAGGGACTGGAGATTGGGGTGCAAGAGAGATCCCTGCTCCTGAGACAGGAGATTGGGTTGCATCCCCAGAGGAAGAGGAGTGTCCACCACTAGTTGCAAAAGAAGTGGGAACCAGGGTTGCCTTGGCCACCAGGGGGCCACCAGGATCACTGAGGCCTTGTCCCGGATCACTTTGAATAGTGTCTTGGACACTAGAGGCGTGGGAGGAAACACATATAGGAGGCCTGTAGACCATGGAATAAGAAACGCATCCGCTGCTACTCTGAGAGGATGTGGTTGCCTGGAGCAGAACCTGGGAAGTTGATGGTTCAGAGGACTGGCAAAGAGATCTATGGTTGGAAGACCCCATCTCAGGAAGATCTGTTGAACCACTAAAGGATGCAACTGCCATTCGTGCGGCTGCAGGATCCTGCTCAATCTGTCTGCCAGGTAATTCTCCTGACCTGGGAGATAGACCACTTTGAGAAGAAGGCCGTGATTGACTGCCCAAGAGCACAGTTTCTGCACTTCCTGACATAGAAGGCGGGACCCTGTGCCCCCTTGTTTGTTCACATAGAACATAGCAACCTGATTGTCCGTCTGAACCAAGACAGACTGGTGAGAGATGAGATGGGAGAAAGTTCTCAGGGCTAAGCGGATAGCTCTCAATTCTAAGAGATTGATCTGCTGTGCGGCCTCCCAAGGAGACCACAGGCCTTGAGTACATGCCCCTTGGCAATGTGCACCCCAATCTTGAAGAGAAGCATCAGTTGTCAGAACCTGAGAGCAGGGCCGGATTTACCTTTAGTGAGGCCCTACGCCAACAAAAATTGTGGGCCCCCAGAAAAGATAAAAACGAGCATGCAGGATCAGCTGCGCGCTGTTGGCCCTGACGTCATAATTAAACTGGGAATCCCAAAAGCCAAACTTGGAATGTACAACACTGTAGAAATAAAACTATACAATAATTTGCTCTTGTACTAAACAAAGCGCAGACGTTAATGATGCACATTTACCAGAGCTGACATATTCCAATTAATAAATTCAAAATAAAGAGATATTTTTCTACCTTTTGTGCATTTTTTTTCAGCTGCAATTGCTCCAGCCACTTTCTTCTGGTTTCTTCGTGTCAGTCCACCTCCAGTCTTAACCCACCAAGCCCATTTCCAGTCCCAGCCCCCCCCCCCATCGGCTCAAGTAAAATTAAATTTAAAAAAAAAAACGCTGGCTGCTGCCGCGGCAGCATGGACTGTCCCGCGGGGCCCCCTCTGCCCGGCTAAATCCGTCCTTCCCTCCCTCCCTCCGTGTCGGCTTTGAGAGGCGCGAAGAGAGAGTGTCTCCCTCGCGCCTCTGTTAAGCCCGCAGGGGCTGATGGGAAATTTCCCATCAGCCCCTGTGGGCTTAACAGAGACGCGAGGGAGAGACACTCTCCCTTCGCGCCTCTCAATGCCACACGTGCCCGCCCGTCACTTGACAGTCATGGACATTTCCAGCCGCTCTTCAGAGAGGGAGGCTGGGGGCGCGCAGTGCCTTGTTGCCATGGGGAGGCCTCGGACCCACCCCCCGCTATCGCGTCTCTCACCTCCTGGCTTTGGGGGCCGTAGAAAGCGACTTTCTTGCCGGAGCTGCTGATGTTCCTCACGGTAACGGTCTGGCGGTACACGGCCCCGACCACCACGTTGGTGAAGTACAAGAACGGGGGGAAAACCTTGACCCCGGCCACCACCTTCTCCTCCATGCTCGGGCTGCGGCCGCTCCATCTCCAGGGCGCCTAGGCAGCGGCGTGGGAAGCGGTTGCCTAGCAACGGTTAAACTGGAAAAGCAGAGAGGGACGCAGAAAGCTGATTGGCGGAGCGCTGAGACGTCACCGGCGGGTTGCGAGAAGCTGATTCGCTGATCGCCGTGACGTCGCCGCTTGCCTCTCAAAGCCGGCACGGAGGGAGGGACGGATTCAGCCGGGCAGAGGGGGCCCCGCGGGACAGTCCATGCTGCCGCGGCAGCAGCCAGCGTTTTTTTTTTTTAATTTAATTTTAAGAACGCTAACAATTTGTTCAGTTTTTGTGGGCCCTTGTCAGCTGTGGGCCCTACGCCACGGCATAGTTGGCGTATAGGTAAATCCGGCCATGCCTGAGAGTATGGAGGTGCTTGAAAAGGCACCCCTTGCACCAGATTCGGAAGATGAAGCCACCCCTGCAGAGAAGACTGTAGTAGGCTGGACACCCTCACGTTGTCCGTGAGGCTTCCTGTGGCTTGGTGCCACTGAGTCCTGAGTCCCCATTGAGCTGGCCTCATGTGTAGATGGGCATTTGGAGTTACATGGACCGTGGATGCCATGTGGCCTAAGAGCCTCAGGAATTGTCTTGCGGAGACCAGAGAATTGTTGCGGAATAGCCTGGCTAGATTCATCAATCTGTGGGCCCTGTCCACTGGCAGAAAGGTCTTTGCCTGAAAGGTGTCTAGTCGAGCTCCTATGAACTCCATGTTCTGGGAGGGGTGCAAACTGGACTTTGCGAAGTTTATAACAAACCCCAGGTGCTGAAGCAGAGCGACAGTGCGAAGGGTGGCTTGATTGGCCTCTTGCGGGGATTGACCCCTGATGAGCCAATCGTCCAGGTATGGAAAGACAAAGAGGCCTTGAACCCTGAGGTAGGCCGCTACCACCGCCAGGCACTTGGTGAATACCCTGGGGGCGGATGTAAGGCCAAAAGGCAGTACTCTGTACTGATAGTGGTTTCCTCCCACTAGAAATCTGAGATATTGTCTGTGGTCTGTATGAATAAGGATGTGAGTATAAGCATCCTTTAGATCTAAGGAGTATAGCCAATCTCCCTGCTGGAGGTAGGGCAGCAGGATTCCAAGGGTAAGCATCTTGAATTTTTCCCTCTCCAGGAACTTGTTCAGATTTCGCAAGTCTAGGATGGGTCTGAGGCCTCCTGTTCTTTTTGGTAGTCTTGAAGGACTAGAAAAAGAGACTGTTACTTCTGAGAGAGATCTGCAATTGTGAGTATATACTTCTGGGAATTTTCTGAAAGGAATTCTTTCTATTAAATCTATTTAATCTGTGAACCCACTATTTTTTGTTAAATCAGTCAGGGCCTAGTAGCAGCAGTTTAAGTTTAAATTTAAAACACAGAAGAGAACTTTCTGGTTACATTTCATACCCAGCAGAGAGCTTATAGTTTTAATTTAATAATCACTCAGGGCCTAGTATCAGCAAAGTACTTTTAGTTTAAATTGAAAACACAGAAGAGAGCTTTCTGGTTGAATTTGGAACCCAGCAGAGAGCTGTAGTTTAAATTTAATAGTCACTCAGGGCCTAGCATCAGCAAAGTACTTTTAGTTTAAATTTAAAACACAGAAGAGAGCTTTCTGGTTAAATTTAGAACCCAGCAGAGAACTTGTAGCTTAAATTTCATAATAAGTTAGAGCCTAGCAGCAGCAAAGAGCTATAATTTAAATCAAATAAGAATATAGCTTACCTCAGCAGCACAGGACAGGGTACTGTGTAGCAGCCCTCTTTCAATGTTATGGCTTTATACAAGGAAGATCTTGTCTTACTAATCTGTTATGTTTTTTTGAAAGTGTGAATAAACAGGTGGACAAAGGTGAGTCGGTTGATATAGTGTATCTGGACTTTCAGAAAGCCTTTGACAAGGTCCCTCATCAGAGAATTTTGGCAAAACTAAAGAGTCATGGGATAGGAGGTAGTGTACTACTGTGGATCAAGAACTGGTTAAAAGATAGTGGTGTACCCCAGGGATCTGTGCTAGGTCCACTGCTTTTTGACATATTCATAAATGACCTGGAAAGTGGAATAACGAGTGAGGTTATCAAATTTGTAGATGACACAAAACTATTTAAAGTTGTTAAAACCCAAGAGGATTGTGGAAAATTGCAAGAGGATCTTGATAAATTAGAAGACTGGGCATCAAAATGGCAGATGAAATTTAATGTGGACAAGTGCAAAGTTATGCACCTAGGGAAGAACAACCCAAACTTACACGATGCAAGGTTCCACATTAGGAGCCACCACCCAGGAAAAAGATTTAGGCGTCATTGTGGATAACATGTTAAAACCCTCGGCCCAGTGTGCAGCGGCAGCCAAGAGAGCAAATAGAATGCTAGGTATCATAAGGAAAGGAATGGAAAATAAACAAAAGATATTATAATGCCTCTATACTGTTCCATGGTGAGACTGCACCTTGAATATTGTGTGCAATTCTGGTCGCCGTATCTTAAAAAGGATATAGCGTTATTAGAAAAGGTTCCGAGAAGAGCCACCAAAATGGTAAAGGGGATGGAAGGATACTCCTATGAAGAGAGGCTAAAAAGCTTAGGGCTCTTCAGCCTGGAAAAGAGACGGCTGAGGGGAGATATGATAGAAGTCTATAAATTAATGAACAGAATGGAACAGGTAAACGTAAATCGACTGTTTACGTTATCAGAATATAGAAAGACTAGGGGACATGCAATGAAGCTACAGGGTAAACTATTTAAGACTAATAAAAGAAAATATTTTTTCACTCAACGTGTAATCAAACTCTGGAATTTGTTACCGGAGGATGTAGTAAAGGCTGTTAGTGTAGCTGGGTTTAAAAAAGGTTTGGACAAGTTCCTGGAGGAAAGGTCCATAAACCATTATTAAGAAGGGACCCAGGATATCAATGCTTGACCTAGAACAAGCATTGCAGAACCTGTGTCTTTTGGGGAAACTGCTAGGTACGTATGACCTAGATTGGCCACTGTTTGAAACAGGATACTGGGCTTGATGAACCTTGTCTGACCCAGTATGGCATATCTTATGTTCTTATGGTACCAGGAAGTACCTGGAATAGAAGCCTTGACCTCTCAGGTGGTGGGGCACCAGTTCCACTGCCTGTTCCTTCAGAAGACCTGCCAACTGCTGCAGGAGTAAGTCCCTGTGCAGAAGGAGTCTGGGAGGCTCCCCTGGAAAATAGGAGGGGGGTACCTGGTGGAAGTGGAGGAGATAGCCCTTCTGGACTATACTTAGAACCCAGGTATCCCTTGTGACAGCTGACCACCTGTTGGTGTACAGGGCCAGCCTGCCTCCAGTGCTGATAGGGGCCAGCTGAGGAGGAGAGGCTATGCCATTGGAGTCAAAATCCCCCTCCCTGCTAAGCAGGAGCCGGAATAGGAGGCTTGGGGGCCTTCTGCCCACGGGGCCCATGTCCCTGCCCCTTGGCCTGCTGACCCTGTTGGGGAGCTACAGAGGCCTAAAAATGAGGGTACTGTTTATAGGCAGATGATTTCCTTGGGTAAAAGGTCTTTTTCCCCGAGTCCTTCTTCTTCTGAGAAGGGGCAGAGGTTTTTCTGGACAGCCTTCTCCGGGTAAGAGTCTCGGTCTCGAGTTCTGCAGCCTTGTCAGCCATGGGTTTGCCAAAGAGGTTTTCACCTCGGCAGGGTACATCGACCAACTTGTCCTGCACCCATGGCTCGAGGTCCGATGACTGTAGCCAGGCCTGACGGCGTGCACTGATGCCGGTCGCGGCTACTCAGGCTGAAGCCTCGAAGCCATCATAGGCTGCTCGAGAGATAAACGTTGAGCACTCACGAATACCCGAGGACAGAGCATTGAACCTCTGCAAAGGTTCCTCGGAGAGATCAGCAGAGAACCCGGCAATCTCCTTTGCCAGGTCTCAAAAGTACATGCCCATGTACAGCTGGTAGGTCTGGACATGGCAAGCAAGCATAGAGCCCTGGAAGCACTTCTTACCGAGGGCATCCAGGTTCCGGGCCTCCCGGCCTGGAGGTAGCAAGGAGTGCATCTTCTGACTTTTCAGATGATGCATGGCCGATTCCACAACCATGGAGTGGTGCGGTAATTGTGCCTTTTGGAACCCGGGGCTCTTGCAGACTCGATAGATGGAATCGACCCGCTTGCTTAAAACTGGCATCGATGCCGGCGCCTCCCACATGCGGAAAAGCAACCGTTCCAGCATCGGAGGAACCGGAACAGTAAAGGCCTCCTTCAGAGGAGAGTCATACTGTAGGGCCTCGAGCTCTTCGGCTCGAGGCTCCTCCTCGGGATCCGCGGGGAATGCCAAAGCCTTGGCCATATCCCGCATGAAGTCCGAGAACCGGGTATCCTTCGGGGGGGGGACCTTCTCCGAGGCTCGGACTCGGGCGAGTCCGAAGGAACGCACCGAGTCCGAAAGGTGTCAGGCGACTCCTCATCCTCCGTCTCCCAGCCGGACTCCTCGGAGGAGGAATCGAGCGGCTCCGGTCGGGCAGGCATTGATGCCATCCGCCCCGACGCCGAGTGTACCGGCGTCGACAACCTCGCTCCCGAACGGGAGGCTGAGGGAGACCTTGGCCGAGGATCGACTCGAGCTTGCATGGACTCGAGGATCGGCTCGGCCTCCGGGGTCGACTTGGACGTTGATGTCCCGGGGGTCGGGGCAGATGCACCAGTGAGACCGGCGATCAGTGCCCGCTGCTGTTCCATGAAGGCAGCCAAGCTACTCTCCAAGGCCGTCAACCTGAGTCCGAGCTCAGGAGACTCAGCAGCCCCCGACTCGGGCCCCGGCAGTGCTGGGCCCGACGTCGGCTCCCCTGGAGGTGAGTCCACGAGGACTACAGTACTCACGTGACCCGGGGACTCCATCTCCACACGAGGTTGTTTGGCAGGCCTCTCCGACTCTGAAGACCCAGGACGGCGCTTGGGGCTATGCGACTTGGCCCTCAAGGAGCCAAGTGCGTCCACCGACGCCGCCCTCACGGGTTTCTTCTTCTTGCAATGCTCCCGCGAGGGAGACCCCCTTTCAGAGGAGCCTCGACGCTGCTCGGGACCGGAGTCCCGAGATGTCGAGGCCTCTGACGAGGTCCGGGCCCAACCGGACGTGGAGTCAGGGAAGATTCTTTCCTTTTGGTGCTGCCGACTCCTTAACACCTTAGAGTACATCTTCCCACACGGACCACAGATCATCGGGTCATGATCGGGTCCGAGACACCGGAGGCAGCAGTCATGTGTGTCGGTGAGAGACATAAGTTTCTTACACCGATCACACTTCTTAAACCTGCTGGCAGCCATCGGGGGAAAAAGGGCCCCTGCGAGGTCAAAAGACAGGGCTGCCAGTGAAAAAAGAAAAAATGGCGCGAACGCTAGTCACTAAGGACAGAAACCGAAAAAGGAGATCCGGGCTCGATACCGATGTATCGGGCCCAGGCGGGAAAGGGAAACCGGCATCGAACCGAAGCAAAACAGGTTAAAGCAGTATAAATCAACTTTTTCCTCGGGTGAAATGAAAATACATCCGTCGGGCTCCGCGGAAAAAAGAAGACTGAGCAAGATGGCACCCTTGGGTGGGAAGAGGACCGCGCATGCGCGCTGCATTCCCAAAGGCTTTCTATGAAAGCTGGGGAAATGCTCCGCACGGGGGCTGCGTCGACACCGACGTCACCCATATGTGAGGATTGACTTCCTGCTTGGTCCTGGAGAATGGCAGAAACCATAATAAAGAACAAAATGACTCAACATGTAGATATTCATGGCTTAATGGAGTGGAGGAGTAGCCTAGTGGTTGGGGCAATGTACTTCAAGCCGGAAGGTCAGGGGTTCAAATCCCACTAGAGGACAGCAACCTTGGGCCGGAAGGACTGGGGTTTCTAGTCCCACAGGTGCTCCTTGTGGTCTTGGGCAAGCCACTTAACCCTCCATAGCCCATGTTCCCTGTAAAATAGTTTTCTCCAAGTTATAATACCCTGTTCAATGTAATTTCAGTTTGTTCAATGTAAACCGCGCTGATGCAGAATAGCGCGGTATATAAGAGAATGTAAATAAAATAAATAAATGGGAGAAAGCCAACATGGCTTTATACAAGGAAGATCTTGTCTTACTAATCTGTTACATTTTTTTGAAGGTGTGAATAAACAGGTAGACAAAGATGAGTCAGTTGATATAGTATATCTGGACTTTCAGAAAGCCTTTGACAAGGTCCCTCATCAGAGACTTTTGGCATAATTAAAAAGTCATGGGATGGGAGGCAGTATACTATTGTGGATCAGGAACTGGTTAAAAGATAAAAAGCAGAGGGTAGGGTTCAATGGCCAATTTTCCCAATGGAAAAAGGTGAATAGTGGAGTACCTCAGGGATTTGTACTGGGTCCGCTGCTTTTTGACATATTCATAAATAACCTGGAAAAGGGAATAACGAGTGAGGTTATTCAAATTTGCAGATGACACAAAACTATTTAAAGTTGTTAAAACCCATGAGGATTGTGGAAAATTGCATGTGGATCTTGATAAATTGGAAGACTAGGCATCCAAATGGCAGATGAAATTTAATGTGGACAAATGCAAAGTTATGCACCTAGGAAAGAACAACCCAAACTATGGTTATACAATGCAAGGTTCTGCATTGGGAACTGCCACCCAGGACAAAGATTTAGGCGTCATCATGGATAACATGTTAAAACCCTCCACCCAGTGTGCAACGGTGGCCAAGAGAGAAAATAGAATGCTAGGTATCATAAGGAAAGGAATGGAAAATAAAACAAAGGATATTATAATGCCTCTGTATTGTTCCATGGTACCACAGCACCTTGAATATTGTGTGCAGTTCTGGTCGCCGTATCTTAAAAAGGATATAGCGTTATTAGAAAAGGTACAAAGAGCAGCCACCAAAATGGTAAAGGGGATGGAAGGATACTCCTATGAAGAGAGGCTAAAAAGCTTAGGGCTCTTCAGCCTGGAAAAGAGACGGCTGAGGGGAGATATGATAGAAGTCTATAAATTAATGAACGGAATGGAACGGGTAAACGTAGATCGATTGTTTACATCATCGGAATATAAAAAGACTAGGGGTCATGCAATTAAGCTACAGGGTAACCTATTTAAGACTAATAAGAGAAAATATTTTTTCACTCAACGTGTAATCAAACTCTGGAATTTGTTACTGGAGGATGTAGTAAAAGCTGTTAGTGTAGCTGGGTTTAAAAAAGGTTCGGACAAGCTCCATTATTAAAAGCATTGAGGAACCTGTGTCTTTTGGGGAGACTGCTAGGTACTTGTGACCTAGACTGGCCACTGTTGGAAACAGGATACTGGGCTTGATGGACCGTCTGACCTGGTATGGCATATCTTATGTTCTTATGTTCTGTCTTGGGATGCTAATCACTGAGTAAATGGCTGGCTGTCAATGCTGAGTATTTCAAGGCAGAGTGCTCATGGTCACACTATGCATGTACCATGCATGCTGACCAGCAGACCTACTGTAGTTGATTTGTGCTTGGTTGACACAGCCCATTGAAGAGCAGCAGGTAAGTCTTTCTGTTCATGCTGTAGTTAATTGTTAGTCCTCAATGACTGGGGCAGCAGTGATTCATGGCCTACTCAATGGGGTCCTGGCAGGACAGTAGCTATAGTCCCACATCAGCCTATACACCCCCACTGCAGTGGCTGTCCATAGCAGCAGTATATTAACTCTATCTACTAGCCTACACTGTTCAAGAGGGTTAGCGTGCAACATGGACAGAATGCAGGGCCAAGCTTCTGTTGTCACCATCGCCAACAACATGCAGGAACCAAGAAGAAAAGCATAACGCACTGCAGACAATATCTGCCACACACTAGCAGTGATGTGGACTGGCAGCAGAGACCATCTCTAGCAGCACAGGTGAATCAATTCCATCAGCTACCAATTGTGCTTGCATCCTTACCTTCTCCAGTGGCTTCCCTGCCCCCTTTTCAATGTTTTAGAGGCTTTTCTGCATTAGGATGCATGCAAGACACCTTTACACAGCATGTCCTTTTACCACCCTCTAAGTGTCCTCTACCATCCTTTAATGTCCTGTTACTGCCCGCTAAGTGTCCACTAGCACCCCTTAATGCAACACGTCGTTACCACCAGTTAAGTGTCCACTAGTGTCCACCCCTTAATGCCAGAACGCCTAGCACACTTAGCACACGGTAACCCTTTATCGCTGCTGTTACCGCACCGAAAAGACAGCTTCTTTATCACTGTTTAGTAAACATCCCCCTTAGACTTCAAAAACGCTGACTCAGTAAAATGGCCAAGTACCTGAAGGAGGAGTTGGTAGGGTGGGAGGAGCTAAGGGAAGTGGAATTGCAATGGGCTAAACTAAAAAAAGCAATAAAAGATGCAACAGATACATACTTAAGGAAAGTAAATAAAAAAAAGAGGAAAAGGAAACCTATTTGGTTCTCCAAAGAAGTGGCTGCACAAATAAAGGCAAAAAAACACAGCTTTCACAAAATTCAGAAGCTTGCAAGCAGAGGAACACAGAAAAGAATACAAGATCAAACTAAAAGAGACAAAAAGAAAAATAAGGATAGCAAAATCAAAGGCAGAAGAAAAGATGGCTAAAGATTTGAAGTCTGGTGACAAGACTTTTTTTAGGTATATTCGGAAGAGGAGGAAAATCAGAGGTGGAATTGCAGGACTCAAAAGTGCTGGGAACGGATTCGTGGAAAGTGACAATAAAAAAGCATCAATGTTTTAAACAAATACTTCTGCTCTGTTTTCACTAGAAAAAATCCTGACCACCTGTGATTGACAAATATACAAATGGGAATGGAGTAGATATCACACCATTCACAAAAGATGATGTGTTAGAACAGCTTGCAAAACTGAAAGTGGACGAGTCTATGGTACCAGATGGGATACACCCCAGGATACTGAAAGAGCTCAGAGTTTCTTACAGGACCTTTAAAGGATGTTTTTAATAGATCCTTGGAAACAGGAGAAGTTCCACAGGACTGGAGACGGGCTGATGTGGTACCTCTTCACAAAAGTGGTAGTTGTGAAGAAGTGACAAACTACAGGCCAGTAAGCCTTACCTTGGTGGCGGGAAAAGTAATGGAGATGCTCCTGAAAGAAGGAATAGTGGACTTCCTCGAAACCAACAGGTTGCATGATCCGAGGCAACATGGTTTTACCAAAGAACAATCTTGCCAAACAAATCTGATTGAGTTCTTTGACTGGGTAACCAGAGAAATAGATCAAGGCATGCGATGGATGTGATCTACCTAGATTTCAGCAAAGCCTTTGATATTGTTCCTCATAGGAGGCTTATCAATAAACTCAACAGCTTCGGGATGGGTCCCAAGATGGTGAACTGGATCAGAAATTGGTTGACTGACAGACAACAGAAGGTGACGGTAAATGGAACTCACTCGGATGAAAGGAAGGTGATTAGCGGTGTGCTCCAGGGTTCGGTCTTGGGACCAGTACTGTTCAATATATTCGTGAGTGATATTGCCGAAGGGCTGAATGGAAAAGTCTGTCTTTTTGCAGATGACATCAACATTTGCAACAGAGTGTACTCCCCTGAGGGAGTGGGGAACATGAGGAAAGATCTACAAAAGCTGGAAGAATGGTCTAATGTTTGGCAGTTAAGATTTAATTTGAAGTAGTGCAACGTCATGCACTTGGGAAGCAGAAATCCAAGGGAATTGTATGAGATAGGGGGTGAGAGATTGGTGTGCACGGACCAGAAGAAGGACCTCGGTGTGATTGTTTCTGACAATCTCAAGGTGGCGATACAGTGTGACAAGGCAGTGGCAGAAGCCAGAAGGATGCTGGTTGCATACAGAGAGGAATTACCAGCAGAAAGGAAGAGGTGCTACTGCCACTGTACAAGTCGCCGGTGAGGCCTAACTGAGAATATTGTGTTCAATTTTGGAGACCATATCTCACAAAGGATATAAAAAGGCTGGAAGCGGTTCAGAGGAAGGTGACCAAAATGATTTGGAGCTTGTGTCAGAAGACTTATGAGAAGAGACTTGAAGACCTAAATATGTACATTCTGGAGGAAAGGAGGGACAGGGGAGATATAAAGAGTATTAATGGACAAACAAACCTCTTCCAAAGACGGGGATGCTGTAAAACTAGAGGTTGGCTGCACCTGCAATATGGAACACCCTCCCTGATGACCTACGATCGACGAAAGACATCAAGGACTTTCGGAAACAGCTCAAGATGACACTCTTCATTGAGCACTACGGTGACATCACATAATCTGCCTGCCAGCTCCCGGGCTACATACCAAGCCCCCTCCCTTTCTCCTTCATGTACATAGCCTTGTAAAGTAGCGCACGCTGTAAATAGCCCACCACGAATCAACAAACCAACTTACACACACACACACACACATTCACTTTATAACACTGCATGCACACACAAATGTCACTATACTTTGATTGGTTGCTGTGTAAACTGCCTTGATTACAGGAGAAGGCGGTATATAAATCCTCTTAAGTAAATAAATAGCCATAAACCATACCATGCTCCGGTAGAGTGGCACAGGGCTTGGTACAGGAGCCCTCCCAGTCCCACTCACCTCCAGTCTCCCTCGATCAGCATATACAGGCTATTTAACAGAGTCTGGCTACTATCCTGGTGGCCGTAGTGCTGTGGCCCTTGAGGCCTCGGGATCCATGGATCCAATGCCTGATCTTGAGTTCAGTGCAATGAGACATTCCATGGCATTGGGGATGGAGCCGGCATCGTCCCACCTGGGACCGGTACCCCCTTTGGAGCCAGTGTCTGCACCGGGCTCCGAACACCTCCGTATCGAGGTTTCACGACATCGGCACCAATCCTCGATGTCAACATTGGAATGGCATCGACACCACAATACTGATGGTCACTACTTTGATTTCCTTCCAAGTTCTGATTCCACTTCCTTGGAATTGGATATCGAATCTGTCAATTCCGTTCCTCTCCAAGACATTCTCTTGGACCCCTCTCCACCACATGAGAGGTGTTGTTCACCGCCTGAAGACATGTCCTTCCAGGATTTCATCTGAGACATGGCAGCTGCCCTCTCAGTAATGATCACCACTGAGATGGAACTGAAGGGTGAAAAACTTGAGATTCTTCAATACCCCTCGATGCCCAAGGAGGTTACTACACTTCCCATCCATTGTATTCTCAAGAACCTCATGGGTCTCATGTAGGAAGCTCCTTTGACAGTTCAGTCAGTCAGTAAGAGATTGGACACTCTGGGCCTGATATTGCATTGGACAGGGCTAAGTGCCATAGCAGCGTAGCCCTGCCCGCTGACCCCTTAACCCCAGATTTTCACTTACATGGTGATGGACATGAATATCCGGGGTTCACCACGCAGCCAGAAAGCCGCCAGGCTTAACTGGGCAGCAGTGATTTTGGATGCTGCCCGGTGAGCCCTGTCACCTTAAAGATAGGCGAGGATTTTCCTTGCCTATCTTTAAGGTGCAGAGCACTAACCGGGCAGCATCTAAAATCTCTGCTACCCGGTTAGCGCCATTCCTCACCACCACTCTGCCCAAGAACTCCCCCTACATGCTCCGATGCTAACCGGATAGTATCGGGGTGCATAGGGGACAATCAGGGATTTTCAAAGGCTCTAGCATGTAGGTGCCTTTGAAAATCCCCAATTAAGGCATTTACATGGTTAACATGGGCTGTTAACCGTGTAAATGCCTTTGAAAATCGGGCCCTCTGTATAGTCCCTCCTTGCCCGGGTTTTCAAAAATCTCAGTTGCCCCACCAATCCATGGTCATGGAATCGGCAATGTGTCGAGTTAAGAGTGCTAAGAATCACTCCTCGATTCCCCTGGACAGAGAGTCCAGGACTCTCGATGCATTTGGACATTCGTGCTTCCAGGCAGTGATTTAACATCTAGGATAAACTCTTATATGCTTTACATGGGGATGTTCCTGCAAGATATCACAAAGGACCTGTCTGAATTTACCACCCTGTTGCCACCAAATAGGTCCCACATCAGGCCTTGATCACTCATGGGCAAAATACATCAAAATTCATGTCCAGGGCAGCCTTTGATGCCTTTGAGTCCACCAGTAGGGCAGCAGCAGTCTGTACAGGAGTCAGGAGAATGGCCTGGCTGCAAGCCTCTGACCTTGAACAATGGGTTCATGATAAGCTTGCAAATATTCTATGCACAGGTGAAAATCTTTTTGGTAAGGCAAGTGAGATAGAGATGGATGATCTCACCATGAAAAGCCTTTCCCAGAAAACAACCTATCCAGCTGAAAAGAAACCTCCTACCAAGAAGGCTTTTATCCCAGGAAGAAAAAGTATTATCCTTCCTACCCAACTTATTCTTCCTACCAACCTCAGCAGACACAGCAAAAACAACAGGGTCCATGTCAGCCAGAAAGCCTAAGGCTGCTAAACCTCAGCCAGCTGCGCAACAACAGTCCACAACTGTTTTTGACTGCTTCTCCCCTTAAAGGATCCACTACCCACCCACATAGCGGGCAGATTAATCCACTTTGCACACAGATGGGCCCTCATTACATCAAAGTCTTGGACCTTAAAGTTTGTGAGCTTGGGATATCACCTCAATTTGGTTTGGTTTTTTTATTACATTGCTAGCTCTCTGACTGGGAGCTCTTAAAAGGGTTTTGTGTATATTTTTTAAAGCAAGGTTACTTTCATTTTTGCTGTTTTAGGGGAACTTTACTTGAGCACAGTAGGTTGCTGACTCCAGTAACCTCCTCAGGTTTAGAAACTCTTTAACACCTAATCAGGAGTTAGTGGGCCTGTTTCCTGAGTGCAGTTGAAGCCTGCATAAAAGGCTCCTGTGCCCTGCCCTTTTGAGGCTTTCCTAACCAGGGCTCCACACATCAAACAGTAAGTAAGGATTTGAGGGTTTCTTTGTTTGGTTTTTTTATTACATTGCGAGCTCTCTGTCTGGGAGCTCTTAAAAGGGTTTTGTGTATATTTTTTAAAGCAAGGTTACTTTCATTTTTGCTGTTTTAGGGGAACTTTACTTGAGCACAGTAGGTTGCTGACTCCAGTAACCTCCTCAGCTTTAGAAACTCTTTAACACCTAATCAGGAGTTAGTTGGCCTGTTTCCTGAGTGCAGTTGAAGCCTGCATAAAAGGCTCCTGTGCCCTGCCCTTTTGAGGCTTTCCTAACCAGGGCTCCACACATCAAACAGTAAGTAAGGATTTGAGGGTTTCTTTGTTTGGTTTTTTTATTACATTGCGAGCTCTCTGTCTGGGAGCTCTTAAAAGGGTTTTGTGTATATTTTTTAAAGCAAGGTTACTTTCATTTTTGCTGTTTTAGGGGAACTTTACTTGAGCACAGTAGGTTGCTGACTCCAGTAACCTCCTCAGCTTTAAAAACTCTTTAACACCTAATCAGGAGTTAGTGGGCCTGTTTCCTGAGTGCAGTTGAAGCCTGCATAAAAGGCTCCTGTGCCCTGCCCTTTTGAGGCTTTCCTAACCAGGGCTCCACACATCAAACAGTAAGTAAGGATTTGAGGGTTTCTTTGTTTGTTTTTTTTTATTACATTGCTAACTCTCTGACTGGGAGCTCTTAAAAGGGTTTTGTGTATATTTTTTAAAGCAAGGTTACTTTCATTTTTGCTGTTTTAGGGGAACTTTACTTGAGCACAGTAGGTTGCTGACTCCAGTAACCTCCTCAAGTTTAGAAACTCTTAACACCTAATCAGGTGTTAGTTCCCTCCCTACCCACCCCGACTCCCACCCACCCCTAGTGAGCAGTCTTGCTTTATAGGGCACCTCCCCCTTTAACAGATCACAGTGAATTGGACCAGCACATTTGTATATAATTAAAGAGTTTTAACTGCTTTTTCTCTGAAAGGACAGCTGCGAAACCGGCTGGTACTTGGTAGATCTCTCTCTTTTGCTCTAACAGATACCTAAGCTCCACGAAAAGAACAATGGCTGGGAAAAATTGTATTGCTAAAGCTGTTGCCCACGTTACAGCTTCTGCCTCGGTCCAGACAGAGGTCCTAATGCCGGTTGAAGGACCGGTCCCATGTGTAGGGTGCCTGCATGCTGAAGCTCTGAGGAAACAGGTGGAGGAACTCAGAGAGGAGGTGGCAAGGCTGAGGAGCATACAAGACAGTGAGAAGTACATTGATGAGATGCTTCTTGCAGCAACCAGGCTCTCCAGCAAAGGAGAAGATGGGTGCCAACAGAATGTCGATGGTTGGACACAAGTCACCAGGGCCTGCAAAATCACCAATCCAACTTCTCCAGCCCTTGAAATGAAGAACCATTATGCAGCCCTGGAAGTGGATGAGGTGAAAGCATCCCTGGAAAGGGAAGAACCAGAGTTCAAGTACCCCAAAGTTGCGGAATCAGTGACCAGAAGGAAACGAAGGGTAGTGGTGGTTGGAGACTCTCTTCTGAGGGGTACTGAGGCGTCCATCTGCCGACCAGACTTGATGTCCAGAGAGGTATGCTGTCTGCCTGGTGCCAAAATCCAAGATGTTACGGAGAGTTTGCCGAGACTCATCAAGCCCATTGACTATTACCCAATGTTGCTAATCCATGTTGGAACAATTGATACTGCCAGGTATACCTCGGAACGTATCAAAAGTGACTTCATGGCTCTGGGACAGAGGGTGAAGCAGTTAGGTGCACAGGTGGTGTTCTCTTCAATCCTCCCTGTTGAGGGTAAAGGCCAAGGCAGAGAGGCTCGCATCCTGGAGATGAATGCATGGCTGCGTGGATGGTGTCATCGAGAGCGTTTTGGTTTCCTAGACCATGGGATGCTGTTCCAAGGGTTGCAAAGCAGAGATGGCATCCATCTGTCCAAGAGAGGTCAACGCATCTTTGGTAGTAGACTGGCTTATCTACTGAAGAGGGCTTTAAACTAGATTCATTGGGGATGGGTGAAGAAAGCCCCCAGGTAAGTGAAAGCCCCCAGGTAGGTGATACATTAAATACCTTTATGGAAATGGGTAACAGGGGTAACATATGGAAAACAGTGTGTATTAATGCCCGTAGCATGGGAAATAAGATCCCTGAAGTTGAAGCTTTGGTGGGAGTGGCTGACTTGGATTTAGTGGCAGTTACAGAAACGTGGTTCACAGAAAACCATGACTGGGATGTAACTATACCTGGCTATACTTTATTCAGAAAGGACAGGGTAGGAAGAAGGGGAGGAGGAGTGGTACTATATGTAAAAACTACTATTAAAGCTTTGGAATTACAGAGCTTAAAAGGGAGAGAGGAGACATTGTGGGTTAAACTAGAAAGAGTAAAAGAGAAATCTATTTGCATTGGAGTGATATACAGACCTCCCTCACAAGAGGAAGAGGTGGACAGAGAGTTAATTGAAGACATACGCAGCATTGCTAGGAAAGGGGAAGTGCTACTGATAGGAGATTTCAATATGCCAGATGTTGATTGGCACATTCCTGCTGCAGTATCATCTAGAAGTAAGGAGATCCTGGATTCTCTACAGGGAGAACTATTCAGGCAATTGGTAACAGACCCCACACGTGAAGGGGCCATACTGGACTTGGTGCTTACCAATGGTGAAAGTGTTACTGATGTTGTAGTGGGAGATCATTTTGCATCCAGTGATCACCAGATGGTGTGGTTCAGTATTAGGACTAGGGCTGTTAGAATCCATTCCAAGGTGAGGATCTTAGACTTTAGGAAGACTAACTTTGCGAAGATGGGCCAATACCTCAGGGAGTCGTTAGTGGGATGGGAACAGCTGGGGATGTAGAAAAACAGTGGGCAAAACTGAAAGGGGGTATTTTAAAGGCAACCAACCTTTTGGTTAAAAAGGTAAATAAAGGCAAAAGGAACAGGAGACCGCTATGGTTTTCGAAGGAAGTAGCTGAACAAGTGAAGAAAAAGAGGGAGGCCTTCATGAAATACAAGAGATCACAGAGAGAGGAAGACAGGCATCTGTATTTGGAAAAACTTAGAGAAGCTAGCAAAGAAGTCAAGAAGGCAAAGATTCAAAAGGAGGAGGAAATAGCCAATGCAATAAAATGGGGGGATAAGACATTTTTCAGATATATTAGTGAGAAGAGGAAGGGCAAAAGTGGTATTGTCAGATTCAAGGGTGCAGGGGGAATATATAGAAGCTGATAAGGATAAAGCGGAATTGCTTAACAAATATTTTTGTTCTGTGTTCACAGATGAAGAACCAGGAGCAGGACCTCAGAAAACACCCACAAATAAGAACAGAAGCGAGGGACATCTTGAACTATTTTCAGAAGACTGTGTTCGTGAGAAACTAGCTCAACTTAAAGTAGACAAAGCGATGGGACCGGATGGGATACACCCTAGAATACTGAGGGAACTTGGGGACGTTCTAGCAACTCCACTGACTAACCTTTTCAATGCCTCGTTGGAGTCGGGAGTGGTGCCAAAGGACTGGAGAGAGGCTCATGTGGTGCCTTTACACAAAAGCGGAAGTAAGGATGTGGTTGAAAACTACAGACCGGTTAGTTTAACTTCGGTGGTGAGTAAATTATTGGAAACGCTGCTGAAAGAGAAAATAGTGAGGTTTCTGGAGTCCAGCGGATTACAGGATCCGAGGCAGCATGGATTCACCAGAGGCAGGTCTTGTCAGACAAATCTGATTGATTTCTTTGACTGGGTGACCAGGGAGTTGGACCGAGGGAGAGCTCTAGATGTGGTGTATTTAGATTTCAGTAAAGCCTTTGACACTGTTCCTCACAGGCGACTTATAAACAAACTGAGCACCCTAGGGATGGACCCTAAAGTTACTGCTTGGGTTAGAAATTGGTTGGGTGGGAGGCGACAAAGAGTACAAGTAAATGGAGCTCACTCTGAGGAGAAGGATGTTACCAGTGGTGTGCCCCAGGGATCTGTCCTTGGTCCGATTCTTTTTAACATCTTTGTTAGTGATATAGCGGAAGGGCTGTCGGGTAAGGTTTGCCTCTTTGCTGATGATACCAAAATCTGCAATAGAGTAGACACCCAGGAAGGGGTAGATAACATGAGGAGGGATCTAGCTAAGCTTGAAGAATGGTCTAGAATTTGGCAGCTGGGAATTAATGTTAAAAAATGTAAGGTCATGCATTTGGGCTGCAGCAATCCAAGGGAGCAGTACAGTATAGGAGGTGAAGTACTTTTGTCCACTAAAGAAGAGCAGGACCTAGGCGTGGTTGTGTCTGATGATCTTAAAGTAGCTAAACAGGTAGAAAAGACGACGGCAAAAGCTAGAAGGATGCTTGGGTGCATATGGAGAGGAATGGCTAGCAGAAAAAAGGAGGTGATAATGCCTCTGTATAAGTCTTTGGTGCGACCTCATTTGGAGTATGGAGTGCAATTCTGGAGACCGCACCTTCAAAAGGATGTGAACAGGATGGAGTCGGTGCAGAGGGTTGCTACTAAAATGATTAATGGGCTTCATTATAAAGCATATGAGGACAGACTTAAGGATCTTAATATGTACACCTTAGAGGAAAGGCGGGATAGAGGTGATATGATTGAGATGTTTAAATACCTCCGTGGCATAAATGTTCAGGGAGAGAGCCTCTTTCAATTGAAAGCAAGTTCTGCTACGAGGGGACATGGGATGAGGGTGAAGGGAGATAGATTCAGGAGTGATATGCGGAAATATTTCTTTACAGAAAGAGTAGTGGATCCATGGAATTGTCTCCCAGTGGAGGTGGTAGAGATGAGGACAGTAACTGAATTCAAAAAAGCATGGGACCAACACAGAGGATCTCTAAAGGTAAAAAGTGGACTGTTGTAGTTGTTGTTATGGAAGGACAGACTAGATAGGCCATGTGGTCTTTTTCTGTCATCATGTTTCTATGTTTCTATGTTTCAACATCTAGGCTTTATGGTCAACTACCCAAAGTCCCATCTCACTCCAACACAAACACTGGAGTTCATAGGGGCTCTACTGGACGCTACGCAGTCTCGAGCCTTCCTTCCAAGAACTTGGCTCCACCGTCTCATCGAGTTGGCAACTCATTGCCAGGGCTAGACAAGTCTCACTGCAAGAGACATGCTCCGTCTCTTAGGATACATGGCCTCCACAGTTCATGTTGTGCCATATGCTTGACTTCACATGCAGACAGCACAGTGGACTCTTTCAGATCAGTGAAAACAGTCAACAGGTCATCTCTCGGACAAGATCACCACCACTCTTCAGTTGACAGCCTCTCTGAACGGGTGGCGCACAGCTCAAAATCTTCTTGTTGGGTCACCTTTTCGAATGTCTGCACCACAGTGTACCCCGATGATAGATGCTTCCAAACAAGACTGGGGGCCCATCTCAAATGGTCTCACCAAGCAAGGCCTCTGGTCCCCCAGAGAAGCTTCTTACTACATCAACTTCTTGAAACTCAGGACAATTGCACATGCCCTTCGAGTGTTCTGTCCTCAGCTGACCAGATGGTTGGTCCTCACCCAGACCAACAATCAGGTAGCCATGTATCACCTCAACAAACAAGGAGGAACTGGATCTCGCTATCTTTGCAAGGAGACCATCCATCTCTGGACTTTTGCAACATTGCATCAGATACTCCTTTGAGCAGTCTATCTTCCAGGAGAACAAAATATGCTAGCAGGCAAGTTAAGAGTGCCACTGGAATGGGCGCTCCATCGTGAGACAGTGCAGCACGTCTTTCGATTATGGGGGATCCCCATTATCAACTTCTTTGCGACTCCAGTCAACGCCCAGCTTCCTCAATTCTGCTCCAGGATTCCATCTCCACAGATCCAGGCCTCAGATGCATTTCTCCTTCACTGGGGATGAGGTCTGCTTTATGCATTCCCACCCATTCCATTGATTCCAAAAACCCTCTTCAAATTACAATTGGACAGGGGAAAGATGATCCTCATCACCCCCTTCTGGCCACGTCAACCTTGGTTTCCACTACTCCTTTAACACCAACCTCTCAGTCTCGGATGTGCTCTGAATTTCCTTTCGCAAGACCAGGGAATACTCCTTCACCCCAATGTGAGAGCTCTACGACTGACAGCATGGCTGCTGAAAGCCTAGTCTTATCTCATCTCAACCTTCCAGAGGAAGTAAAGGATGTCTTACTAACATCTAGAAAAGACTCCTAGACATACGTATGCTTTTATATGGTGTAGTTTCTCCCAGAGGGCTCTCAGCCCATTTACTTGCCCAGTGGAGCCTCTACTTCAATATCTTCTCCATCTTTCCAGGGCAGTACTAAAGACAAACTCCATGCGAGTCCACTTTAATGCCATCTCAGTCTCTCACTGTCCAGTCGCAGATCAACCTGTCTTGGTTCATTCTCTAGTAGTATGCTTCATGCGAGGCCTTCTCTTAATAAGGCCACTAATGCGGCTACCTCTGGTAGTCTGGGACCTCAATGTTGTCCTCGCTCAACTGCTCAAACCTCCCTTTGAGCCCCTCACCACAACTTCTTTGAAGTTCCTCACCTGGATTGCTCTCACCTCAGCTTGTCAAGTCAGTGAGTTGCAGGCTCTGGTGGATTATGTTCCTTACACTCACTTCCACCATGATAGGGTTGTACTCCAAACTCATCCCAAGTTCCTTCCAAAGGTGGTTTTCCCATTCCACCTTAACCAGTTGGTCTCCCTTCCAACCTTTTTTCCATGACCTCATTCTTCTCGGGCTGAAGCTACACTGCATACCCTAAATTGCAAGAGAGCTTTAGCCTATTATTTAGAAAGAACTAAGGCTCATCGATAATCCTCTCAATGTTTTTTGTCATTTGACCCTAGTCACTTGGACCTACCAGTCACAAAGCATACTCTTTTTGGGACTTAGCTATACCTCCTTCCCACCAGCCGTCTATTCTGCCAGCTACTTCAACAGAGAATGTGCTCAAGCGGCTGGGCCTGATGGATCCCTACTCTACCCTGGTTACAGTTTGTGGTTCTTCTCCCTGTCGGCTGCACCTCCAAACTTTCTCCTTCACAGTATCTGGGAGCTGGTGAGTTCCATTTGTGAAGATTGCATTTCTGCTTATTCCTGGAGATAGCGTAGTTATATAGTCATAGTTACTACCTGTAACAGTCTTCACAACCCTCCCTCCTTTCCTAGGAGTTGTAAAATGGGATTTTGGGCTTTTTCAGGTTTTTCTCTAAGCTCTATACCTGACTGAGGAGAATTTCTGGGAACACAGGCAGGCATGCATGGAGGGATGCTCCCAAAAACATTCCTATTGCTTGCTGGGAAGAGTTCCCGCGTTGGGCTCCATCGATGCCAATGTCATCCATATATGAATACTGATTCTTGCTGTTCCCAGAGATCACCTGTTACAGGTGAGTAACTATGTGTTCTCCAAGAAACGTTACTACTATCTTAACTTTCAGAACATTTAGTTCCTTGAAGGAGCTTAATCCTGTATTCCTTAGAAACTTTCCAATTTACCAAGCAGGAAAATTTCCCTGTTTCTACTCAAGCTCAGCTCCAGAAATCCTTTTTAAGGATTTTTGGTTTTATTTCTCCATAGACAAATGCTGAGCCAATTCCTTATGCTCAGAAACTTTCCTTCTTCAAAGAACTCCTTAAAGGAGTCCTTTTTGTTCCTTCCTTTTACACTTTCTCTTAATCCTCTACAAAATCAGAACTTTTAAAATGAAAATTCAGTCAGAAAGTTCTTTACAGATCTGTTTGAGAAAATCCTTTCTCTCTAATACAGCTTGTACACAGAAAACCTGTGCTTCACACATAGGGAAGAAATAATAAAGGTCAGAGTCTGTTAACTCTGGCTTCCAAGTCTCCCTCTAAGCAAGTATTAAACAATAAGCATACCAATTACTTAACAAAGTTAAACCTTTTAAACCCAATTTCCAGTTACCTTAGTCTTCCACAGTATACACACTCCTCCTTCCCCTCTTCTTGTCCAGCCCCAACTGCCTCTTTTTGTTTCACTTCAGTCCTCCCAAGACAAACTGTTTAGAGGTCTTCCACTGCTAGAACTGCAAATAGTACCTCAGCACTGCTCTGGAAAAGGGCAACCCCCCCCCCCCCCCAAAAAAAATCTCCAGTTACAAGTATTTTTCTATAACAAAGCAGCCAATTTAAATACTGCCTCCATGCATCAGTCTATGCAGTTTCCCTCCTGAGAGACTGCTTATTAAAGAGATCTCTACACTTTTCCCAGCCCTTGCACTTCCCCCAGCACACTCAATGTTTTCCTATGGGGCTGGGACAGTCCTACCCAATGCATTCCAGTCCCAATCCCACTTCCCATTTTGTCAGTGTTTTCTGAGGTCTTGCTCCCGGCCCTTTATCGGTGAACACCGAACAAAAATACTTGTTAAGCAATTCTGCATTATCCTCATCAGCTTCTACATATTCCTCCCCTTCATCCTTTAGTCTGACAATTCCACTTTTGCCTTTCCTCCTCTCTCTAACAACATATCTGAAAAATGTTTTGTCCCCCCAGTTAATGAATTGGCTATTTTTTCTTTCCATTTGTATCTTTGCTTTCCTAACTACTTTCTTAGCTTCTCTTAGCTTGTCCAAATATTGAAAAATAGTTTCAAGAAACCAACCGTTTGCTGTGACTTTCACCTTCCCCTGCAATCCTACTGTATGCTTAAATTCTGGTCTGTACAACCGCACCCTTTTGTATAGAAAACCGCCACTGATCGCTGGAAGTGGCGGGATAAAAGTGTACACTAAATAAATAAAAAAATAAATAAATTAGAGCAAGTCACATTATCAGGATGTGACTTGCAATGGTCTAAAAAGGACCAAAGGAAGCCATGGCTCCCTCTTACATGAGGAGGGCATAAAGTTAGACATAAAAGCTAGACAAAGATATTGGTACAGTGAATGAATTCTCAAGACTGAATGTAAAAAAGGCACAGGACGAGAGGGCGGAGCCTGATGCCGAGCAGAGTGGACGCTTAGTGCGGTGGCTCTGGGGAGATATCGGTAAGAATCCGGACAAAAGTACCTTTTAAGTTTAGTAGGAATCCTGAACTTAAGTACGGTACCTTCCTGATGGCGGGCCCTAAGCCGCAGCGTTTGGATTATGCAAGTGCACTGAATAGTAACGCAAAGAGAACCAAAACGGAGCCCATCTCCCCGCAAAAAATGGCGCCCACACGAGAGGGACCCGACGCCCATCAAGAACGTCTCGCTGAAATTCGAGGCGTTAAGGAGCTGGTGCAAGCTAACGGGGTGTCGCTGAACTCTGTGCATGAAGAACTCACAGGGCTTCATAATAAGTTTGAAGGTCTCTCACTGCGGCAGGATAAAACGGAGGCAGTTTTGTCCACCCACGAGGCCCGGTTGGCGAAAGTTGACAAACTCGAGAAGCAACTCAGAGCGCTGCAGCGGGAGGTGGAGGATGGCAACAACCGGGCGCGACGCAACAACATTCGAGTGGTGGGCCTCCCGGAGGGAACGGAGGGTAAAGATATGCGAGCCTTTCTCATAAAGATGATCCCTGAGGTGCTGCACTGCACCTTTGAGAAGGACTTTGAAATAGATCGTGCCCATCGCGTCCCCTCCCACAGCCTACTGCAGAGCCCCAGGCCGAGGCCTATTATCTTTCGCACATTGAGATATCAACAGGCTGCGCATATCCTGGAGATGGCACGTGCGCGCGCGCCGATAGAATTTGAGAGGCATAAACTCTCCTTCTTCCCGGATTTGGCTAAACACACCGTCACCAGGCACAAGAGGTTTCTTGAGTACCGACCTCGCTTGCAACAGCTTCAAGCACGTTTTGGCCTACTGTACCCCGCCAGAATGCGCGTCACGCTCCACAATCAAACCCGGACCTTCGAAGAACCAGATGCGCTGTTACAATACCTGGAGGAAATGGAAGCCGCCCAGATGCGCTGAGGAATTGTGTGCTGCGGCCTGATCTCGCCGGCTGAAGAGAGACCTTTACAGTCTTGCAGTATGGGGACTTTGCATCATAACTGTGTATTTTCTAGGGGTCCCCCCCCCTTGTTGGTACTCCTAGGTTGTAGAGTTTTTGGGCCATGGTTGGGGGTTTGTAGAAATAAGGGGGGGTGGGCTCCGCGTTCTGTTTTTGCTTCCCTCATGGCTAGATTGCGGCACGGGCCCGCCCATTCACCGGGTCTCCCGAGCCAGCCCTGCCGACCTGTGCTCACCGGTAATATATCAGGGTTTAGCCTCTCCTCCAGGGTTTTTAACATTCTCTCAGCTCGGTGAACTTATAAGCTCAGACAACAGCCTTTATTCCCTAAAGATATGTATAGATAAGTTATCTCGTGTCAATGCTTTTTCCCTGATGTGCATTGTTAATTTCGCTCAGACCCTAAGGGGTCAGATCAGTCTCCGGCTTCAATGGCTCCTTGTAAAGTAGTCTCTTTAAACGTTCAAGGGATAAATAACCCGATCAAGAGACGCAAGATTTTAGATTATGCGCGTCGAGAATGTGCTGACGTATTGCTATTGCAAGAAACGCACTTAAATTTGAAGGAGTCCTTGAAGCTGAGCGTACGACCCTTTGAGGTAATAGCGTACTCCCCAGCTGTTAAGAAACATAACGGGGTAGTCATACTTGCGAGAAAATCTCTTAAGATTAATGTGGTATATCATCGCTCTGATGCTGAAGGACGCTGGACTAAGGTTTTAGTGAAATTGGGGGGGCTTGAGGTGGTCATTATGTGCTTATATGCTCCCACTACTGATAACTTGGACTTCTTAGTTACTGTTGCGAAGGAATTGCATTCCGATAGTGGGAAACCGATTATTTTGGGGGGGGACCTCAACCAAACACTAGACCCCTTAATAGACCGTCAACCACCTCGCTCGACTAAGCAGGCTAAGGGGCAACTGTTCCTAGCCTCTATGGTCCAGGAATTAGCTTTAGTAGATATATGGCGATTGCAACACCCGCAGGAGTTGGAATTCACCTTTTTTTCTGCGCCGCACGCGTCACAGTCCCGTATAGATTTTTTTCTAGTTTCCAAAGGGTTAATCCCAAGTATGGGCCCTGCTAGTATTCACTCAATTCATATATCGGATCATGCACCTATTTCCCTGGTCTTAAACGCTGACTCCCTTAGCAGTAAGCCGCTGACTGGGCTTTTGATAGGTCCCTCTTAGATATCCCTGAATTTCATACAGAGATTAAAGATGCCATCTCTGAATACTTTCAATTTAACTCTCTGCATGCCACTTCAGGTTGGGCCTGGTGGGAGGGCTTCAAAGCCACAATTAGGGCGGCTATTACCAGCTTTAACATTCGCTTGAAAAAGCAAAGAAAACAGCAGCTGCTTGATCTTGAGCAACAGATCAAAGTGGGGGAGCGGGTATTGACGCGGCGGACTGACCCTTGTATTTTGCTGAGACTCCAGCGTCTAAGATTTCAATATAATGCCATAATGACCACTGCAGCCTCCTCGAGTATTAGGAGGCAGCAAGGGAATTATTATCGGGAGGGCAATAAAGCCAGTAGGATGCTAGCAACTGCTTTAAAGGGTAAACGGGAGGCCAAAAGGGTCAGTGCCTTAAAGAAACCACAGGGGACTAATTTGGTAGTTAAAGACTCCGAGATTGCTGATGTTTTTCGTGAGTACTACACCCAGTTATATAGCTCGGAACGGGAGTTCTCGCAGGAGGGTTTTGAATTAGTCGCTGGTATACAGCGGCCAACTCTCTCAGAGACACATAGGGAAGAATTAGATGCTCCGTTCACTGAGGAGGAGATCGTACGAGCAATAGCCTCAATGGCCTCGGGCAAGGCTGCAGGGCCAGATGGGTTACCTGCTGAATTTTATAAAAGCTTTGCTAAAGATCTCGTCTCTCATTTGGTGCAGTACTATCAGATGTTGTCTTCTGAGGAGCAGCAAACGGGTGCTTTTGCGGCTGCTAACTTAGTGGTGTTTGAGAAACCAGGAAGGGATTCTCAGCAGGTAGCCAACTACCGTCCCATCTCACTACTCAATGCCGACTACAAGATTTTTGCAACTGTCTTGTCCATCCGGCTTTCTGGGATTATTCCAATTTTAATCCATCCCGATCAATGTGGTTTTACCGAGGGCCGATTGACTGCTGATAATGCGCGTATCTTATGCCACATTTTGATGGGGGCAGATGAGATGGAGAAACCTTTAGTGGGCCTGTCATTAGATGCAGAAAAGGCTTTCGACCGCTTGGAATGGCCTTTTCTATTTGCGGTCCTTCGGTGGTTTGGCTTTGGGAAGGCGTATCTAAGAGCTTTGGAAGTTATGTACACTTTCCCCACCGCGCGAGTTTGTGTCAATTGTACGACCTCTGCTCCCTTTGTCTTGAAACGTGGTACTCGTCAGGGCTGCCCGCTGTCCCCTCTGCTTTTCAACCTAGCGATGGAACTTTTAGTTCTCCTCATACGACAGAGTCCGGACATACAGGGAGCATGGATTGCGGGGCAGGAAATCAAATTGTCGGCATACGCGGATGATCTCCTTCTTTTCACCTTGCCTGACTCCGTTCCTAGGATATTGGAGCAGATAGGGCATTACTCGCGATACTCAGGGTATAAAATCAACTGGTCAAAGTCTGTGGCTTTTCCAATGAACAAATGGGTACATAAAGAGAGCCTTAGTAAATATCCATTTATATGGGAATCCGGTGCTGTGAAATATTTGGGTGTTCACTACCGCTACCCTTTTGAAGAAGTGGTTAAATGGAACGCCAAAGTGATCCTGACGCTGGCCCGAGAGTTAACCACAAAATGGTCTCCCCTAGTGTTGTCTTGGTGGGGACGATTAGAAACCGTGAAAATGATGATAGTTCCCAAGGTTAATTACATCCTGGAGATGCTGCCCTGTTATTTCCCAGCCCATGTTTATCAACAACTTGAGCGGGTGCTTCTGCAGTTCTTGTGGAAGAACAAAACACCGCGCATTGCAAAGGAGAAACTGAAACTCAGTCGGGAGCAGGGCGGTGTGAATTTCCCTAATTTTCAATCTTATCACCATGCTTTTCTCCTTAAGCAAGGGTCTCGTTGGTTAGAGACTCCGACTGCTGTGAGGCCGGTCTGGGTGGCCTTGGAGGAGAGGCTGCTGGCACCAATTCCGCTGGAATATGCCCCAGGGATGCAGCTTACATCTACTCCCGCGATTCCCCTTACCCTACTGGATACACTTAGAGCTTTTCAGATTTTTATAAAGGTCAGTGGCCCTGACAGCTGCTCTAGAGTCAAGCTGCCCATTTGGAATAACCCTATATTTAAAATCCAAAAGAAGCCCTTTGTTTGGAAGCAGTGGTGCATGCGTGGCATATGGATGGTGAGCCAGTTGCTGGCCGCCAATAGATGGAAATGTTTCAGGGACCTTCAACAGGAATTTGGCCTCCCGTTTACTTGTCATTTTCAGTGGTTGCAGCTTCGGCATTGTCTAACAGGAGCGGGAATAGATCCTAAGCAGGGTCTGGGAGTTCCAGGGGTTACTGAGATTCTTGGCGAAATTGTACAAGTGACGGGAATAGTGTCGCGGATTTATAAGAAATTAAACCTGTCCCCACTCACATTGATACAAAAGACACAGCAGAGGTGGGAACGGGAGACAGGGAAGAGGCTCACTGAACTTCAGTGGAGAAAATTTTGGTGTAAACAAGTACGAGTATCCAGGTCAGCTTCCCTCACTCAAACCCTTTTCTATTTCGCACACAACTGCTTTTATACACCGGTTAAATTAGCTCAGTGGGACAACACCCTTAGCCCTCTCTGCTGGACATGTGGTGCGGAGAAAGGCACTCTGTCACATATAGTTTATGAGTGCTCAGGGGTGCAGACCTATTGGAATTCGGTTTGGAAGCAAGTGCAACGCATTCTGAAGATCGACGAGCCTCTCTCTTGGCAGATCATAGGTCTCCGTTCCGCAGCTGATTTGCCTTCTCTGCCCAAGGAAGGTGCCTTTCTGCTGGATTTTATGATAGGAATAGCAATATGTTTAATTATCAGCAATTGGAAGTCCACAGCACTCCTTAATGTACATGAGTGGTGGAATCGTGTTTGTTTATATAGCCAATTTGAGCAGACCTCTGGTAGAACTCAGTTGCTATCTGGGAAACAACACCTCAAATGGCAATTATTAAATGATTTTGTTAAGGCTGCCAAACTATGATAATGTCTAAGAAAACCGAGGCTGAAGGGTTTCTCAACTTAAAGGTCTTGATCCTTAAACCCTGGAGGGGAGAGCTGGGGAGGGTGGGGGTGGGGGTTTTTTAGGGGTTTTCTCTCTTTCTCTCATTGTAGTTCTTGTGGTAGTTTGCTTTGCTTGTTTAGTAGTTTTTGTGTGCTATCTTGCTTTGTGTGTTTTGTTATTTGGATAATGAAAATAAAGTCTTTAAAAAAAAAAAAAGGCACAGGACAAACACAGAGGATGGAAACAAAACAAACTTTAAAAAAGCAAACTTTTATGCTTCAAAAAGGTTAGGACAAAAAAAGCTGGCCTAACTTTAGTCAGTTTAGCTTATGCGACCAGAGGCTGCATATCGCCACTGACCGGATATTCAATGCCATTGGCTGAATATGGCCCCAGAATTTAATAACCCAGTCAAAAACGTGAACAGCAGCAGGAAGAAATTCTTTATTGGATAACTCTTTTGGGATAAAAGCCTATAGCCCGACACAGGCCGTGTTTCGTCACCTTCTTCAGGGGCAGGCTAAAGTAAGAAGGTGACGAAACACGGCCTGTGTCGGGCTATAGGCTTTTATCCCAAAAGAGTTATCCAATAAAGAGTTTCTTCCTACTGCTGTCCACGTTTTTGACTGGGTTGTTGTGAGCACGTGGAATCGTGCGTTTGGTTGGCACCCAGAATTTAATATCCAGTTTTAAATTAAAGTGCCAATGGCCAGTCGCTTTAAGCGTACTGGCCACTACCACTGAAAATGCCCCCTATCATTTTTCTTCTTCTTAGAAACAAAAGTACCACTTACTGATTGAGAATTCATAGCTGTACCATGCTAACAGTTCAGTCAGAATGTGAGTGCCCTGCCAGATGGGCACTATGATGCCTCAGCCATTGACCCAACCTCCGATGCAGACACATCCTGGCCAAACCATTCTGTTTCAGGCCATACCCATAATCCTCTGCTCCTCATCATGCACATTTACAGACTAACTCTGGGAACAGCTTAGGCAATGTGAGGCACAGTGCAGAAGACCACAGAACTCTGGAGAGACACACACACACATACTCACATCACCACGCTGTGCAGAAGTGGAGATGGTTGGCATTCCTACCTGCCACTTTGGTCTTCATATCAGCCCAAGCATTGTTAATGTGCACTCTGACATTCACACCCATTCATTGTGATGGTACTATCAGCCTGCCTTTTCATTTTGCTGTGGATAGTATAGCCTGTCTGTGTGGCTGTACCCTTGCTGGCCAATTTATTGGGGATTGCACATGCTGCTGCTGTACCTGAACTGTAGGCTAAAGTTTGCCCACAGGCACATGCAATACATGACCTACATCCAGGTCTTGAACCTGTGACCTGCCACTCATATATGCACGGTTTTGTGTGCTGAGCCACAGTGCTGCTGTATGTGTACTGTAGTCCCTGAGACTGACATGTTTCCCATCAGACAGACCTTGGCACATGTTGCGATGCACACAGGACCAGGACATGGCTTTTGTCTGCTGCAGGCAGGTGCCACTGCACCCACCGCCAACACACCACACCATGCTGACATGCCAGCATGCAGTCAGTGAGGGTGGTATGCAGACCTGGCCCATCCAACATGTGGATTTGGCAGGTGCCTAGGGTGCCAGGTCTGTACTGGGGGGCAGAGGCACACATAGATTGCTATGCTGCTCCCCCAAACATCTGCCACTGCTGCAACCCCATCTCTGCCTGCCACCAATACATCTCGGGGGAGGAGGACAGCCGTAGCTGTGATATTTCCCCAGGTGACTGGATTCTGTAGCTACCTGTAGAGCTATAGCTGTTGTATGATCATGTGTTAAAGTCCTTTAATGCTGGGAACCCTAATGGCAAGAAAAACCTCATGGAAAGGGTTTATTTTTGAGGGGAGAGACCCTATTTAAATGTCTGCAGTGTGATGCACAGACAGGTCTGGAAGAGGGGCAGAGGCACATATTGGCAGTCACGCCATCCTCTCAACCATCTGCCACTGCTGTAGTTGGCTTCTGCCTAGGATGCCAGGAAATCTTGGTGCATCACTTTTCCGTAGCAGCAGCATATCTGTTTGCCGTCACTATTGATGAGGGATCATGACGGACATTACAGATGTGCTACCTGGCAGCTGCCTGATCTACCTTGCATATCAGCAAGTCCCACAGCATGATTGAAGTGCCACCTCCTTTGCTCCATTTGCACCATCAACATGGTGCCTTTTCATTCTTGCGCATTATGCTGTTGCTGCTACTGGAGAATTACTATCACTATCTTGGGCTCCCCTATTTGTGCATCATATTGCAAACATTTAGATAGGCTCTCTCCCCTCAAAATACACCCTTTCCACAAGTTGCCGTTAGGGTTCCCAGTATTAAAGGGCTTTAATACAGGATTGCACAACAGGCATTAAGGGAACACCCACTGTCAACACCCATTCTCTGCACTGTTCCCTCTAAGCTGTGCGCGTGTGCGTGCGCACACACCTCGCCGAGTGAGCGCACATATTTACAACAGAGCGCACAAAAATTACGGTTCTGATAGAAAACAACACAGACGTTCTTAAAATTGAAATGTTGTTGTGTATTTATGTTTTTCACAAGTTCTACAATATTTTCTAGTGCAATCAATGTGGAGTACATACTGTATTCTGACGTGTAGTCAAATTTTAAAGTATATAACTCCGAGTGTCGTTATGTGGTGCACAAAAATTTAACCTTCCTTCAAAAGCTGCACAGCTGATATTTTATGCGCACACAGCCTACAGAAAATTAGAGGGAACATTGATTCTCTGCCCCATTAATGCCCACTCCACCTACTGTTCCCTTAACACTGCAGGAGCCTTTAACGCTCGTTAATGCAGCTTTTTCTCAGTGTTAAGGGCACAAGGGTGCCGATAACAGGTGTTGATGGCACACTTGCTCTCTTACCACTCTTTACTAAACATACCCCTTAGGCTTTAAAATAATGTAAATCTATGTTTCTTTGGAGTGGAGGAATAGCCTAGTGGTTAGAGCAACTACCTAGTACCTAGAAGATCAAGGGTTCATTTCCCACTAGCACTCCTTGTGACTTTGGGCAAGTCACTTTACCCTCCATTGCCTCAGAAGAAAAGGCTGGCAATCTACTTCCAGTGATACATTGCCAAGAAAACCCAGAGGTAGCTGGGTCATTATGAGTCAACACTGACTTGATGGCACTAAAAAACAAAAATGCTTCTTTGAGAAACATGAGCTCTACCATATTTAAATTTTAGTAGACTACATTAGCAACTTGGAACACATATTTAATTCAAAAAATATATTTTGTTAACCACCATTATGAAATGTTTTTATTGGAGAGAAGGTGCACCATAGTTGTCCTCGTGATGTGACATTTTTGAAAGGACATCCAAGTGCAATCTTGAACGTCCAAGGCAAAACATCCCAAGAAGTGCCTGTAGCGGGCAACTTTGGGACGTCCACAGGGAGGGCTACTTATATGTCCTGGAAACGGTATTCTAGACAGAGGACACATCCTAGCCCACTAGCACGGCTGGCCCATCCATTGTGCAGGAATGTTGCCAGCACATGTCCTCGCACCTCGGGGGCCCCACACCTGCTTGCCTGTTTTCAGAGGGAGCCAGGGTGGCCTGAAGCCTAGTGCCCCGACTCATCTCTCCAGAGCGGAGAGAAAACTTTCCTTCTTTCCCATGGCTCTGTTAAAGTTGACCTGCCGGCGCACTGAGTATTGGGAGGGTAAACAAAGGCATTTCCTATCTTGCGCGAGACATATACACTTTGTCTCTACCTTGTTTCTCTTATCACCATCCTATCTCTGCTATCTATCCTGTCTATTATAACTTTTGGTGTTCTTTTCCTTTCAGCAGTCTCAAAATATTTACTATTGTAAACCGCTCTGATACTTCCAGTAAGAGCAGTATATTAAATTTTTCGATAAAGATAAATGGGGGCATTTCCTGTTTTATTTAAAAGGATTTGTATCCCGCTTTATCCTTGAATCAAAGCGGTGTTCACTGCAAACCAATCAAGTGGGATGGTGCGGGGGTGTGGGCATGCAGTGGTTGTAGGAGTAGTGTCTGTGAATGAGTGGAAGGGTACGTCTTGATTAGGGGGTGTACTATACTACAGGGTGAGCTATTTACAGTAGGCTATATACAATGGGGGAGGGGGGGCTGGCATTCAGCGTGCCAGCGGGTCAACTAACAGAGCCGTGGGAAAGAAGGAAATCACCATTCTTTCTCATGGCTCTGCAGAGGTGAGTCGGGGTGCAAGGCTTCAGGCCTTCCCAGCTTCCTCTACTACTACTGAGCATTTGTATAGTGCTACCAGTCGTACGCAGCGCTGCACAGACATATAAGAGACAATCCCTGCTCATCAGAGCTTACAATCTAATCAAAAACAAAACAATCTAGTCAAGACACAACAATCTAGTCAAAACACAACAATCTAGTCAAAACAAAATACAGAAGGTGTAAGCAGGGGTAAAACAAGGGACGGAAAGGAGATTAGGTGAGTCAAGATCCAAAAGCGGCAGCAAAGAGGTAAGCTTTCAACCTGAATTTGAAGAGGGTTAGAGAAGGTGCCTGGCATACAGACACAGGTAGTTTGTTCCAGGCGTAAGGTGCAGCAAGGTGAAAGGAGTGAAGTCTGGAGTTAGCAGTAGGAGAGAAGGGCACAGATAGAAGCAGTTGGCTAGAAGAGCGGAGCTCCCGAGTGGGGGTGTAAGGAAAGATAAGAGAAGAAAGGTACTGAGGAGCTGCAGAGTGAATGCATTTATAGGTCAGCAGGAGAAGCTTGAACTGGATGCGGAAATGGATAGGGAACCAGTGAAGTGACCTGAGAAGAGGAGTAATATGGGCATGATGAGGCTGGCAGAAGATTAGCCGTGCAGCGGAGTGTTGAACAGATTGAAGCGGAGACAGATGATTCAAAGGGAGACCATCAAGGAGTAGATTACAGTAGTCAAGACGGGAGGTGATTAAGGAGTGGATTAGCATTTTAGTAGTGTGTTCAGAGAGAAAGGGGCGGATTTTGCTAATGTTATAGAGAAAGAAATGGCAGGTCTTAGCTACAAGATGGAAATGTGTGGAGAAAGAGAGAGAGGAGTCAAAGATAACCCCCAGATTGCGGGCCGAGGAAACAGGAAGGAGTACAGAGCTATCCACAGAGGCTGAGAAAGGAGGAAGAGGAGGGGACATTTTAGGGGGAAAGTTAAGAAGTTCAGTCTTGGCTATGTTCACTTTCAAGCGGCGGTGAGACATCCAGGCAGCAATGTCAGAAAGGCAAGCAGAGATCTGGGTCCAGATTGCTGGAGAGAGTTCAGGCGTAGAGAGGTAGATCTGGGAGTCATCAGAACACAGATGATACTGAAAGCCATGGGAAGAGATAAGCGCACCAAGGGACTGGGTATACAGAGAGATAAGGAGCGGACCCAAGGGTGTTGAAAGAACTGAAATATGAGATTGCAGACCTGCTATTAGTAATCTGTGAACTATCATTAAATCATCTGTAATACCTTAAGATTGGAGGATGGCGAACATAACGCCAATTTTTAAAAAGAGTTCCAGGGGTGATCCGGGAAATTACAGACCGGTGAGCCTGACGTCAGTACCGGGAAAAATGGTAGAAACCATCATAAACAACAAAATTGCAGAACATGTAGATAGTCATGGCTTAATTGGAGACAGCCAGCATGGCTTTAGACAAGGAAGATCTTGTCTTAGTAATCTGTTATGGTTTTTTGAAGGTGTGAATAAACAGGTAGACAAAGGTGGGTCGGTTGATATAGTGTATTTGGACTTTCAGAAAGCCTTTGACAAGGTCCCTCATCAGAGACTTTTGGCAAAACTAATGAGTCATGGGATAGAAGGCAATATACTATTGTGGATCAGGAACTGGTTAAAAGATAGAAAGCAGAGGGTAGGGCTAAATGGCCAATTTTCCCAATGGAGAAAGGTGAATAGTGGTGTACCCCAGGAATCTGTGCTGGGTCTGCTGCTTTTTGACATATTCATAAACGACCTGGAAAAGGGAATAACAAGTGAGGTTATCAAATTTGCAGATGACACAAAACTATTTAAAGTTATTAAAACCCAAGAGGATTGTGAAAAATTGCAAGAGGATCTTGATAAATTGGAAGACTGGGCATCAAGAAGGCAGATGAAATTTAATGTGGACAAGTGCAAAGTTATGCACCTAGGGAAGAACAACCGAAACTATGGTTACACAATGCAAGGTTCCACATTAGGAACCACCACCCAGGAAAAAGATTTAGGCGTCATTGTGGATACCATGTTAAAACCCTCCACCTAGTGTGCAGCGGCGGCCAAGAGAGCAAATAGAATGCTAGGAAAGGAATGGAAAATAAAACAAAGGATATTATAATGCCTCTATATCGTTCCATGGTGAGACCGCACCTTGAATATTGTGTGCAATTCTGGTCCCCGTATCTTAAAAAGGATATAGCATTATTAGAAAAGGTTCAGAGAACAGCCACCAAAATGGTAAAGGGGATGGAAGAATACCCCTATGAAGAAAGGCTAAAATGTTAGGGCTCTTTAACCTGGAAAAGAGATGGCTGATGGAGACATGATAGAAGTCTATAAATTAATGAACGGAATGGAACAGGAAAACGTAGATCAATTGTTTACGTTATCAGAATATAGAAAGACTAGGGGACATGCAATGAAGCTACAGGGTAAACTATTTAAGACTAATAAAATAAAATATTGTTTCACTCAACATGTAATCAAACTCTGGAATTTGTTACCGGAGGATGTAGTAAAGGCTGTTAATGTAGTTGGGTTTAAAAAAGGTTTGGACAAGTTCCTGGAGGAAAGGTCCATAAACCATTATTAAGAAGGGACCCAGGATATCAATGCTTGACCCAGTACAAGCACTGTGGAACCTGTGTCTTTTGGGGAAACTGTTAGATACGTATGACCTAGACTGGCCACTTTTGGAAACAGGATACTGGGCTTGATGGACCTTGGTCTGACCCAGTATGGCATATCTTAAGACAGATCCTTGGGGTACACCAACTGGGAGCGGGGTAGCAGAGGAGGAGGAGCCACCAGAACACACACTGAAGGAGCGATGGGAGGATAGGAGGAGAACCAGGATAGTACAGAGCCCTTAAAGCCAAATTAGGACAGGATATTGAGGAGAAGGTTGTGGTCAACGGTGTCAAAAGCAGCAGAGAGGTCAAGAAGGAAGAGGACAGAGTACAGGCCCTTGGATTTTACCAGGAACAAGTCACTGGAGACTTTGACAAGAGCCATTTCAGTGGAGTGTAAAGGACGAAATCCAGACTGTAAAGGATCCAGGAGGGCATGAGAGGAGAGGAAGTTGAGGCAGCGGCGGTGAACCGCACGTTCAAGTAGTTTAGAAATGAATGGAAGGAGAGAGATGGGTTGATAATTAGAGGGACAGATGGGATCAAGTGAGGGTTTCTTGAGGAGAGGTGTGACCACAGCATGCTTGAAGTCTGCAGGGACAGTTGCAGTGGAGAGCGAAAGGTTGAGAATATGAGAGATGGAAGGGACAACGGTGGAGGAGATGGGGCTTAGGAGATGGGTGGGGATAGGATCAGAGAAGCAGGTGGTGAGTTTGGAGGAAGAAAGAAGGTGTGCAGTTTCCTCTTCAGAAGATCTCAGGGAAGGAAGAGAGGGTAGCAAGGGAAGGGGGGAGAGTTGGGAGTGGAGAGGAGGAGGAAGGGAAATAGCTGGGTTTGTGGGGAAATGAAGGGTGATCTTGTGGATTTTGTCATGGAAATAGTCAGCCAGGGTTTGGGCAGAGAGGGAGGGAGGGATCAGAGGTGGAGGCACTTTGAGGAGAGAGCTGAGAGTGGTAAAGAGACGGTGAGGATCAGAGGCAAGAGAGTTAGTCAGATGGACATAGTAGTCTTGTTTGGCAAGAGCTATGGCTGACTTGAAAGAGACAAGCATGAATTTGAAGTGTAGAAAATCTTCAGGGGAGCGGGTTTTGAGCCAAGCATGCTCAGCGGAACGGGCACAGAGTGTAGGTAGCGGGTAGTGGGTGAAAGCCAGGGCTGGGGTTCAGAACATCTCACAGGACGTGGGGTGGGTGGAGCTAGAGCATCCAAAGCTGAGGAGAGTGCAGCATTATAGGAAGTTACTGCCTCGTCAATAGACTTGGATGACAAAGTGGAAGAAAGAGATGGAGAAATGGTGGAAGAGAGAGCCAAGGGTTCGATAGCATGAAGGTTTCTAAATAGGTTGGAGGAGACAGGACGAGGCTGAGGTAATGGGAGATGAAGATTAAAGCTTAAAAGGTGATGTAAGATAAAGGAAGAACTGAGCTACGGACGTTTGAGAGTAAGGAACTAGAGAAAAATATCAGGTCCTGGCAGTGGCCATGCTGGTGAGTGGGGGCACTGGAACAAAGTTGGAGGTCAAATGAGGAGGTGAGGGAGAGGAGCTTTAAAGCATGAGGATCAGAGGGGTTATCCTCTGAAGACAGGCAAGCAGGCGCAAGGCTCTTCTGGGGGGAGCGGGGGTGCCAAGACTGGAAATGGGCTGATCGGAGTGGGTTAGGATTGGTAATGGTCTGATGGGGGGGGGGAGCTAGGACAGAAAATGGGTTGATCAGTTGGCTTGGACTGGAAATGGGCTGATTAGAGAGAGCTAGGACTGGAAAAGGGCTGATTAGGGGGCTAGCACTGGAAATGGTTTGATGGGGAGCTAGGATTGAGAATAGGCTGATGGGGGGAGGCTAGTAATGGAAATGGACTGATTGGGGGGGCTAGGACTGTAAATGAGCTGTTTGGGGGGGTCTAGCACTAGAAATAGGCTGATGGGGGGCTAGGACTGGAAATGGGCTGATTGGGGGGCTAGGACTGGAATAGGCTGATGGGGGAGGGGAGGAGAGATTTGCTGGTCTTGGAAGAAGATTGTGGGCTAGGACTGCAAATGGGCTGATGCAGGAGGATGGGAGACTGGGACTGGAAGGCACTGTTCCATCTAAGCTGTGCGCATGTGCGCGCGCACACACCTCGCCGAGCGAGCGCACATACTTTACAACAGAGCGCACAAAAATTACAGTTCTGATTCTGATAGAAAACAACACAGACGTCTTAAAATTTAAAAGTTGTGATTGTAATTACTAGAAATTTTCCGCTTCATTTAGTAATCGTCTATTTTCATTTAATTTGATCAAAATCAATGTGGTATACATACTGTATTCTGACGTGTAGTCAAATTTTAAAGTATATAACTCCAAGAGTCATTATCTGGCGCACAAAAATTTAACCTTCCTTCAAAAGCTGCACACAGCTGATATTTTAAGCGCACACAGCCTACAGAAAATTAGAGCGAACATTGCTGGAAGGGAGCAGATGCTGAGAGGGGCTGGAACAAGAAGGCAACTGATGTTGGGGGAGGACTAGAAGGAGATGGGGCTGGTGAGAGAAAAAAAAAGCTGGGGGAGTGAGGATGGAGTGGGGAAAAGATATTTTGTGAGGGAGGGAAGGAAAATCTATGATTGGCCAGGTATTGCGAGAGAAAATGGGGATTGAGGATGGAAGGGTGAAATTTGAGCGGATGAAAAAGTAATAAACAAAGAAATGGAGGAAAGACCAAAAGGGGAAAGATCAGTATGTTAGAGCAGATATAGAGAGAAAATGGAAAAAACCAGAAGACAGAAGAAAGGACAAATGAACAACAGACAATGGAGAGTTAGCAGAAGACATGAAGAAACCAGAAGAAAGCAACTGGAGCAATTATGACTGAAAAATAAAATGTCCAAACAACAAAGGTAGAAAATACTTTTTTATTTTGAATTTATTAACTACTACTACTACTACTGAGCATTTGTATAGCACTACAAGACATAGCAGCACTGCACAGACATGTAAGAGACAGTCTCTGCTCATCAGAGCTTACAATCTAGTCAAGACAGACAACACAAGGGAAACACAAGGAGATCAGGGGAGTCAAGATCCATAAGCGGCAGTGTAGAGGTGAGTTTTCAGCCTGGATTTGAAAAGGGTCAAAGAAGGCACCTGACGTATTGACTCTGGTATTTTGTTCCAAGCGTAAGGTGCAGCAAGGTGAAAGGAGTGAAGTCTGGAGTTAGCAACAGAAGAAAAGGACACAGATAGAAGCAATTTGCCAGCAGAGCGGAGTTCCCAAGAGGGGGTGTAGGGAGAGATAAGCGAGGAAAGGTAGTGAGGAGTGCAGATTGAATGCACTTATAGGACAGCAGGAGAAGTTTGAACTGGATGCAGAAATGGATAGGGAGCCAATGAAGTGACTTGAGAAGAAGGGTAATATGGGCATGACAAGGCTGGCAGAAGATTAGCCACCCAGCAGAGTGTTGAACAGATTGAAGGGGAGAGAGATGATTCAAAGGGAGACCAGCAAGGAGTAGGTTACAATAGTCAAGACGGGAGGTGATTAAGGAGTGGATAAGCATCTTAGTAGTATGTTCAGAAAGGAATGGGTGGATTTTGTTGATGTTATAGAGAAAGAAATGTCAGGTCTTAGCTATCAGATGGATGTGTGTGGAGAAAGAGAGAGAGAAGTCAAAGACAACCCCAAGGTTGCAAGCCGAGGAAACAGGGAGGAGTAGAGAGTTATACACAGAGACTGAGAAAGAAGGACGAGGAGAGGAGGTTTTAGGGGGAAAATAAGAAGCTCCATTTTGGCCATGTTCAATTTCAAGCAGCGGTGAGACATCCAAGCAGCAATGTCAGAAAGGCAGGCAGAGATCCGGGTCTGGACTGCCAGAGAGATTTCAGGTGTAGAGAGGTAGATCTAAGAGTCATCAGCATAAAGATTGTACTGAAAGCCATGGGAAGAGATGAGCGCACTAAGGGACTGGGTATAGAGAGAGAAAAGGAACAGACCAAAGACAGATCCTTGAGGTACACCAACTGAGAGCGGGATAGCAGCAGAGGAGGATCCACCAGAACAAACACTGAAAGAGTGATGGGAGAGAAGAGGAGAACCAGGATAGTACAGAGCCCTTAAAACCATGTGAGGACAGGATATCAAGGAGAAGGTTGTGGTCAACAGGGTCAAAAGCAGCAGATGAAGACAGATTTTATTTATTTATTTATTTATTTATAGTCTCTTTTATACCGCGCTATTCAGCATCAGCGCGGTTTACAGTAAACAATGAACACCACATTTCCAATAGTACTTTGTGTTTACATATGAACAGGAAATTCAACTTGGCTAACAGGGGAACTATATACAATAACAATATATACAATTCACAGACTAGTATATAGTCATGTATAACTTGTACACCTTGGCAACTAATTCCGTACAAATTGTATATAACCATGTATAGTCTGTACACCTTGGCAACTAATTCTGTACAAATTGTATATATGGGGCCCTCCCCTAATCTACTGAAATCAAATGTATACCTTGATCTGTGTGCTTTAATCAAATATGTATCGTATCCAAATGCTTGTCCCGTGTTACGTAATCATTGACTAATCAAAATGTAAAACTGAAATCTCAATGTACCGTACAATACATTATGATTCTGTAAAGTAAACCGCTGCTGATCGTAGGAAGCAGCGGTATACAAGTGTTTACTAAATAAATAAATAAATAAAATAAATAGTCATGTGTCAGATGAAGGATGAAGACAGAGTAAAGGCCCTTGGATTTTGCCAGGAAGAAGTCACTGGAGACTTTGGCAAGAGCCGTTTCAGTAGAGTGTAAAGGACAAAAGCCAGATTGTAAATGATCTAAGAGGGCTTGAGGAGAAAAAGTCAAGGCAACAGCAGTGAAACGCACATTCAAGTAGTTTAGAAATGAAGGGGAGGAGGGAGATGGGTCGATAATTAGAAGGACAGGTAGGATCAAGAGAGGGTTTCTTGAGGAGAGGTGTAACTACAGCATGTTTGAAGGCTGCAGGGACAGTTGCACTGTTGGATATGGCATGGGCAGAGCGAGAGCATCCAGAGCAGAGAAGATTGCAGCATTATAGGAAGCTACTGCTTCATCAACAGACTTGGATGACATAGTGGAGGAAAGAGACATTGAAACAGTGGAGGAGAGAACCAAAGGGTCAATGGCACGAAGATTTCCAAAGAAGTTGAAGGAGACAGGACGAAGTTGAGGCAGCGAGTGATGAAAAGTGAGCTTAGCAGGTGATGGTCAGATAGGGAAGAACTAAGGTACAGAAATTTGAGGATAAGCAATTAGAGAAAAATACAATATCAAGGCAGTGGCCATGCTGGTGAGTGGAGGCGGTAGAGCAAAGCTGGAAGTCGAATGAGGAGGTAAGGGAAAGGAATTTGAAAGCATAAGGACCAGAGGGGTTATAAACATGAATGTTAAAATCCTCAAGAATAAGTGGGGGGGAAGAGGAATCCAGAAAGAAGGAAAGCCACGAGTCAAAGTCAGTGAGAAAGGTAAAAATAGACTTGTCAGGAAGTCGATTATCAGCTACTCAGAGAGGTAGTGGAGTGAAAAGGCAGATGGAGTGGACTTCAAAGGAGGAAAAGGAGTGAGACTGAGGCAGCAGGAGGGATTGGAATTGGCAGAAAGGAGAAAGTAGAAGCGCAACACCACCACCATGGCCAGTGGGACGAGGCGCGTGGGAGAAATGATAACCATCATGATAGAAAGCAGTGACAGATGCAGTGTCTTCTGGGAGGAGTCAGGTCTCAGAGCAAAAAGATGGACAGCATTAGAGATAAAGAGATCATGAGTAAAAGCAAGTTTATTAGAGATGGAGTGTGCGTTCCACAAAGCACATGAGAAAGAGAGAAAGGAAGGGAAAGCAGAGGGATATGAATAAGATTAGAGGTGTTGCATGAAGATCTCTTCTCAGAGTGTGACAAAAGTCTAGGGGAGCCAGGGTTGGGGTTGATATCTCCAGTTGAGAGAAGGAGAAGGAGTAGACGAGTAGGGGGGCAGAGAGGAGACAGTACGGTGGAAATGAGGGTGAGGCTCCCCTAGAGAGAGAAGAGATGGCTGAATGAGAGGAGAAAGTGATAAAGCTCAAGAGCTGATGACAGGGTAGAGGACAGGATGGAGGGGGAAGTGAGGATGATTAAAGGGAGATAAGGAGGGGAGGGAAATATGTCAACTCTGGGAAACGTGCATCGCTAACATCTTTGCGTTTTGTTTAGTTAGAAGAAGAAATTAATTTATAGTTTTATTTCTCCAGTGTTGTTCTACTGTCCAAGTTTGGCTTTTGAGCTTCCCAGTTTAATTATTGTCTTCATATTTCTAAATTGTGATCCCTTTTTCTAGTTTCGGTAATGGTCTATGTTTTACATGTGTAACCAAGCTGCGGTATTCTGTTCATGTATTTCCATGTGACCCAATCCCACTTGTTCTCTTTCCCCAGTAGAAGCTGTATTGGTATTCTCTGAGACTGGTTAATATTTACAGTGTTTGATAGGTAGGGTTTGGTGCTTTATGAGTTCTGGTAGTGCTGTTACGATATGGTGGGTTTGCTATCGGTTCTAAATGAACAGGTTTTATGGTACTTCCTAATATGCCTAGCTGTTGGCACTGGAGCATAGTAACATACATACATAGTAACATCATATAAGATGGCAGATAAAGACCAGTATGGTCCATCTAGTCTGCCTAGCAAGGCAGCAAGAGTAGGTGCACCTGCCGCTCCGTGCAGGTTACCCCTCCCCATGCCTTTGTTTAGGGGTGTAGGTCACCCCTATTTGTTGAGATATAAGAGAGTTTATGTTTATTTTGATTTTATCCTGTTGCTATAAAAGGGATCCACTGTGTCTGTTCCATGCCATTTTGAATTCTCTCATTGTATTTGCCCCCACCACTTTAATCGGGGGGGGGGGGGAGCATTCCAAGCATCCACCACCCTTTCAGTGAAAAAGTATTTCCTGACATTGCCTTTCAGTTTACCCCCTTGCAGCTTTATGTTATGCCCTCTAGTTTTACAGCTTCCCCGTCTTTGGAAGAGGTTTGTTTGTTCATTAATACTCTTTAAGTATTTAAAGGTCTGAATCATATCTCCCCTGTCCCTCCACTCCTCCAGAGTGTACATATTTAGGTTCTCAGGAGGTCTCTTCTCATACATCTTCTGATGCAGGCTCCAAATCATTTTGGTTGCCTTCCCTGAACTGCTTCCAGCCTTTTTATATCCTTTGTGAGATATATCTCCAAAACTGAAAACAATATTCCAAATGAGGCCTCACCAGCGACTTGTACAATGGCATTAGTATCTCTTCCTTTCTGCTGGTAATTCCTCTCTGTAAGCAACCCAGCATCCTTTTGGCTTTTGCCACCACCCTGTCACACTGTTTCGCCACCCTGAAATCCTCAGAAACAATCACTCCTTCTCCTGGTCCATGCACACCAACCTCTCGCCCCCTATCGCATACAATTCCCTTGGATTTCTGCTTCCCAAGTGCACGGTTGGCATGCAGGGAGTATAGTAATCTAGAAATCTGGTCATCTTTCTTTATCCTCACTGCCCATACAAATGGTATTCAGACACTCATTAAGAGGCATGTTAAAAGTTAATGTGTGCTAAGTGCAGCAACACCCATTTATTTATTTTGGTGCCTTTTTTTTTTGTGCCATCAAGTCAGTGCTGACTCCTACCGACCCAGCTGCCTCTGGGTTTTCTTGGCAATGTATCACCAGAAGTAGATTGTCAAGCCTTTTCTTCCACAGCAATGGAGGGTAAAGTCACTTGCCCAAAGTCACAAGGAGTGCCAGTGGGAATCGAGCCCTTGATCTCATGCCCCTAAGTCATTGCCAGGACAAAAGAGAGGCTTATGAAAGGCTCCTTTGAAAGTTGCCTAAAAGTTTAGTTGGCGGCATATACATTTTAAAATAAAATTAATTTAATTTATGCAAATAGGGCCAGTGGATAGGCAAATGAGTCCCTACAATGAGTCTATGTACTTGGCCCCGCTCCACCCATGGGGGAGACTGACCGCCAGACTGAAAGTATAGAGGTTTACCAGCACTACAACCTGTGATGAGGAAGCTGCCCAGAGCCTAGAGAATACTGATAAAGGAAGGGAATTTACCCTAATCAAGGGACCTGTTTTGCAGGTTACAGAAATAAAACTGCATATTTACCTAGAAGACCGGTTATTCCAAGCTGCAGTGGCCTGCAGAGAGCCTCTAGTGGAGATGAGATGCAAGAGTATAAGCCCAGATGGAGAAACCCTTACGTCACTCCTAATTACTCAGCTGCCAGGAGAGAGTTTAATCATCAACACCTGGGGAGTGCTAGGGAGGGTTGGAAACTGGGAACTTTAAAACTAGAACAGAATATGCAGAGAGACAAGGAGGGAGCAAGCTTGAGCCTGGGCGACGAGGAGAGCGAGGAGGCAATCCTGAGAGGAGGCTTGAAGGCAAGCCTGGTCGGGCCCGCGCCTGAGGGCCTCGCCAGAGGGCCCTTTGGCGTGGCCCTTAGGCGGGGCACGTATCAGTGCTGAGCAAAGTGCAAGAAGCCATTGTGTTTGAGGTCACAGAGGCCTATAGAAAAGAAACGACGCCGCACCGAGACAGCCCTTTGTCCACAACTACAGTCATCGTTACCGTCTCCATTGTTTATGCTGATCACAGTCCATGAAGAAATCTGCAACATAACGAAAACCAGCAGCCACTCTCAAGTCCAGCTATTCTCTAAATAGACTGTCATTTATGATAACCCGTATAAGCACAGCAGTATCCCGACTGCCCGGCGGGCTTGAAACTAACATCATCAACATCATCTGAAAAGATCTCCGTCTTCTTCAAACCTCCAGCTGGAGCGCACCCATGGCAGACCTCGCTCTCACACTGAACCAAGCCACCTACCGATCACAGCAAGTATACCACTTCTAAAACACTGGCTAAAATGAGTCTTCCAGCACACCCATCTAAGCCAATATCAATATTCTCCTATGGTCACACATATCCTATGATCTGTAGCCTCATATACTGTTGTCAGTAGCCTATATAACTTTGTTGATAGTACCTATACCATTGTCAATAGCCTATATAACACTGTCAATAGCTTCTTATACTGTATAACATTGTTGATAGTACTCATACTGTTGTCAGTAGACTATATAACACGGTCAATAGCTTCTTATACTGTTGTCAGTAGCATCATATACCGTTGTCCATTGCCATACTGTTTTGTGTCTCACTACCGTACTCTCTGTCCTGCTATTGCACTATACTGCAGTATATCTACAGTACTTCGCACACAACAGGAACTCGCAAAATGGCCCTCCAGCTCTTCGCCCTTATCAGCTTTTTCCTACTGACTCACTGGCTTGGAACCTCCCAAGCCCTTTACATATCTCATGGAAATATCCCCATCTTAAATAGCCATGGAAAAAGGTGGTCTGGACCTCCATACTCCCACCCAGGAAATGACACCTACACACGCCGCTCCCATTTGATACACATAGCACTCCAGCTGCCCAATACACCCACCCAGGAAGAACCTCCGAACTACCGACCCCTAAGATGTGCCATCATAAATGCGCGTTCTATTCGCAAAAAGTGGCCTGTGGTTCTTGAAACAATTTCCCGCTATGACCTAGAGATACTCATGATCACAGAAACCTGGCTATCAGCTGAAGATAATGTTCTCATCAACCAACTTCTACCACCACCCAATTTCGCCATACACACAAGACATAGAGAAAACAAAAAAGGAGGAGGGGTGCTCATAGTCTCCAAATCGGACCTTAACTTCCACATAACAGATTCCTCTAGCTCAAGCAATCTAGACATACTCTCCATTACAAACCAGCAAATCTCCCTCAACCTCTTATACAGGACACCGTCCACGTCTCCAGATGACCTCCCAACCATTATTGACCTTACTGCCAGCACCCTCAATCCCAATAAACCAAATTGGATAATGGGTGACTTCAATCTCCCATCGTTATCCCAAAACCACGCAATTGCCTTCCTTGGTGCTATGGAAGACCTGGGACTCAAGCAAATTATCAATAAACCCACTCATATAAAGGGAAACATTCTGGATTTGGTATTTGCTCCTCAGACAGTCATTCAACAAAACCACAACCTACCAATATCAATCGTTGATGTACCCTGGTCAGACCACAAACTGATCATTTTCCAGATCCCCATCATCAATGAGAAGCTGCACAGAAGCCAAAACATGCACAGCACATCACGGACGCCCACAAGAAGATTTAGACCATTTAACAGAGAACACATCTTGGCTGAGACCCAATCACTCCTCAACAAAACCACACCAGACCTCGACGAACTAATCACCTCCTGGAACTCCAATCTGCATGCCATATCACAACCTCCAATTTCCAATAACACAAAGAGGAGAAAAAGAAGCACCGCCCCATGGTTCTCTCCTGAATTGCGAGCCTCTCTGACTCAACTCCGCAGACTGGAACGCCGCTGGCGCAGATCACTTTCCACTGAAGATCAGACCGCCTACCGTACTCACCTCTCCACACACCGTGAAGCAATCACAACCACAATGAAACAATATCACACAGACACCCTAAAGAGATCACTGAATAAACCACGTGACCTCTTCAACCTGGTCAAATCCCTCTCAAAGGAACCTTCTCCCGAACAACACAGTGAGATTCATCCACAGAAATTCGCTGACTACATGCAATCCAAGATAGTGCAAACTAACAAGGTGTCAACAGTCCCGTTCCAAGAACCAACGAATGCAACCCCACTAAATAACTTCTCTACACCATCCACTAAATGCATCGAGGACACCATAGCATCTCTCAATACCTCCACTGCACAAACGGACCCATGCCCAGCTTTTTGGATTAAGGAGCTACGTTGTGCGTTCAGCCCCTTCATTGCAAATCTAATGAACCTCTCATTCACAACAGGGTACTTCCCTGCAGCACTCAAGCAGACTTCCATCAGGCCACTTTTAAAAAACCCCAAGCTAGACCCACAAAAGGTCGAATCTTATAGGCCTATAGCTAGCATTCCCCTCTTAGCCAAGATAATTGAGAAGGAGGCACAACGGCAAATCCAAGATCATATAGACACCACAGCGCCCCTAGATCACTGCCAACATGGGTTCAGAGAATATCATGGGGTCGAGACCCTTCTCACGAACCTATTCAACGACATTATCACAGGCATTAACAACATCCGACAAGGATTTGTACTCGTCTTCTTAGACATCGCTGCGGCGTTCGACTCAGTAAGCCACGAAATTCTCCTCGGACGACTGAAAGAGAAAGGTATCTGCAACAGTGCATTAGAATGGTGCAACTCTTACCTGGATGGTAGATGGCAATATGTGAAGTCCGGTACAGAAGAGTCAAAACGCTTCCATCAAAAGCAAGGTGTGCCTCAAGGTTCCTCATTGTCTTCCCTACTATTTAACATATACATGCAGCCCATCTGCGACATCATAAGATCTTTCAAAGTCAACTGCTTGATATACGCAGATGACATTCTCTTATATATGCCTTTCTCCACAACTCAATTAGACCTGGCACCGTTGGTAGACTGCCTCAATTCGGTCTCAGAGTGGCTCCAATCACAAAACCTTCGCATTCAACATAAAAAAACAGAGGTGCTCTTCATCTCCAAAGACCCCAACTTCACCCCTCCAGCCCACGTCAGTGTCAAGGAAGCTGACCTACAAGCTAAAGAAACAATAAGATACCTTGGAGTTACATTGGACCAACGTCTGGATATGAAACATCACATAAATAACATAGTCAAAGCTGTATACTTCAAAATACGCTCGCTTAGGCATATGCGCTCCATGTTGGACCCTGATGACTTCCGAACCATATACCAAGCACTAATCCTGCCACACTTCGACTTTGCAAATGCCATATTACAAGGTCTCCCTCAATCCACTCTTAGCCCATTACAGATGGCCATGAATGCCGCAGCAAGAGTCCTCTACGGAGCCTCCAGAAGCGACCACGTAACTCCCATTCTTAAACAGCTTCACTGGCTCCCCATCCATGGGAGGATCATCTTTAAAACCCTAGTCCTATCATTCAAGGCAATCAAGGGTATCTCATCCTCCTCACTCACAGATCTGATTCACACAGTACCCCCCAACAGATCCAGAAGAACATCAGCCGTAAACCTACTGACAACCTCGAAGGCGTTGACAAAGTGCAACATGACAACCTCAAACAGAGCCTTCAGTTTCTATGTACCCAAATGCTGGAACGCTCTACCCTCCGACATAAGGGCCATTACTGACCTACTCCAGTTCAGGAAGGCACTCAAATACCACCTCTCTTCCTTCAATACTACCCTACCAGCAATTGAACCAGAGGAAGTGACCCACTCATGAACACACCATGCCGTTCTTGATATTATTAAGACTCTATTCTGTTCTATGTAATTATCTCTTGTATATAGTTTACCCCGGTTCTCCAAGTTTGTACTCCTGTTCGATGTAAACCAAACAGCTTGTTGTTATGGTCTTTATGTTATAATGTAAACCGCGCTGATGCCGAATAGTGCGGTATATAAGAACTTGTAATAAATAAATAAATAAGCGCAAGAGCAAGGAAAGAGGAGCTCTGAGAGATTCAGGTTCTTGGAGAGATTCTTGGGAGAAGCCAGCTTCAAGGGATTGGGGAAATCCAAAGGCTTGGAGAACTGCAGCTAGGAACCCTAAGAAGAGGTATGGAGCAGATGCCCTGAGGTCCAGGAATATAGACTGGAGGACAGGTTATAAAAGCTCCAATACATACTGGCCAGAATATTGGAGAGGACAGACCAATGCCAGCTTTAACCCAGGTATGAACTATGAATGTTTATCTAACCTAAAGCAAGGCAGAGTGTTTAGACACAGTTCCTGTCCTATTGAAGGTCAGTTAGTAAAGCCCTCTGATCCAGCTCCTGATATAGAGCCAATGCAAGTAGAAGAACAGGCTATACTTACAGAGGAAGACGATAATCTCATGGACTGTTCTTTATGCAAGGTTGCTAGCACAGAGAAATCCTGAAAGTGGGATCAAACATCAAAAGGGAAACGTTCTGATAACTGGCACTGAAGGTTTGTGTAAATACTTGTGCAGAGTAGAAGAGCTATTGATTGAGGCTTGTTAGCCAGCTGGTGTCAGAGCAGCACACAGCTCAGGCTATGCACACGTTGGATACAGAAGTGCTTTAAATGTGAAAAGGAAAGCTGTTTTTGGTGAAGAAGCTTTTAGTTTTGGTTTTCATTTACTCCAGCCCTGCTGAGCAGGTGTGTCAGCAGTGACTGAGAAGGACTTTCTGTTGTTATGGACTTTACAAGCTACTTGCTTTATCCTTCAGTTGTATTATTGTTTTGAATATAAAAATCCTGGAAAATACATCCTAAGGTGTTACCAAATAGAATCTGTGTGCATCTGTGGAGTGGAGGAGTGGCCTAGTGGTTGGGGCAAGGTACTTCAGGCCGGAAGGGGCAAGGTACTTCAGGCCGGAAGGTCGGTGGTTCAAATCCCACTAGAGGACAGCAACCTTGGGCCGGAAGGACTGGGGTTTCTAGTCCCACAGGTGCTCCTTGTGGTCTTGGGCAAGCCACTTAACCCTCCATAGCCCATGTTCCCTGTAAAATAGTTATCTCCAAGTTATAATGCCCTGTTCAATGTAATTTCAGTTTGTTCAATGTAAACCGCACTGATGCAGAATAGCGCGGTATATAAGAGAATGTAAATAAATAAAATAAATAAAATCTGGATTTACCTCATAAATAAATATTCTGTTACTGCCTTACACTCGAGCCAACTACATTCTCTTCATTTACCTCAAAGGCAAGCACCGCATGACTGGACTACCAGTACCATAATCCTCTGCAAGATAGCCAGTCTGGAACATTGCTTAATTGAGGAACTCTATCTAACAAGCACGCCCCTCCATAAACATGTAAGGGGCTATGGGCGTGACAGATCACACAACATGTGTCCCCATTTCTTAGCCAAATTCTTTACAATTGTGGACAGTACTGGGGATAGCAGGGGACCATCTTTTCTATACCCTACAGATGTTTTGCTATATAATGAGCCCTTTCCCAATGTCTGCTTGTGCCCTAGGGCAGGTTTAGACCTAGACAAGGGCCAGGATATATACAGTATTTCTAAGATCGGTCATGGATGTCCAAGTGCTTGGGAATGCCCTGGATGTGCTTCCACCACAGCCCTGTCCCAACATGGACCTCCTCACGCCGGAGACGTCTCTAAAACCGGTTTCTAAAATGACTCCAGGGATGTGTTCCTGATTTGGACATCTATGTGCCCATTTTTGGACGTCCACAGCATGAACAGAGCTTCTAAAATAACCCCCTATAGAGACAGTTTCAAATAAATTCTCACACCTTTCTTTTGTGTTTGATGCCTTCAGATAAATGGATAAAACATGCCACAGCTTCCTACAGATTTAAAGGCATTTTCTTCCTCGACCAGTATGAACAGCTGCTACTCTGTTTACTGCATTATCTAGGATATGGCTGTGTTTGGGTAATTGGTTTTTTTTATGCAGCAACTGTTTTACATGCTGAAAAAGCAAATGGCCACACATGCAAACAGTTATTGGTGTACTGCTGATTATAGTTCTTTGTGCTTTAAAAAGAAGGATGGAACGCAGTGGATTAATTTAGCTCCAGAAAGAAACTTGTGCTGGTCTGTTAAAGAAAATGCTACTTGTTAAGGAGACAGGAAAAGTGTATAGGTACTATTAACTCCTGCAGAAAATTGATTCCAGCTACCCTTCCAATGGAAGATAAAATGCATTTGATGACTGAATTTGCTTCACTTGGCAGCTAAATGGAGGATCATTTCTCCAGATTATAGAAAAATGCATCATACCATTAAGAATACGTATATGCCAAATGACATTGCTTGCAGGAGTACTTGCCACTGATTCCTTCTGACTAACCCCTTTTAGTGAAAACTTCTAGTAGGAGTTAGCAATTCAAGACATTTGTCTCAGGCCTCTCATTGTATAATAAATGGAACAGGGTTGTTAGTTCTACCCAAATATGGCGCACTAAAATATTTTAGGTTGAGAAGTGTGAAGGAGATGGCATCATTCCATTATAATAATTTAACAACTATTTTTGTAGTGAAATTGTTTTTACGCCCACTGTTTGAAATACCAAAGTTTTATAAAATGATTGTTATATATTGTAACTAATGTGTCAGTCATATATATGTTTTTTAATATTCATACATTTTGCATAGTAAATTCAGTCAGGAGAAAATAAATATATACATATTAACCCAAGTGTTGACAATCTAGGAGCCAGCCTAAAATTTAGGAACCAGCTGCTAAGACCTAGGTCACAGTACACACCGCACCCCCTCCCAGCCCCCAAAAAGGTGTATTGCAGTTCTTTTTTTAGGGTACAATTTACTAAGGGGCATGTTTACTAGGCGGCATTAACATAACCGGCGTTAAGTGCAACACTGATGTTACCGATGCCATATAAGGATGTGGGCGGTACGGCGTTAAGGTAGCCATGGGCAATTTACCACATGGTACAGGGTGCCCTGGCCACATAACGTGTGATATAGGGTGCCTTGGCCAAATACCATGTGGAACAGGGCGCCCTGGCCACTTACCGCACGGTACCATGTCATGCGACAAGCATCAATGTGCCAAAGGTCTACAAGGGCTGCAACCTAAGGTGCCCTGACAGGAGAAGATGCCCTGAGGGATGAAGACATATGGTGCCCCAAGATTGATGGATTTACAAGTGTTAGGTGATAGATCTTTGAAAGCTGATATTGTAGTCGGTAAGTGGGATGTGAGGCACAGCCAATGTCACGCACACATACTATTAAATTGGCTGGATTGAAAACAGCATGCATAAAATAGCTAACATGGAATATATGCAAGGGTGCCCGGGTCTGGACTGAACCTGCACCCTTTTGGATGGTATGTTCACCAGGGCAGAATGGAAAAAACACGAAGAAAGAACATGTGTGAATTGAACTGGCCCTCTGTGGTGTCCAAACACAGTGCACAAACAACTATGCTAACACTGCATGCCAACTGCTCTGCCTGGAATTATGAAGAAAGGGTCCCTATGTATCTGATAACAATGTAGAAGGAGATTAATAGAAACACATCACCCCTGTAGGGTGTGATTGTGTGTAAAATATCTCTGCGATGGAGTCCCACACAGACACCCACAGTCAGGGCTCAGTCTGCCAAGACTGTGCACTGTGCGGGTCATGCATCTGCTGCATTCAGATTACCAACACACACCAATGTGCCACAGCTGATTCTGCGCTCTGTGCATGATGGGTAGCCTGGATGGAGTGCACAATGTATTGCACACTGAAGAGATGCAAAGGTGTTTGGTGCAGTGCTGAAACTGCAGCCCTTTGTATGGTATTTTCAGCAGTACACAAGGAAAAAAATGGAAAGCAACCTGGGGGAATTAAACCAGCTCCTTAGTGTGTCCAAACGCATGTCTGTAATGTGACGCCTTCCACCGCTCTCACCGCACTGCCCCTAGGGGTGGCACGGCAGATTGTCTCTGTTTGATCACTTATAGTGCTATTTAGTATAGACACTTGCCTAATGAGAGACGGTGGATCACCTCCTTAATTGTAGTTGTGGTTTGCTTTTGTTAGCAGTCCGAATAGAAGGAGCACAGGACAATTTATAACATAAATTGCTTTTATTTTTATTTTCTGTAAGGAAATCATTCGTGGCAAAATTCCAGAAAGGGAAAACACATTCAACCAAAGTATAGGATTCTTCTCCAAAATGTGCAAGGTGAATTTCTTCCATAAACTTCTCAACCTTGATAGCAGTATTTTCTAGTATTTACAAACGCAGTAGAAATATCTTTGTGCATTACTCACAAACTTTGGCAATATGAAAGCTTCACTTTCCTTGCTGACTTCAAGTTTAAACATCACTCAGAGTGCTACCTCTTAGCTTTTACCACTAGCTTTCTCAGCTGACGTTACAGCAGCAATAAAACTAGCTAGGCTTTCACATGAGGTTTCTCTTATCCACTTGTCTGCTTTCCAAGCATACAATGATATCTGACTCCTGACGTCTTCTTACTTGTTTCATACAGCATAAAGGAAAAGCTTTATACATTAGACACACACAAACCGCAATCCATCGATTCAGCAGAGGACATTGATTTATCAGAGAGACAGTCCACGTCCATTTCCGTTGGGGAATTGTATGGCTCTGAACTTGGGGTAATCTCTGGTTTAACCTGTTGTATGTTCTTCAGAAGCTTACAAAGGTTTCTCCACTTTAGCTCACGGTTCCCCTCTGTAACTGGGTTTGAACCTTTTGCTTTTCTCCCCCTTAATAGTTTCTCATCAGGAAATGCAAAAGCTTCTTGACTAGCAGTAACTCTCCTCCTAACAGGCTTTCTATAATATCTGTGTGGAGGTTCAAGACTAGAACTGCTATATTCTGATTCAGAGGTAAAATCCAGGCTTCTCTGCCGGTTCTTTCTATGCCCACACCCTTTGCACTTGCCTTGTAAGTAGTGGTCAGTCCTTCTGGGCTTAGCAGAATTAACAGCTCTGAAATCCTGCTTCCTTCCCTGGTTTACTGGCCTTTTCCTCTGGCTCCTAGCCTGCAACCGGTCCTGCCTTTGAACAGACCTTCTTTGCAGTCTTTCTGGTGTATGAGCACATACCGTTTGATCAGTACCTGATTCCTCCTCCCACTCAGCTGATTCTTCAAAGAAACTTTGTCCTCGGGGTTTTGCTAGTTTCCCTTTAGCATTGCAATTTCCTTTGCACCGTCCTGTGCCTAGTCCTCGTGTGTGTGAAGCTCTGGAATCAACTCTCAACTGATTCTCCAGCTCCTGTTCATCTCTCTCCTCACTTCCTGTGTGACGCAGCTTATATGTTCTGTGAACTGTTTGCTTCTCTGACCCCACCCTCTCTCTGCTTGCAGCTGTCCTAGAGGTTGGGTGTGGCTTCAAGCTAACCCTGCTTCTATGTGCCTTAGTTTCATTCTCTCTGTGGGAAATGTGCTTCTGTGATCCCATCCCCCGCTTGTGGGAACAAATCTCAGAGTTTTTTCTACTTTTAAAGGGCTCTGCAGCCTTCACATCATCACATATCCCCCACCTTAAGCATTGCCAGCTGGCGCACCCACGCGCGCACAGCTGGAAATCCCAACTAATGCTCTTGGGTTATTGTCTGGTCCTACAGCTACTCTATCAACATGCTCCTGCGCCGGACGCAAGCTGTCGATGTGGTATGCGTGGTACTTCCCCTTCCCTGTCTCCAAGGAATAGTGTAGAGGACCTATCTGTTTTAATACTTTATAAGGGCCTTTCGTGGCAGTTCCAAACTTGGAGCTGGCCTTGGTAATTACTAATACCTCATCCCCCATACGTAAGAAATGCGGTCGGGCTCGTCGGGCATAATAAGCCTTCTGACGGGCATGACCATCTTCCTTGGCTAATCTAGGTACCCGTTCGGCTATAACTGGCCTTAGGGGTGCCCTCGGTGGACGACTTACTGCGCCCCCCTGACAAACCGGGCAAGACGCACAATATCTCGCCGTTTCCGTATATACCCCTGGCCAATAGAACCTAGCCAATACGTGCTCTAGGGTGCCTTGCGCCCCTTTATGCACTCTTCCCGCGTATCCATGTGCTATCCCTAACACCATGCTCCTAAGAGCTTGAGGTATCACTAATTGTTTCCTTGTGCCCCCTAGGCGGATATCTGTACTTTCCCTGTACAAGATATTGTCCTCTAATAGAAACCTTGGTAGGGTCTCCGATCCATTCGTAGCGTACTCATACGCTCGACGGAGAGCAGGATCGGCCCTCTGCTCTGCAGGGAATGAAGGAAATTTTTCCTTTAATTCAGCAGGAACCCAGGGTAGTTCCTGTCCTGTCATTATTTTAACCCTATTTTGTGCCCGGGTCCTCCTCTCCCTTCTCCTTTCCGGTTTCCCTTTCCTAGGAGTGTCTTTGGCCTGAGTAAGCAGGTCTTCCTGGAAGGATGTTCCTGGCACTGGGTCTACTTGTGAACCAATTTCTTCTCCTAAGGGCTTATCCCCTGTACGGGTAGTTATCATACCCATTCTTTCGGCTAGTCTGGGGTCAACTACCTTGCCTACCTTGGGTAAGGTCTTCTCCCTGACTGTGGTATTCATAATAGCCCTATTCTTAACTAGCATGGGGTCAGCTACCTTGCCTACCTTGGGCAGGGTCTTCTCCTCCTCAGCTAAATCCACTTGCGGAAAGGTAGCGAGTGGGTAGTTTTCCACCTGCAACTCCTTAGCCAGACCTTTCTGAAATTGTGGCCAATCTCGGCCTAAGACTACTTCGTGTGGAAGCCTTGGTACAATGGCCACTTGCATTTGTTTCTTGAGACCCACTCCCTCTATAACCACCGGGTGTATAGGGTAGGTAGAGGCTGCGCCATGGACGCACCGGATCCGAATATGATCCCCAGAGCTTGGCAGCGAGGGTTTTTCTTTTGCCTCTATCTGTTGCCAGAGCTTCCGGGAGATCATAGACTGATTCGCCCCTGAATCTAAGAGTGCCTCAGTTGGTATTCCTTCCACCTCCACCCTCAGTAGGAATCCCTCCCCTGTATCTCGGTGCTGGGTAGTGATTAAAGCCTTCCTGGCCTTGCAGTCCCTTTTCACGTGCCCCACTTCTCCACACGAAAAACACTTTCTTAACACATTTCTCTTATACAGTTTCACATTACTATCTGCAAATTCATCCAGCTTAGCTTTCCTTTCTAGTAACTCCACTTTGTTTTTAAAGATGCCTTCTTTCTCCAGGCTCAACTTATTGGCCTCCAGAAAGCGGTCTGTTAAAGCAATTGCTTCTTGCGTGTTCTTACAGCTTTGGAGTACTAGAAAGGTATGCACGCTGCTCGGTACTGCTTCCATGAACTGTTCAAGAATTATTGTGTCTAAGACAGACTCTATATCTTTACCTTCAGGCATCAACCATTTATAAGCCAAATTCTTTACGCGGTAATATAATGCCTGAGGTGTTTCCTCTGACCTCAATTTACATGACCGTAGCTGCCTACGGTAGACCGCTGGATTTAGACCCAAACGATCCTTTACCGCTTGTTTTATATCTTCATAGCTTGTAACTAAACTAGCAGGCATGGCACGGTAAGCTGCTAAGGCTTCGCCTGTAAGCGAGGCAGCAAATCTTAGCACCCACTGTTCTTTAGGCCATTTTGCTAGAATAGCTATACGCTCAAAAGACTCAATGTAGTCGTCTACATCGTCATCCTTTGTTAGACGACCTCCTGCAAAAATCCCAGTCCCTGACCAGTCCCAGTCCCGACAATCTGCCCTTGCACCTGGCATAGTCCTGGCAGCATCGTCCTTTTTCCCTTGGGCCTCAAGCCAACTGGACATTGCTTGTATCACCGGTGCTTGTTGTGATTGGAACAGCGCCTTCGCCTGTTCCAGGCTCTTCGTGGACAACTCTTGATGTTGGGCTATCTGACCAGCCGCCCAGTCCAAGATGTCTCTAGACTCCATCTTCTTTCCTGTAAAAAAAACAGAAACAAAGCACCAAGTGCGGAACCTTCCACTTCACCCTTGTCTTGGTGATTATCCCAACAGCCACCCTCTTACACCAGTGCTTATCCGGTCCAACCCTCCAGCCTACGGGTTACCTTATACTGGTGCAGAGTCTCACTTCATCAACTCCGTTGCCCTGGACTCGGGTTCCAGTGGTCACTCCGGCTTTCCTTCCACTCCGCAGACCTTGGAAGTTGATACAGCTGCTCTAGGATTCTCTTTCCTGTGTTTGTAGATGACCTCTCCGTTGTCACGTGACTCCAAACGAAAAAATCCTGCCAACTGCGCCACCTGTGACGCCTTCCACCGCTCTCACCGCACTGCCCCTAGGGGTGGCACGGCAGATTGTCTCTGTTTGATCACTTATAGTGCTATTTAGTATAGACACTTGCCTAATGAGAGACGGTGGATCACCTCCTTAATTGTAGTTGTGGTTTGCTTTTGTTAGCAGTCCGAATAGAAGGAGCACAGGACAATTTATAACATAAATTGCTTTTATTTTTATTTTTCTGTAAGGAAATCATTCGTGGCAAAATTCCAGAAAGGGAAAACACATTCAACCAAAGTATAGGATTCTTCTCCAAAATGTGCAAGGTGAATTTCTTCCATAAACTTCTCAACCTTGATAGCAGTATTTTCTAGTATTTACAAACGCAGTAGAAATATCTTTGTGCATTACTCACAAACTTTGGCAATATGAAAGCTTCACTTTCCTTGCTGACTTCAAGTTTAAAACATCACTCAGAGTGCTACCTCTTAGCTTTTACCACTAGCTTTCTCAGCTGACGTTACAGCAGCAATAAAACTAGCTAGGCTTTCACATGAGGTTTCTCTTATCCACTTGTCTGCTTTCCAAGCATACAATGATATCTGACTCCTGACGTCTTCTTACTTGTTTCATACAGCATAAAGGAAAAGCTTTATACATTAGACACACACAAACCGCAATCCATCGATTCAGCAGAGGACATTGATTTATCAGAGAGACAGTCCACGTCCATTTCCGTTGGGGAATTGTATGGCTCTGAACTTGGGGTAATCTCTGGTTTAACCTGTTGTATGTTCTTCAGAAGCTTACAAAGGTTTCTCCACTTTAGCTCACGGTTCCCCTCTGTAACTGGGTTTGAACCTTTTGCTTTTCTCCCCCTTAATAGTTTCTCATCAGGAAATGCAAAAGCTTCTTGACTAGCAGTAACTCTCCTCCTAACAGGCTTTCTATAATATCTGTGTGGAGGTTCAAGACTAGAACTGCTATATTCTGATTCAGAGGTAAAATCCAGGCTTCTCTGCCGGTTCTTTCTATGCCCACACCCTTTGCACTTGCCTTGTAAGTAGTGGTCAGTCCTTCTGGGCTTAGCAGAATTAACAGCTCTGAAATCCTGCTTCCTTCCCTGGTTTACTGGCCTTTTCCTCTGGCTCCTAGCCTGCAACCGGTCCTGCCTTTGAACAGACCTTCTTTGCAGTCTTTCTGGTGTATGAGCACATACCGTTTGATCAGTACCTGATTCCTCCTCCCACTCAGCTGATTCTTCAAAGAAACTTTGTCCTCGGGGTTTTGCTAGTTTCCCTTTAGCATTGCAATTTCCTTTGCACCGTCCTGTGCCTAGTCCTCGTGTGTGTGAAGCTCTGGAATCAACTCTCAACTGATTCTCCAGCTCCTGTTCATCTCTCTCCTCACTTCCTGTGTGACGCAGCTTATATGTTCTGTGAACTGTTTGCTTCTCTGACCCCACCCTCTCTCTGCTTGCAGCTGTCCTAGAGGTTGGGTGTGGCTTCAAGCTAACCCTGCTTCTATGTGCCTTAGTTTCATTCTCTCTGTGGGAAATGTGCTTCTGTGATCCCATCCCCCGCTTGTGGGAACAAATCTCAGAGTTTTTTCTACTTTTAAAGGGCTCTGCAGCCTTCACATCATCACAGTAACCATTACATGACTTTGCACAGCAACTGCAATGGAAATACTTTCCACTAAAGGAAATGTATGTATGTATATTTGTATTTCTCTGTGCCATTTCAGCTGATTTGCAGCCCATTCTGCTGCTACCTTTCAGGGATTGTTGGCCAAGTGAGCTATGGTCATCATGATTATGCCACAGTATACGATGGTCAGTGTGGAGATGCAGCAGCTGAGACAGGTACATTCACTGCTATGTCTACAGATCATCTTCAGGACAGATGCGGTCTAGGAGCTGCATTGTGTGCACTGTTCATTATGCCCCCCAATGCATTCCCACGCTCCGCAGGCCTGAGTCACATGTGCGTGTATGTAGACACTATTTGGTGTATGATGAGGCAACCAACATACATCAACCACGATATCCCCTCTATCACATACCTGCTTGTCAGTGTAAACCATACAATCCAGCACATGCATACTGTGCAAAAACAGTGCAGGTGTATGGAGAGCAACATATGCATTTTGGATGGTGTGTTTATAAGGAGGCATGTGCGGGGGCAATCTGTTGCACCTCTACCATAATCTCCAGTGCCAAATACCTCTTAGGCCAGCAATATCCCTGATATCCCTCACAGATGGGGACGTACTGCTACCAGCATGTTGTCCCAGGTGAACCTGGCTGTGGTATACTATTTGTACACATCATGAAAATCAGCCACAAAGGGATACAGGAGCTGACATACAGCTGAACCTGGCCCATGTGCTGCTAGAATGTGGCTTTGCCAGCACCGCAATACCTATGTTGTTTTCTGTGCTACGATCTGTGGTCCATAATGCAGCAGCACAGTGATGGAGACACCACTCTATGCAACATCCCCTGATAATATGGGGCCCTGCTGCATCAGCAGTGAGTGTACCTGATGTGGACATCATGAACATTGTGCCATTGGAATGCACTTAGCGTTTATGAGGCCCAATATGTACATGTACACACAATGTACACCTACTTTGTCACTATTGCACCGTTTGCAGTATGTTATAAAGAAGAGTAGCTGTAGAGGGTCTGGATGAGTAACATGAGTTGCTATGTGTGTATTCCAGACAATGTGAGGGCAGTATGAACCTCAAATCAATGCAGTGATGTTGTTAACCAAACATGTAGAAGAGGCCTCCATTGGCCCTGTATGACATCTGGTATATTATGCAACAGTCAAATGTATATGTAAACCTATGTTTCCAGTATAGGGGTGCTGCTGACAATCTCACATGTGTCACAGGGCTATCGATCATGTGCAAAAAATAGGTGGCTCAGATACATCTCAACAGAATGTACACATGGCATGTATGCCACAGACACTGTGTTACCTAGCTGCCAACACTTACATTCTCTATCCTTCAAATTAGAACCCACGTATATCTCCCACATTTATAATCAATCATTCATCAAGGGAAACACACCACTCACACTATTTTTGTCGGAACTGACACCGTGAAGGAACAAGAAAGGCTAGTTCCTTCACGGTGTCAGTTCCGACAAAAATAGTGTGGGTGGTGTGTTTCCCTTGATAAATGATTGAACACTTACATTCTAGCAGGGTTCTCTGGGTGAAACACACGTCTTAAAACATTTTTAAGGCTATGTAGGTGTATGATGTGTGTGGGTATATATGCACCTCACACCTACATCTGAGAAAGGGCAAGGAAAAAGACAAACGGTGTGCCTCCCCAACAGGGCTCCCTGAACAAACACATTGCACACATGTATGGACATCAGTGGTGTGCATCTTTATACATGTTCTGTCACACAAATGAATGACACATGCAGAACATATTTGTTCAATTCTGCTGTCCACACAAATCTCTGTAACAAATAGCTGCACACTGGCCAGTGCTCACATTGGTGATATGGGGGTGTCAGTGTGGTGATTGAGCATGACGACATGCACTGAAGTGTCCTGCATCAGCACTGGAATGACAATATTGCAGATGGCACATGGCTGATGTTCCAACATACCTGCATGGAATGTGTGCACATGCATAGATGTCATTCTCAGAAATGTTTGTTTCAAGAGGGTCTGGATGAAGCTTTCCTAACCAGGGCTTTCCTAACCAGGGCTCTACAGATCAACAAACAGTAAGGATTTGAGGGTTTGCTTGTTTGTTTTTATTATATTACATTTCTAGCTCTCTGACTGGGAGCTCTTAAAAGGGTTTTTTGTATATTTTTTAAAGCAAGGTTACTTTTATTTTTTGGTGCTTTAGGGGAACTTTCCTTGAGCACAATAGGTTGCTGAACTCTAGTAACCTCCTCAGGTTTAAAAACTGCTAACACCTAATCAGGAGTTAGTGGGCCTGATTTCCTGAGTGCAGCTGAGGCCTGCATAAAAGGCTCCAGTGCCCTGCCCTGTTGAGGCTTTCCTAACCAGGGCTCTACAGATCAACAAACAGTAAGGATTTGAGGGTTTGTTTGTTTGTTTTTATTATATTACATTGCTAGCTCTCTGACTGGGAGCTCTTAAAAGGGTTTTTTGTATATTTTTTTAAGCAAGGTTACTTTCTTTTTGGTGCTTTAGGGGAACTTTCCTTGAGGACAGTAGGTTGCTGAACTCTAGTAACCTCCTCAGGTTTTGAAACTGCTAACACCTAATCAGGTGTTAGTTCCCTCCCTACCCACCTCGACTCCCACCCACCCCTAGTGAGCAGTCTTGCTTTATAGGGCACCTCCCCCTTTAACAAATCACAGAGAATTGGACCAGCACATTTTGAATATAATTAAAGAGATTTAACTGCTTTTTCTCTGAAAGGACAGCTGGGAAACCGGCTGGTACTTGGTAGATCTCTCTATTTTGCTTTAACAGATACCTAAGCTCCACGAACAGAATAATGGCTGGGAAAAATCGTATTGCTAAAGCTGTTGCCCCCGTTACAGCTTCTGCCTCGGTCCAGACAGAGGTCCTAATGCCAGTTGAAGAACCGGTTCCATGTGCAGGGTGCCTGCATGCTGAAGCTCTGAGGAAACAAGAGGAGGAACTCAGAGAGGAGGTGGCGAGGCTGAGGAGCATTCAAGACAGTGAGAAGTACATTGATGATATGCTTCTTGCAGCAACCAAGCTCTCCAGCACAGGAGAAGATGGGTGCCAACAGAATGTTGATGGTTGGACACAAGTCACCAGGGCCTGCAAAATCACCAATCCAACTTCTCCAGCCCTTGAATTGAAGAACCATTATGCAGCCCTGGAAGTGGAGGAGGTGAAAGCATCCCTGGAAAGGGAAGAACCAGAGTTCAAATACCCCAAAGTTGCAGAATCAGTGACCAGAAGGAAACGAAGGGTAGTGGTGGTTGGAGACTCTCTTCTGAGGGGTACTGAGGCGTCCATCTGCCGACCAAACTTGATGTCCAGAGAGGTGTGCTGTCTGCCTGGTGCCAAAATCAATGATGTTACGGAGAGTTTGCCAAGACTCATCAAGCCCACTGACTATTACCCAATGTTGGAACAAATGATACTGCCAGGTATACCTCGGAATGTATCAAAAGTGACTTCATGGACAGAGGATGAAGCAGTTAGGTGCACAGGTGGTGTTCCCTTCAATCCTCCCTGTTGAGGGTAAAGGCCAAGGCAGAGAGGCTCACATCCTGGAGATGAATGCATGGCTGCGTGGATGGTGTCATCAAGAGCGTTTTGGTTTCCTAGACCATGGGATGCTGTTCCAAGGGTTGCAGAGCAGAGATGGCATACATCTGTCCAAGAAAGGTCAACGCATCTTCGGTAGTAGTCTGACTAATCTACTGAAGAGGGCTTTAAACTAGATTCGTTGGGGATAGGTGAAGAAAGCCCCCAGGTAAGTGAAAGCCCCCAGGTAGGTGATACATTAAATACCTTTATGGAAATCGGTAACAGGGGTAACATATGGAAAGCAGTGTGTATAAATGCCCGTAGAATGGGAAATAAGATCCCTGATGTTGAAGCTTTGGTGGACTTACTGACTTGGATTTAGTGGCAGTTACAGAAACATGGTTCACAGAAAACCATGACTGGGATGTAACTATACCTGGCTATACTTTATTCAGAAAGGACAGGGTAGGAAGAAGGGGAGGAGGAGTGGCACTATATGTAAAAACTACTATTAAAGCTTTGAAATTACAGAGCTTAAAAGGGAGAGAGGAGGCATTGTGGGTTAAACTAGAAAGAGGGAAAGAGAAATCTATTTGCATTGGTGTGATATACAGACCTCCCTCACAAGAGGAAGAGGTGGACAGAGAGTTAATTGAAGACATACGCAGCATTGCTAGGAAAGGGGAAGTGCTACTGATAGGAGATTTCAATATGCCAGATGTTGATTGGCACATTCCTGCTGCAGTATCATCTAGAAGTAAGGAGATCCTGGATTCTCTACAGGGAGAACTATTCAGGCAATTGGTAACAGACCCCACACGTGAAGGGGCCATACTGGACTTGGTGCTTACCAATGGTGGAAGTGTTTCTGATGTTGTAGTGGGAGATCATTTTGCATCCAGTGATCACCAGATGGTGTGGTTCAGTATTAAGACTAGGGCTGTTAGAATCCATTCCAAGGTGAGGATCTTAGACTTTAGGAAGACTAACTTTGCGAAGATGGGCCAATACCTCAGGGAGTCGTTAGTGGGATGGGAACAGCTGGGTGATGTAGAAAAACAGTGGTCAAAACTGAAAGGGGGTATTTTAAGGGCAACAAACCTTTTTGTTAAAATGGTAAATAAAGGCAAAAGGAAAAGGAGACCGCTATGGTTTTCGAAGGAAGTAGCTGAAAAAGTGAAGAAAAAGAGGGAGGCCTTCATGAAATACAAGAGATCACAGAGTGAGGAAGACAGGCATCTGTATTTGGAAAAACATAGAGAAGCTAGTAAAGTAGTCAAGAAGGCAAAGATTCAAAAGGAGGAGGAAATAGCCAATGCAATAAAATGGGGGGATAAGACATTTTTCAGATATATTAGTGAGAAGAGGAAGGGCAAAAGTGGTATTGTCAGACTCAAGGGTGCAGGGGGGGAATATATAGAAGCTGATAAGGATAAAGCGGAATTGCTTAACAAATATTTTTGTTCTGTGTTCACAGATGAAGAACCAGGAGCAGGACCTCAGAAAACACCCACAAATAAGAACAGAAGCGAGGGACATCTTGAACAATTTTCAGAAGACTGTGTTCGTGAGAAACTAGCTCAACTTAAAGTAGACAAAGCGATGGGACCGGATGGGATACACCCTAGAATACTGAGGGAACTTGGGGACGTTCTAGCAACTCCACTGACTGACCTTTTCAATGCCTCGTTGGAGTCGGGAGTGGTGCCAAAGGACTGGAGAGACGCTCATGTGGTGCCTTTACACAAAAGCGGAAGTAAGGATGTGGTTGAAAACTACAGGCCGGTTAGTCTAACTTCGGTGGTGAGTAAATTATTGGAAACGCTGCTGAAAGAGAAAATAGTGAGGTTTCTGGAGTCCAGCGGAATAAAGGATCCGAGGCAGCATGAATTCACTAGAGGCAGGTCTTGTCAGACAAACCTGATTGATTTCTTTGACTGGGTGACCAGGGAGTTGGACCGAGGGAGAGCTCTAGATGTGGTGTATTTAGATTTCAGTAAAGCCTTTGACACTGTTCTTCACAGGCGACTTATAAACAAACTGAGCACCCTAGGGATGGACCCTAAAGTTACTGCTTGGGTTAGAAATTGGTTGGGTGGGAGGCGACAAAGAGTACAAGTAAATGGAGCTCACTCTGAGGAGAAGGATGTTACCAGTGGTGTGCCCCAGGGATCTGTCCTTGGTCCGATTCTTTTTAACATCTTTGTTAGTGATATAGCGGAAGGGCTGTCGGGTAAGGTTTGCCTCTTTGCAGATGATACCAAAATCTGCAATAGAGTAGACACCCAGGAAGGTGTAGATAACATGAGGCGGGATCTAGCTAAGCTTGAAGAATGGTCTAGAATTTGACAGCATTTGGGCTGCAGCAATCCAAGGGAGCAATACAGTATAGGAGGTGAAGTACTGTTGTCCACTAAAGAAGAGCGGGACCTAGGCATGGTTTTGTCTGATGATCTTAAAGTAGCTAAACAGGTAGAAAAGGCAACGGCAAAAGCTAGAAGGATGCTTGGGTGCATACAGAGAGGAATGGCTAGCAGAAAACAGGAGGTGATAATGCCTCTGTATAAGTCTTTGGTGCGACCTCATTTGGAGTATAGTGTGCAATTCTGGAGACCGCACCTTCAAAAGGATGTGAACAGGATGGAGTCGGTGCAGAGGGTGGCTACTAAAATGATTAGTGGGCTTCAGTATAAAGCATATGAGGACAGACATAAGGATCTTAATATGTACACCTTAGAGGAAAGGCGGGATAGAGGTGATATGATTGAGATGTTTAAATACCTCCATGGCATAAATGTTCAGGGAGAGAGCCTCTTTCAATTGAAAGCAAGTTCTGCTACGAGGGGACATGGGATGAGGGTGAAGGGAGATAGATTCAGGAGTGATATGCGGAAATATTTCTTTACGGAAAGAGTAGTGGATCCATGGAATAGTCTCCCAGTGGAGGTGGTAGAGATGAGGACAGTAACTGAATTCAAAAAAGCATGGGACCAACACAGAGGATCTCTAAAGGTAAAAAGTGGACTGTTGTAGTTGTTGATATGGAAGGACAGACTAGATAGGCCATGTGGTCTTTTTCTGTCATCATGTTTCTATGTTTCTAAGAATTGCAATCTAGGTGGGGCAAAGTGATGTGTTGTTGCGTTCTATGACCAACAACTGTCTAACCCTCATGTCAGTACTGTGATGAAATGTGGGCCAGACTTGACATATGTTTCTGCCCACAGAACTGACAGGGAGCATGATCTAGGTAGTTAGGCCAAGATGAACCTGATAATCACCAAAATATAATGTCATAAAAAAAAATGGTGAAACTTAGTACCAAGCTGCCATGCATAGCAAAATACTGACACATGTTAACAATGTTATGTCCCTATGCCCTACCACACAATGACAACACACATGATCCCAGTGATATAGCATATGTGCGTGCTAGTGGGTCAAATGGCACAGCATACCCAGGTGGTCTACTGTCAGACGGGTGCCTGGGTGAGAATGTTCAGAGTCTTGGCAAAGGCATATATCAATATGATTTGCAAGGGATTGTGGGAAATGCAGTCTATTCACACCAGACACAGCCGCTCACAATAATTAGTTGTGCTTGAGTGTAAAGCCAATAAGATATTTATTTATGGGGTTATTTCTCCCAACACAGATATGCTTGGTAGCACATAAAACAGGATACTTGCTTTCAGTGTTAAACTTAGAAAAACAAAATCAGGAAAACAACAGCTGAACTTGTCAGGCAATCAAAGCAAAAGAATAAAGACCTGGTTGGTAACAAACTGGTCTTTTCTGTAGGCTCTAGCTAATATTCTCTTAGCAGTGCTTTAATCAACAAACAAAACCCACAAAGTAGGGAAAAACTGTTCTTTTCAGCTTAACTTCTTATATTTTCACACATAGGGGCTTGTTTACAAAGCCGCGGTAGTGGTTCGCGATCGCGATCGCAGCCGCGACCCCATTGAAATCAATGGGGCCGCGGCTCCGATTACGATCGCAAACCGCTACCGCGGCTTTGTAAACAAGCCCCATAGACTCAGAAGTGATTTCCTCAGAGCTCACAAGCAATTAAGTAAGGCTCAATTGCTAGCAATTACTCAGCTGAAACCCCTTAGCTGGCTTGCTTTCTACTGCGTGGCCCAAATCCTACTCAGGAGCTTTTCTGAGTAGATTAAAGAACAAGTTTGTATTTCTTTGTGATGGTTGTTGTACTTTGTAACAGTAAATTACCAAAGGAGTTTAGACAAAGAGCAATCCATGTATTCACAGCCTGCATCTGCAACCCCTCCCCCTTCTTCAACAATCATGGGTTCAATATCATGGATTGGTACAGAGGAATTTCTCAATGGAGCACTCTCAGGAGAATACTTGTTTCTCTGCTGTCTTTCAAGGGTATAGCTAGGGCATAGATCAGTGTTCATACCTGAGCTTCCATTGCTGTTAGAGTTCCTCTCTAAATAGCCTGGCCAGTATGTAGTCCAGTTCTTATGTCCAGCCTTCCAATCCAGATCCCTGGACACTGGGTCTCTCTTCACATACCTTCTGGCACGGGTCTTAGGGTCCCTTCCAAGTGCAGCCGTCTCCCTCACAGGTACCGTCTGGAGATTCCTAGCTCTGCAGCACCATTCCTCTGGCTTTCCCCAGTCCAATGGTGTATGCTGGCCTTTTGAATGTCTCCCAGTATACGTATTGCTCTGGACTCCTTTAGACCTCCCAAATGCTTTTCTCTTCTTTCTTCCAGAGGGTTTCTTGCCCTCTCTGTCCGTCCGCTCTGGCTTCTGCTTCTGATGATCCTCCAGATGATGAAGCTGTCCAAGATCATGAAGATGAAACTGAGGATGATTCTCTGTAGAATAAACTCTACCTTTATTCTGCTTAGATGAGTGCTCCACCCTAGCACAGCGCAGCTGTGCTGAATCAGGCCCTGCCCTTTGAGATGAGTGCTTGGGGATTACCTCATAGCCCTCCTGATTGAACACACGTTTCCCCACTTCAGCTCCTCTAATGGCTGTTGGAAACCTGGTGCATTCTGGGACTGGTAGTCTTTTATGGAAAAATTCTGTTTTCTTATTTCTACCAGAACTGACAGGTTGCTTGTTCAGAGTCACTTCACCTTTACTATAGCTCCTTCCTGAGCTATGATAAGCTTCCTTATCACACTACCCCTCTTGGGAGCCACCATGGGCTGATGTCTGATGGGCTGCGGAGGCCTCAGCCACCTCCCTTAGCCTCCGCAGCTCATCAGCCATCCAGACCACGGCATCAACCACCTGCTCCATGGTCCTTGCCTGGGCACGCTGACCCAGAGAGATGGCATACAGTGTGAGGTGGCGCAGCTGAGAGAGAGCATACAAAAAGAGGGAAAAATCAGTCATTTTCCCCAGAGAAAGGAACCAAATCCAGGAGTTTAGGGGTTAAAACTCCTGGTTCAGAAAAAACCTCCCTGCAGAAAGTTTGTAGTAAAGAGACACGCCCTAGCTCCATAGTTACCAGCCCTGCTCACGAGGGACAGCTGGGGGAGGGGCTAGGAGGCAGAAAGGGAAATCACAGATATAAACGGCAGGAACTTGGAGAAAGGAGGAGCCTAGGAAAGGAGAGCCTGGGGAGAGAGTGCCTGGGGAGGAAGTGCATTGGAAGGAAGTGCACAGAGAGGAGGTGCCTTGGAAGACTGACTTCCAGAGAAGGTGAAACTTCTATTGAGAGAGGAAGGACAAGGAGGAGTCCTAGTTCTGATTCTGGTGCCAGTTGGAATGGACCAGAAGCTCCCAGAAGGGGAGGAGGCCCTAGGAGCTTCAGAAAACTAACCAAGGAAGGAACACTGAGAGTGAGGGGAACTTCACCAGAAACCTCTTGGAGGAAGGCAAGGCCAGCCAGAGGTATTGAAGTTAGCCCCGTGACCTGTAAGAGAGACAGGAGAACTCCGTTTAGAAGGAAAGCTTACCCAGGGGAAATTTCAAGCCATGTGAGTAGCAGAAACCATTCTCCTGAAATTTATATGGAAACCGAGCCTTCAGCAGTAAAGCCTGCCAGAAGCTTACTTCCACAAAGTAAGGTGAGCAGTTTTAAATCTGATACGAATCTCCTGAAAGTTAAGAAACCTCCTAAATGTAATAGCACTCCTCAGAAGAGAGAAGAGTCTGCATTAAGCAGAGTGTTACAAATCCTAGAGAGGTTAAAGCAGGATAATTCTGAGATTGAATCCAATGCTTCTCAAATAGAGTCAGATGTGGAAAGCATGGAATTAGAAGCCCCTATGATAAAGGACGTGAGCTCAGACCTGGAAATGGATTGCTCTCTAGTTTATGCAAAATAAGTGAAAGCTAGAAGGTTTCTAGAGATTCTAAAAACCTGGCAGCTGCTTTCAGAAAGAGCACGGCTGAGCAGAATATGCAAATGAGGTTGCTGAGATTCTAAGCTCTGACTGTGTGTTTAAAGGACTGTTGGCTAATAAGCATCGAGTTGCAATACAGCAGATAGAGAAACCAAATGATTGTGAGAAGAAGGAAACAGTCTGCAATAGAAGTTTGTGCATTACTGGAGAGTTGCAAACTATACCTGTTTTAAAGCCATGCTGGAAGCTGGTTTTTTTCTGCACAAGAGTTTCACTGCTGTTCTTGTATGAAGAAATACTTTCTGTTGATTTGATTGGCAAGCTGAATATAGAAGCACTTTACTTTATTGGTTACTCTGGTAAAAACACACGCAACTTATGTTTTGATATTTTGAACTATAAATAAGAAGTTCATTTGGCTGAAGAAGAAAAAATAAAAAAAATCCTGTGAGCCTATAATCCTTCTCGGCTGAATCATTTCAACCACACAACTACACAGTTATAGGCAATTATCAAGGGAAACATATTAAAGTTTGCGTCTCCAGCCCCTAGGTGACAGCCTGGCCGCCAGGGGGCACGACAAGTGCGAGCATGGTTCACAACTGGTGGCACATCAGCTACACAGCAGATCAACCAAGTACACCAGGGCATTGACTGACCCCAGAAATGTCATGATCTAAGCTTCCCACACATATGCCTCCAACGGGTCTGCATATGACAGACAAAGGGATGGGAAATGGGATGGCAGCACTGCCTGCCCAGGGAGATCGGGGACCCTGCTGGTGTCAGATGTCAGCCCTCTACAGATACGCCACACTTGGTCCCCTGTGGTGCCTTCATGTTATGGGGGGGGGGGAGGACCGCGGTGGTCACACACAAGCACTGTGGGGTCCACTGATGCAGGTGTTTGGGATGGGCAGGGAGTCTGGGTGTGTGGCCTGCAGTGTGTGTGTTTCCAGATATGCAAAGATGATGTGTCACAGCCTCTGTTGATGTCTGTGGGGGCTGTGATTTGACCTGGCCAAGGTGTCCTACCATCGTGCTGATCGCAACAGAGGTGACGGACATATCTTGCATTTGCCCAAACCTTGTGCTGACAGCTGCTACACAGGTGTTGTACAGCACTGAGGGGGTGGAAGCATGCTATCATGTGTCTATGTCTTGACTGTAGATATATATGCCCTACTGGTGTGGTTGTGGTATTATGTGTGCTAGCTCTGTGTGCCACTGTGACATGATGGCCAGGTCGTGCATGTTGGTTGTATGTATGTTACACTGCTGAGGGTTGGCCAGTGATATGGGCATGTTGTCATATTGGAGAGTTGAGGAGGGATGGGGACACTGTGCTGTGTGGGGTGGGGATAGAGTATGAGGTGGCATACTACTTCAGGCAACAGATGTACATCCCAGCAGCACTGGGAGGTGGCTAGGCACATGCCTAGGTTGGGACAGGATGTATATACTGACATTGCAAAATGGGACATGGGGCCAGCAGCAAGGTGCAGTGACCCAGGGCCCTACAAAGGTGTGTGTGCACACAAGATATGTGTGCATTGGGAGGTACCCTGGACTGTGGCATGGCTTGTGTCTACACAAAACAGTGATTGCCATCATTGTTAAAGGGCAGTCCTACCAGGCACCAGCTGTGCAACTGTGTCCTCTGTATGCATGATCCAGTGTCCTTCAGATGTGTGTGTGTGATATCACCCTGGAATGGGTGAGATGCCATACAGTACATCTCTGCTGTGCCATCACCATCTCAGGGGGTGTGCATTTGATGCATGGCCACACCAGGTATGCACATGTGGCATGATCACATAGCTTTCTGTGTGTTCTATATAGTGGCCTACAGGTCCATATTTTTGTCTGAGACAGGGTATCTTTATATGAATGATATTGTGTGCCCACTAACATCTGCTCCATGCACCATTCACCCATGCCATGCATGCCAGCACAGACATGGCTAAATGTGCATGAACGAACCTGTGTGTTGCTGGGTGGATGGTCACATGTGTGCTGGTGCATTGCAACATGATCATCTGGCCATGGCCTCTACATCACCCATGCTGTTGTGTGACATACATGCTGCATCACTCACCAACCTGTGGGGCCAGCATGTCCTCCTGCAGCTGCCGGAGGAACTCCAGCTTCCACCCTCATTTCCTGGCCCTTCTTCCACAGATCCTCCACCTGGGGAAACAGGGATATATGCCAACTGTTATGTTCAATACATACCTGTGGCAAATCTACAGCACACCACTCATGGTTATGTGTAGCATGCTGATTCTCCTGTTACACGCTGCAGCTAGCCTGCCCCTTCCTGTGTGCACATTCCCCTATGACTGCTGGACTGAGTCTCCATGTCAGCACATTGCCATGTGATGGAGATGTCAGGATGCCACATTACCACACCAGCTGTGGGTCCTACCTTTGTACTGCATGGTGTCCTGTCACTGTGCACTGTGGGGCTCTCACATGGCACATGATGTTCCCAGAGTGGCCACAGGGAGCTGTTCTGTGGCCTAAATGACCCACACCAGTGCTCACACAACTCAGCCATGCCCCCCTCTACCTTTACAATGCATTATGTGCACATGTGTGTGCTGTTTACACAGAACAACCTTACATTTTCTGTGCCGGACATCCATGGCCCCTTCCTGTGTCAACCGTGTGTCTCTGTTCAGGTGAGGTATGTGAGTGCTCACCATGTGCTGTCATTGCTTAGATGGCCGGTCAGTGATGTTTCACAGAAATGTGTGTCACTCTGCCTGAACATTCCAACAATTGTGGGTGCATGTGTGCACTGCCAGCATATGCATGTGGACATAGGTTCCCATTACAGACATGATATGGGTGCTAGCTACATGTGACAGATGTTGGTGCCCTTGTGGACAGGGCTGGGGATCATAAGTGGTGACTTCCAGCCTGTGGATACACCTGGTCATCATTCTTGCAATGTGTTCAGTGTGACTATCTGCACATGCAGGCAGTCATCTGCACATAGTTCAAAAGGATGTGAACAGGATGGAGTCGGTGCAGAGGGTGGCTACTAAAATGATTAGTGGTCTTCATTATAAAGCATATGAGGACAGACTGAAGGATCTTAATATGTACACCATAGAGGAAAGGTGGGATAGAGGTGATATGATTGAGATGTTTAAATACCTCCGTGGCATAAATGTTCAGGGAGAGAGCCTCTTTCAATTGAAAGCAAGTTCTGCTATGAGGGGACATGGGATGAGGGTGAAGGGAGATAGATTCAGGAGTGATATGCGGAAATATTTCTTTACGGAAAGAGTAGTGGATCCGTGGAATAGTCTCCCAGTGGAGGTGGTAGAGATGAGGACAGTAACTGAATTCAAAAAAGCATGGGACAAACACAGAGGATCTCTAAAGGTAAAAAGGGGACTGTTGTAGTTGTTATGGAAGGACAGACTAAATAGGCCATGTGGTATTTTTCTGTCATCATATTTCTATGTTTCTATGTTTCTATAGTCACGGTCTGTGGTTCTCTGACAAGGGGATGGGTACATTGCTCTGTCAGGCTAATTCTCCTCCCTGGATTTGTCCTCTGCCGCTATCCACATAAAACCTGTCTCATGATTGCAGGCTCATTCTGATAACCCTGCTTGGGACCAGTGGTATTGTGCAGTGCTTACCCAGTCCTATGCTACATAGCCTCATGGGGGCCTCATATTGACATACGCATCCAGGTGATGTGTCACAGGATGGTGGATAGAAAAACATATTGGTGGTGTGACAGATGAGGCATGCCAGAGGGGTACATAGCTCATTATGTGGGTACAGGCCCATTGTGGGTGTAAAGCATGACTTTGTTGTTTGTGTCTTTACTGAGGTAGATGTTGGGATGTTGTCCAATGATGTTGTGTGGAAAGTTTCTACTGAGGGGGAAGTGGAGGGCAATTCATGTCACATGGACAATGTGTTACAACTGTTAGATATGGTGTGGAGTGGTAAATGCCATGGACCGTATGGTGTACATCCAAGCCTATGGATGTAAACCTCAGATATGCAATTGAGGCCTGCTCCTGGTTATCTGTGTGCTATGATGGCTACTATCTGTGCTGCCTGAGGATTGGAGGATGTCCAGTATGACACGAATGTTAAAACGTTGGGGTCCAGGGGTGATCCATGAAACTACACACCAGAGAGCCTGATGTCAGTAACAGGAATAATGGTATGGGGCACCAGAGTGATATAACCCAAACACCATTCACATAGTCATGTCTTCATGGGAGTACAGCGACATGACTTTGGATACGGACATTCATATCTTACATATCTGCTATGTTTGTATGATTGTATGAGTTCACAGCTAGACATAGGTGTGCCCATTCATATGGTGTATGTAGGGAATCAGACAGTCCTTGCCAGGACACCTCATAAGATACCTCTGTCCAAATGATCACATCATGGCATTTGAGACAGTGTGATTATGTGGATCAGGAACCTATTACAGGATGTAATGCATGGTGTTGGGATTAGTGTGCAGTATTGGCAAGGGGGAGAGATGCCAGGTTGAGTACCCTATGAATCTCTGCATGATCCACATCTGTGGTACAGATTACTACATGACGACAACATGGAGGAGTGACCTAGTGGTTGGGGCAAGTTACCTCAGGCTGGAAGGTCAGGGGTTCAAATCCCACTAGAGGACAGCAACCTTGGGCTGGAAGGACTGGGGTTTCTAGTCCCACAGGTGCTCCTTGTGGTCTTGGGCAAGCCACTTAACCCTCCATTTCCCATGTTCCCTTTAAGTATTAGTGTATGTGCCTCATATCCCCTCATGTTAAATGTATCCCCCAATTGTGTTGTGACCCACTTTGATTGAAGGATAAGGTGGTATACAAAACTGTCTAAATAAATAAATAAATGGGAATAACAGGTGAGGTTCACACATGTGCACATGGCACAGTACTCATTAACAGAGTTGGGAAACATGAGGATCGTTGGTAATGACCAGTGTAGCCTGTGAATTCAGAGGGTTGGGCAACCAAATGGCAGGTGAGATGTGATATGGAAAAATACAACATTGGGCACCTAGAACAGAGAGCCCCAAAATATGGTTACACAATGCAGGGTTTCACATCAGGGGCCACCACCCAAGAAAAGGATCTAGGTGTCATCGTGGATGACATGTTAGAACCCACCTCAGAGTGTGCAGCCAGGACAATGAGAGAAACGTGAGTGCTTGCCATGCTAAGGGAAGAAATGCTACGTGACATCTTTTCTACTGTGTGACAGTCTGGCCACCATATGTTAAACACCATATTGCATTACCGTAAACTTACACAGAGGTCACACAAGATATTGTGGAAGAGATGGGGGGATACCTCTATGAGATGGGGCACCAAAGGATAGGGCTATCCACCCTGGAAATGATATGGCTGTGGGGATATATGATGCAGGTCTATGTATGACTGACTGGAGTGGGACTGATGTACCTACTGTGAATGGTTATGTCATCACAAGACAGTGTGACTGGGGACATGCATTGAATAGACAGGGTGTTCCAAATAGGACTGATAGGGGCATCTATTTCCAGGATATATATGTTGTCACAAGCACAACGCCCGAAGCCACTTGCCTTTAGTGGTCGAGGGGCGTGGTGGTTGAGGATTCCTTCTTCTATCAGCTCTTAGCAGCCTATTTCTTCGTGTCGGCTTCTGGGAAGTGTAGTACTGCTAAAATATGTTGGTGCTTTAAGTAGAAGGTTTTGTAGTTGAGGTAACCGAGGGTAAGGCTTGTAACAGAAAGTTTATTTCCATAACACAAAACACAGCAGGTTCAAGGTATCATTTACAGGATTATAATTGTAGGATTTGCTTAAGGTACAGCAAATAATGGCAAACAAACCAAAAGAACTCAGAAATGGCTTTTAAAGTCCTCTTGCAGAAGTATTGCCTTTAGAAACTAGGCTGTCACTTTCCTTTTTAGTCCTTGTTAATCAGAGCATAAAGAAAAATTCAAGCTTAATTCTTCTACAGCAGTTTGGTTTCTGCCAGCCTCAAAAACCTCTCTAGGCTACATTTCTATGTGAAAACCAAACTTAGAACAAAACAAACATTCCAAGCTGTTATCAAAGCTCTTAGCAGGCTTTTCATATAGGAGAGGAGCAAGCAAAAACTCTTATAGCAGCTAACTTGGCTTTTCTTGCCGTTGCACAGTTCAAACACAGGTGACAAACAAGCATGAATCAGAGCTTCCTGATCAGGCTTACGTTGTAGTAAATTTCCCTTTTAAAACATACAGGAATTTACCTTCACACTGCTTGTGCCATATGGTTCACTTCCAAGGAGAATTACCTCTTTCAGGGCTAGCTTTCCTCAAGACCTCCTGTCTAGAGCTTGGCATAGAGAGCAATCCATAAAGCAATCTTCTTCCCCCAACTCTGACACTGGTTCTCCCAACTGCATGGGTTCTGACTCACCGACCTGGTCAGACTGCTCAGCTGACAACCTCTCTGGTGGTCTGAAAGCTTCTCCACTTCCTGGCCCCCACCTCTGTTGCCAACCTGTTGCAAGGAATTCAGCTCTCTCTGCTCTGGGTAGCTCAGCTCTTCTCCAAGAATCAGCTCCTTCTCTCAGCCTCTATCTCAGCTGCTCTCCCAGCTGCTCTCCTTCTCATCTCCTTCTCTCTGCATAATCTAACCCAGGCTTATACCTCCAGGATTCTAAGCCCACCTCTTTTTTTCCCAGGTGTTGGTAATCCCCCTGCCTTCTGATATTAGAATAATCAGTGCACTTGTTAAAGTAAGGGCTTTGGTCCTCGTGCTTGCAATCCCTCTTTCTTACTTTATCAGTCATTGTGTGAAACCTGTTCCAGCTGGGTTTTTTCTGTCTTTGAAACCTGGCTGTGGCTTTCTCTCCCTGCACTCCTAGAAGGGGACCCTTAACTAGGGTGAATTTGTTATGCTTCTCACCTCCCCCACTCTCAGGATCGCTGACTTTGCCACAATGTGCATTTCTACACCTTCCCAGGACATGTGAGGGTTCAATCTGTGGCATATGTCATGTAGCTGCATGGATATAAAATACAAACAACATATGGATCTTCATTCTCACGAACTGTGTGTTGAAAGACTGGACTGGCCTCACAATGGAGGTTGTGTGTATACATCGTTGAAGAGACAAACAGGGTCATGTCCGCAATCATGTGCACCAGTGTCTGCCCACAGACTGCTCTAACACATACCTTTACCATCTCGTATCTCTGGGTATGTTTAGGGCACGCATAAGGTGGCCTGGGTACACTTCTGAGGCCGGACATGGGTGAGGCAGACATGCACACATCAGCAGACATCTCCACATATGCCAACTTCCGGGCCACAGATGGGTGGGTGGGGCCCTCCAACACCACATGGGTAGGGATGACCTTCACACATCAGCAGGTGCACCTACATTTGTACAATTAATGAACCACAAGGCTCTGTGTATAGGCCTGGGGCCGCACATGGGTAGGGCTGACCTGCACACATCAGCAGGCGCACCTACATTTGTCCAATTGATAAACCACAAGGCTCTGTGTATAGGCCTGTGGCCGCACATGGGTAGGGCTGACCTGCACACATCATAAGGTGCACCTACATTTGGGAACATAATGGGCACACTAGATGAACCAGCCAGCTACATATGTGCCATCACCTGCTCTATGACTATGTTACCATGCTCATTACACCTTATATGGCACATTCACAGAGTGCAGTGGGAACCAGTGACACAAAGGCCCCCATCCCTCTCACATTGTCACCCCTATGTACAGTGAGGTCCATGCAGTTGGCCACACAATCAGCATATTGCTACGCTTCCACTCCCCCTAGAATGCAATGTGTATGTCACTAACCTATCTCACCCTGACCGAGGCTTGAGAGTGTGCTGCTGGTTCACCTTCCATTGGTACAGTGATGCTACACATCCATTTCCTCACACTTCAATATGACATTGCACATAATCTCTGATGACGTGCAACAGGCCACAGCAACCTCCACATACAACACACTGCCTTGTGATGCAGAATTATGTACCACATTGACAGTTAGTTTCCCAGGGATCAGTCTTGAAAAACAGCCAGAGGCTGTATGTGGTGGCGTGTTGGGGACATACACCATCAGAATTGCATCTGGCAGCACATCAGTGTTTGGCGCATCAAAATCATGAGTGTCACTTGTATTTACACATGCATACACAATTTTATTATTTGACCCTACAGTGCACATACATGCATCTACGGTACTTACAAAGCTATGGGAACCTCGCCCCTCCTGGGTAATAGCAATCGTGGATACTACACATGCAACTGTCACCTTTACTATTGCAATCCCATGTGTAGGTAGCATTTACCCCTCACCTGCATTCACAACACACTGTTACACACCAATGCTCGCCTCAAAGACCTATGACTGGACATTATTTGTCCATGGTGTGACTGGTAGATGATGTGTGTTGCCTATGGCCTGCTATGTTGGGCTCCTTGGTTTGTAGTGCCTGCCCCCATTGTCATGAGGTGCAGCGGTCAGAGCCCATGGAGATAGGGGATTCTGAACAAAACGGAGCTAACTTTGACAGCTCAGAGATACACATGGCCAAAGATTGCCATAGGAACTATACACAAGCTATTTCACGTGGTGTAGGAGAACGCCCAGACTCAAAGCTAGCTCGTGGCTCATCAGGGGATGAGGGGCAGCTGACAAGGGGCGGAGCCAACATCACAAGCTACGCAGTTAAAAATCACTCACCTGAGAGTAGTGGGGAAGCGGCTAAAGGGAGAACTGCAAAAGAGAGAACTGCTGAGGAGAGACGTGCTGGCAGGGAGAGAAGTCCCGTTAGCAGGAGAACTCCAAGCAGGGAGAGAAGCCTGAGAGGCAGGAGAGAAGGATCTCCATGCTGGTTAAAACCAATTGCTGACCAAAGGAGACTACCAGGGAGGTGCAGTGCTGAGAAACCCAGGAAGGACTGTTTGGAAGAGCAGTGCACAGCTGACCAGTGCTTCCGAGAACCTTGCTACAGAGGAAGCAGAGGTAGTAGCTCTGAGGCCAGGCTAAGGCAAGACCAGTCACCCAGCACAAGGTACCAAGCAGGAGAAAAACATTATCCTGAAGATAATTTGGTGCCAAGGAGAAAGCTCAAACAGAGACGGAGTGAAAAGCCTTCCCACGAGCAGAGCTGTGCTCGAGGGAGGAACGTTGAAGGGAAATTGCTGAAAGGTAACCTTATTCTTCCTAATAGAAGAAGCTTAGACTATAGCAGTCAGCCCTGTACTTACCAAGAATTATGTGCTGCCTCTGAGAGAGACTATAGTGATTACGGTAATTACCCATCCACCTCTAGGCTGGTGGGGGAAGGGAACTCCCAAAGCTATAGAGAGGAACTCAGCAGTCAGAACAGAAGTTTCACTCACCGGGAAACTTACCCAGATATAAAAGAGATGCAATGTGATCCGTGTGAGGAGTCTAACGGTGATATTTACATGGACTGTACATATACCTTATCTGATAGCATATCTTCTCTATGCTGAAGAGCTGTAGGAGCTAATTCATAAAGAAAACAGACAGGAAGAGATTTGTGAAGGAAACTGTTTTCTTTTACCATTTTGCCTCCATTGTGAAAGCTGAAGATAAGCATATCCTTTGTTCAAATGTTTCTTTAACTTTGATACCAGACGTATGTTTTTTGTGTTGCCTTATTTCATTGTGTGAAAATCCAACCCTGGGAAGGGAATAAATCCTGTTTAAATCCTTATCACTCCGACTACAACTACTTTCTTTTTGCTAAAGTTGTGGAACTACAAATCCCAGAGGGCATTGCCAAGCCTCTCTACTATACTCCACAGCTATTAAAGAACTTACCCTGCTAATCCACCCATGCCTTTGGCCTCTGGGGGATGAGTGGGCGACACCATGCACTTACCTCTCGTGGATAGTCAGCTTGGGCATTGAAGCGCCTCTGGAGATGGTTCCAGGGATGCTTCACACGGAATAGGTCCTGCCGCACACTGGAGGAGGGGAACAGGCGCCTGCAGCAGATCAACTAAACGGTGGCTTCCTCAATCAAGTGGCTATTTTGTCTGTTGTTTTTAGTGAAAGACGTCATGACCAATGTTCCCTCTAATTTTCTGTAGGCTGTGTGCGCATAAAATATCAGCTGTGTGCAGCTTTTGAAGGAAGGTTAAATTTTTGTGCGCCACATAACGACACTCGGAGTTATATACTTTAAAATTTGACTACATGTCAAAATACAGTATGTACACCACATTGATTTTAATCAAATTAAATGAAAATAGACGATTACTAAATGAAGCATGAAATTTCTAGTAATTACAATCATAACTTTTAAATTTTAAGACGTCTGTGTTTTCTATCAGAATCAGAGCTGTAATTTTTGTGCGCTCTGTTGTAAAGTATGTGCGCTCACTCGGCGAGGTGTGTGCGCGCGCACACGCGCACAGCTTAGAGGGAACAGTGGTCATGACACAGTGGTCTCATGGAAGCACCATAACGCACTCTACAGCAAATTAGCATCAATGCACAGTATTTCAGTTCATGGGGCATTGGGCAGACCCCAAGGCACAGTCTGGCATGCAGCGCACCGCATGTAACGCCATGTGTGTTGCATCAGCATACGGTGCCACATATGGCAAACATCACAGAGGCGACAAGAAGTACGTACGCCACCGTGCATGGCCCACATTTCCTCAGCACAATATGCAGGAGGTTAGGCACCATATGTGCCATGTACACGCTGGGTGCTGTACATGCCAACCTTATGCAGACGTGTCATGATTGATGTGGTGTATTATACGCCATCATGTGATGAATCCGCTTATCATGGAACGTAAGATGCACAGCATGTAGGTGACGCACAAGGCACCTAACACATTGCAATGCGCCTCACGCACGGTATGCACCACACTGCCTGCACACCATAAGCGCTCTAAATGCTGCCTTATGTGTTGGCGGCGCATTGCGTGCAAGGCACGTTGTGTGGCGTGGCACACATTCCAAAATGTAATACTATCTACACACGTCTTCTGAAGGGACAATGGGGGACAATTTCATGTGCTTTGCATCAGGTGGCATGTTATTGGGAAATGAACACATGATGTGTTGGATGTGTGCTACCCCTAACCACTGGGCTATACACTCCATACCATATCTAGCTATATAGCAATATACATATCTATATATGCCTTCCTAGGTCCACACACATCTATATGTCTGTATCTATATAGGTGAGGGTGGGTGTGTACCTGTGTATACACTTGCTGATATATGGTATGGTTGGTTGGCTCAATGGTTAACGCAGCTATCTAGTACACAGAGGATTATGGTTTCAGATGCAATCACATCCTCATATTACACTCCTTTGCCTGTTATGTCAGGCCTGTGTGTCTAGACTATGTTTTGTCTTTACTGCATGTGTGTTTTATTAACAACATAGCCAATTGGGGCAGGTAGTACCTCTGTGCCTCCCCACATCAGTCTTCACTGTTTGCCCCTCAGACAGCTTTTATACAGCATATAGTCTTTCACTGACCAACCTAGACCTCCAAGGTATACCATGTGGGCATCTCCCATCATCCTAGCTGATATTTCTATTTCTAGGGACAGGCCCCGTCGTCCTGTCCATCCTTTCTGCCATTGGTGCTGATCTATGTTCACTTATTCATTCATCCCACCATAACCCATGATGCACTGCACAATCAAACCTACTGTATGCATATCCTCCGTGCCCAGCAGAGGCTCAGTACATTCACATGAGAACAGGGGTCATGTGGGGAAACTGCTAGGTACGTATGACCTAGATTGGCCACTGTTGGAAACAGGATACTGGGCTTGATGGACCTTGGTCTGACCCAGTATGGCATATCTTATGTTCTTATGGGGTTTACAGGCACAGGTGAGTTGGTTGATATAGTGTATCTGGACTTTCAGAAAAACTTTGACAAGGTCCCTCATCAGAAACTTTTGGCAAAACTAAAACGTCATGCGGTAGGACGGCTGAGGGGAGATATGATAGAGGTCTATAAATTAATGAATGGAGTGGAACGGGTAAACGTAGATTGATTTGTTTACATCATCAAAATATAAAAAGACTAGGGGACATGCAGTGAAGCTAAAGGATAACCTATTTAAGACTAATAAGAGAAAATATTTTTTCACTCAATGTGTAATCAAATTTGTTACTAGAGGATGTAGTAAAAGCTGTTAGTGTAGCTGGGTTTAAAAAAGGTTTGGACAAGTTCCTGGAGGAAAGGTTCATAAACCATTATTATTAAAAGGGACATGGGATATCACTGTTTGACCCAATACATGCATTGAGGAGCCTGTCTTTTGGGGAAACTGCTATGTACTTACAACCTAGATTGGCCACTGTTGGAAACAGGATACTGGGCTTGATGGACCTTGGTCAGACCCAGTATGGCATATCTTATGTTCTTATGCCCCAATGGCCTGTGTGACTGTTGAATGCATGCTACCTGGGAGGGTGGTGGGGTTGGCCACCAAATCTGGACTGGATGGGATGGTCTAATGGCAATAGCGGGGGTACATCGTTGGATGAACTGTCAAATTGCAAAACAATTGGATATTTGGTCCATGCTGCCTATGCTGTGTTGCCACAACCATGTACATGAAGCTGTGCACAGTGTCCCACACTGTGTGGTGTTCTGATGAACATGTGGTATATGACAGTGAGTGGCTAGCAACATATGTAGCGCACATATGTGCTGTGGGGTGCTATGGCTGCATGCTGTTGCTTCAGGAAATGTCAGGGTATGGCATCAGGCATGCACATTGGTTGTGAAAAGACCCAGTAAAGCATGGAGGCATGATCAGCATGGACACTGTGGTTATGCAACACATGTCACAGTATACAGCAGGTACAGTATAACATGTCCCTAAGTGCGAGAGGCTACATTTAACATTCACATATGATTGCCCCAATCTCCCCAATACTCTGGTGGATGTCAGGGTTTCCTGTGAGCCACTGGCCCACAGACCTCCCTGTGCCAGTATCTGGTGCACAACAGTGTGGTATGTTGCGCGTCTGTGACTGTGTCCCAGGTGTCCCCTGGTGTCCTGTAGCTGAGGCACTGTGTGACTGGTAGCAGGCATGTGTGCTGTGGGATGGGTATTATATGTCATGCCTTGCCACATGATGGTGTATGCAGCAGTGATGTATGCCTCCCATGAGAAATGTGTAATATAGTTTAAGAGACCATGGAGGATGGTTGTGGGCCAAACTGGGTGTGTGGGATTGTTAGCTAGGCCCTCAGGATTGTACCTGTCATGGCAGAATTGAGTCTGTGATGTGTCACATTTGTTGGTGGTCACTGTGGTAATGGTGATGTATGGTACACGTTTGAACCTATGCTCCAACAGCTGCACTGCTATGTGGTGAATTGTACCTATCGGGGTGTGTTGTGAATACACTGATGGCCATGGGAACCTGGACAAAATGTACATGGGCACAGGGTCCTGTTCAGGTCAGTGCATGATGCCCTGGTGCAATGCCACTGGTTTTGGAGGTGTCCTGGTCATGTCATGATCATACTGTAGAGTGGCCTATCACGGACACAGATACGATGGCCATATGTGTTTTGGGTACCACCATAAAACAGCACTCTGCCACGTAGGCAACCAAAGAACACAGTCAGGAGACGTGGCAGGTAAATAGGCCTTTATTATCCCATTAGATTAGTCAATGTGTATAAGCTGGCAATCCGCTCGAGAGCAGGGTTCCCCTTGTAATTGCAGACTATTCTAATTATATTGTACATGCACCAGCCATCTCTGGTGTCAGCAAGATCAGGAGTATGCCCGTGTTGCACGGGACGTCATAGCGTGAGCCGTAAACCCCTGAGGAAGTGTAATACGAAACACGGCCAGTGTCGGGTTGGCACGCTTGATCCGTGGGATAATAAAGGCCTATTTACCTGCCACGTCTCCTGACTGTGTTCATATGTGTTTTGGGGTCATGTTGAAGGGGTTGTGCCATAGGGTCAGGCCTTGTCCTGGTATGTGTCCCGTGGTAAGTGGACCTGTACTGCCATAGTGACTGTATCATGATAGGTCACAAGATGACAATTTATTTATTTATAGTTCTTTTATACCGCACTCTTTTTCATCAGCGCGGTTTACATTAAAACAGGAATACTCATTGCAATCAACAGACTGTTGAGTTTACATATAACAGGATAATACAACTGGGATTATAACTTTGGGGAACTTTGTACATATTTGTAACTTGAAAAGAACCTATATACACAGTATAGAAATTCTTATTATCATCTTAAGGCATGTGACACAGTGGCCCCCATAGTCCGCTCTCAAAGGCCATGTTGTAGGGGCACACATCAGACAGGGTATCATGTGGATGGCAGAGCTGGGGACATCAGTACCCACATCTGCTTGCTGAAATGCATGGCATGGATGTGGTTGGCCAAAAGATGTGTGCGTGGTCTGAACATGCCACTGTTGGTCTGCATGGGATAGTGACAGGCTATTTGTTTGGTTTCTGTAGCACTGCAAATGTATGGATGATTCTGCACAGTAACACCACTTAACAGCCCAGACACGGCTCTGGGCCCCATTGACACACCACACAAGTGCACCGACTTTGACCTTGTGGTCATGGCAATACTGGGACCATGCCTTTGCATCCCACACCCCAGCCCCAGAAAACCAAGAAACCTGGCCCACCCAGTGTCAGTACTACCAACATTCCCTCACCTGCATATGGCTAATGACAGACATGATGGGCATGACATAGTCTCATGGCCATGATCACCACAGTGCACAACATAGCCACACATGTTATAGACTCTCTGCAGCACTCTAGTAGCTTCTGATATCTCTGCACCAACCCAGCTGATGTTGTGATGCACATACATCCCCCATCCACCCCCCTTTCACATACCAACAATGTAACCAGTGCCATGGTGGGTCTGAAATGTCCCTCCATGCATCCCCTGCACATATCAAAGTGAGATGGCACCAAGCAGTCACACACTGTGCCCCTCTGTCCCATACCCTGCATTCCTATCACCACACTCCTGTGTCCCTGTGACCTACACCATGCCTTTGTGTCCCTGCAATGCACCAATGTAGACTGGCCTGTAGATATGGTACATGTGACCTTTGGCCAGCAAATGATGCATCGGTGTGATGCACATAGCCCACGTGTATGTACAATGCATTGCTACTGTGTCCATCCTCTGTGTGTAAGTCATGTCATGTCGCAGCACAAAATTGCGTGGGAGGTGTTGACACCATGTACTGTACACAACATACCAAGATGTGTTGAGGAGTGTGACATCCATCAGTGAAACATAGAAGAGGCGTAGGCCTGTGAATACATGACAGCTGTACTGTAGTGATATGTGCACCCAACAAGGTCATTACAAAGTGGAGACACTGCTTCACTGACAGCTGCAACCTTCTTGGGGACAGGCACTGTTGGGCCTACACATCTGGCCACTGGGATGTCACCCCAGACCCCAGGCCAGCCTGCCACAAACAATCTTTTGATGGTATGTGTTGGTATACAACACTCCTACAGTCATGGCATGGATAACAGTAGGAACACGTTATGCTTTGACCCAGCACCACACCATGCTATTCCTCTGTGTCAGGTTAAGGAGCCGTTGGCTACGGATGTGGGGGTCTATGTGCTGATCTCCAAACTCTGGCAGACTGACACAGCTTATCCATGAGCAATGCAGCATCTTTGATGGAAAACATCCAAGACACCTATCCACCTTTCACGTCCCTGATGATAACACCGTCAGCACAGCATGCAGCGCCATTGCCATGTTTCACTGTGGGAATGTTTGCCCAGGTGTGATGGTACATGTACACATTGTCCAACACTTGGTGCTGCCCATGATGGACAAAGGGTTATTGTTTCCATCACATCTGACAGCCATGTGGGGGGGGGGCACACATGCCACCTGGCAAACGCAGACTGGTTGCCCTATGTCTTCAGGAGATCAATTTCTCTCTCTTGGACACCATTCCACGTGGCCCCACTTTGTGAGATGTCAGGTCTACAGTGGTGCCACAGACACATATCCCCATCTCAGCTGGGAACCTGTGCAGCTCCCTCTATGCTATCCATAGTGTCTCTAAAGCATCTCTTGTGATTGACCTCCTTGACCTATTTTTGGCTTGGGGTGGGCAGCCTGTCCTGTCAAGTTGGTTGGGGTGGCACAGTCCCCCCATGTTGCCACTATGTCTGTCAGGGTGTTGGGTGGTAACATTGCCAACTGGGAAGAACTGTTGGAATGCCACTGTAAGCTAGATATGCCCTCAACCATGTATTTGACCTGACCTGTTCATGTTGGCTGCCTGGTGATGTTGCCCAGTCATGGCCTTCTTGGAATACGCAGGTTCATGAGGGTGGTCTATTCACAGATCTGGTAATGTAGTTTGCACACTGGTTGACCCTTTCCAACTTATTAGGAGGTGTTTGTGCAGATGTGCAGTTGGATCCCATGTTGGGGTTGGTAGACAACAGGGATAGTAACAGTTGCACTCACACACATTCATTGGTGATGTGTGCCCTGCATATCAACAAGGGGCAGCGTTGTCTGCACACCCCAACAACATTACAGACATTGTTGGGGCCAAGGCCAGGCATAAAAATGACCCTGCATCTTCAGACCATCATGCTTATGTGATCTGCGACATGACAGCCCATATACTGGGGACGAGATCACATAAGCATAGCACTGAACATCGTCTACATGTCTGGGGGTGGGCATCTACCAGAATGTGAATGGTTATGTCTGTTTGTTGTTCCTCCACAGGTGACACACAACAGATACAGGAGGAGGTGAGGGACCCCAATGATGGGGCCATGTTGGAGGGGGGCCAGGAAAGAGCACCAAAGAAGGCCCGACCCAAGGTGAGAAATCACCACACTCTTGTGACATGCAGGTGAGTGGCCCAGATGGGGCCCTGGTATGTGTCAGTGTGGTGCAGTGGGAGTCTGAGCTGGATGATGCTGGGGAGGAGCAGGAGGATGACATCAGCCTCCATCTGATGGCCAGTAGCAGTGGGGATGATGTTGTGTTGTTAAGTGCCGTCGAGTCGGAGTTGACTCAAAGCGACCCTCTGGATAACTATCCTAAATTGTGTTCAGTCTTCAGTCAGGCGGCTCATTGTTGACAGACTGGTACCCGTAGCTGCTGTTATTGTATCGATCCATCTCATTGCTGGCCTTCCTCTTTTGCATTGACCTTCTATCTTGAAAAGCATGATGTCTTTCTCTAATGATCTCTCTCTTCGCATGATGTGTCCAAAGTATGAAAGTCAAAGTCTTGTCATCTGAGCTTCTAAAGAAAGCTTAGGTTTGATCTCCTCTAGTACCGACTGGTTTGTTCTTTGGGCAGTCCATGGTATACACAGTATTCGCCGCCAGCACCATAATTCAAAGGTATCAATTTTCTTCCTGTCTATCTTTTTCACTGTCCATCTTTCACATCCATATGATGTTATTGAAAATACCATGGCTTAAACAAGTCGAATCTTTGTATGGAGAGAGACATCTCTGCTCTTGAGAATCTTATCTAGGTCCTTCAAAGCCATTCTGCCAAGAGCAATGCGTCGTCTGATTTCTTGACTGCTTGTTGCTTCCTTATTGATAGTGTCAAGGCCCCCCTGGTGGCTAGGCGAATACCTAGGTGTAATGGGGGTACCTTGAACGTCCTTCTTAGTAAACTGGAACCCAGTACTATGGCTTCTTCGCAATGTAGTTGTGTCACAAAGATTATAGCCGAGATTTGAAGGTCACAGGAAAATTTCTTTATTTGAAAATAAAGTTCTACGTAACCAATTGACCTCTTTGGCTAGAAATTCAGGTACTACAAAACAAAACTCAGGATACTTCTCCATTCAAAAGAACTTAAGCCTTGATACATAGTCCATGCCTTGACTTTGCTTCTGCGGCTTAACTTAAACAACGTGTCTCACAAATCATTCTTTTACCAACAGGTTCTGGTCCCAGGTCTCCAAGTTATGCAGCACAATACTCAACTGTTTCTCACATGGGTTTGCAGCACCTTAACTTCCTGGTTACCAACTGTTTAAAATCTTCTGATATTCTTTTCCAAACGTACTTTCACTCTTTAGTTTTCCCAGACATTCATTAACTTCTGGGAGCTTATCAGATCAGCTCTCATTAATGCATAAATAAAAGACATGAGTTTCAGCAGAGGATGTACTTCCTTTAAAAACTTCTGGGTTTTCCTAATTACTTTTAAAAAACCCTCAGTTTCTTACTTTTGACTAGAACAGAAAGAGCATTCCATCTCCATATCAGAATAATCATTCTCTACACCATTGATTTCTATTTCCATTTTCTCTTCACTGGGTTCCTTCAATAACGTGTTATCCATGGCGTCTGCATGGGAGGCTTCAGCTGCTTCAACACTCTCAACAGCTGCTCCCACTGAGACTCTTCTCTACTTGAGGCTATGGGGGAAGGGCATGACAAAGCTTTCTTGTTCAATAACTTTTTAACAGCTTGCAATGGGCTCACCTTTCTAGCAGCAACGTGTCTCCTTTCAGACCCTGCCACAGGTGTTAGCTTGCTTTCTGGCCCTTCCAGGGATATTCCTCTCTCCTGCTTCTCAACAGTACCTTGCTTAGAACAGGCTCTCCAGGGCTCCACCTTAGCTTCAGACTTTCTGCCAGCTGAACTGCATTCTGGGCTCGAGCTGTCTCTGTACTGCTTGCAATAGGATTCCCCCTTGAGGCTTCCAGTGAGATATTTGTCCCTCAGCCCTGTCTTTTGAGTCTCCTTACTTCTAGTACTCTCAGGAGTCTCCTGGCCAGTCCACCACCTCCTAGAGAATATCTCCTCTTCAGAAGATTCCTCTCCAGGGCTTGCCACTGACCTTTCCTCCAGCCTTATTTCAGACCTCTTCCTGGATCTCTCCCTGGGTCTCTGCTGAGTGGTTTGCCGGGACTCTGGCTGGGACCTTCTCTCAGGCCTCTTCCTGGAACTTTCCTTCTCTTTGGAACTAGAGCTCCTCCACTCAGTTCCCTCGCTCCTCCCTTCACTCTCCTCACTTCCACCTCCTCTTGCTATAGCTTCTCCCTGCTTAAATGTTTGGGGCTGTCCTATAGCTCTAGACTCCGCCCCCAAACCTCTCCCGTCACCTCCCTTGGTTTCCTTGGAGATTGGATGTGTCTCCAGTTCTACACTTCTGTGTAGGGAGTTTTTTTCTTTGTTTAGAGTTTTAACCCCTGCTGTGCCTGCAGTTCTCTTGGGCTCAGGGAAAAAGGACTGTTTTCCCCCCTTTCCTTTACACTCTAAACCTACTTCGCCACCACAATAGTTGATCCAAGTAAGTTAAAGTTGTTCACAATTTCAATTTCTTCTCCTTCAACGATGAACCTGTTGATTATGCCAGTTGTCATGATCTTTGTCTTCTTTACATTAAGGTGCAGGCTCATTTTAAGACTATGTTCTTTGATTGTGAGAAGCAAATGTTTCAGATCAACTTCACTTTTAGCCAGTAATGTGGTATCATCAGCATAGCGAAGGTTGTTGATGAGTCTTCCACTAATCTTCACACCTCTGTTGTCTTCATACAATCCTGCTTCTCTGATGATTTGTTCTGCATATAAATTAAACAGGTAGGGGGATGATGTTACACTCCCCTTTATCATACCGGTGCCACTTGAGATGCAAAGTGAACCAGGCCCTGTGCCAACCATGTCTATGCCTGGAACATCTTCTAGGCTGTCCTATGAGTTACTGCAGGATATGATGCGTGTGCTGGCGGACCACACAACATCAACCCATTAAGACCTGTCAGGTGGATGACAGACCACCATGTGGCATGTTGTGGCAGATGGTGTGACAGGATGTAGTTGGCAACATGTGGTGGGGGAGTATGGAATGCACACCATGAGCAGACCACCTGTGACCCTTGACAGCTACAAACAGCATATGTTGCCAGGATGCCATGTCTCTGTTATCCCTGAGCCCCCATTTGCATGTGTTTGCAGGGCAGCTTTATGCACATTGCCTCACTATTAACAAACATCATTCCACAGGTATCCACCAGGAGTTGCAGGGCATCCACCAGGATCTGCCACAAACCCATGAGATGCATCTGCTGCATGTGCAGGCCATGTCAGCCATGGCAGAGGGCCTGCAGGCACTTACAGCAGTGATAAATAGACAGATGGACCTCCAAGCTGATATGGCAGGCAGGGAGCAGCCACCGGCACCAGCACCAGCGCCACCAACAGCAAGGGGTGGTCGGCGGTCAGGACAACATGGGCATGGGCAGCCATGAAGGCAGTGAACATGGCCAGAGGGGTGATGGGCACCAGCCAAAGCAGTAGCCTGTTGACACACCCACAATTAAAAACATATACACCTGTCTGTGTTTTTCAGTACCACAGCAAGGAACCAGTAGAGACTCCTACCTGATATTTATTTATTTATTTATTTATTTATTTAAAGTCTCTTTTATACCGCGCTATTCAGCATCAGCGCGGTTTACAATAAACAATGAACATACACATTTCCAATAGTACTTTGTGTTTACATATGAACAGGATATTCAACTTGGCTAACAGGGTAACTATGTACAACAACAATATATACAATATATACAATTTATAGACTGGTCATGTGTTCGTATGGTTTTAGACATTGGAGATTTGGGTGGTTTCGGCAAATGGTGCTGAGTTTCTATTGGTTTCTGGGTAGTGTAGGAGGAAGAGGTAGTGTTTCACGGCCTTCCTGAATTGGCATAGGTCCGGGATTGATCGGATGTTGTGAGGGAGGTTATTCCAGATCATTGGTGCATAAAGTTTGAAGGTCCTGCTGGATGTTGACTTGGTGCATTGAGTTATTGATCTTGGGACTATCAAGGTGTTTTGAGCTACTGACCTTCTGTCCCTATTGTGGGGTGTCATCTGGATTAGCTCTGTTAGTGATGTTGACGAGAGACCTTTGGTGGCTTTGAAGGTGAGCAGCAAGGTCTTGAATGTAATTCTACCTTGAATCGGGAGCCAGTGGAGTTGTTTCATTATGGGTGTGACATGGTCTTTCCTGGATGCTCCGTGTAGTACTCTTGCTGCGGTGTTCATTGCCATTTGCAGTGGGTTTAGGGTGGTTTGGGGGAGTCCTTGCAGTATTGCATTTGCATAATCGAAATGTGGGATAATTAGTGCCTGATAGATAGTCCTGAAATCATCTGGCTCCAGCAGAGATCGCAGGTACCTAAGGGATCTAATTTTATGATATACTGCCCTTACAGTGTTACTTATATGAGCTTGCATATTTAGGTTCTGGTCTAGTGTGACGCCGAGGTATCTGATCGCGGATTTGGTCTGGAGGTCTGCGTCCTTCACTTTTAGTACTGCCGGCGCAGTGAAGTTACGGTTCCTTGTAATGAACATCACCTCCGTCTGAGCATGCACCCACCTAGATGAACATGTTGTGGGTACCCCTCCCCTCAGGTGTCCAACATCACACCCCCACCTCACTCCCATATATGTCCCATACCCCCTCCACCCACCCATGAAAAATGACATGAACATGCAGTCCATTGCTGTTGTGTAGCCACACAGTCATCATCTCCATGCTTTCTGGGATCCTCCTCATAATGGCATGTGTCCCACACCATCAATATGCACATCCACTCACCTGTTCCTGGCACACCCCACAGCCAATACTCTATGCACACCATTCCTGACCTGTGCACTGTGTTTGGCAATATGTCCCTCACCCTTCCCTTGGAACCATATAGGTGACTGCTGTTGCAGGATATGTGCTGAACATCTTTACACACCGGGTCACCCCTCACCATAGTGGTGGATGTTCTCATTGAACCACAGCTACCCCTGGCACACACTCAGTTCTGTTCTTCCATGATTCTGTCACATGTCTGCTACCATTTCACCCACGATGCCATGTGTGTACACATGGACATGTCCTGGTCCCCAGGCATGTGAGTCAAGTGGGCAGGACATGGCCACCAACATGTCCTCTGCTGTGCGAGGGAGGGTGGTGCCATCTTGGATGTCCCAGGAGGTTGCAAAGCACCACACATACCATCCCTACTGTCTGTTGTTTGCACTGGACCATGTGTATGACACATGTGTGCCTGTCACAAACCCAGGGAACCAGTGCTATGTGTGCACCAATGTCCATATTGTTGACAAAGAAGGACACATTACCAGGCCATAGTTATGTGAAAAAATATATTAATTTGTATTTTGGCCAACAGGGAACACAGAAAACATTTTGCACACACAACTATTACAAAAATAGTGCATGGCACACAGTGCCTACATTGGTGGCAATGGCTGGCCCCACCACAGACTCCTGGTCATTAGATGATGGTAACACTTGGCACCCAGGAGTGCAGAGGGCTGGGCTGTACCCAAGCCCACTTGAGGCACTACTCCTTGGGGGAGCCTCCATGGCATGATGATTCATGTCCTGCAGAGGCTCGGTCCCCATCCCTCAGCCTCCACAGCTCATGAGCCATCAAGCACATGGTATCCACCAGCTGCCTCATGGTCTCTGTTTGGGCATGCTGGGTCTGTGCCTGGGCCAGCAGTGCCACAGCAAGGGAGTGGTCCTGGGCCCCCGTCCCCAGATCCCATGTGTATAGGGTTTAGGTTGTGGAATCAATGCACACCCTAGCTTTGACACTGGTTGGGACTGAGGGGAATGTCCCCACCTGTGCAGGTGGGCCATGGGGCAGCTGGCAGGGCTCCCCTGGGCCCTCTGCAATCATGGGTCTCAGGTGTGTGCCCACATGTTGCTATGCCTGGTGGGTTGAATCCCTGGAGGTTTGGGGATGCTGCCCCTCTGTCCCAGCCTCCTCCTCCTGTCCCACACACTCCTCTTGCTCTTCCACATCCCACACCTCCAGGGGTTCTTCCCACCCCTCCCCTTCCTCAGACCACACCATCCCCTCCCCTTCCTCCCCCCTCTGCCTCCTCCACCTCACTCTCTCATTCCTCCTCCTCCTCCTCCTCCCCCCTCCCACATCCCAGGCAGCAAATGTTGTCTCCTCCTCCTCCGTCGCAGCTTCCACTGCCACCACCACTGCCTCTGTGGCCTGGAGGGCTGTGCTGCTGTCACCTGACTGGCCTCTTGGGATGTCTGCAATATGTACAGGCTCTGTGAATGGGGACAGAGAGTTCCACATCAGCCACATGTTCTCTGCTGACAGGGAAGTTGTCACCTGCTGCAAGTGGTGCAAACCTTGTACATAGCTAATGGCCCACCAACCCTGCAGCAGGTGAAATGTGCACAGTGGGCATGCAGTCCCCCAGGATCAAATAGGATATCAACTGCACAGGTGTGATGCATCCAGGGGGTGTGGACATGACAGACAAGGGGTTGTGAGTTTATCAACTTGTGTAGGCAGCTGCAGAGAGGGCTGGCCTTCCACTGGTGTCAATGTGGCTTGATTGGTACATGGTCTACCACCCCTAGATGCCAAACCCAAAAGCAGGGGCCCTGGGGTCCCCTGTAGTGCCTTCACAGATTGGTGCAAAGGAGAGGTCAGACAGTGGCAGCACACAGTGTGTGGTATGCTCTGGGGGTGAGGGTGTATGACTCACAGTGTGCATGTGTCCATACACCATCAGGTTGGGGCTGACATCCATCCATTGAGGTCCATGGGAGGTGTATGGTGACCTGGCCAAGGTGCGCTACCAGAATGCTGGGGACAGCAAAGGAAACTGCCACATCAGGGGTCTGTGCAGACCATTGGGGTTACTGCTGGACCACAGGTACTGTACATCAGCGAAGGGTGGGGACATATATTGATCTGGCTGGGTGACCAGAGTGCATGTAGGTGCCCCAGTGGTGTGTTTGTGGTGGTATGTGTCAATGGGTCAGTGAGAAATGACAGGCAGGTCATGGGTGAAAGTTGGATGTATGTTGCACTGGAGATGATGGGTCAGTGATGTTGACAGGTTGGCATCACGGCAGGATGTGGAGGGTAGAGGATGGGTGGCCTGGGGTGGTGGAAGGTATCAGTTCAGGGGTATATCTTGTGGCCGCAGCAAAGTCCATTTTCAGGCAGCCACTACACATTCCAGCAGCAATGTAAGGCAGCCAAGCAGCAACCTTGGCATGGGGTGAGAGTGCATGCACAAATATGTTCGGATGGTTCAGGATGACAACAGCACAATTCAGTCCCCCAGAGCCATATGAAGGGGTGTGTGCACCTAGAAAATGTCTGCTATGTGGGCAGGCGGGGGGGGGGGTCACAGAGCATGCCTGCCTTACGCCTTCTACAATCGTGCATATAGCAGAGGTATGCTGACACAGACATGCCTGATGGGTGAATGGGTGGATATGGATGTCACTGGTGGACTTTGGGCCCTGATGGCCCCTGTGGTCCCTCAGTGACATCCTGTGATTTTGTCAAGGATGTGTCAGGGACTGTTGGGTGTCTCTCAATTCCACAGACCACAGGTCTTCACCCTTGGTACAGACCTGTGGTACCATGCACCTTATGGCAAACTGTGCCCTCTGTCTGCTTGATATGGTGTCATTTGTGTGATGTTGACCCTGGGAAAGGTGTGATGCGGCACACAACATGTATGCTGTGACATCTTCATCTCTGCAATGAGCAATGTGGTGCATCACCACATACCTATATGTGTTGACTGAATAAGTGTAACTAGTGTAATATATTCCATTGCCGATGATTTATTATTGATAGCCAGTTATTTCACTGTATTATTGAGTTGCAATTTAATAGTTAAATGTTTACTTTTATAATTTTGTTCTATGTAAAAACTCTTGTTCTCCATTTACTGTTCTTTGTACTAAAACACGTTCTATGTAAAATAGTTCAAAACCTGTTTTATGTAAAATAGTTTCTAAACCCGTTCTATGTAAAATAATAGCATGCTATTATTAAACTTTGTTTACTTGTAAACCGCCACTGATCGCTGGAAGTGGCGGTATAGAAGAGATGTATAAATAAAATAAATAAAATAATAAATAAAATTGACTGGGGGATGACTGACAGGTCCATATGATGCATCTGTGACAGCATGTCAGCCCCTGCATATTTGGGTGTACCTCTGTATTATTTGGACAGTGCCCCAGTCTCCCACGCCAGGGATGCTAGCACAAACATGGGTAAATGTGCAGGGAATATCCTGTTTGGTGCACGATGCATGGACATATGCCCGCATGTGCAGTCCAATGTTGTGATTTGGAACCAGTACAAAAACGTGGATAACTCCAAAGGATAAAAACAATCTTTATTGAGAAACAATTGCCACTAGCCCGTCACAGGCCGTGTTTCGCTGCCTTCCTCAGGGGCACTAAAGTGGACTTAGATATATTTTCAAGGATAAAAACAGCTTTTATCTAATATTACACCTTTAAGGCTGATTTCCCAACGCGTGTGAAAAAGGAGAAAACTCCTTTACACTGTACAGCAAATTGGAATTTCACCAAAAAAAGGCGTCTGCAAGCTTTCAAAGAACGAGGCTACTATAAGGATGAACCTTTAGAAAAACGCCGATCACTGTGAGGGTGTCACATGGCACATGATGCGACTCATGTCCCACAGCGTATTTCCAAGACATCATGTGCACGTGTGCCCTGTTGACAGACTGACCTTACATGTTCTATGACAGATGTCCATGGCCACTTCCTTTTCCAACCCTGTGTTTGTGTTCTGATGTGAGGTGGCACTGATCACCATTTATTGGATGTAGATAGATGGCTGGTCTTCGGTCTTTTGCAATGGTGTGTGAGAGGCAGGCAGGCAGCATGGACTGTGGAATGTGGGCACATGTTGGCACTGTCAGCATATGCATATGCCTACATGTTGGCATTCCAGACATGGTAAGGCTGTTAGGAACATCAGACATATGTCAGTGCATTTAGGAACAAGGCTGACATTCATAGGTTGTGACTGTGGCTACACCTGGTCAGCAGTGTCGCACTATACTGTGGATCGCTATCTGCACATGCAGTCCAATATCATGTCATGGTCCAGCTTGGTTGAGGTTTTACGGAGATGCCAGTACAGTGCCTTGTCATTCTATTCCTCCTCTCAGGATTTGACTGTGGTGTTTGTCTACATATAACGTGTGCTGTAATGCCATGATCAGTTTGCTGCTCTGGATTGGCCCCAGTGTTATTGGCCATATTTCAGCAAAGTCAATCATACTGTCATTCATAGGGGGCTTATCAATATACCCAACAGCTTGGGGATGGGTTCCAGGATGTTAATTGGGATCAGAAATAGGTTGACTGACAGATGCCAGAGGGTGATAGTGGATGGAACTCACTTGGATGGAAGGGTGGTGATTAGCAGTGTGCCCCAGAATAGGGTCCTGGGACCTGTACCATTCAATGTATGTGTGCGTGATAGTGCCCAAAGACTGGACCGAATAGAGTGGACTCCCTTGAGGGAGTGGATGACATGAGGACAGGTAAACAAAAGCTGGAGGAATGGTATAATGCTTGACAGTGTAGCTGTGAAGAGGGGCACTGTCAGACACTGGGAGGCATACATCCCAGGGAATCATATGCAATGGTGGTAAGAGGTTGTTGTGCACAGACCAGGGGATGTACCTCATTGAGAAAGTGTCTGAGGACTTGACATTGGCAGGACAGTGTGACATGGCAGTGGCAGGGGCCAGAGGCCTTCAAGGTTGCATACAGGGAGGTATGACTGGCTGAAAGGTGGAGGTATGAATGGCACTGTACAAGGTGGTGGCAAGGCATCACTTGGAATACTGTGTTAATGTTTGCAGATCATCTCTCATGCAGGTCAAGAAACAGCTGGAAATGGTTCATAGGACGGTTGGCCACATCATCTCCAGTTTGCATCAGACAACCTATGGGAAGAGACCTGAGGACCCATATATGTCCACTCCAGTGAGGGGGGGGAGGGGGGAAATATGAATCAGACGTTTCAGATCTGTGGCATCCTGCTGTACACACAAACCTCCTCCAAAGAGGTGGAAGCTGTAAAAGTATAGAGCTGCATGGATGTCAACCATAACGCAATGTGACACTCCCCCCAAACACATGGAAGAAGGTCCTCAGGGCAGTTGAGATGGGATTTGCACTAGTTGGGTCATCAGGGGAAACACCATATTTTGCGCACACCTAACACCCCTGAACACCATTCCCACAGTGAGACATAGTGGTCGCAGCATCATGCTGTGGGGTTTATTCTCATTGGGGAGTAACAGGAAACCTGTCAGGATTGCAGGACCGATGGATGGCACTATGTACAGATCAGTTCTTGAGGAAAAACCTGCTATAGTCTGCCTGAACTTTGAGACTTAGATGACAGTCCACCTTCAAGAACAACTGTGACCCTAACCATATAGCTTGGGCTGATCAGAGACACCCCTCTGTGTCTATGGTGTGCCCATTAGATGATGTATACTGCCTTCAACCTGCTATGTGGCGCTAAGTTGGTTGTGGTACCTGTCCCCATGTACTTTCCTCTCGCGGGTAGTCCGCCTGCGCATTAAAACGCTTCTGGAGGCGCTTCCAGGAGCAGTGGACCCTGAATAAGTCCTGCCTCACACTGGAGGAGGAAATAGCCTCCTCTTGTGGCAGCAGATGAGCCTGCCCAGGAGCTCGAGGTCCGGCTCAGTGAAACACGGCTTCTGTGGGTGCACAGCCATTTTGTCTGGTTGTATTATTAGACAACGTCATGACGTCATGGGTTTGCAGCATCCCCACAGTGCATCCTACGATGAGTTGCATCACTGCAGCTTACCGTTCTGTGTGAGGGACTGGCCTCTTGGCACCATGCATGACAGTGCACGCCGCAAGGTGCTCTGTGTGGCAGTGTGCACCACAAGGCACCCTGCACAGCGCTGCGCGCCACAAGGCCACTTACATGGTTACATTGCCTATCTTACACTTGCAGGGTTGTGACATTGACTCGTGAACCTGTGCATTTTTTGTGTACCATTTCCCCTGTTATACTGTATTTTTCAATGCTGTGTCCTGCCTTTTGAGAAGAGTGTGTGTTTCCCTTAACACAGTAACAATATTTGAAGACCATCACAAGCTTTCTTTCGGGCCAAAGGAGGACAATGTACAACAATATGAGATGGCCAAGGCCATGCTGTGTGTCTGTGGAGATCGAACCCTCTATGTGTTACATAGTAGGTCATTGCCCTAACCACTGGGCTACCCACTCCACACCATATGTAGCTGTCTAGTTCTACAAATATCTGCATATATATGTCTACATGCATATATATATCTACATGTATTGCCTGTGTAGGATGGTGCATATATATATATCTAATATATATATATATATATATGTCTGTGCAGATATATCCATCTACACACATCTATATCTATGCATCTCTGTACAGTCATATCATTGCGGACCTGGGAGGAGTGGCCTAGTCGTTGGGGCAAGTTACCTCAGGCCAGAAGGTTGGGAGTTCAAAACCACTAAAGAACAGCAACCTTGGGCTGGAAGGACTGGGGTTTCTAGTTCCACAGGTGCTCCTTAACCCTCCATTGCCCATGTTCCCTGTAAAATAGTTATCTCCAAATTATAATGCCCTGTTCAATATAATTTTAGTTTGTTCAATGTAAACCACCTTGATATCATGAAAGGAGGTATATAAAAAATGTTAAATAAATAAAACATACAGATACAGATGCTGTTGAGGGTTGGCCTGAGATTAGGGCAACTGCACAGTTTATTGGGAACCAGGGGTTCAAACCACAGGGTCACATCACATGACACTCCTTTGCCTTCCACGACAGGGCTGTGTGTACAGAATTGTTTAATTTTGGACGTAGGTATTTGACCTCCCATCCTCCATAAGATAATTTGAATACACTCCCACAGCTTGATTTACATACAACAATTACCCAAAATTGAACCTTAGTCCAACACTTCAAATTGTATATATGTAAAAATGTTCCAACTTGTAAATAGTTCTAAATACCATATTGTATCTGTACATAGTTGCTTATTGTTTTATGTTTTATGTATTGATTAGATATTGTTCTATGTATTTTGGCATTGTTCGATGTAAACCGCCAATGATCTTGGGAATTGGCGGTATATAAAAAGTTTCAAATAAAATAAATAAATAAATATGACCCAAGATATTTATTTATTTTATTTATTTACATTCTCTTATATACCGTGCTATTCTGCATCAGTGCGGTTTACATTGAACAAACTGAAATTACATTGAACAGAGCATTATAACTTGGAGATAACTATTTTACAGGGAACATGGGCTATGGAGGGTTAAGTGGCTTGCCCAAGACCACAAGGAGCACATGTGGGACTAGAAACCCTAGTCCTTCTGGCCCAAGGTTGCTGTCCTCTAGTGGGATTTGAACCCCCGACCTTCTGGCCTGAAGTACCTTGCCCCAACCACCAGGCCGCTCCTCCTATCCATTGGTGGCAGGTATTACCTAAGAACATAAGATATGCCATACTGGGTCAGACCAAGGTCCATGAAGCCCAGTATCCTGTTTCCAACAGTGGCCAATCTAGGTCATACGTACCTAGCAGTTTCCCCAAAAGACACAGGTTCCGCAATGCTTGTACTGGGTCAAGCATTGATATCCTGGGTCCCTTCTTTATAATGGTTTATGGACCTTTCCTCCAGGAACTTGTCCAAACCTTTTTTAAACCCAGCTACACTAACAGCCTTCACTACATCCTTCGGTAACAAATTCCAGAGTTTGATTACACGTTGAGTGAAGAAATATTTTCTTTTATTAGTTTTAAATAGTTTACCCTGTAGCTTCATTGCATGTCCCCTAGTCTTTCTATATTCTGATAATGTAAACAATCGATCTACGTTTACCCGTTCCACTCCGTTCATTAATTTATAGACTTTTATCATATCTCCCCTCAGCCGTCTCTTTTCCAGGTTAAAGAGCCCTAACCTTTTTAGCCGTTCTTCATAGGAGTATCCTTCCATCCCCTTTACCATTTTGGTGGCTCTTCTCTGAGCCTTTTCTAATAACGTTATATCCTTTTTAAGATACGGCGAACAGAATTGCACACAATATTCAAGGTGTGGTCTCACCATGGAACGATATAGAGGCATTATAATATCTTTTGTTTTATTTTCCATTCCTTTCCTCATGATACCTAACATTCTATTTGCTCTCTTGGCTGCCGCTGCACACTGGGTCGAGGGTTTTAACATGCTATCCACAATGACGCCTAAATATTTTTCCTGGGTGGCGGTTCCTAATGTGGAACCTTGCACTGTGTAACCATAGTTTGGGTTGTTCTTCCATAGGTGCATAACTTTGCACTTGTCCACATTAAATTTCATCTGCCATTTTGATGCCCAGTCTTCCAATTTATCAAGATCCTCTTGCAATTTTCCACAATCCTCTTGGGTTTTAACAACTTTAAATAGTTTTGTGTCATCTGCAAATTTGATAACCTAACTCATTATTCCACTTTCCAGGTCATTTATGGATATGTCAAAAAGCAGCGGACCCAGCACAGATCCCTGGGGTACACCACTATTCACTTTTCTCCATTGGGAAAATTGACCATTTAGCCCAACCCTCTGCTTTCTATCTTTTAACCAGTTCTTGATCCACAGTAGTACACTGCCTCCTATCCCATGACTCTTTAGTTTGCCAAACGTCTCTGATGAGGGACCTTGTCAAAGGCTTTCTGAAAGTCCAGATAAACTATATCAACCAACTCACCTTTGTCCACCTGTTTATTCACACTTTCAAAAAAACATAATAGATTAGTAAGACAAGATCTTCCTTGTCTAAAACCATGTTGGCTGTCTCCCATTAGGCCATGACTATCTACATGCTGAGTAATATTATTCTTTATGATGGTTTCTACCATTTTCCCGGTACTGACGTGAGGCTCACCGGTCTGTAGTTTCCCGGATCACCCCTGGAACCCTTTTTAGAAATTGGCGTTACATTGGCGATCCTCCAATTTTCAGGTATTACAGATGATTTTAATGAAAATTCACAGATTACTAATAGCAGGTCTGCAATCTCATATTTCTGTTCTTTCAACACCCTTGAATGTATAACATCCGGCCCAGGTGATTTGCTACTCTTCAGTTTATCTAATAGTTGTAATACATCTTCCCAATGTATCGATATTTCCTTCAATTCTTCCGCACCTTTAAATACCACTTCAGTCATGGGTAACATCTCTACATCTTCCTCAGTAAAGACCATAGCAAAGAATTCATTCAGTCTCTCCGCTATCGCCTTATCACCTCTTAGTGCCCCTTTAACTTCTCTATCATCTAATGGACCAACTAACTCTCTCACAGGTTTTTTGCTAAGAATGTACTTGAAAAAATCTTTATTTTGCGTTTTTGCTTCCACAGCAAGCTTCTTCTCAAATTGTCCCTTTGCCTGCTTTATCAATGCCTTGCATTTGACTTGTCAGTGCTTGTGCTGTTTCCAGGTTTCGTCGTTTGGCTCTTTTTTCCATTTCCTGAAAGATGCTTTTTTGGCAACAACAGCCTCTCTGACCTCCCCTTTAAATCATGCTGGCAGTTTTTTGGACTTCCTTCCACTTTTCTTAAAGCGTGGAATACAGCTGGTCTGGGCTCCAAGATAGTATTTTTCAACAACACCCAAGCTTGATGTAAGTCTTTAGCCTTTGCAACTGCTCCTTTTAGTCTTTTCTTAACTATTTTCCTCATTTTATCATAGTCTCCCTTTCAAAAGTTAAAAGGTAGTACTGTGGATTTCCTTACTATCCCTCCTCCACTAATTAAATCAAAGGTGATCATGCTATGATCACTATTGCCAAGTGGCCCCAATACCCTTATCTCTTGCACTAGATCTGGTGTTCCACTAAGGACTAGGTCTAATATGGCTTCCCCTCTGGTCAGTTCATGAACCAGCTGCTCCAAGAAGCAGTCATTTATGTCATCTAGGAACCTTATCTCCCTAGCATGTCCTGCCGTGACACTGACCCAGTCGATACCGGGGTAATTGAAATCACCCATTATTATTACTGCGCTATAACTTTTGTTAGCTTCCTTGATTTCTTTGAGCATTTCATCATCCATTTGTTCATTCTGGCTAGGCGGTCGATAGTACACCCCCACTGCCATCGCCTTCCCCTTTTTACATGGAATTTCAATCCATAGAGATTCTACAGAAAATTTTGTTTCCTGCAAAACTTTAATCCTTTCTGACTCAATGCCCTCTCTAACATAGAGCGCAACCCCTCCACCAATTTGATCAGCTCTATCATTACGATATAGTTTGTACCCTGGTATCATAGTGTCCCACTGGTTGTCCTCCTTCCACCATGTCTCTGATATTGCAATCATATCTAACCTCTCATTTAGTGCTACATATTCTAACTCTCCCATCTTATTTTTTAGACTTCTAGCATTTGCATACAAGCATTTTAGAGACTGTATTTTATTCATATTAGTTTGGCTGTTGGTAGACATGGGTAATTTGGGATCTTTAAGCTCTGTCTGCTCCATACTCCAGGGCATTTGGGCTGTGCCTTAAACTATTGGTGTTCAATGCTGGCTGTTTTTGGGCACACACCCCCATGGTCTGTTTCTTTGACTCTGCCTTTGGTGCCGCTCTGTGTTCTGCTATTAGGTCTTCCCACCATCGCCCATAATGCATTGCACATTCAGACCAGATTTATGCATGTCCTCCAGGACAGGCAGAGGCTCTGTCCCTTCACACAACAGCATGCTTTTACAGGCCCTCATGGCCTTCATCACACATAAGGTTACAGGGACCATTACTTATCATTTACAAAGATCACCGTGATTGGGAAGTGGGTCACACAGCATCTGGTCCACAGAGTCAGTACAGCCACAGATCTACATAACAATCATGGAGGTGCATGTGTAGTCTGTATTGCATGCTACTGTGCACAACAGGAGCATGTCTAGTCCAAATTATCCCTACCTATCGATAGCCAGATTATTATAAAAAAAATACAGCCTCTAATGTATGCCAAAGCTAAAAGTGTAAAAAATAAGATGGGATAGTTATAATATATAGCACTAAAAGAGATGTTAAATATGATTGGTATCTCAGAGACATAGTGGAAGGAGAACAACCAGTGTGACACTGGGTACAAACAATATCGTAATGATAAATGTTGATCAAATTGGTGGAGGGGTTGCGCTCTATGTTAGAGAGGGCATTGAGTCACAAAGGATCAAAGTTTTCTAGGAACCAAAATTCACTGTAAAATCTCTATGGATTGAAATTCGATGTAAAAAGGAGAACGCGATGGCAGTGAGGGTGTACTATCGACCGCCTGGTCAGAATGAAAAAATGGATGATGAAATCCTTAAAGAAATCAAGGAAGCTAAGAAAGGTTACAACACAGTAATAATAATGGGTGATTTCAATTACTCCGGTATCGACTGGGTCAATGTCATAGTATTTTTCAACAACAACGAAGCTTTATGTAAGTCTTTAACCTTTTTAACTGCTCCTTTTAGTTTTTTCTTAACTATTTCCCTCATTTAAACATAGTCCCCTTTCGAAAGTTAAAAGGTAGTACTGTGGATTTCCTTACCATCCCTCCTCCACTAATTAAATCAAATGTGATCATGCTATGATCACTATTGCCAAGTGGCCCCAACACCCTTATCTCTTGCACCAGATCTGGTGTTCCACTAAGGATTAGGTCCAATATGGCTTCCCCTCTGGTCGTTTCATGAACCAGCTGCTCCAGGAAGTAGTAATTTATTTCATCTAGTAACTTTATCTCCCTAGCATGTCCTGCCATGACACTGACCCAGTCGTTACCAGGGTAATTGAAATCACCCATTATTATTACTGTGCTGTAACCTTTGTTAGCTTCCCTGATTTCTTTGAGCATTTCATCATCCATTTGTTCATTCTGGGTCAGGTGGTCGATAGTACACCCCCACTGCCATCACCTTACCCTTTTTACATGGAATTTCAATCCATAGAGATTCTACAGCAAATTTTGTTTCCTGGAAAACTTTAATCCTTTCTGACTCAATGACCTCTCTAACATAGAGCGCAACCCCTCCACCAATTTGATCAGCTCTATCATCATGATATAGTTTATATCCAGGTATCACTGTGTCCCACTGGTTGTCCTCCTTCCACCATGTCTCTGAGATTCCAATCATATCTAACCTCTCATTTAGTGCTATATATTCTAACTCTCCCATCTTATTTTTTAGACTTCTAGCATTTGCATGCAAGCATTCTAGAGACTGTATTTTATTCATATTAATCTGGCTATTGGTAGGCATGGGTAATTTGGAATCTTTAAGCTCTGTCTGTTCTATACTCAAGGGCATTTGGGCTACTTTACTCTTTTTTGGAACCTCATTGCTTTTGGTAGTATCCTTCAAGGATACATTCTTCTGAACCATGCACTCTTGGGCGACTGTCGGCTTTCCCCTATTATCTAGTTTAAAAGCTGCTCTATCTCCTTTTTTAAAGGTTAATGTCAGCAGCCTAGTTCCATCCTGGTTAAGATGAAGCCCAACCCTTCGGAAGAACCCCTCCTTTCCCCAGAATGTTCCCCAGTTCCTGACAAAATCCAAACCCTCATCCTTGCACCATCGTCTCATCCACGCGTTGAGACTCCGTAGTTCTGCCTGCCTTTTGGGTCCTGCACATGGAACGGGAAGCATTTCAGAGAATGCTACCCTGGAAGTTCTGGATTACAACTTCCTACCTAAAAGCCTAAATTTTGTCTCCAGAACCTCCCTACCACATTTTCCTATGTCATTGGTACGGACATGTACCAAGACAGCAGACTCCTCCACCAGCACTATCTAAGACCTTATCTAGGTGGCGCGTGAGGTCCTCTCCTTCGCACCAGGCAGGCAGGTTACCAGGCGATCCTCACGTCCACCGGCCTCACAGCTATCTACATGCCTAATGATGGAATCACCAACTATAACAGCTGTCCTAACCCTTCCCTCATGGGCACATGGCCCTGGAGAAACTTTCTTGGTGTGAGAGGGTTTTACATCACCCGGAGGACAAGTTCTAGTTACAGGATCACTTCCTGCAACACCAGGATGATGCTCTCCTGTCACGTGACCTCTCTCCTCCATGGCAACAAACAGTAAGGATTTGCGGGTTTGTTTGTTTGTTTTTATTATATTACATTGCTAGCTCTCTGATTGGGAGCTCTTAAAAGGGTTTTTTGTATATTTTTTAAAGCAAGGTTACTTTCTTTTTGGTGCTTTAGGGGAACTTTTCTTGAGCACAGTAGGTTGCTGAACTCTAGTAACCTCCTCGGGTTTAGAAACTGCTAACACCTAATCAGGAGTTAGTGGGCCTGATTTCCTGAGTGCAGCTGAGGCCTGCATAAAAGGCTCCAGTGCCCTGCCCTATTGAGGCTTTCCTAACCAGGACTCTACAGATCAACAAACAGTAAGGATTTGAGGGTTTGTTTGTTTGTTTTTATTATATTACATTGCAAGCTCTCTGACTGGGAGCTCTTAAAAAGGTTTTTTCTATATTTTTTAAAGCAAGGTTACTTTCTTTTTGGTGCTTTAGGGGAACTTTCCTTAAGCACAGTAGGTTACTGAACTCTAGTAACCTCTTCAGGTTTGGAAACTGCTAACACCTAATCAGGTGTTAGTTCCCTCCCTACCCACCCCGACTCCCACCCACCCCTAGTGAGCAGTCTTGCTTTATAGGGCACCTCCCCCTTTAACAAATCAAAGAGAATTGTACCAGCACATTTTGAATATAATTAAAGAGATTTAACTGCTTTTTCTCTGAAAGGACAGCTGGGAAACCGGCTAGTACTTGGTAGATCTCTCTCTTTTGCTTTAACAGATACCTTGGCTCCACGAACAGAACAATGGCTGGGAAAAATCGTATTGCTAACGTTGGTGCCCCCATTACAGCTTCTGCCTCGGTCCTGACAGAGGTCCTAATGCCAGTTGAAGGACCAGTTCCATGTGCAGGGTGCCTGCATGCTGAAGCTCTGAGGAAACAAGTGGAGGAACTCAGAGAGGAGGTGGCGAAGCTGAGGAGCATTCAAGACAGTGAGAAGTACATTGATGAGATGCTTCTTGCAGCAACCAAGCTCTCCAGCACAGGAGAAGATGGGTACCAACAGAATGTCGATGTTTGGACACAAGTCACCAGGGTCTGCAAAATCATCAATCCAACTTCTCCAGCCCTTGACTTGAAGAACCATTATGCAGCCATGGAAGTGGAGGAGGGGAAAGCATCCCTGGAAAGGGAAGAACCAGAGTTCAAGTACCCCAAAGTTGCAGAATCAGTGACCAGAAGGAAACGAAGGGTAGTGGTGGTTGGAGACTCTCTTCTGAGGGGTACTGAGGCGTCCATCTGCCGACCAGACTTGATGTCCAGAGGGGTATGCTGTCTGTCTGGTGCCAAAATCCAAGATGTTATGGAGAGTTTGCCGAGACTCATCAAGCCCACTGATTATTACTCAATGTTGCTAATCCATGTTGGAACAAATGATACTGCCAGGTATACCTCAGAACGTATCAAAAGTGACTTCATGGCTCTGGAACAGAGGATGAAGCAGTTAGGTGCACAGGTGGCGTTCTCTTCAATCCTCCCTGTTGAGGGTAAAAGCCAAGGCAGAGAGGCTCGCATCCTGGAGATGAATGCATGCCTGCGTGGATGGTGTCATCAAGAGCGTTTTGGTTTCCTAGACCATGGGATGCTGTTACAAGGGTTGCAGAGCAGAGATGGCATCCATCTGTCCAAGAAAGGTCAACGCATCTTCGGTAGTAGACTGGCTAATCTACTGAAGAGGCCTTTAAACTAGATTCATTGGGGATAGGTGAAGAAAGCCCCCAGGTAAGTGAAAGCCCCCAGGTAGGTGATACATTAAATACCTTTATGGAAATGGGTAAAAGGGGTAACATATGGAAAGCAGTGTGTAAAAATGCCCGTAGCATGGGAAATAAGATCCCTGATGTTGAAGCTTTGCTGGGAGTGGCTGACTTGGATTTAGTGGCATTTACAGAAACATGGTTCACAGAAAACCATGACTGGGATGTAACTATACCTGGCTATACTTTATTCAGAAAGGACAGGGTAGGAAGAAGGGGAGGAGGAGTGGCACTATATGTAAAAACTACTATTAAAGCTTTGGAATTACAGAGCTTAAAAGGGAGAGAGGAGGCATTGTGGGTTAAACTAGAAAGAGGGAAAGAGAAAGAGGTGGACAGAGAGTTAATTGAAGACATGCGCAGCATTGCTAGGAAAGGGGAAGTGCTACTGATAGGAGATTTCAATATGCCAGATGTTGATTGGCACATTCCTGCTGCAGTATCATCTAGAAGTAAGGAGATCCTGGATTCTCTACAGGGAGAACTATTCAGGCAATTGGTAACAGACCCCACACGTGAAGGTGCCATACTGGACTTGGTGCTTACCAATGGTGAAAGTGTTTCTGATGTTGTAGTGGGAGATCATTTTGCATCCAGTGATCACCAGATGGTGTGGTTCAGTATTAGGACTAGGGCTGTTAGAATCCATTCCAAGGTGAGGATCTTAGACTTTAGGAAGACTAACTTTGTGAAGATGGGCCAATACCTCAGGGAGTCGTTAGTGGGATGGGAACAGCTGGGGGATGTAGAAAAACAGTGGGCAAAACTGAAAGGGGGTATTTTAAGGGCAACCAACCTTTTTGTTAAAATGGTAAATAAAGGCAAAAGGAACAGGAGACCGCTATGGTTTTCGAAGGAAGTAGCTGAAAAAGTGAAGAAAAAGAGGGAGGCCTTCATGAAATACAAGAGATCACAGAGAGAGGAAGACAGGCATCTGTATTTGGAAAAACTTAGAGAAGCTAGCAAAGTAGTCAAGAAGGTGAAGATTCAAAAGGAGGAAGAAATAGCCAATGCAATAAAATGGGGGGATAAGATATTTTTCAGATATATTAGTAAGAAGAGGAAGGGCAAAAGTGGTATTGTCAGACTCAAGGGTGCAGGGGGGGAATATGTAGAAGCTGATAAAGGATAAAGCGGAATTGCTTAACAAATATTTTTGTTCTGTGTTCACAGATGAAGAACCAGGAGCAGGACCTCAGAAAACACCCACAAATAGGAACAGAAGCGAGGGACATCTTGAACAATTTTCAGAAGACTGTGTTCATGAGAAACTTAAAGTAGACAAAGTGATGGGACCGGATGGGATACACCCTAGAATACTGAGGGAACTTGGGGACGTTCTAGCAACTCCACTGACTGACCTTTTCAATGCCTCGTTGGAGTTGGGAGTGGTGCCAAAGGACTGGAGAGAGGCTCATGTGGTGCCTTTACACAAAAGCGGAAGTAAGGATGTGGTTGAAAACTACAGGCCGGTTAGTTTAACTTCGGTGGTGAGTAAATTATTGGAAACGCTGCTGAAAGAGAAAATAGTGAGGTTTCTGGAGTCCAGCGGATTACAGAATCCGAGGCAGCATGGATTCACCAGAGGCAGGTCTTGTCAGACAAATCAGATTGATTTCTTTGACTGGGTGACCAGGGAGTTGGACCGAGGGAGAGCTCTATATGTGGTGTATTTAGATTTCAGTAAAGCCTTTGACACTGTTCCTCACAGGCGACCCTAGGGATGGACCCTAAAGTTACTGCTTGGGTTAGAAATTGGTTGGGTGGGAGGCGACAAAGTGTACAAGTAAATGGAGCTCACTCTGAGGAGAAGGATGTTACCAGTGGTGAGCCCCAGGGATCTGTCCTTGGTCCGATTCTTTTTAACATCTTTGTTAGTGATATAGAGGAAGGGCTGTCGTATAAGGTTTGCCTCTTTGCAGATGATACCAAAATCTGCAATAGAGTAGACACCCAGGAAGGTGTAGATAACATGAGGATCTAGCTAAGCTTGAAGAATGGTCTAGAGTATGGCAGCTGGGATTTAATGTTAAAAATGTAAGGTCATGCATTTGGGCTGCAGCAATCCAAGGGAGCAATACAGTATAGGAGGTGAAGTACTTTTGTCCACTAAAGAAGAGCGGGACCTAGGCGTGGTTGTGTCTGATGATCTTAAAGTAGCTAAACAGGTAGAAAAGGCGACGGCAAAAGCTAGAAGGATGCTTGGGTGCATACGGAGAGCAATGGCTAGCAGAAAAAAGGAGGTGATAATGCCTCTGTATAAGTCTTTGGTGCGACCTCATTTAGAGTATAGTGTGCAATTCTGGAGACCGCACCTTCAAAAGGATGTGAACAGGATGGAGTCGGTGCAGAGGGTGGCTACTAAAATGATTAGTGGGCTTCATTATAAAGCATATGAGGACAGACTTAAGGATCTTAATATGTACACCTTAGAGGAAAGGCGGGATGGTGTGTGATAAGGAAGCTTATCATAGTTCAGGAGGGAGCTATAAAAGAGGTGAATTGGCTTTGAACAAGCAACCTGTCTTTGCTGGTAGAAATACTAAAACAGAATGTTTTCATAAAAGACTACCAGTCCCAGAATGCACCAGGTTTCAAACAGCCTCTAGAAGGGCTGAAGTGGGGAAACGTGTATTCAATCAGGAGAGCTATGAGGTAATCCCCAATCACTCATCTCCAAGGGCAGGGCTTGATTCAGCACAGCTGGGCTGTGCTAGGGTGGAGTGTCCCTCTAAGCACGTTAAAAGAAAAACATATTCTTCACAGAGACAGATCAAGAGCAGACAGAGCAGAGAGAGCCAGCAGCAGCAACATGGAAGGAAGAAGAGAAAGACATCTTGGAGGTCTAAAGAAGGAGCCCACAGCAGTACGTGTGTTGGGAGTCATTCCAGAGGCAAGCATACTCCATTGGACTGGAGGAAGCCAGAGGAGTGGGGTTATAGAGCCAGGAATTCCCAGACGGCACCTTTGAAGGAGACGGCTGCATGTGGAAGGGGCCCTAAGACCGGTGCAAGAAGGTATGTGAAGAGAGACCCAGTGTCCAGGGATCTTGATTGGAAGGCTGGACATAAAAGCTGGACTACTTACTGGCCAGGATACCTGGAGAGGAAGCCTAACAGCAAAGGAAGCTCAGGTATGAACTTTGATCTATGCCCTAGCTCTTCTCCAGGAAGACAGTAGGGAAACAAATATTATCCTGAGAGTGAACAATTGAGGAATTCCTCTGAGCCAGACCCTGATATTGATTCCATGATATTTGAGGAAGAAGGAGATATATTAAATGATCAGAATGAATACATGGATTGCTCTCTGTCTAGGCTGCTGTGGTAAAATACTTTCTCACTAATACAAAAACCACCAAAAGGAACTGTAATTTGTTCTTTTATCTACCCAGAAAAGTTTGCAAGAAAGCTTTTGGGTAGGATTGAGCCACGTAGAGAAAGTGAACCAGCAAAGGGGTTTGCAGCTGGCTAATTGGTGATAACTGAGCCAGGCACAAGTGCACGTGAGCTCTGAAAGGAAATTTTTCTTTTTGTGTGTGTAAATAGAAGAAAGTTATTTTATTTATTTATTTATTTATTTATTTAGTATACACTTATATACCGCTACTTCCAGCGATCAGTAGCGGTTTGATTACAAATTTGGGAATTGTCAAATCAGGACAGAAATTTGGGAAAATATTCACATAGATTTGAGGGAATGGCACATCACACAGAATTAAGCACTTAATGGTTAGACTTTACATATTTACACTTTACCATATTTACAAAGAACATTTCTACAGATCAGGTTCATGTTTCGTTTGCTTTATCTGGTGGTCCACTGTTGATTACATCCGGTTGTAGTGACATTGAAAAAGATGGGTTTTTAGTTTCTTCCTGAAAGCATTGATGTCTTTAATTGCTCGTAGTTCGTATGGTAGTCGATTCCAGATGGTAGGGGCAGAGAATGAGAATGCTCTGCGGCTAGTACTGGCTTTTACTGATCTGATGTTATTAGGAACTTGTAGTTATCCTTGATAAAGAACAGTTTTTGTTACTTTTGGGTTTTGTTTTTGCTTTTGGAGCAATGCTAAGAAAGTTATTAGCATGAGCCATCAAAAAGACCTTTTCTGTTTCCCATCAAGGTCTTATTTGATTTTTGCTTAAGAAGTTCAGTTACCTTATTTCATGTTTTGTTTTCCTGAATGCAATACTGAAAGCAAGTGTCCTTTTTGTGTTACCAAGTAAATCTGTGTGGGAGAATTAACCCCATGAATAAAATCCATTTTTCTTTGCTTACATTCGTGCATCACAACTCATTATTTTGTGAACGGCTGATTCTGGTATAAGTGAACTACATTCCCCACAATCCTTTGCAAGTCATAATAATATTTTTGCCTTTGCTAAGACTGTGGCCATTCACGACCAGTGCCCCCGTTTACAGTTGGCGTAGTAGTTCGGATTGCTTTTACACAAAGGATTTACATGATTTATAAGGATTACAACTGAAATCTGAAAGAAAAAAGTTCAAGACAAAAGCTGGAAAGTGGATTTTCCCTTAACAACACTTTGGAGGAAAAGAGGTGGTTGTTCTAGGAGCTGTTCCAAGGAGGAAAAGACCCTGTGTAAGCTGGATTCATCACTGGCATAAGGTAATAAGTACCTGGGCATGTCTAGTGGTGGATGGGAGTAAGTCACAGGGGTAATTGGAAAAAAAAATAGGAGAAAAACACCTGTTTGGAGGGTGCTGCTCTGTGTTTTTTTCTTTTGTTTTCTTGCAGGGATACAAGATGGATCCAAGGGAACTGGCCAACTGGATGGCAGCCCAATTTATGTAAAGGCTGCTATAAGAGATCGCCTAGGGTTGTCTATTTCAGAGTATAGGCCAATGTTTAGAGCTACTGCATTAAGAGTGGGTGAAACACCCAGGGCTCTGAGTCAGAGAATCAGAGGATTGGCTGTAAAATGGTTGGAGCCAGAGGGAAAGACTGTGGAAATGTTATTAGACATTATTATGCTTGAACAATTTATGTCTGCTGTGCCTAAAGATTTGCACACTTTCCTTATACAGCAAAATTGCCAGAACCTTGGAGAGGCAACCATGCTAGCAGAGAGATTCTTGGAAGCCACGCAGGCTTGCCATAGAATGGGTGGCCCTCTGAAAGTTGGTTCTGAGGCAAGCTGTGCTGTATCAGAAAAGAAAATAGTTAAAAATGTTTCTGAGAATAATTGTACTGTACCAACCCAGATTACAAAGTGGAGTAAAAAGAAATGTGGAAAATGGGGACATTTGGAAAGGGGATGCCAGATATACACTAGCTTGATGGGTGTTGATTTAAAACAGCCCAAAGAAGGATTCCTTTTGGTGGTTGATGTGCAGGGAATTACCACAAATGCTCTGTTAGACTCTGGGGCAGACCAGAGTATGCTGTCAAAGAGGCTTTGGAAGAGGATAGAGGCCCAAGAAGGATTTGTGCCTAGAACCCCTGGAAGCCAGGTTCACATCAGATGCATTCATGGTGCTGCAACATCATATCCCACCTATAGGCTAATGGTTAAGTGCCTGGGGGAACAAGAGGAAGTTCTTTTAGCAGTGGTGCCTAGGCTTCCATTTGATTTGGTTCTAGGAAGGGACTGGCCAAGATTTAAGCAGGAACTAGTGAAAGGACTAGGAAAGAAGGAGGGAGAAGGAATGATGGTAATAGCTCCCGGGCCTTTGTTTGGAAGTCCTCAGACCCCAGCTAAAAAGATGGTTAAGCTTCCAGAAGAACAAACTACTAAGAAGCAAGTATTTATCTTGAAGTACCATAGGGTCACAGAGAAGGCCCAAGCTCCTAAACGGGCAACCCCTCAAGCTGCTGGGTTTGACCTGTGCAGTGTAGAAAATGTAACTGTACCTAGCCAAGGGAGAGCCCTGGTTGACACTGGACTCCAAGTAGAAATACCCATTGGGTGCTATGGGCGAGTAGCCCCAAGATCAGGATTAGCCCTGAAGTATTTCATTGATGTGGGAGCGGGAGTGATTGATCCCGATTACAGGGCCAATCTTAAAGTTCTGTTATTTAATTTTGGACAGAACGATTACCATGTAAAGACGGGAGACAGAATCGCTCAATTGATATGTGAGAGACTGGGTTTTCCCACCTGTGGAGGAAGTTACATCCTTGTCAAATTCTGAGCGTGGAACCAAAGGTTTTCGTTCTACTGAAGACAAAGGGGTTAAGAGCCTAGCTGCCACCTGTGCCCATGAAAGGGAGGAGCATGAAGAGGAGGATTTGAGACCCCAAGTATCTGACTGTAAAGAAAAATCAGAACCCCAGATAGGTGAGGACCTGACAGTGGTACAGCAGGAAGAAATAAGGAAATTGCTTAAAGAATTCCCAGATGTTTTGACTCCCATACCTGGGAAGACACATTTGGTTGCCCATGAGATAATAACTCCACCTGGGAAATTAATTCGTCAAAGGCCATACCGCTTGCCTGAAGCAAAGAGACAGGAAGTAGTGGCACAAGTTCAGGAAATGTTAGACATGGGAGTAATAGAGGAGTCGAAGAGTCCCTGGAATAGCCCCATAGTCTTGGTGCCCAAGCCTGATGGCTCTTTAAGATTCTGTATTGACTTCCGGCAGGTAAACGCAATATCAGTTTTTGATGCATATCCAATGCCAAGAATTGAAGAGTTGTTGGACCAGCTTGGACAAGCTCAATATTTAACCACCCTTGATATGACAAAAGGCTATTGGCAAATCCCTCTAACCAGGGAGTCGAAGCCGAAGACTGCGTTCAGTACCCCCGTTGGCCTTTTCCAGTTCAAAAGGATGCCTTTCGGACTGCATGGAGCGGCAGCTACCTGCCAAAGGTTAGTGGACCAGGTACTTCGACCCCACCAAAATTATGCCTTTGCTATATGGATGATGTCATAATCCATAGTAACACTTGGGCGGAACATCTAAAGAGAATCAGGGCAGTCTTATGCTCCATGAAGCAAGCGGGGATCACTTTGAACCCAAAGAAGTGTGCCTTTGCTAATAGAGAGGTAAAATACCTAGGCCACCTGGTGGGAAGAGGGAAAATTAAACCTCTAATGAGCAAGGTGGATAGCATCAGGAATTTTCCTCCTCCAACAACAAAGAAACAGCTGAGGAGTTTCTTGGGACTTATTGGATACTACCGCAGATTTATACCACAGTTTGCAGAGAAAAGTGCAATTTTTACTGATATGCTGCGGAAGAATTGCCCAAACCAGCTGAAATGGACTCCTAAAGCTGAAAAAGCATTTTCAATCCTAAAAGGGAAGTTGTGTACAGGACCAGTACTGAAAGGGGTGGATTTCAGGAAACCCTTCTTGGTTCAAACAGATGCCTCGGATGTAGGGCTAGGAGCTGTTTTATCCCAATGTCATGAAGGGGAGGAGCATCCTGTGATGTACCTGAGCAGGAAATTGTCACTGGCTGAACAGAAGTATTCCACAATAGAAAAGGAATGTTTAGCTATAAAGTGGTCAGTGGAGGCATTAAGGTTTTACCTTACAGGGAGGAAGTTCCAACTGATTACAGACCATGCCCCACTTAAGTGGTTGCAACAAATGAAGAACCACAATGCCAGGTTGACACGCTGGTACATGGCCTTACAGGCATTTGATTTTCAAGTGGAACATCGTGCTGGGAAGTTACACAAAAATGTGGATGCCCTTTCCCGTATTACGGACTGTAAAGAAGAAGGTTCACCAGTTGCACCAGTCCATAATAACTTAAGCAGGGGGGTATGTGATAAGGAAGCTTATCATAGTTCAGGAGGGAGCTATAAAAGAGGTGAATTAGCTTTGAACAAGCAACCTGTCTTTGCTGGTAGAAATACTAAAACAGAATGTTTTCATAAAAGACTACCAGTCCCAGAATGCACCAGGTTTCAAACAGCCTCTAGAAGGGCTGAAGTGGGGAAACGTGTATTCAATCAGGAGAGCTATGAGGTAATCCCCAATCACTCATCTCCAAGGGCAGGGCTTGATTCAGCACAGCTGGGCTGTGCTAGGGTGGAGTGTCCCTCTAAGCACGTTAAAAGAAAAACATATTCTTCACAGAGACAGATCAAGAGCAGACAGAGCAGAGAGAGCAGAGAGAGCCAGCAGCAGCAACGTGGAAGGAAGAAGAGAAAGACATCTTGGAGGTCTAAAGAAGGAGCCCGCAGCAGTACGTGTGTTGGGAGTCATTCCAGAGGCAAGCATACTCCATTGGACTGGAGGAAGCCAGAGGAGTGGGGTTATAGAGCCAGGAATTCCCAGACGGCACCTTTGAAGGAGACGGCTGCATGTGGAAGGGGCCCTAAGACCGGTGCAAGAAGGTATGTGAAGAGAGACCCAGTGTCCAGGGATCTTGATTGGAAGGCTGGACATAAAAGCTGGACTACTTACTGGCCAGGATACCTGGAGAGGAAGCCTAACAGCAAAGGAAGCTCAGGTATGAACTTTGTTCTATGCCCTAGCTCTTCTCCAGGAAGACAGCAGGGAAACAAATATTATCCTGAGAGTGAACAATTGAGGAATTCCTCTGAGCCAGACCCTGATATTGATTCCATGATATTTGAGGAAGAAGGAGATATATTAAATGATCAGAATGAATACATGGATTGCTCTCTGTCTAGGCTGCTGTAGTAAAGTACTTTCTCACTAATACAAAAACCACCAAAAGGAACTGTAATTTGTTCCTTTATCTACCCAGAAAAGTCTGCAAGAAAGCTTTTGGGTAGGATTGAGCCACGTAGAGAAAGTGAACCAGCAAAGGGGTTTGCAGCTGGCTAATTGGTGATAATTGAGCCAGGCACAAGTGCACGTGAGCTCTGAAAGGAAACTTTTCTTTTTGTGTGTGTAAATAGAAGAAAGTTATCCTTGATAGAGAACAGTTTTTGTTACTTTTGGGTTTTGTTTTTGCTTTTGGAGCAATGCTAAGAAAGTTATTAGCATGAGCCATCAAAAAGACCTTTTCTGTTTCCCATCAAGGTCTTATTTGATTTTTGCTTAAGAAGTTCAGTTACCTTATTTCATGTTTTGTTTTCCTGAATGCAATACTGAAAGCAAGTGTCCTTTTTGTGTTACCAAGTAAATCTGTGTGGGAGAATTAACCCCATGAATAAAATCCATTTTTCTTTGCTTACATTCGTGCATCACAACTCTTTATTTTGTGAACGGCTGATTCTGGTATAAGTGAACTACATTCCCCACAATCCTTTGCAAGTCATAATAATATTTTTGCCTTTGCTAAGACTGTGGCCATTCACGACCAGCGCCCCCGTTTCCAGGTGATATGATTGAGATGTTTAAATACCTCCGTGGCATAAATGTTCAGGGAGAGAGCCTCTTTCAATTGAAAGCAAGTTCTGCTACGAGGGGACATGAGATGAGGGTGAAGGGAGATAGATTCAGGAGTGATATGCGGAAATATTTCTTTATGGAAAGAGTAGTGGATCCATGGAATAGTCTCCCAGTGGAGGTGGTAGAGATGAGGACAGTAACTGAATTCAAAAAAGCATGGGACCAACACAGAGGATTTCTAAAGGTAAAAAGTGGACAGTTGTAGTTGTTGATATGGAACAACAGACTAGATAGGCCATGTGGTCTTTTTCTGTCATTATGTTTCTATGGCAACAGGGATGCTGCCAGACTGGAGGTGGGACTTCAGGACTATATCCCTGTAGGTCTCGTCTATGTACCTCTCTGTCTTTCTTTTGTCTTCCAAGTCTGCTACTCTAGCCTCTAGAGAATGGACTCATTCCCTGAGAGCATAGAGCTCCTTGCACCTAGCGTACACGTAAGACCTCTCACCAACTGGGGGAAAATCATACCTGTGACACTCAATGCAAAAGACTAGAAAGCCCCCATCTCGCTGCTGGACTGCTGTCTGCATCTTAGTTTTAAGCTTGTGTTTAGATCTTTAAGTTCTTTACTTACTAAGGGTTGCTGTGGATACTTAGACTAATAAAGGTGTACCTAATATGTTTAATATACCTTGTTTGCCTGAAGCTTAATTAATCTCAGGTCCTTAATGTATGACTGCTTTGGATAAAGAGCTGCACCTGAGAGCAGCTCCTTTCCTTTAAGATGTGTAAGTACCTATAAAGCTACGATTATCCCAGGGGTGAGTGGGTGTTGGGGAGGGAAATAAGACTTATTAAAAGAGGGCTGCTACACAGTACCCTGTCTTGTGCTTCTGAGGTAAGCTGTGACCAACTTCCTGGGTGATTAACAGCTCTTGCTTGGATAGAAGGAGTCTTTCAAAATGGTCTTTTGACCTGCCACTGGGCTTTAACACCTATTTAAAAAGTTTCACAAGTCTCTTGCCCTCTAGGTAGAAGGCCTCTTTGTAAAGGTCTCTAGAAGACTTTATTTATTGCTCAAAGAATACTGACCCTGTTTTGCTTTTTATGCTAAGTTATATTCTGATTTGATTGAAATTAAAGCTCTTTGCTGCTGCTAGGCTTTGACTTAGTATGAAATTTAAACTAGAAGCTCTCTGCTGGGTTCTAAATTTAACTAGAAAGCTCTCTTCTGTGTTTTAAATTTAAAGTAAAAGCACTTTGCTGCTACTAGGCCCTGAGTGAGTATTAAATTTAAACTACAAGCTCTCTGCTGGATTCTAAATTTAACCAGAAAGCTCTCTTCTGTGTTTTAAATTTAAACTTAAACTGCTGCTACTAGGCCTTGACTAATTTAAGAAATACACTGGGTTCAGATTAATCAGCTTTAATTCAAAAAATTCCCTTCAGAAAAATTCCCAGAAGTATATACTCACTATTGCAGATCTCTCTCCAGAAGTAGCAGTCCCCTTTTGTAGTCCTTCAAGACCATTGTTTGGGGAACCTAGGATATGGACGTCTTCTCCCATTGCAGCAATTATGGATCCTGTCTGTCTTTTGGTGACACTGCTGGGAAATTGTGTCCATGATTGGACACTGCTGCACACCGGATACTGTGCATGCTGTGCCTTGGTCAGACACTGTCTTGCATATTTTCGGTGTCTATGTTCCTCTGTTCTACCTGGGCAGCTGCCTGGTCTACACTTTGCCCCATCAGCCCGCACTGTGTGTTCAGCATGCACCCTCCTTCGCCCCATTTGCCCCATGATCATTGTGCCCTTTCATACTTGGGCACTGTGCTGTTGCTGCTACTGGGGCTGTACTATTACTTTCTTGGCCTCATCTGTTAGTGCAGCACTTTCCATCCAGCTAAGGATAGTGGGGGCCTGTTTGTATGGGTGTTTGTACCCTTGCTTGCTGACTCATTGGGGGTTGCACATGTTAGTTTTGTACCTGCACTGTGGGATAAAATGTAGCCATAGAGACATGCACTGTATGATCCACAGCTGGGACCCAAACCTGTGACCCTCTGCTCACATGCACACCAACTCTGTGTGGTACACAACAGTGCTGCTACATGGTCAGATCAGTCTGTTGGGATGAAATTCTTCCCATCACACTGACCCAGGCACATGTCACACACCACATGGTGCACTGCATCAGGGCATGGCTTCCATCTGCTGCAGCCGGGTGCTGCTCACTCCCCCCACACCATGCTGACATGCACATGTGCTGTCAGTGTTGGTAGTGTGCAGTCCCAGGCCAGCCAACACACAGGTAGGAAGGTGCAGTGGGGGTGATAAACATTGGTCCATCAGAATGTTGAGTGACTTGGGGACATGCACTGCAGCTACAGTGTCCCCCATTCCGGACTACTAGGTGAATGTATTTTGTCCTCCCACACATCCTCACACCCTGCAATCCATTACCAGAGGATGTTCTAAAGGCTGTTAGTTGAGCTGCGTTTCATAAATGTTTTGGAAGGTTAATGAAAGAAGCCCATAAATTATTATTTGAGGGACCTAGGATTTGGATGGCTTGCCCCATTTCAGGCATTGTAAATCCTGTGTGTCTTTGGGGGACACTGCTGCATACCTGTGCCGTTGTTTGGACACGGCTGGACATAGGACACTGAGCATGCTGCACCTTCGTCACAGTCTTGCAAACTTTCAATTTCCATGTTCCTCTGTGCAACCTAGGCAACTGCCTGGTCTGCCCTGTGTACCAGCCACCCCCACTGCGTGATCCACATGCACCATCCTTTGCCCCATTTGCACCGCCTACTGCTCTTTCATACTTGGGCACTATGCTGTTGCTGCTAATGGAGCACTACTATCCCTTTCTTGGGCTCACCTGTCTGTACAGCACATTGCGAACATTTAAATAGGCTCTCTGTCCTCAAAATGCACCCTTACCGACAGGTTTTGATATGCATTAAGGTTCTTCACATTAAGGTGCCGGCGTTAAGGGAGCGCACCTTGTTCCCACCCACTCCCTGCCAATTGACCCTTACTCTCCGCCCTCTCTCTGCACATAGTGCGCTTAACGCTGTGGGTAATGTTAGCGTGCACTAACATGCTGTTTACACATGCTAACGTCACATATGTAACATTAGCATGTACTTACGTTACACTTGCTACCTTACCGCAGTTTAGTAAACATCCCCCACAAGAAAATTTAGCTGAAAGATACAGAAATATTCCCCATCGTGTTGGATGCCACAGGCTTGATAAAAAATAATTTCCAAGCCCATCTTGACAAACTACCCATACATGTTACATCTTACAGACTCAAGTAGAAAGCTCTCTTTGGCAAGATGCCAGTACTACGTCGAGCCTTAGCAGTAAATTTGAGAGACTGAGATCATACTCCCCAAGCCCTGGCTTAAAAATGAGGTTCACGACTGTCATGGTATGCGCAAAACTAACCCATTTGGAGAAACTGCCCCAAGACAGACCATACTGAGTCTATCAAGCCCGGTATCCTCTTTTCAACAACAGCCAATCTAGGTCACAAATACCTGTCAGGTTTCCAAAAAGGAACACAGATTCCATGCTGTTTATCCTAGGGGTAAGCAGTGGATTTCCCTGGTCCTCTTTAATGATGCTTTATGGACATTTCCTCCAAGAACTTGCCCAAAATAAGAACATAAAAAGCACCGGGCTCATCTGGGAGTAATGGTGTGAACATGTCTCGCTTTTACAAGAGGTGAATGTACAAGTATTACAAAACTCTTTCCAGCAGGAGTGGCCATCTTGTTTATGCGAGTTGTCTCAGAACTTGCTCGCTCCAGTCTGTTGGGTGCTTTCACTACACCTGAAAATAAGCCACATGGATCAAGAAGGCTCCACTTAACTTAAATTTGGAAACCTTTTACTTTTTAAACCTTCATTATTATTGTAACTTCCAAAACATTTCTTTTTAAATTGTAATCTTTGGTTTATTTTTCCCCAGAAAAAAAAAAACTCCACTAATCCCATCAGAAGTTCATTTTCTGGCATTCCCTGCTGAAATCTGGTGGTATCCCTAATTTTTCTTCCTAATTACAACAATTTTGGAAAAGTGATCCACCTGTCCTTAGTCTGAGCTTTAAAGTAAGATGGAGATTTAGGAGCTATCTTCCTCTTAGCTATGGGCGAGCCAAATTATGATCCTCTGGTCATGGGCTAACCACCAACAGCCTCTGTACTCAAAGTGTCATCTAATCCCAGTCAAAATACTATACTGGCAACCAATCTAATAAAAATGTAAACGAAAAAAAATTCAAAGTAGGCTGGCACTGACAGAGGGAAGATTGATATCCCATGATGCTTTGTCTTGATGAGACAATGAAAAATAAGTGGTACAGCAGCTGTGTCAATATCAGACTTGGTAATGCCCCAGCAGCTGCAGGTTTTATTTAATTCACTTTGCTCTGAGATGATAACGGCTGATACTTTACAGCGCTTGTCTGCCAGCTCTGCAATGCAATATTCTTCCGCACCTCTGTGAACCAGGTTTCATTTATTTTAAAATACCATTTCACACACTGCTGGCTTTAACGAGGTATCATACAGTGTTCTGTGTGAGTTTGTGAGACTGGTGACAGAAACAACAATTTTATGAGAATATGGAATATTGAAAATGGGACAGTTCTCACTACAGCATGTTTTTCTTGGTTTGTGCTACTCATCTCCTCACTGAATGCATTTGTAGTAGCACCATAAATGTCACTTTCACTGACTGCCTTTTGACATTTTATTTAAATGTTATTCAGTTCTCAAAGAACTCCCAGAGTCTGTTCTCCCCAGCATGTTCATCCGTGTATCTCTGCACCGAGAGACCCCATCACAATTACAGGACCGTGTCAGAGTTCTGCACTAACTCAGAGTGATGTAAAAGATGTAGGTCAGTGATTCTCCATCTTTGGTAGAAAAGTCATGTGTATTGTTTTTATTTAACAGGATTTTTTATACTGCTTTATCATTTTAATCAAAGAAGTTCACATTGTAACTTAAACTTGGTGATGTACATTAAACAGGGACATTCATAACCTGGATTTTTCTGAGGCAATGGAGAGTTAAGTGACTTTTCCAAAGCCAAAAGAAGTACTAGTGCAAAGCAAACCCTGGCCTCTTGATTCCCAAGCCAGTGCTCTAACCATTAGGCTGTTCCTCCACTGTAACTTTTGAGGGGTCCTCAGCGTGACTCTCAGCAATATTTAACTAATACAGAATAAAATGGAACTAGCATTTAAGGGCGTATTTTTATAAGAGTTTTCTCCACATGTGAAGCATGTTTTAAACATTGACAAGGCCTTTTATAAATTTGCGCAGCAGTATATGTGCATAAAAAGTATGCTAGCCAAAAGATCGCATGTACCAAATGTAGTGGAGGAGTAGCCTAGTGGTTAGAACACTGGCTTGGTAACCAAGCAATCAGGGTTCGATTTCCACTAGCACTCCTTGTGGCCTTGGGCAAGTCACTTAACCCTCCATTGACTCAGAAGAAAGGCCTGGCAATCTACTTCCGGTGACACTGCCAAGAAAACCCAGGAGCTTCTGGGTCGCCAGGAGTCAGGACTGACTCGAAGGCACACATTGGATTGCATTTTTACCAAATGTAGGCATTTCTAGGGGTGGAGTCTGGATGGAAGCAGAGGTGGAGCTGCAGTGCACCCATGTATTTTATAAAACATGCAGGTACACACATAAAGACACATTCTGAACTGGCTGTCCATTCCCCTGTGCGGCCAACCAGAAGCGGGGCACCCTGAGTTAAACTGAATTATGATCCCGCAGGGGCTAGAGGTGCCTGCGGGATCAGAATCGGGTCTAAGGCTCAAACGTGTAGGCTAGACCCCAATTCTGGTCTGTCTGCACGCATAGCAGATCCCCTTCTACCTCAGTCAAGCTCCTGAATTGAGCTCCGGTGCCATAGCATCCAATCGCCATGGCACCACAGCTCCATTCAGGAGCAGCAAATGCCGGCTGTCGCTGACCCTCTTCTTTCCCTGCAGCTAGACCCTCGATCCGGCCTCCCATGGCCAGGTTCCGGCTTTGGGGATCTTCCTGCACCCCCTACCTTTTTTCACAGCCCAGCAGCATGATCCCCCAACGTCCAGGGGGGACTTATTCCACATCTGTGGTGGAATAAGTCCCCCATCCATGTTCACAGCCCCGGATGTACAGGGCCAACCTCAGAATTGGTCCTATACATCCAGGGTTGTTGTCTGCCCATGCCCTGCCCTCACTCCACCTCAGTGCTGCCCCCTCCCACCCCATCTAAGCCTCCCCGTACAAATGAGCTGTTCATACCAGGAAGCATTAGCCGAGATGGCAAGGGAGCGAATAGCAGGGATAGAAGTCCAAGCCAGATGTCCATCCCTGCTATTCGTGTCACTGAATGACTCCCATAGAATACATTCGCAAATTTATACCATCTTTGAAGTAGAAGGAAATTTGTCCATATGAATTTTCTCACCAATGGGGCTGGTTCTGGATGCTTATTTTATAAAGGTAGATAGGTACCTAAGTCGCCTTTGTAAAATATGTGCCTTTTTGATTTTTTATGGAAGTACGCTTTTATAAAAGTACCTTCCATATGGATAGGGTTGCCAAGTTTTTTGGGGGGAAAAAAAACACCTGTGACTAGCCATGTTCTGCCCATGCCCATCCCCTGCCCCGTCCATGAAAAATAATTGCAGAGAAAGCAAAGGTGCAGGCTTTAGTGTCTGCAAACTATACCAAGGGGGGGGGGGAGTGCCAAGGGTGGGGGAGTGGACTCTTCAGCACCTATTCAGCCAGAGTCCCCTTCTCAGGCCCCACCAACACACATATGGCATTAAATCCAAAAATATATATTCTGCATCGACCGAACCCCAGCCCTTTCCTCAACAATCTGTGCAGAGCAAAGCAGAGCTAGAACCTTCCACATATAGCTTACCATACAAAAAAAAACCCCTTTCAATACCAAGTATATTCTGAATGAATCAGAGCCATAACCAAAGTTGATTCAAAGTGTTAGCACCCCAAGCAAATATTAACCCGTTTGTCCCCCCTCGCTCTCAGAATTTATTGTTTAGCTTTGAATGTCCTACTCTCTGCCAACCCCCAAAAGAGAATATCTAGGTTGCCTGATGGTTGGGCAGGACCAAGAGCACATTCTGAAAAAGAAACCCCATGTTAACAGAATACCCAGTATTGGTTGCACACAAACACACACATTACAGATAGATCTACTTTCACTTTGGTGAAGGCCTATGTAGACAAAAATTAAACTAAAACATTAGAAAGCCAGAGAAACAGAAAGAAATGCATTTCCCCCTGTATTGTACAATACAAAAGACAACAGATGTCAAGGTTGGCAACCAGGGCAATTACCCTGGGCCACCAGGTCAGAGAGGGCCTCAGACCTGTCTGAAACTGAAAAAGGCACAGCATGCTAGTGAGCTTTAGGGTCCCCCTAAAGTTACTCATTGGGTTAGAAATTGGTTGAGTGGGAGGTAGCAAACAGTCCAGATAAATGGAGCTCACTCTGAGATTGAGGTTACCAGTGATGTGCTGCAGGGATCTGTCCTTGGTCCGATTCTTTTTAATTGGAAGACTGGGCATCCAAATGGCAGATGAAATTTAATGTGGACAAGTGCAAAGTTATGCACCTAGGAAAGAACAACCCACACTATGGTTACACGATGCAAGGTTCCATATTGGGAACCACCACCCAGGAAAAAGATTTAGGAGTCATCGTGAATAACATGTTAAAAGCCTCCGCCCAGTGTGCAGCGGCAGCCAAGAAAGCAAATAGAATGATAGGTATCATAAGGAAAGGAATGGAAAATAAAACAAAGGATATTATAATGCCTCTGTATCGTTCCATGGTACGACCGCACCTTGAATATTGTGTGCAATTCTGGTCGCCGTATCTTAAAAAGGATATAGCGTTATTAGAAAAGGTACAGAGAAGAGCCACCAAAATGGTAAAGGGGATAGAAGGCTACTCCTATGAAGAGAGGCTACAAAGGTTAGGGCTCTTCAACCTGGAAAAGAGACAGCTGAGGGGAGATATGATAGAGGTCTATAAATTAATGAATGGAGTGGAACGGGTAAACGTAGATCAATTGTTTACGCTATCAGAATATAGAAAGACTAGGGGATATGTAATGAAACTACAGGGTAAACTATTTAAGACAAATAAGAGAAAATATTTTTTCACTCAACGTGTAATCAAACTCTGGAATTTGTTACCGGAGGATGTAGTAAGAGCTGTTAGTATAGCTGGTTTTAAAAAAGGTTTGGACAAGTTCCTGAAGGAAAGGTCCATAAACCATTATTAAAAAGGTACCCAGGATATCACTGCTTGACCCAATACAAGCATTGTGGAACCTGTGTCTTTTGGGGATACTGCTAGGTACTGTCATGAGGGCATCCCCTGGTGACCATTCAAAGTATGGGCATGCTTCACGATAGAAATTATTTTAGGGAGCGTGATGAAATGTAAGGTCCACGAATGGCGAATGGTCTTACTTATTTCTAGCTTCCTATGAGAGCTCAATAATCAAACCAAGTGTAGGGAAAACAAGGATTTATTCCCCGTCTGTGCAAGGGTTCAAATAAGACATTGAGAAATCAAAAGAATGTCCTTTGTTTCAAAAGGTACCAGTATTAACAAGCTAATTGTTAAACTCCACAATTAGTGCAAGGGTTAATCAGAGGAATTCACGTCATTCCAACACAATAAGAATTAAACAAACTTCTTCTCAGTTATACAGTGGCTACGGATTCTAGGCTCGTGGCCATGCACAAACCACAATCCATCTCTTCTGGTTGAGGAATGGGAACAGCATTTATATATTCAATTTCTATGGATTCTGCTCCACTGCATTCATCATCAAAGTAGTCACTGTCCCTGTCTGCTACAGGTCTACGTGAAGTGTCTCTAGGCTCTTGCCTCCAATAAGACTGTGTTTTAAGTTCTCTGGGAATTTTCTGAAACCACCCTGGTTTCTTCTTCCTTACAAACTGAGTATTTGTTTTAGCAGTGCCTCTAGGAGTTAAGCATTCAGTATCATGAATAAAGCTTTCATACCTGAAGCCTCTGTGGTTTGAATCCGTGGAGCTTTCTCTCCCAGAAACGTTTCTCCTGCCACAGGTTCTCTGCCGACAGGCTCTAGGCAGGGCTGTGCTTTCTGGCAGCTTGGTAAAACCTGGTGTGGATTCAACTTTGTGCTTCAGTAAGAACTTAGCTTTGTCAGAAACTGCTTTTATTTATTTATTTATTTATTTACAGTTTCTTTTATACCGCACTATTCGACATCAGCGCGGTTTACAATGAACAGAAACTACACTTACCAAATATTGATCAGTGCTTACAATGAACAGCTGGGTATACATTAAACAGGTTTACATTCAACAGGTTTCATAAACAGAGGAACATAATAACTATGTACAAAAAGCAACTATGTACAGAACAACTAGGCGCAGCTATATGTTTCTTGATGAGGGAAGAAGCAAGGTGAGATTGCAGCTCTTCGCGTTAAGACTATGGAGAGCATGGGTTTAACGTGTTGACATGGGGTGTAGAGGTAGGTTGGTGTGAGGCAGTGTCTGAAATATTGTAGTGCTGCAAGAACAGGTGATGCTTCAGTGCCTTCCTGAACTGGGAGAGGTCACTGATGGTTCTGATTTCTGTTGGTAGGGCATTCCAACATGATGGTGCGAAGTAAGAGAAGGCTCTGGATCTGGTGGCTTGAGAGCACTTCGTGATTGCCTTGGGTAATACAAGAGAATTGGAGGCAGTCGATCTCCTTGCGCGATTAGGGGGTGTAGTTGATATCAGGTCGGTGATAGAAGATGCGGAGTTATTATTGATCGCTTTGTGAGTCATGGTAAGGATCTTGAAAGAGATCCTGGAGTGCATAGGAAGCCAATGTAGCTGTTTCAGTATTGGAGTGATGTGGGTTCGCTTGGAGGCTCCATAGAGAATTCTTGCAGCCGAGTTCATGGCCAATTGTAAGGGGTTAATCGTACTCTTTGGTAGGCCATGTAGAATGGCATTGGCGTAGTCCAGATGGGGCATTATTAAGGCCTGAAAGACTGATCGAAAGTCATCTGGTTCAAGCAGCTGACGCAAATGACGAAGGGTCCGGATTTTATGATAGACGGATTTCGCTACGTTGTTGATGTGGGCCTTCATATTGAGCTGTTGATCGAGGGTAACCTCTAGGTATCTGACTGTAGACTTGCAGATGAGCTCGGCGTCACGCACATTGATGGACCTTGGTGAGGTGAATGCAGGGTTTCTCGTCACGAAGAGGACTTCTGTCTTTTTAAAGTTTATCTTAAGCATCTGTGATTTTAACCAGTCTGTAACCGCGTCGAAGCACTCGATTAGTGGGGAGAGGTCAAGGAGCTCTTTTCCTTTGGTGCCTGGTAAAACTTGACTAGTATTTCCCAGAGACTGCAGGCTTTCCTCCAAACCTATCTCTCTGGTTCTCTGGATACGTCTCTCTGCTTTTGAATCAGGAACGTTGTGGGAACAGGGAGTGGCACATTCTCTAGCCTTAATGCTTTCTCCAGCAGACTCCCTCTGAACAGCTGCTCGCTTAGCCTGGCCCTTCTGAACTCCACCTTTGTGAACTCTGTTCCTTTGGGCTTGCTCAGGTAGGATTCTTTCTCCAAGTCCTTCTCCTTCTCTTAGAGCTGCTCCTTCCCTCAGAGCTGTTCCTTCTCTCTGTCCTTCTCTTGGAGCTGTTCCTCTCGTCTGTCCTCTCCTTTGAGGTGTTCCTCTCAGTAGAGATGTTCCTCCTTTCTGGATCCGGTTCCAGTTCTGCCCTTCCTCTGGAGCTGTTCCTCTCAATAGAGGTGTTCCTCCTCTCAATAAAGGTGTTCCTTCTCTCAATAAAGGTGTTCTCCCTTTGCTAGCATTCTGCTTCTGCTTATAAAGGAATCTTTCCTTTGAAACTCCCGGGCTCATTCCCAGGTGCAAGTCATTAGCTCTCTTAGGCTCATTAGCTCCTGTATGATCACTCCTGCCCCCTCTAGCTGTGCCTTGAGGTAACTGCACATCTAGATTTCTCTGAGAAACAGGGTTTCTTTTCCGGTTTGCATCTTTATTGATACCCACTTCATGACAGTACGTATGACCTAGATTGGCCACTGTTGGAAACAGGATACTGGGCTTGATGGACCTTGGTCTGACCCAGTATGGCATATCTTATGTTCACATCTTTGTTAGTGATATTGTGGAAGGACTGTCGGGTAAGGTTTCCCTCTCTGCGGATGATACTAAAATCAGCAATAGAGTAGACACCTAAGAGGAACATAAGGAGGGATCTAGCTAAGCTTGAAGAATGGTCGATGATTTGGCAGCTGAGATTTAATGCAAAAAAATGCAGGGTCATGCATTTGGGCTGTAAAAATCCAAGGGAACACCACAGTGTAGGGGAAGAAGTACTTCTGTCCACAAAAGAAGAGTGGGGCCAAGATGTGATTTTATCTGATGATCTTAAAGTAACATAGAAACATGATGACAGAAAAAGACTACATGGCCTATCTAGTCTATCTTTCCATATCAACCACTATAACAGTCCCCTTTTTTTCCTTTAGAGATCCTCTGTGTTTGTCCCATGCTTCTTTGAATTCAGATCCATAAAGAAATATTTCCGCATATCACTCCTGAATCTATCCCCCTTCACCCTCATCCCATGTCCCCCGTAGCAGAGCTTGCTTTCAATCAAAAGAGGCTCTCCTCCTGTGCATTTATGACACGGAGGTATTTAAATGTCTCAGTCATATCACCTCTATTCCGCCTTTCCTCTATTAAGATCCTTAAGTCTGTCCTCATATGCTTTATAATGAAGACCACTAACCATTTTAGTAGCCACCCTCTATACTGTCTCCAGCCTGTTTATATCCTTTTGAAGGTGCGGTCTCCAGAATTGCACACAGTACTCCAAATGAGGTTGCACCAAAGACTTATACAGAGGCACTATCATCTCCTTTCTTCAGCTGACTCTGGTGGAATCTAGGAGCCAGCCTAAAAAAATAGGAGCTGGCCACTGAAACCTAGGTCACAGCGCATGGCCACCTCCCCCCAAAAATGGTGTATCACATTTATTTTTTTAGGTTTTAGGGCCTGATTTACTAAGACTGTGTTCCCATTTTTTGTAGTAAAAAGCTTAATAAATCAGGTTCTTAATGGGCCACTGCACAGCGCCAAAAAAAGGCAGTGGCCCAACTCTCCTCTCCCACCACCCACACTGACTCATTAAGCTACACTTGTGTGTATGTGTGCATATGGTGTGAAGATGGGTGCATGTGTGTGTGTCTGTGTCTGTGGTGTGGAAGTGGGGTGCCTATGTGTGTGTGGTGCGGAGGTGGAGGTGCTTGTGTGTGTGTGTGTAGCGGAGGTGGGGTGCCTGTGTGTGTGCTGCACAGAGAGAAGAATAAATTAATTTTTTCAGCCATCCTTGCAGCAAGCTTAGAGGTATGTCGTCTATTAGACGGTCTTAGTTTTGGCTGCTAACATAGTGCATTAGCAGCCAAAACCATGCAAAAAGTAGCAAACCTCTACAGTATCTGCAGGGATCATTACCAGGGGAGGTCCTGCAGATATCATGACAACAGAAAAAGACCACGTGGTCTATCTAGTCTGTCCTTCCATATCAACCACTATAATAGTCCCCTTTTTTCCTTGGTGGCCCCTTTCCAGCACCAATACCCCCTGGACAGCTCCTGATCCCCAATGGGAGCTGCCCATAAGAACATATAAGAACATAAAATATACCATACTGGATCAGACCAAGGTCCATCAAGCCCAGTATCCTGTTTCCCACAGTGGCCAATCTAGGTACCTAGCAGTTAACCCAAAAGATATAGGTTTCACAATGCTTGTAAATGCTTGCAATGGGTATCTCGGGATCCTTTCATAATAATTTATGGATCTTTCCTCCAGGAACTTGTCCAAACCTTTTTTAAATCTTTTTTAAACTCCAAATAAGGTTGCACCAAAAACTTATACAGAGGCACTAACACCTCCTTTCTTCTACTGGCCATTCCTCTCCCTATGCACCCAAGCATCCTTCTTGCTTTGGCTGTTGCCTTTTCTACTTGTTTAGCTACTTTAAGATCATCAGATACAATCACGCCTAGGTCCCACACTCTGTACTGACTACAGCCTGTTTATATCCTTTTGAAGGTGCAGAGATTTGGATTTCCCATGGAGACTGCACCTTACCTGTCTTGGCAGATAGTGTGGGAAAAGTCCAGCAGTGTCTGCCAAGCAAGTACCACGTGTCCCTGTGGTAAATCCATGGGGAGGAATAGTAGCAATCAGGAGCAGAGAGCTGTCAGCAGACCTGGGCTCTGACAATTTGCATGCTGCGATCAGGCTTGCCCCCGTCCAATATTGTCGGTGCCTCAGTTCGGCAATACACACCAACAATATAAAAAATAACTGTGGTAGTCCCCCTTTCAGCACCAATATCCCCTGGACACCCCCTGATCCCCATTGGGAGTTGCCCATAAGAACATATAAGAACATAAGATATGCCATACTGGGTCAGACCAAGGTCCATCAAGCCCAGTATCCTGTTTCCAACAGTGGCCAATCTAGGTCACAAGTACCTAGCAGTTAACCAAAAAGACACAGGTTCCACAATGCTTGTAATGCTTGCAGTGGGTATCTCGGGACCCTTTCATAATAATTTATGGACCTTTCCTCCAGGAACTTGTCCAAACCTTTTTTAAACCCGGCTACACTAACAGCTTTCAGCAGTGCTTCCTATAATTTACTCACCATCGAAGTTAAACTAACGAGCCTGTTGTTTTCAACCACATCCTTACTTCCGCTTTTGTGTAAAGGGACCACACATGTCTCTCTACAGTCCTTTGGCACCACTCCTGACTCCAATGAGGCATTGAAAAGGTCAGTCAGTGGAGTTGCTAGAACATCCCCAAGTTCCCTCATTATTCTAGGGTGTATCCCATCCGGTCCCATCGCTTTGTCTACTTTAAGTTGAGCTAGTTTCTCGTGAACACAGTCTTCTGAAGATTGTTCAAGATGTCCCTCACTTCTGTTCCTGTTTGTGGGTGTTTTCTGAGGTCCTGCTCCTGGTTCCTCATCTGTGAACACAGAACAGAAATATTTGTTAAGCAATTCCGCTTTATCTTCATCAGCTTCTACATATTCCTCCCCTTCACCCTTGAGTCTGACAATACCATTTTTGCCCTTCCTTTTCTCACTAATATATCTTAAAAATGTATTATCCCCCCCCCCCCCCTTTAACTGCATTGGCTATTTCCTCCTCTTTTTGAATCTTTGCTTTCCTATTTTGCTAGCTTCTCTAAGTTTTTCCAAATATAGATGCCTGTCTTCCTCTCTCCGTGATCTCTTATATTTTATTTATTTATTTTATTTATTTAGAACACATTTATATACCGCTGCTTATGAAGGCATCCCTCTTTTTCTTTACTTTTTCAGTTACTTCTTTCGAAATCCATAGCGGTCTCCTTTTCCTTTTACCTTTATTTACCCTGTAAACAAAAAGGTTAGTTGCCCTTAAACATCCCCTTTCGGTTTTGCCCACTGTTTTTCTACATACCCCAGCTGTTCCCATCCTGCTAACGACTCCCTGAGATATTGGCCCATTTTGGCAAAGTTAATTTTTCTAAAGTCTAAGACCCTTGCTTTTGAATGGATTTTAGCAGCCCTAGTCCTAATACTGAACCACACTATCTGGTGATCATTGGAAGCAAAATGATCTCCCAATATAACATCAGAAACACTTTCAACATTTGTAAGCACCAAGTGCCTGAATAGTTCTCCCTGTACAGAATCCAGCATCTCCTTACTTCTAGAAGATACTGCAGCAGGAATGTGCCAATCAACATCTGACATATTGAAATCCCCTATCAGTTGCACTTCTCCTTTCCTAGCAATGCTGCGTATGTCTTCAATTAACTCTCCATCCTGTGAAGGTCTGTATATCACGCCAATGCAAATAGATTTCTCTTTCCCTCTATCTAGTTTAACCCACAGTGCCTTCCCCCTCCCTTTTAAGCTCTGTAGTTCCAAAGCTTTAATATTATTTTTTACATATAGTGCCAATTCTCCTCCCCTTCTTCCTACCCTGTCCTTTCTGAATAAAGTATAGCCTGGTATAGTTACATCCAAGTCATGGTTTTCTGTGAACCATGTTTCTGTAATAGCCACAAAATCCAAGTCAGCCTCTCCCATTAAAGCTTCAACATCTTGGATCTTTTACCATGCTACAGGCATTTATACACACCATATGTTCCATATGTTGTTCCTTTTACCCATTTCCATAAAAGTATTTAATGTTTCTCTTACCTAGGGGCTTTCTTCACCCATCCCCAATGAATCTAGTTTAAAGCCCTCTTCAGTAGATTAGACAGTCTGCTACTGAAGACATGTCAACCTTTCTTGGACAGATGGACACCAACTCTGCTCTGCAACCCTTGGAACAGCATCCCAAGGTCCAGGAAACCAAAACGCTCTCGGTGACACCATCCACGCAGCCATCCATTCATCTCCAGGATGCAAGCTTCTCTGCCTTGTCCTTTACCCTCAACAGGGAAGATTGAAGAGAACACCACCTGTGCCCCTACCTGCTTCACCCTCTATCCCAGAGCCATGAAGTCACTTTTAATATGCTCAGAGGCATACCTGGCAGAATCATTTGTGCCAACATGGATTAGCAACATTGAGTAATAGTCAGTGGGCAGATGAGTCTTGGCAAATTCTCCGTAACATGTTGGATTTTGGCACCTGGCAGACAGCATACCTCTCTGGACATCAAGTCTGGTCAGCAGATGGACACATCAGTACCTCTCAGAAGAGAGTCATCAACCACCACTACCCTTCGCTTCCTTGTGGTCACTGATTCTGCAACATTGGGGTGCTGAAGTGCTGGTTCTTCCCTTTCTAGGGGTGCTTTCACCTCCTCCACTTCCAGGGCTGCATAATAGTTCTTCAATTCAAAGGCTGGAGAAGTTGGATTGGTGATTCTGCAGGCCCTGTTGACTCGTGTCCAACCTTCGTCATTCTGTAGGATCCCATCTTCTTATCTGCTGGAGAGCTTTGATGTTGCAAGAATCATCTCATCAATGTACTTCTCACTCTCTTGAATGCTGCTCAGCCTCATCACTTCCTCTCTGAGTTCCTCCACTTGTTTCTTGAGAGCATCTCCCTGCAGGCATCCTGCACATGGAACTGGTCCTTCAACTGGCATTGGAACCTCTGTCTGGACAGATGCAGAAACTGTAACAGGGGGCAACAGCTTTGGCAATACGATTTTTCCCAGCCATTGTTCAGTCGATGGAGCTCAAGTATCTCTTAGAGCAAAAGAGAGATACCTACCAAAATATCAGCTGGTTTTCCAGCTGTCCTTTAAGAGAAAAAGCAGTTGAATCTCTTTAAGTATGTTCAAAATGTGTTATTTCAATTTCCTGTGTGTAGTTAATTGGGGAGGTGTCCTATAAAGCAAGACTGCTCACTAGGGGTGAGTGGGAGTTGGGGGGTAGGGAGGGAACTAACACCTGATGAGGTGTCAGAGCTTATAAGAGCTGAGAAAGATACTAAAGCAGAGTTTTAAACCTACCCCACTAAAGAAAATATTTCCCCTGTTTAAACTAAAGCACCAAAAATAATGCAACTTTGTTTTAAAAATGTACTAAAACCCTTTTAAGAGCTCCCAGGCAGAGACCTGTAATTTAAAAAGCAACAAACTCTTACCTTTGCTTGAAATGTACAGCCCCTGTTAGGAATGCTTCAACAGTGCAGGGCTCTGAAGCCTTTTAGGCAGGACTCAATTGCTCACAGCTCCTTCACAGGCTAATCAGGCCCACTAACTCCTGATGAGGTGTCAATAGCTTCAAAGAGCTGAGGAAGATACTAAAGCAGAGTTTTAAACCTACCCCACTAAAGAAAATATTTCCCCTTTTAAACTAAAGCACCAAAAATAATGCAACTTTTTTTTAGAAATGTACTAAAACCTTTTTAAGAGCTCTCAGGCAGAGAGCTGTAATTTAAAAAGCCACAAACTCTTACCTGTGTCTGAAATGTATAGCCCATGTTAGGAATGCCTCCTTTGTTTTATGCTCCATTCCTTTCCTTATGATACCTAGCATTCTATTTGCTCTCTTGCCTGCTGCTGCACACTGGGCCAAGGGTTTCAACATGTTATCCACGATGACGCCTAAATCTTTTTCCTTGGTGGTGGTTCCTAATGTGGAACCTTGCATCGTGTAACCATAGTTTGGGTTCTTCTTTCCTAGGTGCATAACTTTGCACTCGTCTACATTAAATTTAATCTGCCATTTGAATGCTAGCTTTCCAATTTATCAAATCCTCTTGCAGTTTTCCACAATCCTCATGGGTTTTAACAACTTTGAATAGTTTTGTGTCATCTGCAAATTATCGCACTCGTTATTCCCATTTCTAGGTCATTTACGAATATGTTAAAAAACATCAGACCCAGCACAGATCCCTGGGGTACTCCACTATTCATGTTTCTCCATTGAGAAATTTGGCCATTTAACCCTACCTTCTGCTTTCTGTCTTTTAACCAGTTCCTAATCCACAATAGTACACTGCCTCCTATCCCATGACTCTTTAATTTTGCCAAAAGTCTCTCATGAGGGACCTTGTCAAAGCCTTTCTGAAAATCCAGATACACTACATCGACCGACCCATATTTGTCTACATGTTTATTTATACCTTCAAAAAACAAGACCTTCCCTGGCTAAAACCATATTGGCTGTCTCCCATTAAACCATGACTATCGACATATTCAGAAATTGTGTGATTAATAATGGATTCTAACATTTTTCCTGGTACTGACATCAGGCTCATCTGTCTGTAGTTTCCAAGATCACCCCTGGAACCCTTTTTAAAAATTGGCGTTACATTGGCCATTCGCCAATATTCAGGTATTACTGATGATTTTAATGTTAGTTCACATCTCGGTTTATCAATATTTCTTTCAATTCTTCTGCTGCATCAGCTTTAAATACTATTTCAAACATGAGTAACTTCCCTACATCTTCTTCAGTAAAGACCGAAGCAAAGAATTCATTCAGTCTCTCCTCTATGGCTTTGTCCCTTTTTAGTCCCCCTTCTTATCCCTCTATCATCCAATAGTCCAACTGACTCTCTCACAGGTTTTTTACTACAAATTTACTTTAAAAAGTTTTTATTATGTATTTTTGCTTCCACAGCAAGCTTTTTTCCAAATTGTCTCTTTGCTTGCCTTATCAATGCCTTGCAGCTAACTTGCCAGTGCTTATGTTGTATCCAGTTTTCATCATTTGGCTCCTTTTTCCATTTTCTGAAAGTTGCTTTTTTTGACTACAACAGCCTTTTTGACCTCACCTTTAAACCATGCTGGCAGTTTTTTGGACTTCCTTCCACTTTTCTTAAAGCATGGAATACAGCTGGTCTGGGCTTTCAATATAGTATTTTTAAACAACACACATGCTTGATGTAAATCTTTAACCTTTGCAGCTGCTCCTTTTAGTTTTTTCTTAACTGTTTTCCCCATTTTATCATAGTCTCCCTTTTGAAAGTTAAAAGGTAATACTCTAGATTTCCTTGCCGTCCTTCCTCCATTTAATAAATCAAACACAATTATGCTATGATCACTATTTTCAAGTGGCTAAAACATCATTATCTCTTGCATCAGACCTTGTGTTCCACGAAGGACTAAAATGGCTTCCCCTCTGGTCAGTTCATGAACTAGCCGCTCCAAAGACACAGTCATTTATTTCATCTAGAAACTTTATCTCCCTAGCTTGTCCTGAATTAGCACTGTCCCAGTCAATACTGGGGTAATTGAAATCACCCATTATTATTACTGTGCTGTAAATATTGTTAGCTTCCCTGATTTCTTTGAGCATTTCATAATCTATTTGTTCATTCTGGCCAGGCGGTCAATAGTACACCCCCAATGCCATCGCCTTCCCCTTTTCACATGGAATTTCAATCCATAGAGATTCTACCATGGATGTAAAATTTGAATCCTGTGTGACTCAATGCCTTCTCTAACATAGAGCGCAACTCCTCCACCAATTTGGTCTACTCCATCATTGCAATATAATTTGTACCCAGGTATCACAGTGTCCCACTGGTTGTCCTCCTTCCACCATGTCTCTCAGATATCAATCATATCTAACTTCTCAATTAATGCTATATATTCTAACTCTCCCATCTTATTTTTTAGACTTCTAGCATTTGCATAATACAAGCATTTTAGAGGTTGTATTTTATTCATATTAATCTGGTTACCAGTACACAGGGGTAATTTGGAATCCTTCAGCTCTGTCTGCTCTGTACTTAAGGGCATTTGGGTTACTTTTGTCTTTATTGGAACCTCTCTATAGATATGCCCTAACTTCAGTCTTTTGTTAGTAACCTTCAAGGATACATCCTTCCAAACCATGCGTTCTTGGGCGACTGTTGGCTCTCCCCTATTATCTAGTTTAAAAGCTGCTCTATCTCCTTTTTAAAGGTTCTATGCCAGCAGCCCGGTTCCATCCTGGTTAAGGTGGATCCTATCCCTTCGGAAAAGCCACTCCTTTCTCTAGAATGTTTCCCAGTTCCTAACAAATCCAAAACCCTCATCCCTGCACCATTGTCTCATCCACGCATTGAGACTCCGGAGCTCTGCCTGTCTTTTGGGTCCTGCGCGTATAACGGGAAGTATTTCAGAGAATGCTATCCTGGAAGTTCTGGATTTCAACTTCCTACCTAAAAGCCTAAATTTGGCCTCCAGAATCTCCCTCCCACACATTCCTATGTCATTGGTACCAACATGTACGAATGACAGCAGACTCCTCCCCAGACCTATTTTAAGACCTTGTCTAGGTGGTGCACCAGGCAGGTATGTTACCAGGCGATCTTCATGTCCACCAGCCATCCAGCTATCTACAGGCCTAATGATTGAGCCACCAACTATAATGACTATCCTAACACGTCCCTCATGGGCACATGACCCTGGAGAAACGTCCTCTGCGCGAGAGGGTTTTACATCACCTAGAAGACATGTCCTAGCTACTAGATAACGTCCTGCCACACCAGGTTGATGCTTTCCTGTCAGGTGACGTCTTTCCCCCATGGCAACAGGGATGCTGCCAGACTGAAGGTGGGACTTCAGTACTATGGCCCTATAGGTCTCGTCTATGTACCTTATGTCCTCCAAATCTGCTACTCTAGCCTCCAGAGATCGAACCCATTACCTGTGAGCAAAGACTCCTCACCAACTGGGAGAAAATCATACATGTGACCCTCAATGGAAAAGACTGGAAAGCCCCCATCTTACTGCTGGACTGCTTTCTGCATCTTAGTTTTAAGTTGTGTTTATGTATTTAAGTTGTTTACTTATGTAGATTTGCAGGGGATACTTATACTAATATAACTATATCTAATACGTTTAATGGACTTTGTTCACCTGAGGATTAATTAATCTCAGGTCCTTAACGCATGCTTGATGAGGATAAACAGCTGCACCTGAGAGTATATAGGCACCTCCTTCTCTTTAAGAGGTTTAAGAGCCTATAAAGCTAGGATTATCCCAGGGGTGGGTGGAAGTGGGAAGGGAAGGAAGGAGGGAGGGAATGAAGACCTACTAAAAGTTGGCTTGCTTCTAAACTAAAGACTTACCAATTTCCTGGGTGACTCATGCAATCCTCGGTTTGATAGGAGGGGCCTTTTAAATTGCCCCTTTGATCTATCATGTGCCTTTAACACGTATTCAAGACAATTTCACAGATCTTTTGCCTCTTAACCGGAAGGCCTCTTTGTAAAGATCACTAGAAACAAGTTTATTTCTTCCTACTCGGGATTATTCTACCTGTATACTAAGCTATGCTCTGATTTGATTTAGATAAGAAGCTATATAGAACTTGTATTTTTGTTGGTTTTCTTGGTCATTGGTACTTCTCCATTTCCATTCGATCTTCTTCAGAGTTCTTTTTAGTTCTTTGATGTCATTGGAGTACCATGGTGCTGAGCGTCTTCCATGTTTGGTTGTCTTGTTGTGTGATGCGGCTGTGGCATTGGAGATGATGTCATTCTAATTGCTTGTTATGTTTTTTAGGTCCATGATGTCTTGATTCAGTTGTGCTATGACTTTTTTTATGAAGAGGTCTTTCTAGCAGCATTTAAACCTTCAGTGTTCATTTTGTGAGTCTTCTTGTTTGGTTAGAGTTGAACAAAGCTGTATATTGAACGTGAACATGTGGTGGTCCAACCAGGGTGCTGGTGTTGTTGTGGGTTGGGTTAGTCTGTTGTTGTCCAACATGTTTGGGGGCGAAGATGAAGTCCAAGTTATGTGAATTGTAGCACTTCCATAGCTTTAAGGAAAAAATTTGCTTTTTCATGGGATGTTGATGGGAGGTTTAGGTCCCCTAGGATTATGAGTAGTCTATGTCGTTTCATGTGTGTGTGTGCTGTTTCCAAGATGGCTGATAGTTCTGCTGTAGGGTTTGATGCTCTTTAAGTGATACATAAAAAAACATATTTATTCAACAAACATTTTGGTGAACTAATCACCTAAAGAGAAAACCCCTACAAAAAAGCCACTCAATACAAATTAATTGGAAAAGATTAACTCACACTTAGACTACAAGTTGACTATTAAGAATATACCATCACTGGAGGAGATTGCCAAAATTTCATAAATAGTTATGAGAGGACAACAGCAGATGCTTACAAGCAATTTGTTCCCTTCCCCATATCACCTTAAGTTAACTGTTCTTACATGTCAAAAGTTTATGTTTATGTTGATTGTATAATTACGTTAATTTTGTTCAATGTAAAAAAAATTTTAGTTCTATGTAAACCGCTTTGATTCACGAAAGGCAGTAACAAATATTTATAAATAAATAAATTAAATAAATAACATAATGTGAGATGCCTGTTGGCAGCTATTATGGTGTTGCTGCCTTCTGTTCTGGTTGCAGCAAGAGTGTAGAGAATTTATTTAACATTTATTTATTTAACATTTTTTATATACGTCTTTCTACAAATCAAGATGGTTTACATAGAACGTTTCAAAGGCAGTGTGTTTCAACTGTTTACAAAGAACAAAGTAACAAGGATACATAGGCGAACAATAAGAACTAATTTATGAACTAATTACAATGATCAATGATCAACTATTTACATATGTATATATAGAGCTACAGATGGTTGTGTTATAGGATTTGAAGGAGCATGGGCGGGGAGGTAGATGTAGAGGGTTAGGTACTAGGGTGGTAGGGAAAAATGTTCAAGGAAGAGGTGGGTTTTTAACTTCTTACGGAGCTCAGAGTGGCTCACACAGTTACGCAGCTCATGAGGAAGGGTGTTCCATAGGGATGGAGCATAGAGAGAGAAGGCCCTGTTGCTTGTAGATTGTTTACAGTGTCTTTTAGTTGTTGGTATGGCTAGTAGGTTTTTGGTAAAGGAGCGGTGTGTTCTTGTGTTGTTGGAGAAGGCAAGGAGTGGGGAGAGGCATGGAGCGGACTCCTTTGAGATAATTTTGTGTATAAGAGTAAGAACCTTGAATTTAGCTCGGTGTTGAATCGGGAGCCAGTGGAGATCATAGAGGATTGGTGTAATATGAGATCGTCTGGGGTTGTTGGTTATGAGCCGCGCTAACGTATTCTGGGCTAGTTGGAGTGGTTGGATGGTGTTCTTGGGGAGGCCATGATAGATCAGATTACAGTAGTCAAGTGAGGGAGTTGTGAGGGCCTGACAGACAGTACGAAAGGAGTCGGGGCTTAAGAGAGGTTTGAGGTTCCGGAGAGTACGTAGCTTTGCGTATATGTATTGGTAGTTCTCTTTATTTGATCGGAGAAGGAGAGGTTCTGATCAAGGATGATTCCAAGATATTTCGCTTGGTTTTTTATAGTGAGTGTGAGATCACCAAAGGTGAGGGTTGGTGGAGGGGTGTATGAGGGATTGGAGAAAACTTGAAGGACCTCAGTTTTGGATTGGTTAATTAGTAGGTTGTGCCTGGAGAGCCAAGATTTGAGGCTGATTAGGCATTCATTCAGTTTAGTAAAATTAGGATTAGTGAGGTTAAATGGGGTGAAGCACATCATGTCATCTGCATATAATTGGTACTGAATGCCATAGTTTTGGAAAATCTTGCAGACAGGTTGAAGGAAGATATTAAAAAGTAATGCGGATAGACTAGATCCTTGGGGGACACCTTGTTTTAGTGTAAATGGGAGGGAGGTATCACTTCCAATACGGACGTGTTGGGTTCTGGTGTCTAAGTAGGATTGGAACCATTTTAGAGTTGTGCCTCTCAGTCCTATTTCATGAAGTCTGATTAGGAGTTGATGGTGGGGGAGAGAGTCAAAAGCAGCAGATAAGTCAAGGAAAATAAGTAGGCATCCTTGAGCGGGGTTCTGGGTGTGTAAGTACAAGGAATCTAGTAGAGAGGCGAGGAGGGTTTCAACTCCGTGATTCTTTTTGAAACCATGTTGGAATAAATAGAGGGGAGAGCGGTCATCGATATAGTTCTGAAGTTGGGTTTGGACAAGTTTCTCGGCTATCTTTGCAAGGAAAGGAATACTAGAGATGGGTCTATAGGAGGAAGGGGAGGTGGGGTCTAGTTTTACTCCTTTTAGGATTGGGCGGACAGAGGCACACTTAAGTGGAGGTGGTACGGAACCATTCTGGAGAGAGGTTTGTATGATATTCAGAATGTAGGGGCCGAGGGAACCTCTGGTAGATTTGATCCAGGGGACAGGACAAGGGTCAAGGGCAGAGGTTGAAGCATTCAAAGCTTTAATAGCATCAGATATATTATCTAATGTAATGGGATGAAACTCATTCCATGAGTTTGAGAAGGTTGCATCATGTGGTTGGGTGCTGTGGTCTGTAGTAGGTTGAGGGTTATTGGATGACAAAGGTGGGAGGAATTTAGAGGTCATATGGTTAGCTATAGCTTGCGCAGTTATTTTTGGTGGCTGGTCTTGTTGTAGGGGTTCGTTTATTAAGGATTTGGTGATGGAGAAGAGCTCTCTTGGTTTATTGAGCGCTCGTTGGATAATATTTTCGTTATATTCTCTTTTATGAGTGAGGGTTTCTGAGCAGTAGGTTTGAAGTTTGGTTGTGTAGGCAATGTGTACATTGGGGTCTTGAGTGCGTCTCCATTTACGTTCAAGGCGTCTAAGCTCCCTTTTGAGGTTTCTCAGGTTTGTAGAGAACCAGGGGGTTCTTCTGTGGTGTTTTTGAGGAAGTTGCTTGGGTGGAAGTAGGGAGGCTGCAGATAGGATTTCATTCCATTTAGAGATGAAGGACTCTTGGTTCAGGTTTTTGTTATTTAATAGGTCAAGTGATGGGATTGTTTGCTCCAGGAAGTTGGCTGCATTGAATTGTTTGAATTTGCGAGTGTGTTGGAGATGGGTGTGTGGTTGACTTCAGTGGGAGGGGTAAGGGACGGTGAAGAGGATGAGAGCATGATCAGATCAGGGTATGGGTTGGATAGTGTGCTGTACCTGATCATTGAAAAGAGGGTGTTGTGGGATAAATATTAAGTCAAGGATGTTTTCTTTGGAGTGTGTAGGGTGTTGTAGTATTTGGGTGAAGTGAAGGGTGTTCATTGCTTGGAGGAAGGAGAAGGATTGTATTGAAGATGTAGAATGTAAGTTTAGATCTCCTAAGATAATTAGGTGGCGTAAGATAGGTTGGGGTGAGCATGCTGTATCTAGGATCGTGGAGAGATCAGATGAGTCAGTCTGGGGAGCTCGGTATAGAAGGTGCAAAGAAAGCATGGAGTTGGAGACAGTAATAGAGTCCATGCCTGAGGTGGAAGTGGATTCAACAGTAGAGAGTTGTAAGTTGGATCTAGAGATAATAGCTACACCTCCTCCTCTTCCATGTAATCTGTTGCATATATTGATTGAATATGCTTTGGGGCATAGTTGGTTTACTAGAACCATGTCAGAGTCTTGGAACCAGGTTTCAGTGAGGCAAAGTATATCAAGGTTGTAATCAATAATAAGGTCAGCAAGTAAAGGGATTTTGTTTCTGGCTGAACGAGCATTGAGTAGGGCGCATTTGAGGGGGTATGGGGGAGGTCAGAGGGAGAGTAGGGTTGAAGGTTAGGGTTTAAAGTAATGGTTTTGAGTTTGCATGAACGGTAGTGGGGGTTATAATGCGCATGGGAGAGATGTGATGGGGTATATTGGTGCCTGGAGGAGTAGATTATTGGAATGGGGGCACTATGGGTTAAAGTGAGCACATAAGGGAAGGTAAGCAAAAAGAGGTAAAGTAAAATGAGGGCAGACTCCAGTGTGAATGAGCTGGATTTAGGAGGAGCCATTTTGGGAAGGAATAGGGATAAGGTGGTAATATAGAGTAAGGGATAAAGTGAGAGTGGGGGTGAGAGGCAGAGACAGTGGAAAAGCTGGATCCAGAATCAGTTGAGAGGGGTTTTATAAGTAGCAGTGGATGTTACAGAAGGTTGAATACCATTGTAAATTGGCAAGAGTAGATACTTTTGTAACACAGATAAATACAATTGCAACTGTAAGAAATTAGATACTCTTGTGGTACAGGTTGTGAGAGTATAACATTGAGCAGTTGTATATTTTGAGATGAGGAGAACTAGATACTTTTATGGCACAAGTTGAAACAGAATAACATTAAGCGGTTATATATTTTGAGAAGAAGAATAGCAATTTAGTTTAGAACAATAAGCAGCAATGAGTACAACCGGTAGCAAGGTGAATAGGGATGCTTACGTTTGAGGCTGGAGAGAGGCATAGATCAGTTTAGCTCGTGTTGCTGCTGTAGGGCTAAGCGACTCTAGTTGTTGGAGCTTGAAAGCTTCAATTTAAAGTCTTTGCACCGCGCCGTTTGTTCAGTTTTGTCTTGTTTTGCCTGATCGTTGTTTGTTGCTCTCAGAATCAGCCTCCGAAATGGCCTCCACCTAAGGACCACGCCAAAGGGCCCTCTGGTGAGGCCCTCAGGTGCGGGCCCACCAGGCACATGCGCGCCCTCCGGCGCTCTTTAAATCAGCCCCGGGCTGCCCCGATTGGGCAGCAGGAGCAGGCTGGGGGTGCCGGATGCGGCCTCGATGCTGGCGGTGGGCCTCTCCCTCCTGGGAGGGCTGCTGGGGCGGAAAGGCCATTGGTGGGAGCCGGCGCTCCTTAAATCAGCCCCGGGCTGCCCCGATTGGGCAGCAGGAGCAGGCTGGGGGTGCCGGACGTGGCCTCGATGCTGGCGGTGGGCCTCTCCCTCCTGGGAGGGCTGCTGGGGCGGAAAGGCCGTTGGTGGGAGCCGGCGCTCCTTAAATCAGCCGCGGGCTGCCACGATTTGGCAGCAGGAGCAGGCTGGTCCTGGTCCTGGTGAGAATGAGGTCATTTTTGGCTATTATTAGAACTCTTCTGCCTCTTCTATTTGTCCTTGAGCAGTTGTGTGCAGTGTGGATTGAAGTTATGAGTTGGTTTAGAATGATGTTATCTGTGCCTGTTAACCATGATTCATTTACACACAAGCCGCTTGGACCCTATTGCCCCTCCTGGCCTCTCAGCATGTCCCATATGTTACGATGGGGAGAGCCGGTGGGGGGCGGGAGGGTGTGGGTTCTAGGTGGAGCCAGAGGGGCCAACCCAACAGCACGTACAGAGCCAATTCTGGTCACAGCCCTGTATGTGCTGCCGGGCTCATGGAGACACGCTTCTTATACCACCTCGAAGGTGGTATAAGCAGCATTTTTTAAGCGATCAGGGCCGGGTGCCCCCATGGTACTGGGGCTAGGTATGGAGGGGTCCCCGCTGCCCGATTCAGGCTCCGGCTGGCTAGCCGTGGGTCACATGGTAGGGATATTGGGGGCCGGAGCAACGGATGTTAGGGGTGCCTGCAGGGAGGATGTCCCCATAGGTAGAAGGGGCATGGTGGACCGTCCACAGGCCCGATTCTGGATCAGAATAGGGTCCTAAGATCCCCGTCTTCATCAGGGACATCCAGACGGCCTGGACATCCCCATCCCGGAAACGGGCTCATTATATCTATCTGGTGGTTGTGTATATAGGCGGATATTATGTTTATCTTATTTCTTATGGAGTGTGAATTTAAACGTGTGCCCATATGTGTTTATTCGGGTGTGGGCTCTGTCTGGTGCTGTGACATGTAGGGATGGTTTTGATTTGTAGAAGTCTGAGAGGTCTTTTGTTGATTGTTGCCATAGTGGTACGTGTCTTATCCCCTGTATTATTGGCATCATGAAGGTCATGGACTGTAAGGGGGTAGTATCTACTTGGAATGTTACCATGTGAAGCAAGGCGAGTATATTTACCCAGGAAGGGGCAGATAACATGAGGAGGGATCTAGCTAAGCTTGAAGAATGGTCTAGAATTTGGCAGCTGGGATTTAATGTTAAAAAATGTAAGGTCATGCATTTGGGCTGCAGCAATCCAAGGGAGCAATATAGTATAGGGGGTGAAGTACTTTTGTCCACTAAAGAAGAGCTGGACCTAGGCGTGGTTGTGTCTGATGATCTTAAGGTAGCTAAACAGGTAGAAAAGGTGACGGCAAAAGCTAGAAGGATGCTTGGGTGCATACGGAGAGGAATGGCTAGCAGAAAAAAGGAGGTGATAATGCCTCTGTATAAGTCTTTGGTGCAACCTCATTTGGAGTATAGTGTGCAATTCTGGAGACCGCACCTTCAAAATGATGTGAACAGGATGGAATCGGTGCAGAGGGTGGCTACTAAAATGATTAGTGGTCTTCATTATAAAGCATATGAGGACAGACTGAAGGATCTTAATATGTACACCTTAGAGGAAAGGCGGGATAGAGGTGATATGATTGAGATGTTTACATACCTCCGTGGCATAAATGTTCAGGGAGAGAGCCTCTTTCAATTGAAAGCAAGTTTTGCTACGAGGGGACATGGGATGAGGGTGAAGAGAGATAGATTCAGGAGTGATATGCAGAAATATTTCTTTACGGAAAGAGTAGTGGATCCGTGGAATAGTCTCCCAGTGGAGGTGGTACAGATGAGGACAGTAAAACCAAGGAGCGGAACCCAAAGGACCAGGCCTACATGCAAAAATATTATTGTGTAAACAATTTTTATTGGAGGACCCAACTAAAACGTTTCGGCCGGAGGCCTTCTTCAGGGGTCTAAAAACAAAAATGCATAAAACATACATATTAAAACAGATACAGTCACTTTGACATAAAATATGAAATATAAAAACTGAAAAACTTACAAATATCTAAAAAATAAACATATGTAGCTTAATTATACGAATACAAAAGAACAAAAAGAAAATGAGCCACAAAAGAAGTTGCTCTTTTTGAAAAAACTAACCATAAATAACACTAGATGGTAAAAAATACATTACCACAGGAGCGAGGCAACAACATATAAAAAGGGGAGAGATCTCCTTAATCTATATAAAGTGAAAAAGGAGAATAGTAATATTAACGATTGTCTTAATAGTCATAACATCTCATATAATGTAAAACAGATTAGATAAAAAATTACATAAAAATAGAATATACAATATAATCATTTATAACACACATCAAAAGATATGGTGTGAATGAAATAGCAATAATTCAGCTCAACAAAACTACAGATGAAGGGCCAGTAAAAGGAATGAAGAGCAAGTAAAAATACCAGAAGAGAAGTTCCCAGTCGTTTTTTTCTCCAGAGTATGATGCAGATGTGGCTGCAATGGTAATTGGAGCTGGAATAGCCCCAAGTGCATCCCCAACGTCTCCCCCTGTTTCTTCTGAGAGTCATGTAGTTTCTGGAAGGGGGAGGATCACTCGTGCAGCTAAATTAAGGGAAGAGATAAGAAATAAACAGAGGATATTGGGGGATGCACAAATTGACGATTTCAGTACTTGCAATGTTTCTCAGCTCAGAGAAGTGAATGCCCTTCTTAGCCGTGAAATAGAATGTATTGTACATATAATAGAATCCTTAAAGGGAATAGTAAGAAATGATATTTCTGCTACAAAGGAATTGGGAATTTCTAGTAAACTTATTGATGATATTGTAAAAAGATCTGGATAAGCATTTTATGACCTATAGAGAAAAATGTGATCAATTACATGGTGCTATAAGTTTTCTTCAAACTGTTTTACGTCAACATAATAGGCCATGTTCTACTTGGGCTGATTTAGATAATTTGCTTAGAACTGTGTTTTATAACCCAGCTGATGTTCATAGGGTCACTCATCAAGTTTGTGACATACACTGTGATAGATTTCCAACAGAAGACTCAAAGAGATAATTTTGTTCCAGTGGTTATTGAATTCCTTACAGTAGTATGCAAACTTGTAAAAGGATTGGTTGAGATTAACATCTCTAAGGCAGAATAGGGGTGAAAAAGATTTTCACACTAGGTGTATGCGTTTAAAGACTATTCTGGTGTGGCAGAGGACACACTTTCAGACTTCACTAATTGTTTTTGTAAATGATTTAATCCCGTGAGTAAAAGGAATCTTTGAAACTTTAATAATAGATTGGCCAGCTAGAACAGCTGATGTAATTCTGGAAGGAGCTCGGTACAGTGGGCTGACATTTGATGTGAAATGACTAAATTTGCTCAGCTTGCAGATTGCTTCTATGTAACTTCCCAGGAGCAGGGGGAGGGGTAGGATCAGAGCAAGAGGATGGTCAGAGAGCTGATTTCCTTCCTCCCCCTCCGGTAGCTGCTGATTTCACTCTATCCTGGCTGAATGGGAAGATATATCTCCAGCTGTATTCTCTCTGAAGTGCCGTTTCCTGCAGATGCCAGTATCATTCATCCTGGAGAACTTTCTTCTACTTTATGGACAGTGCCGGGATTAGATATCGGATGTCTTTCTATCCCGCCTGTGAGGATCATCATGAAACCTGGAATTCAGTTTCCTAGACTCAAGCTGTGTCCACTGCCAGCAGCTGTTGGTGAAGGAAGTTGTTCCGTGCTTGAAGATCTCTAGACACAAGGTGTCATTTATCCTACAACTTCTTTATGTAAGACTCCAGTTCCTCCTGTACTAAAGGCTGACGGTAAGACTTATAGATTTGTGCGAGTCCTATGAGACCTGCTTATTTTCAGTATGAATTGGCAAAGAAAAAAAAACAGTTTTGTTTTTATTTTATTTCTTTTTGAAGGATATACTGCTAGTCCTGCATATTTTCACAGGCCCTAAGGACTGCATTATTTGATGTAAGACTCAACCATCCCTCTTTAGTTCATTATGTGAATGATTTGCTTTTAATGTAGACCAAATTACGTATGTTGTTGGTCAGATTTCTTGTCTTTATTAGCTTATATTGCTGAAGGTTATTTTGTCTCAGCCACAGTTTGTATCTTAAACTGGTGTTGATGTGTAGATTTCTGGGTTTACTATTGTTCTGTAAATAACAGTTAGCAAATTTCTCAGATCTTATTGCTCCTCTTGTCCCCACATTATCACAGTGGGAGGTTTGTTTTAAATGTAGAAATGTACTGGGAAATGCGCCATGTTCTTGTCTATGATTATTCTTTACTATTCAAATTGTTTATTTCTGATTTCTCTGTTGTCTGTGTGCTTTTGTGAGCTTTCCCGACTGGTTGTAAGCCAGTGGGCTCTTACTCAGAGTGAATTGATGAAGTGACTTTGGGACTCCCGCTATGTCTATGTAGTGGTGGCTTTTGCAATTGAATCTCATTGATTTTCTGGTTCTACAGCGCCTCTTGCCAGCACAAGTTGCAGTTTTGAACTCCAAAGGACATCCTTCTGCTGGAGATTTGTGTCATAGGACAACCATTTTGTGAACCAAAAAGACGCTCTTCTGGTATCTGTGTCACTGACATTGCTGTATTTAGCACCGTTCAATATGACTTTGTTTTCCCTTTCATCTTTCTTGCAGCAATAGCAAGATACTTCCTTTAAAACCCAGGGTCGGACTTCGTGCTGCTCATGGCTGCTGGAAGGAGAATCATCTGCTTATTTGTCCTGACCGTATTTTGTTTCTACTTGCCCTGTTCCTGCATCATGAGCTTTACCGCTGTGGCTATGCATTTTGTTTTTTTTGTTCTCTGGTATCCTCTGAACTTGTTATTGTTTTTCATTGGCACAGCTTGTCTGCACTGTTGCAGGACTGGCACTGTAGGGTCAGCATAGGGTCAGTTATTAAGATTCCTGCCTGCCAAACTCATTTAATTTTGCTTTTGCAATCTGTTTTGTAGATTTGCCCTGTGCCAGAGGAGGGAGGTGGTATTCATCTGGCGGTCACTTGTCTATTCCCAAAGGTCACTTATGCACTCTGATACAGGATTGAGCTTCAAATTGGACAAAAGCCCTTCCCTTTGCCCTTATGGCAGTGTGTATTTCCCCCAGCCTGACACCATATGAAATAGTTACTGGACGTCCAGCTACTTCTCCACATGCCTTGGCAGTTATCCCAGACCCCCAGTTGTTGCACAGCGATATCTTAATTTATTGTGCACGATTGCACTCAGCCCTGTCTGTTTCCCCTTTTATTAAAGGTGAATTCTCAACAAGATGCTCCTCCAGAATCATCCCATCTGGACGTGAACCCAGGGGATTGGGTCCTGATTAAGAATTTGCATCTAAAGACGCTTTTGGCTCCGAAATTCCTAGGTCCATTTTGTGTACTTCTGGTGGGATATTCAGCCTGTAAAGTGGAAGGACATTCTCGTTGGATACATCTTACGCAGTGTAAGAAGGCTCCCTCACAGGATTCAGAAGATTCCCTGCATCCATGATTCAAGAAATACAACGCAGACTCCTCAGAGAACAGTGATATTGCAGAAGACTTTTTATGATTTAAAGTACTTTCAGTGAAAAGAATGGTGACATCACAGAAAAAGATTATTGTATTAAGTAAATTCTGAATGGACTATTCATGTAAAATGCTTTTATTTAGCATTTATAGTAAGGCTTAGAGGGATGAGATCATTTTAGATTAGTGTTTTTCCTGATATATATGTAATGACCTTTAGGTACTTAACCTCTACATCATAAATTTATTGACCCTTAGAGGCTAATCATAGCTACAGTATATATCCTCATTATATAAAGGAGAGTATTAAGAAGAGTAGGTATAATATCAGTTTTGATTTAGTATATTTTGAAGCAATTATAGTTTTAGATATTTAAAAGTTTTGCTAAGAATGTTTTTATATCCAATCTTAGTTATGCTGAAGCATATTAGTAGTAGTAGAGCGGTGCTGCAGTTAGAACCTTGGGAATGTTATGATGAATATTCAAATATTTTCGAGTCACAGGTACACTCAGTGACAAAACATTTCAATTTAACAGACTGTGCAGTGTGTCTTCCATCTGTGACAGCTACTTAGCATGAATTTCTACCAAGAGTTAGGCCTAAGACCTTTGAAGAGTTTTGTGACATATGGTCTTATACAAACACAGAACCTAGAGTACTTATCTGTAAACATAAAGATATAGGTATAAAAATCCTATGTACAAGTTCCTATATTTCAGTAGTTTACAATTAATGCCAGTTAATGCCAAGTGTATGATTATAGTTCTGGCTACCCTTTGAATGACTCTAGTTCAGACCTAAACATACCTAACTGGAGTCTCCCTTTACTAATTTGTCTGAAGGGCTTAAAGTAAAATGGACTCAGTGAACTTTGAATAATTGTATACAGAATATATCTTGTCCTCAGAATTTGACAATCTGGGAAGAGGGCTTAGTGGCTTTAGAAGGAGATTATTTTGTGTGTGGTACTTTTGTATATACAGAGCTTCCCAGAGGTTGGTCAGGTACTTGCTATATAGCCCTGGTGGATACCCCAAGGTGAATTGAGGTGGATACCCCAAGGTGAAGTGAACCTTACTATATTACTTTGTTATCAATCCTGAACAAATCTTTAAGAAGAAAACAGGATGTTTCCCCTCTGGATGAAGTCATAGTGGCTGCTCTGCTTCTTACTGAGGCAATTAGTGTGTATTGCAAGATCCAGTGAACAAAGTGTCAACTTATGCAGCCCAAAACCGAATGGTTTTAGATTATCTCCTAGCAAAGGAAAATGGTGTGTGTGGAGTAATAGTTGGTTTTTGTTGTAGTATGCTTGATAATAATGGAAAAATAGTAAAAAGGCCTATTGGATAAAGTTAGAAACCGTACTTTTGTTTCAAGTGATAATTATGTAAGTTCTTTTTCAGCTCTATTTGATTCTGTTTCTTCATTTTGGAATTCATTATCCAGGCCTTTGCAAGACTTATTAGCTTCATTGCTTGGCATTTTGGGGATTCTCATTTTAGGAGCATTAATTCTCTGTGTACTATCAACTTGCTGTAAGAAATCAGTAGAATCACTGACCCCTACATTGATGTTACAGATTGACCCAGAATCTAGTTTTAATTCTACTTTAATGGCAATGTCTGAGTTTCCTTACTTTGGGAATGATTCTTTACAGAATCAGAGGAGGGACTGAAAGTAAGTTTGTTTGTACAGGGTGGTGTACACAACCGGACTGTCTAAGTAAACCTGAGAAAGAGTTAATTCTGTTCAGAACTTTGCTTAGAAATAAACTTCATATATTTGCTTACTAAGTAGGTGAAGAGGTACATGTCCTGTAAATAAAGAAAAAGGGCAGCTTGTACTCCAGCCTTTTAGTCTCAGGGTTACTAGATATCAAGCAGTCAGCAGTAAACAGTTATGTCTTGGAATACATGTATGTCTCCTCATACTGACCTATGCTGATTAGAGATTGACCTATGATGTGATGAATACGTAATACCTGACGTGTAACAATAAAGTGAAATTATGCTGTATCATCCAAACTACAACAGTCCCCTTTTTACCTTTAGAGATCCTTGTCCCATGCTTTTTTGAATTCAGTTACTGTCCTCATCTGTCAAACCACAGGAGAAGAAGGTGTCCGCAGAGGCAAGTAAAACCAAGGAGCGGAACCCAAAGGACCAGGCCTACACGCAAAAATATTATTGTGCAAACGATTTTTATTGGAGGACCCAACTAAAATGTTTCGGCCGAAGGCCTTCTTCAGGGGTCTAAAAACAAAAATGCATAAAACATACATATTAAAACAAATACAGTCACTTTGACATAAGATATGAAATATAAAAACTTACAAATATCTAAAAAATAAACGTATGTAGCTTACTTATACGAATACAAAAGAACAAAAACAAAATGAGCCACAAAAGAAGTTGCTCTTTTTTTGCTACGGCATGGTCATATTACTATGGGTTTCCCCTCTTCTCCTGCTATATCGTTATTGCCATGTTCGCTCTGCAACCAGCATATGCAAGTATAGCAATCACACGAACATTAAGGCAGCACGATATCGCAGACATTCTTGTTTCTAATATATTGTTCATTGCAAATGTTTTGGTTTTTTCCTCTCACGGTTTACAGCATATTTTTATCATACAGTTATATTCTCCTTTTACAATGATCTTCTGTATAGGCTTAAAAGCCTCGTTTTAGTATGATTTAAATACCGCCTCAATGTGATTTAAATATCCCCTTTGCTTCTGTGCGGCGTTTCCCGCGCACGACAACGATACTGGTAAGGCTGCAGCTTCTCTCTTGGTTTTTCCCCTTTTTTCTCTTGTTCTGATTTATAAATAAAGTAAACCATGGCTAACAGTTAGAGTAAACAAAGAGAACTTGGTTCTATTTGTTTCTCTCCACACAGCTTTGGTGTATCTATATAGAAGTGTGTGGTATTTTATTGCTGTCTCTTAGATTACCTTCTCATTGCTTTGAATGTAGTTTTCTGTGACTCCAAGAGCCCTGCAGGTTGCTGGTGAGGGGAGGGCAAACCACTAAGCGGGAGAATTGAGCAGTGTAAGAGGTTGCCGTTGATACAAGACTATGCCGTTGAACGGAAAAAGTTAAACCAGATGAAAAGGGGGGCATTATACTGAGCATATGAACAAGGAAAGGAGATACATAACAAGCCACCATGTCATATAAAAATAAAGAATAAATCAGAACAAGAGAAAAAAGGGGAAAAACCAAGAGAGAAGCTGCAGCCTTACCAGTATCGTTGTCGTGCGCGGGAAACGCCGCACAGAAGCAAAGGGGATATTTAAATCACATTGAGGCGGTATTTAAATCATACTAAAACGAGGCTTTTAAGCCTATACAGAAGATCATTGTAAAAGGAGAATATAACTGTATGATAAAAATATGCTGTAAACCGTGAGAGGAAAAAACCAAAACATTTGCAATGAACAATATATTAGAAACAAGAATGTCTGCGATATCGTGCTGCCTTAATGTTCGTGTGATTGCTATACTTGCATATGCTGGTTGCAGAGCGAACATGGCAATAACGATATAGCAGGAGAAGAGGGGAAACCCATAGTAATATGACCATGCCGTAGCAAAAAAAGAGCAACTTCTTTTGTGGCTCATTTTGTTTTTGTTCTTTTGTATTCGTATAAGTAAGCTACATACGTTTATTTTTTAGATATTTGTAAGTTTTTATATTTCATATCTTATGTCAAAGTGACTGTATTTGTTTTAATATGTATGTTTTATGCATTTTTGTTTTTAGACCCCTGAAGAAGGCCTTCGGCCGAAACATTTTAGTTGGGTCCTCCAATAAAAATCGTTTGCACAATAATATTTTTGCGTGTAGGCCTGGTCCTTTGGGTTCCGCTCCTTGGTTTTACTTGCCTCTGCGGACACCTTCTTCTCCTGTGGTTTGACAGATGAGGACAGTAACTGAATTCAAAAAAGCATGGGACAAGGATCTCTAAAGGTAAAAAGGGGACTGTTGTAGTTGTTATGGAAGGACAGACTAGATAAGCCATGTGGTCTTTTTCTGTCATGTTTCTATGTTTCTAGTAGGTTATTTGCGAGCAGCATGGTATTACCGAGGTTGTCTTTAGCTATGCCCCAGAGCTGTGGCATTATGCTTTGTATCTTGTGCTGGGTTTGGTTGTAGTTGTTTGGTAAGTGGAGACGACGGATTTCTATGTTGCTTTTATATTACACTCACCTCAAACTGGACAGTTGTTAGAGTGGGTAGTTTGAAGATGTCCACTCAAGATGCACTCCAAGGGCCCCATCTAAGGTCCCTTCAGTATGGACCTGCTTGCGCGGGTATGCCTGTAGCACTTAGCTTTTGAATTGCAGATGGAATGTCGGCAAGAAGTGATGCAGGCAAGTAGGGGCACAGTTAATGGCCATGTGTGAGCTGCTCCCTTTGCTTGTCAGCATTTTTCCCTTGCTTCCCCTCTGTAGCTTCATTGTGTGTCCTCTAATCTTTCTACTTTTTGATGGCATGAACAACTGATCTACATTTACCTGTTCCACTCCATTCATTAATTTATAGACCTCTATCATATCTCCCCTCAACCATCTCTTTTCCAAGTTGAAGAGCCCTAACCTTTTAAGCTTTTCCTCATAGGTGTATCCTTCCATCCCATTAACGATTTTGATGGCTCTTCTCTGTACCTTTGCTAATTAACTTTATTAAGGATTTAATATACCGCTCATATTACAAGCATCAGAGTGGTTTACAAAACAAAATTTGAAACTGCTGAGAAAAGGAAAGGAATGCCAAATTGTAGTAGACAGAAGAGAGAAGCAGAAAATAGAAGCCAGGCAGACAGGTGGGAAGGGAAGAACTGGGTGTCAGCGGGGAGGGGGGAGGGGATTGGGGTGACGAGGAAAGAGGGAGGTCAAATGCAGTGCAGAATACGTGAGTTTTTAGCCTTGATTTAAACATTTTGTAGGAGTGTTCCAAACGGTGGCGATGGGAAGCGAGTTCCAGAGCCGGGGACCCAGGAAGAAAAAAAGCTGAGGAACGTGTACACTCAAGATGGGCCTGGGATGGGGAAGGGAGAGACATGCGATTGGAATGGATTGACCTAAGGGAACGGTGGGGTGTGTGAAGGTGGATCAGATCTGCGAGATAAAGAGGGGTACCGATATAAATGGACTTATGAACGAAGATGAGCACTTTGTAGTGTATCCTATAGGGGACCGGGAGCCAGTGCAGACGGATCAAAATGTGGGTAATATGGTCAAAGCGTGAGACATGGGTCAAAATACGGGTGGCTGTATTATGGACAAGCTGTAATCTTCGTAATTGTGATGGGGAAGGCCAGCTAGGGAGATGTTACAGTAGCCCAAGTGGGACACTACTAAAGACAAGAGTAAAGTGGTCATGGAGGGGACTGACAGGAAAGGGCAAACAGCATGGAGCTGTCTCAAACTGTGAAAGGATCGTATCACCGAAGAGATGTGCTCCTTGAAGGACAGGGAAGAATCCAGGGTTACCCCAAGGTAAAGCAAGGAAGAAACAACTGGGATGGGAGAGGATGAGAGAAGGGGAGAAAGAGGGGGAGCTGGATTTCCGGAGGTGAACCAGATGGCTGAGGTTTTAGAGAGGTTGATATGCAGAAAGTTAGAGGACAGCCAAGAAGCAACTGAGGCTAGACAGGAGCTGAGAGGATTGATGTTGGGAGTGGAGGCATCTGTGTGATGGAGAAGGAAGATTTTATTTATTTATTTATTTAACATTTCTTCTATACCGCGCTATTATAATCAGCGCGGTGTACATTGAACAAAACATACTGCAATGCATACAGGCAACATTGAGTTTACAAACAACAGGGAAAAATAACACATGGGATAACCGGGAGAACTATGTACAGGTTAACTTTATACTATATACACAATACTCTAAACTCGTTTGGATATTGTAAGTGATTTCGTGTGGATGGTGCAGGTAAATGGTTATCATGTGGGCTATTGTGTAGGCTAACCATTTTCTGGTTGTATTAAGGTGCTAGGGCGTCTGGGGTATGTGGGAATCTTGCTAGATATGTGAGTGTCCAGGATGGCTTCTGGGTAACATTTTGTGAACAGATGGTGTTTCAAAGCTTTTCGGAATAGGATTAGGCTTTTGATGCCACGGATTTCATGGGGAAGTGCATTCCAGTTTAAAGGAGCGAATATTGAGAAAGCTCTGTTTGAAGTAGCCTTAGTGCACGATGTCATCATCTTAGGAACTATTAAGGTGTTCATAGCAGTAGGCCTCCTGTTTCTATTTTCGAGGGTGCTGTGAATTAGCTTGCTGATTGGTGTAGGTGGGTAGTTATTCAAGGCTTTGAAAGTAAGGACTAATGACTTATAGTGGAGTCTGGCTTGTAAAGGTAGCCAATGCAGATCTTTCATGATAGGCGTTATGTGGGCAGATCTTGGTGACCCAGAGAGGACTCTTGCAGCTGCATTCATAGCCAGGCGAAGCAGATTTAAAGTTGATTGAGAGGCACCGTGGAGGATGATGTTCGCAAAATCTAGGTGTGGGAGGACTAATGCCTGGAAGGTTGATCGGTAGTCAGTAGAATCAAGTAGGGGGCGGAGGTGGCGTAGTGTTCTGATCTTATGATATAGTCTTTGTCACATTCTTCACATGCGTTGTCATATCCAGGTGCTGGTCCAGTGTGATGCCGAGATATCGGATTGTGGGTTTGGACTTCAATTCTATGTTGTTGACCAGTAGCGATGGAGGAGGTATGAACTTACGGTTCCTTGTAACAAAAAGAACATCAGTTTTGCTATGATTGATTCGTAGGTTTTGTGTCAGCAGCCATTCAGCTACTGCTCCGAAACAATTGATTATTGGGGAGAACACTGGTTGGTCAATTTTGAACGGCATGTAGAGGAGGATGTCATCTGCGTATGCCAGGCATTGTATGTTGAAAGATCGGATCAATTCACATATCAGCTGCATATATATATTGAACATCAGTGCCGATAAGGAAGATCCTTGAGGTACCCCTTGGGACTGTAGGAAAGGTTCAGAGGATTCATGGCCTGTTTTGACTTGTTGCCACCTATTGGAAAGGTAGGATTTACACCATTCTAGTGCTGTGCTTCGAATCCCCTTTTCTTTCAGGCGTTGCAGAAGTATATCATGATTCACAGAGTCGAAGGCGGCAGAGATGTCTAGGAAGATGAGGACAAATCCTTGTTGGATGCTGTTTATTCCAGTGACCAGATCATTGAATAGGGTTGTAAGGATTGTGTCGACTCCATGTGCTTCCCTGAAGCCATGTTGTGATTGGTCTAGTGGTGCTTCCATGTCGATATGATGCTGGATCTGTTGTTGAGCAGCTTTTTCGATGATTTCTGCGAGCTGGGGGATGCTCGAGATTGGCCTAAATGATTCAACTTTGGATGGGTCAAGTTTACTGTTTTTCAGTAGGGGCCTGATAGAGGTGTGTTTCAGACTCTGTGGGAATGAGCCTGTTAGAAAGGACTGGTTCAGTATCTTGCACAAGATTTGGCTTAGATCATGTCGCAGATCTTTGATCCAGCTGGCTGGGCATGGGTCGTTAGGTGCTGTGCTAGGATTGATGGAAGCAATAATGTTCTCAATCTCACTAGTTGATACCGTATTGAAATTGCATAATGGTGTTATTTGGGATGCCTTAGGTGATACAGAGGAGTTGCTGATATTTATGTTTGTGCTGGTCTTAATCATTTTTGATTGCAAGTAGTTTGCGTAGTCCTGTGGCTGAGGCATTGCAGGTTGGGCTGAAACCGGCTCACCTGTTATGGATTTTACTAACCTGAACAGTGCATGTGGTTTATTGATGGAGCGTTTCAATAAGTTTGTGTGGTAGAGTTTCCTACTCTGTGTTATCTTCCCACGGTGGGTAATTAAGTGTGAATTGTATGCTGCAAGGGCCTCTGGGGAGTGGGTTCGTCACCACCATCTCTCAAGTTTGCGTAGGTGGTGGAGAGATGTACGAAGGTCCGTAGAGAACCATGGTGCGTGTTCCCGTTTTCTTATTTTCTTATCATTGTGCAATGGACATGAGGCGGCTCTGATGTTCTCGTCCCATTTGGATATAAGGTCTTCTAAGTTGAGGGAGGTGTTGGTCATAAGTGGTCGAAGATTTTCTAGGACAGCGTCACGGTTGAGTGGTTGAAAGCGGGCTGTGTGGGTTCCAGGTGTGTTAGATGGCATTTGGCTCTTGTGAGAAGTATAAGTGGGTATATTGAATCGGATAAGATTGTGATCTGACCATGGCACTGGTGTAACCAACAGTGCAAGGGCTTGGTGTGTTAAGGTGTTGAAATGAGGTGCGAAAATGAGGTCTAGTTTACCTCCCTTAGTGTGAGTGGGTGAGGCGACGTATTGTTTGTAGTCTAGATCCTCTAGTGCGTCCAGAAATGCTGCTGAGTGGCTGTCATGGAGAGATGGGAGGTTGAAATCACCAACTAACCAAATTGGAGAGCGTGAAGTGGATGTTGTGCACGCAAGCTCAATTATTGTTGGAAGGTCATCTGGTAAGGGGGAGGGTGCTCGATAGAGAAGGTTGATTGTGCAGAGCTCATTAGATATGGTGAGGGAGTCAAGGTGGGTTGAGCTGGAGGAGTTGCATAGCTTGAAATTTAGATCTGCTTTGGCAAGGATGAGCGTCCCGCCTCCTTTCTGAATGGACCTGTGGCATGTGTATAGATCAAAACCTGGTGGCAGCATCTGATTCAGGAGGACGTTGTCACAATCAGATAGCCATGTTTCCGTGACCATCAGGATGTCGAGATTGTATAGTGGAATCAGGTCAATGGCTGCAGGCCATTTTGATTGTACTGATCTGGCATTTATCAATGCACATTTCAGTAGACGTTGGCGATGTTGCTTCTCAGCTTGTGTCTTGTTGATGACTTGTAGAGGAATGTTAAGTAGATGGGAGTGGGATGTATGGTTGTTTTTTGCCGTTGTGTGGTGGGGGAATTCAGACCATCTCCTTCCAAATGTATGTAGTATTGGTATGTAGTTGGTATCATGGTTGAAAGCATTTGAGACGCAGGGGAGACCAAGGGTAAGAAGGGTAATGAGTGAAAACAGGACTTTGTACATTCTAGATTAATAGCAGTACAGTACAGTCAAAGTCAATTGGGGATAACAGTATGAGTAGATACAGGTTGCTAGAATTAGCAAGGTTAACGGTGGAAAATGCTGACAACAGTGCAAGAAAAAATATTAGATACTAGCAATTGTATACCAGCAATTGGGATGAATAGAGTACAACAGTACAGTGAATGCAAATTAGTGGCAATAGTGACAGCGGTACAGAACAATCTAGGTTGCTGATAGACAATAAAGAGGCACTAAATTTAACTGCAAGACGAAAGTACAGTGATTGCAGGTTATTAGCAGCAGTAACAGGTTACAGGAGGATTCTAGTCATTAGCGCTTACGCGGTCAGCTACAGAATACAGCTACCTTTTCCTGGTGGTGGTGGCTAGCTCTGTTCCGGGTGTGATATCGGATTTCTTTTGTGGACTGTTGGAGTACCACTGCCTAAGGGCCACGCCAAAGGGCCCTCTGGCGAGGCCCTCAGGTGCGGGCCCGCCAGGCGCAGGCACGCCTGCCGGCGCGAACCTTTAAAGGTAGTGGCTCGTGCCCCGATTGGGCAGAGATGGATCCTGCGCTGTTCCCGCCTCTGGAGGCTCGATCCCCCGACTGGGGAGAGCTGATGAAGGTGGCGGGTGGATAAAGAACGTGCGCCTGCCGGCGCGAACCTTTAAAGGTAGTGGCTCGTGCCCCGATTGGCAGAGATGGATCCTGCGCTGTTCCCGCCTCTGGAGGCTTGATCCCCCGACTGGGGAGAGCTGATAAAGGTGGCGGGTGAATAAAGAACGTGCGCCTGCCGGTGCGAACCTTTAAAGGTAGTGGCTCGTGCCCCGATTGGGCAGAGATGGATCCTGCGCTGTTCCCGCCTCTGGAGGCTCAATCCCCCGACTGGGGAGAGCTGATGAAGGTGGCGGGTGGATAAAGAACGTGCGCCTGCCGGCGCGAACCTTTAAAGGTAGTGGCTCGTGCCCCGATTGGGCAGAGATGGATCCTGCGCTGTTCCCGCCTCTGGAGGCTCGATCCCCCAACTGGGGAGAGCTGATGAAGGTGGCGGGTGGATAAAGAACGTGCGCCTGCCGGCGTGAACCTTTAAAGGTAGTGGCTCGTGCCCCGATTGGGCAGAGATGGATCCTGCGCTGTTCCCGCCTCTGCAGGCTCGATCCCCCGACTGGGGAGAGCTGATGAAGGTGGCGGGTGCGTAGTAATATGCCGAGATAAAGTTGCTGAACTAGGAGGGCGAGGGGGGCCAAGAAAACGTTAAACAGAAGAGGAGCAAGGACAGAGCTCTGGGGGACACCACAGGGGAGGGGGGAGGAGGAGAGCCTTGAAAGAACAGAAAATGATCTATTAGAGAGAAAAAAAGTGGAACCAGAGTAGGACAGAACCATAGAGCCCAATGTTGTGAAGGTGTGTGAGAAGGGTACAGTGGTCTACGAAGTCAAAGGCAGCAGATCAATCTAAGGAGATGGCAATGCATGTGGAACCTCGATCGTGGGCGGCGTGCACTTCATTGAGAAGGGAGAGGAGGATGGATTCGGTGCTGTGGCCAGGGCGTAAACCAGATTGCTGGGGGTGAAGTGCTAGGGAGGCTTTGAGATGGGAGGAGAGTTGGGCAAAGACCAGTTTCTCTAGGACTTTAGAAAGGAATGGAAGGTTTGAAATGGGGTGCCAGTTGGCTGGGGATGATGGGTCAAGGGAATCCTTCTTTAGGATGGGACGGATGGAGGCATGCTTCCAGATGGAGGGAAAGGTACCAGAGGAGAGACTAGAGTTGAAGATGGAAAGAATCAGGGGAGAGAGGGCTAGGGAAGTATCCAGGAGCCAGTGGGAGGGAATGGGGTCAGAAACGCATGTGGTTTTCCGGATAGAGGAGAAGACCTTGGTTAAGTGTGAGACGGTTAAGGGTTGGAAAGAGGACCAGCAGTAGGAAAGAGAGGGGGTGGGGGGGAAGGGAGAGGGGGGGGGAGAGGGAGAGGGGGAGAAAAGATGGGGCAGGGGAGGGGAAGGGAGCCACAAGGGGAGGAGAGAGGGGAGGAGGACAAGAAGGGAAAAGTAGGCGGAGGGAGTTGATTTTGGCAGCAAAATGCGAAGTTAGGAGAGCCGGGTCTGGGACAACAGGTGAAGGGGCTGAAGAGGTGAGAGAGTGGGAGGCAGAGAGGGAACAGAGAACTGAATAGAGTTGGCGAGAGGAGTTGGATGAGGAGGAAATGAGGTTAGAAAAATAATGTAGTTTGGTGGAGTGTAATAGGGAGTGGTAGTGGGAATGACAGTACTGAAAGTGGGCCAGGCTGGCGGGAGAGGGATGTTTGCACCAGTGGTACTCGGTCCAGCAGAGATAGGTGCGATGAAGAAAAAGACCTGAGTGGAACCAAGGGTAGTGGCGATGGGTGTGGGAAGGGGGAAGGAGCTGGAGAGGGGCATAAGAACATAAGATGTGCCATACTAGGTCAGACCAAGGTCCATCATGCCCAGTATCCTGTTTCCAAAAGTGGCCAATCTAGGTCATATGTACCTAGCAGTTTCCCCAAAAGACACAGGTTCCACAATGCTTGTCTTGGGTCAAGCATGGATATCCTGGGTCCCTCTGTCTTTCTTATGTTTTCCAAGTCTGCTACTCTAGCCTCTAGAGAACGGACTCGTTCCCTGAGAGCAAAGAGCTCCTTGCATCTAGTGCACACTTAAGACCTCTCACCAACTGGAAGAAAATCATACATGTGACACTCAATGCAAAAGACTGGAAAGCCCCCATCTGACTGCTGTCTGCATCTTAGTTTTAAGCTTGTGTTTAGATCTTTAAGTTCTTTACTTACTAAGGGTTGCTGTGGATACTTAGACTAATAAAAGTGTACCTAATACGTTTAATATACCTTGTTCACCTGAAGCTTAATTAATCTCAGGTCCTTAATGTATGACTGCTTTGGATAAACAGCTGCACCTGAGAGCAGCTCCTTTCCTTTAAGATGTGTAAGTACCTATAAAGCTACGATTATCCCAGGGGTGAGTGGGTGTTGGGGAGGGAGGGAGGTAGGGAAATAAGACTTATTAAAAGAGAGCTGCTACACAGTATCCTGTCCTGTGCTTCTATGGTAAACTGTGACCAACTTCCTGGGTGATTAACAGTCCTTGCTTGGATAGAAGGAGTCTTTCAAAATGGCCTTTTGACCTGCCACCTGGCTTTAACACCTATTTAAAAAGTTTCACAGGTCTCTTGCCCCCTAGGTAGAAGGCCTCTTTGTAAAGGTCTCTAGAAGACTTTATTTATTGCTCAAAGAATACTGACCCTGTTTTGCCTTTTATGCTAAGTTATATTCTGATTTGATTTAAATTAAAAAGATCTTTGCTTCTGCAAGGCTCTGACTTAGTATGAAATTTAAACTAGACGTTCTCTGCTGGGTTCTAAATTGAATCAGAAAGCTCTCTTCTGTGTTTTAAAAATATAAATTAAAAGCACTTTGCTGCTACTAGGCCCTGAGTGAGTATTAAATTTAAACTACAAGTTCGATGTTGGGTTCTAAATTTAACCAGAGAGCTCTCTTCTGTGTTTTAAATTTAAACTTAAACTGCTGCTACTAGGCCCTGACTGATTTAACAAGTACACTGGGTTCACAGATTAATCAGTTTGAATCCAAAGAATTCCCTTCAGAAAAATTCCCAGACGTATATACTCACTATTCCAGATCTCTCTCCAGAAGTAGCAGTCCCCTTTTGTAGTCAAGAGCATTCTGCTATATCCTTTTTAAGATATGGCAACCCAAACTGCACACAGTATTCAAGGTCCAGTCACACCATGGAATGATATAGAGGCATTATAATATCCTTTGTTTTATTCTCCATTCCTTTCCTGATGATTCCTATTTGCTTTCTTGGCCACCATGGCACACTGGGCAGAGGGTTTCAATGTATTATCCACAATGAAGCCTAAATCTTTACCTGGATGGTAGTTCCTAATGTGGAACCTTGCATTGTGTAACCATAGTCTGGGTTGTTCTTTCCTAGGTGCATAAGTTTGCACTTGCCCACATTAAATTTCATCTGCTATTTGGACGTCCTGTCTTCCAATATATCAAAGGTTCTCTTGCAATTTTTCACAATCCTCTTGTGCTTTAACAACTTTATGGTTATGGTCTTTGAGCCTGGTGAGGATTTCGGAGAAACAATTAGAGAGTAATTGTATTGGGGGCTTTGTGATGTTAAATGGGTAATTCCTATGGGTACATGCACTCTGCAGGTCCTACCCCCTCTTCCCCCCCCCCCCTCAGAACACACCATGCACACCTTCTTGGGGACCTCACACTGCTGGGGCATTGCCACTGTCTGTGCCCCTCTTCTCATTGTTAGGCCCAGATGCCACACAGGACACCTTGTGCCCCTCATGCTGGAGGCTGACATCCAGGGTCGGTATGTCAGGTGCCTCCCTGTCACCAACAGACTAGTGTGGATCTGGTCCTCTCTGCTGCTGCCTACAGAGGCTGACATATTTGAAATCCTTTGTCTGTCTTGTACATTCCCCCTTGATGTAGCCCATGTGTGCAGCTACCATCTTATCTGTCCTGTCTAGACTACAGGCCACGATGTGCATGTTCTGTGGGCCAAAACTGCTTTACAGGGGTAGTAGGCATTGTGGCAGGTGATGATCGCCCTGTGGGCACAGAACATGCAGCTGATGCAGTACTGTCTGCTCCCATTCACAGATACCATGGCAACAACATCAGAGGCTGGAGGGAGGGCAGCTGCAGAGGGCACTGCCTGGTCCATGGTGGCAGCCCAAGCTGCAGTGGTGGCAGTGGAGGAGGAGGAAGAGATGGAGGTGGAAGAAGTGCAAGAGGAAGAGGAGGAGGAATAAGAAGAGGAAGAGGAGGAGATGTAAATGGTGAAGATGGTGGAGTACACAGAGGACCAACCTACAAGTGGGTGGGACCCAGAGGAGTGGCAGGAGGCCAATCACATGGGAATGCCACCTTACCCACACATGGGCACAGAGGAGCAGGGGCTGGCCCTGGGGGACATTGATGGAGGATGGTCCTGCACCTCCCAAGAGGCAGCCACCAGCCCCATCCTGGCAGCAGCCACAAATGTGGGCCACATGGCTACAGAGGGCCCAGGGGAGTGCTGTCAGCTGCCCCACAGCATCGCAGGACCTGTGCGGACACCAACTGTGCGGACACTCAAGGATCTGGGCTATTTGCAACTAATCAATGAACCAACTCACACAAAGGGAAAGATGCTGGACTTGATCTTCGCCCCTCCCACTGCCCACACCACCACCCACCCCACCCCACCTACCTACACTGCAGTACCGTGGTCCGATCATAAACTAATCATATTCCAAATTCCCTTCAATACTCGGCACAGGAAGCCCCCCGGAAGCATGTCAAACCCCACGAGTCTACCCCCACGAAGGTTCCATCCTTTCAACAAGGAATCCATCTTACACAACACACAATCCCTCTTTCGCATAACGGCACCTAGCCTTGATAGGCTGTCATTCCAACTGGAGACTAGCGTGAGTTCCATTGCCCTACGCACAGCCCACAAGAAAGCCCCTAAGAAAAAAGCTCTTGCCCCTTGGTACTCTGAAGAACTACGGACCTCTCTCCTCAAACTTAGAAAACTCGAAAGGCGATGGAGGCGCTCACGATCCACAGAAAACCAGGCAGCCTATGACCTCCAGCTGTCAATACACCGAAATGCGATAACTGAGTAAATGAGACAAACACACACTGACACCCTACGAAAACCACATGACCTATTTAACCTCATCAAGAACCTAACAAAAGAACCAGGTCCTGAGCAAACACCTGAGATTCACGCCCAAGACTAAGCTGACTTCCTTCAGTCAAAATTATGCCAGACAGACAAGACTGACCCGCCCTCTTGCACCGTGGAACCATCAAAATCAACAACGTTAGCAATGTTCACCACCCCATCCAATGAGCAAATCATCGACACCATCTCTGCAATCAACACCACTACCGCTCAGACCGACCCCTTTCCCGCCTTCTGGATAAAGGAACTACAGACAGAATTTAGTCCTTTAGTAGATAACATGAGGAGGGATCTGGCTAAGATTGAAGAATGGTCTAGAATTTTGCAACTGGGATTTAATGTTAAAAAATGTAAGGTCATGCATTTGGGCTGCAGCAATCCAAGGGAGCAATACAGTATAGGAGGTGAAGTACTTTTGTCCACAAAAGAAGAGCGGGACCTAGGCGTAGTTGTGTCCGATGATCTTAAAGTAGCTAAACAGGTAGAAAAGGCGACGGCAAATGCTAGAAGGATGCTTGGGTGCATACGGAGAGGAATGGCTAGCAGAAAAAAGGAGGTGATAATGCCTCTGTATAAGTCTTTGGTGCGACCTCATTTGGAGTATGGTGTGCAATTCTGGAGACCGCACCTTCAAAAGGATGTGAACAGGATGGAGTCGGTGCAGAGGGTTGCTACTAAGATGATTAGTGGTCTTCATTATAAAGCATATGAGGACATATGAGGACAGACTTAAGGATCTTAATATGTACACCTTAGAGGAAAGGCGGGATAGAGGTGATATGATTGAGATGTTTAAATACCTCCGTGGCATAAATGTTCAGGGAGAGAGCCTCTTTCAATTGAAAGCAAGTTCTGCTACGAGGGGACATGGGATGAGGGTGAAGGGAGATAGATTCAGGAGTGATATGCGGAAATATTTCTTTACGGAAAGAGTAGTGGATCCGTGGAATAGTCTCCCAGTGGAGGTGGTAGAGATGAGGACAGTAACTGAATTCAAAAAAGCATGGGACCAACACAGAGGATCTCTAAAGGTAAAAAGTGGACTGTTGTAGTTGTTGTTATGGAAGGACAGACTAGATGGGCCTTGTGGTCTTTTTCTGTCATCATGTTTCTATGTTTCTTTCATAGCTAGACTCTTTGACACATCCTTCACGTCAGGCTACTTCCCCCTGAATCTCAAGCACACATCCATCAGACCCCTGCTAAAGAACAGCAAATTGGACCCTAAGAAAGTAGAATCATATAGACCAATTGCCAGCATTCCACTGCTAGCAGAGATAATCGAAAAAGAAGTCCTATACCAGATTCAACAACACATCAACAATACCTCACCGTTAGACCACTGTCAACATGGATTCAGAGAATCCCATGGTGTCGAGACGCTACTTACCACCCTCTTCAACAATATACTCCATGCGATAGATAACATCCATCATGGAGTTGCCCTCATATTTCTGGACATAGCTGCAGCGTTCAACTCAGTATGCCACGAAACCCTCCTGAGCCGGCTCAAAGAGAAGGGCATCTGTGACCCAGCACTAACCTGGTGTAAGTCATATTTATCCGATAGATGGCAGCATGTGCAGACGGAGTCCTCCACCTCCAAACCATTCCACCAGAAACAGGGTGTTCCCCAAGGATCCTCCCTCTCAGCCTTAATGTTCAACATCTATATGCAGCCAATCTGTGACCTCATACGATCATTCAAAGTCGAATGCATGATTTATGCCGATGACGTCCTCATGTATATGCCATTCCAGATCGACCAGACTGACCTCACACCAACTGTTTTAGCGCAGTAGAAAAATGGCTTCTGAACCAGAATCTTCGAATACAACACAAAAAGACTGAGGTGCTGTTCATCTCCAGAAACCCCGACTTTTCCCCTCCAGCCTGCCTAAAAATCGGAGAAATAGAATTGCAAACTAAACCCTCAATCCACTATCTGGGTGTCACATTGGATCAAAGACTGGATATGAAGACACACATTGGCAACATGGTAAAATCAATATACCATAAGATCAGGACTCTCAAACATCTACGCCCCCTCCTGCAACCGGACGATTGCAGAACAATCTTTCAGGCACTAACCATCCCGCATCTCGACTATGCCAACGCAATCCTTCAAGGACTCCCACAATCCACCCTGAGCCCACTCCAACTTGCCATGAACGCTGCAGCCAGAGTCCTACGTAGTGCCTCGAGGAGGGACCATATAACACCCATCCTCAAAAGTCTCCACTGGCTCCCAATCCACAGTAGAATCTCCTTCAAGATCATACTACTAACATTCAAGACCATCAATGGACTCGCCCCTCCTCTCTCGCAGACCTCACGCACATTACCCCCCCAAATAGAGCCAGACGATTTACTGCAATAAACACTTTAATAATCCCCAAAGCAATGACCCATTGTACTCAGACAACCATAAACAGGGCTTTCAGTCTCTGTGCACCCAGATGCTGGAACGCTCTTCCACCCAACATACGAGCAATCCCGGAACTAACTAAATTCAGGAGAGCATTGAAACACTATCTCTTCCTCAAATGCTACCCGGAGGAAGGTACACCAACTCCCCTACTCACAACATAACCACACGACCACATGTAACCACCCTCCATGTATTGTATATATGTGTAAATATCATTCTGTTATCCTTACAAATGTAAATAGTTAATACTGTTATCCAAGTTGAGCTACCTGTTATATGTAATTAGGGTGTTAACCCCCACCGTAAAATACCCCCTGTTCCATGTAAACCGCACTGATGCTGAAGAGCACGGTATATAAGCGAATTAAATAAATAAATAAACTGTGCCAACAAACACTAACATAGCCAGAGTGTGTTCTGATGCTGCCACCCAAACCCCAAACATGTGGGGCCTTTGACTGGAGGACTGGGAACACACCCTAGCTGCATCACTGCTTGAAAATGCACAGGCACAGCAGGTCCTAACTGGACTGTGGGGCTGCTGACACACTATGTGTCAATGGTGGCTTATCAGCTGCAGAGGCAGAGGGGTAGTAACCTCTCCTCTGCAGAGGATGAGCCATCATCTGATGGCAGCCCTCGGCTGCACCATGGGAGTAGAGTTCCTCAAAAATGCCATGGTCGCTGAAGCCAAACCGGCCCCATGCCCACCAAAGCCAGGCGCCACTAGCCCCATTAGTAGTCTGTAACATCACCCTCATAAACGCCCGATCAATCAGAAACAAGACCCACATCATTTTCGACATAATAAAAGATGAGCAACCAGACATCCTCTGCATAACGGAAACCTGGCTCACAAGCACCGATGCTGCCTTACTGAACCAGATAAGCAGACCAGGCTATAACCTGTATAACTGCCCACGATCCAGCAAAAGAGGTGGAGGAGTGCTAATAATCGCCAGGTCACACTTGAACCTCTCGTGCACGTCACTGGACTCTAACCCAGACATAGACATGCTCAAAGTGGAGAACTCTGCAATATCCATCTGCCTAATATACAGAGCCCCCTCTCCGAACCAGGAAATACTTGCTGCAGCACTAGAAAACATTTCCTCAACACAACCAAAAAAATTCCAAATCATCCTCGGTGACCTAAACCTAGCGTCAACAACAGCAGTGCACGCCAATATATTCCTGGAAGCTATGTCACAACTTGGATATCAGCAGATAATAAACGAACCAACACATGAAAAGGGACATACACTGGACATGATATTTACCCCTATGAGCAATCAGAACAACCATGATAGACCCCTGATTAAAATCAAAGCCATACCCTGGTCTGACCATCACCAAATAGACTTACTGATAAAACTCCCATCAGTACCAAGAGATGCGAAAGCCCAACGAGGAACACAACAACAGAGATCCTTCAATAAGTTTGATCTGGATAACCTCACAAGTTGCATCAAGGCACACATTGACCTGGAATCTACTGATCTCGATGCACTAGCAAATAGCTGGGATGAAGGAATACAGGCTGCAGCAAACCCGAAATGGAAGAATACAACAACCCCAGGGAAACAACAATCAGAGCCCTGGTATACAACTACGCTAACCCAAAGGAAGAGAGAACTTAGAAGGTCCGAAAAAAAGTGGAGACGCAACAAAACCTTGGAACTCAGAGATAAATATTTCAACATCCTCGCAAAATACAAAGACGAGGTGGATAATGCAAAAAGGAAACACCACACCAGCCTACTGAATAAAGCCATCAATAAACCACGAGAACTATTTCAAATAGTGAAAACACTAACCAAAACAACACAACCAGAACAACAGGGTGACACTATTCAGCCCCAAATTCTTGCAGATCACTACGCGAGCAAACTAACAACAACCGCAACTGCGTTATGCCCGGCCGAACCCCACCCGAAAACTTCAGTGACGAAAGAACAGATTTGGAGCGAATTTCACAAAATTGATGATAAGCAAGCAATTGGAATAATAACCAGTATAAATACTACCACCTCCATGCTTGATCCTTGCCCAACCACCTGGATTAAAGCAGCAAAAAAGGATATTGGCCTCCAGGTCTCACACATTGTGAACCAATCATTGTCACAGGGAGTCATGCCCAACCAGCTCAAAAAGTCTATAATTAGACCGATATTAAAGAACAACTCGCTTAACAAAGAAGACCCATCTTCTTACCGCCCAATCTCCAGCATATCGCTTCTAGTGAAGATCATAGAAAAAGCAGCCCTCATCCAACTGCAAGAACACCTCGATGACCACGAAACCCTCGACAAACAGCAATACGGTTTCAGAAAAAATCATGGGGTCGAAACTCTGCTATTAGCACTGTTTAACTGCCTCCTCAAAGGGCTAGAGGACAGGAAAAATGTTTATTCTTATTTTTATCGACATCTCAGCAGCCTTCGACACTGTACATCACCTAACCCTCCTTAACAAGCTGGCATCAATTGGTATATTAGGAACCACCCTGAAATGGTTCTCCTCCTACATAACAGACAGAAAGCCACAAGTCCAATTCAACGGAGAAAAAGCCGAAGCCTTCACTCAAACTCAAGGCATACCACAGGGGTCGGTGCTCTCGGCACTTCTGTTTAACATTTACATGCAACCCCTCAGTGAAATATTCAGGAAATATGGCATCAACTACCACATATATGCAGACGATATCATGCTGTACACACAGCTAGAAACCGTCGACCCAAAGTACGATCAGCTGGAAACCTGCATGGGAGAGATGTTGGGATGGCTAAAACAAAACAACATGTCGATTAATCATAAGAAGACTGAAGTAAAGTTTATATCCAGTAAAACTGACTTCGAACCGCCACCAACAATCACATTGTGCAACAATACGTACAACACGAAGAAGGAAATTAGATATTTAGGAGTCATAATCGACAGCAAACTGGAAATGGAAAAACACCTCAGCAACACCAACAAAGCCATATTTCACAAGCTTAGAGTATTACGACCCCTACGGAATGTACTAGATCCATGCGACTTCCGTTCAGTTGCTCAAGCACTCATCATGCCTCACCTCGACTACTGTAACGCCATCTTACAGGGTCTACCAAAGAAAACGACCAACAGATTACAACTGGCACAAACACGTAGCAGCAAGGATCATCATGAGAACAAGCGTCACCGAACATATTACACCTATATTGATGGAACTACACTGGCTCCCAGTCTCTGCCAGGATCCAATACAAAACATTGGTAACGACATTCAAACTAATTCACAACCTAGCCCCTTCATTCCTTTCCACCCTGATCACCTTGCAAACTAGCTCCAGAAGCAGGAGAACCATAAACGAAAACACACTTATAGTTCCAAACAGCATCAGACATGTAAAATCCAGTACTGGCCGCAGAGCATTCTCCTTCTCTGCCCCCACTTTATGGAACAACCTACCACATGAGATGAGAGCAACAAAAGACCTACTCGATTTCAGAAAAAAATTAAAAACTCACCTATTCAACTGCCACTATGGCCAGCTGTGAATCCAACAAGATGAAAAGAAACAAATAGCTGTTTGTCAATGTAAATAGTTAAAGGATAATCGCTTTTGTACATATGAATGATACCTACTGGAGGGCTATATCTAGACCCTGCGATGTGTGCTGTGTATTACCCCTCTTCTTTCTATCTATGCCCCAATATTCCTGTCTTGATTTTGTGACATATCCCAAAGACTTTAATCAAACCGCTTCTGATCGCTGGAAGTAGCGGTATATAAGTGTTTGCTAAATAAAAATAAATAAAATAAATCCTTCTGCATCCATGGGTCCCAGGTGGAGTCACCATGATCTAGGCCATAGTGTATGTTCATTGCACTATTTGCCGTTTTCACACTTGTGTACATAGTGTTTGTTATTACGATATGTTTCTTTTGTTTACTGGTTTTAATATAGATGTTTCCTTTTTTGCATAACCATGGCTTAGTCGTATTTCTGTTCCATGTAAACCACGCTGATGCCGAATAGTGCAGTATATAAGAAATTGTAAGTAAATAAATAAATAAATAAATAAATTTCTTATTTTTTAACCAATGTTCACATTGGTGCACACACTCATGGGTTACCAGGGAATGTGAGAGACACATGGGCCAGTCCAAACCATCAGACAGTATCAAATGGTAATGTGTAGTGCTGGCTGCAACCTCCTTGGACAATCCTGATAGTGCTACCCTCACAGGCACAGTATGGGAAATGTTAATGGTCATGTTCTGCCCAATGGGCGCACATGCATAATGGCCAGAACATGTCTATGTGTGCGCACATCCCCTGACATCTGACATCCATTGGGGTGGAGGCACTGGTGGAGAGGAGTCATGGTGGCCCATGGACCACTAGGAGGCACTGTGAGACACATGTTGGGTATCACGCTGGGGCATGTATGATGTCATTGCTGCCATTCCAGCACATGGCCATCCTGTCAATATGTATACCTGTGAGGGGCATGCCCTGTGGCCCAGAAGCACTGGTATATCACAGACTGGCAGTGACACGGCAGAGTGGGAACAAACCATAAGAACATAAGAAATGCCATACTGGGTCAGACCAAGGTTCATCAACCCCAGTATCCCATTTCCAACAGTGGCCAATCTAGGTCATAAGTACCTAGCAGTCTCCCCAAAAGACACAGGTTCCTCAGTGCTTGTAGTGGGTCAAGCAGTGATATCCCGGGTCCCTTTTAATAATGGTTTATGGACCTTTCCTCCAGGAACTAGTCCAAACCTTTTTTAAACCCAGTTACATTAACAGCTTTTACTACATCCTCCGGTAACAAATTCCAGAGTTTGATTACACATTTAGTGAAAAAAATATTTTCTCTTATTAGTTTTAAATAGGGTATCCTGTAGCTTCATTGCAAGTCCCCTAGTCTTTTTATATTCTGATGATGTAAACAATTGATCTACATTTACCCGTTCCACTCCACTCATTAATTTATAGAGTTCGATCATATCTCTCCTCAGCCGTCTCTTTTCAGATTGAAGAGCCCTAACCTTTTTAGCCTCTCTTCATAGGAGTATCCTTCCATCCCCTTTACCATTTTGGTGGCTCTTCTCTGTACCTTGGAACCTTGCATCGTGTAACCATAGTTTGGGTTGTTCTTTCCTAGATGTATAACTTTGTCCACATTAAGAAGACTTATTAAAATCTGGCTGCTACACAGTACCCTGTCCTGGGCTTCTAAGGTAATCTGTGACCAATCTCCAGGGGGGAGTACCACAGCCCTTGCTTGGATAGAGGGAGTCTTGGGTTCTAAATTTAACCAGAAGACTCGCTGCTGTGTTTTAAATTTAAACTGAAAACTCTTTGCTGCTACTAGGCCCTGACTGCTTTAACAAATACACTGGATTCACGGACTAATCAGCTTTAATCTGAAGAATTCCCCAAGATTTAGAAAAATTCCCAGAAGTAAATACTTACAATTGCAGATCTCTCTCCAGAAGTAGCAGTCCCCTTGTGTAGTCCTTCAAGACTGAGAAGCACAGAACTCTGGTTGAACTATTTATGCCTGTGCTTCTGAAGTAAGCTGTGACCAATTGCCTGAGTGATTAACACAGTCCTTGCTTGATAGAGGGAGTCTTTCAAACTGGCCGTTTGATCTGTCACCTGGCTTTACACCTATTAAAAAATTTTCACAGGTCTCTTACCCCCTATGTAGAATGCCTCTTTGTAAAGGTCTCTAGAAATATTTTATTGCTCAAGGAATACTGACCCTGTTTTGCCTTTTATGCTAAGTTATATTCTGATTTGATTTAAATTAAAGCTCTTTGCTGCTACTAGGCCCTGACTGAGTATGAAATTTAAAGTAGAAGCTCTCTGCTGGGTTCTAAATTTAACCAGAAAGGTCGCTGCTGTGTTTTAAATTTAAACTGAAAACTCTGCTGCTACTAGGCCCTGACTGATTTAACAAATACACTGGGTTCACAGATTAATCAGCTTTAATCTAATAATTCCTTTTTCCCCAAGATTTAGAAAACTTCCCAGAAGTAAATACTTACAATTGCAGATCTCTCTCCAGAAGTAGCAGTCCCCTTTTGTAGCCCTTCAAGACCAGACAGATGGTGACCCACACAATGTCAGCATAACAATCATCCACATGCTGGTCTATGTCAGATCCACACAGCTATAGCTATGCACACTACTCTCCACAGTGTGTCATGCTGTACTCACCCCCATACTTGGCTACCGCCCTCCTATCTACCATGGTCTCTCTATGTGCATGTTTGACCCCTTTAACATAGCAACACACACCATTGCAGGACTGTGATACCCACTATTGCAGGATTGTGATAGTGGCTTCCCAAATGTCTCACCTAACCCCTTACGTGTCCAGCTGCATTGGCCACCCATGTCAGGCAGGATCACACAGAGACCTATACGTGGCATTCACATGATCTTAACCCATCAACCGGCAGACAGCTTCACTCACATATGTCCAGGGAACAGTCCTGGAAGACCCATGTGGGGCACCACGGTGGACATGTCAGATATACCCACAGAGAAAGCCACAGGCATGCATGGGACCAATAGAAGGGCCCGCTCTGCACCACCACTGCCACCATATGCTGTGCTGATAAGACACATGTACATGACAGTCCATGCTTGGCAGGGCCTATATCCCTCTCGAGACAGCCAACACAGTAGCTGTGGTCACGGGTCACAGCTAGGGGGTGTGGTAGAGGTGTACATAGGACATCAGGTGTGTCACACTGGGAACGCAGCAATGATTCCAAATTTAAAAACCTTCCTATTCATTGAACATTTCGGCAACTCAAACAATATCACCAGATCCCAATAAACCTGGTTCATTATAAAGAAACTTCACATGACAATGCAGTTCAATAAAACAATGAGTTACCAAACTTTGTGATACAGATAACCTAGTCCATATCTTATACAGCATATTGTACATAGTTATAAGTTAACTGTATATAAAGGTTAACAGTACATAGTTTCAAAGTTTAATGTAAAATTTGCTGTGATGTTCCTTGTAAACCGCCCTTGATCTCAGGAAGGGGCAGTATATAAAAGCTTGTTAAATAAATAAATAAATAAATAAATAAATAAATGAGGTGCGTAGCCAGACTGTATATTTGGATGAGTCCAAGAGGGCACCTGTCATACAGTTGCAGGTTGTGTGTTGCAGTCATGAGTAACGATAGTTTGAGGGGAGCATTGTCTGGGGTTAGCAAGAGAGATGGGAGCACAGTTACTGTATGTGCAAACTAACTAAGAGATGCATATTCCCTAGGGATGGGTGTAGAGTGGCCTGTGGAGAGCTGCAGAGTAAAGGGGCATATAGGTCAACTGGCGAGGCTGCAGACATGGATAGGCAGCCACCAATGGTACCTGAGGGGACATTCCCACGGTCTTGGTGAGGGCTGCAGATGGGTAGCTGCACAGCGGAGTCTTGTACAGCAATGAGGCAGAAGAGCTGACACAGAGGGGCCCCAACTATGAGCAGGTGTTATATAATATAATGTCTATATGGGAGGAGGCTCCAGGGTGCATAGCTGTCTTAGTAGTGTGGTCAGCATGATATTTGCAAGGGTTATGGATGCTGTGGAGATGTCACAGCAGGTCCTGGCTCCCAGCTGGATGTGTGCGAGGAGGATGGGAGAGGGGTCATAGCTGGCCCCAGGGTTTCATGATGTTGAGACAAGGAGGAGTGGAGGGGTCCCTACAATGATCAAGAAGGTTGAGGGGAGGCAGGTTTGGAGGAATCATGGACATATGTGACTTGCACATGTGCAGGATGATGCGGTGGTGAAACATCCCAGCAACAATGTCAGAAAGGCAGGCAGTGATCTGGCCCTGGATTGCTGCCAGGGTCTCAGGTGTGCAGATGTAGGTATGGGGCCATTCTGTGGAATGATAGAAACCGAGACCATGGGGAGTACTGAGTGCAGTGATTGACATGGCATAGTGAGCAAAAGGGAGTGGACCCAGGACAGACCTTTGGGATACCACAACTGAGAGTGTGATAAGAGTAGTTGAGGGTCCAGGAAAACATATACTGCTAGAGCGAGGGGTGACCTGGGGGGTGAACCTGGTTAGCACAAAGCCCTCAACACCAATAAATGCCAGGGTCCAAAGGGAAGGGTGAGCCCAGTGTCAGGAAGGGGGAGAATAGAGTAGGGGCCTTGGAGTCTGCCAGACTGGATATGATGGCTGCAGCTGTAACATTAGAATGTACAAGACAAATTTCTGAGTGGGGAGGATCCAGAGGGGCATGGAGTGGCATGGAGGGGAGGGAAGTGGGGCTACACAACAGCAGTGGGTTGCATGTTCATGTCATTCACAATTGGAAGGGGGGAGGGGGATGAGGCCTAGGTGAGAAGAACAGGGGAGGTGTGTTGTTGGTTACCTGAGGGGAGGGGTACCCATAACATGTCTGCCTAGGTGGGTGCACATCCTGACCCATGTCTGGTAATAAGCGTTGCAGTTACATTGATGTGGAAATGACGGACATGGACAGACATGTCATGCACAGATGTGTTTTACTGTTAACATGATGCAGTTGTATCATACATCCATCACGTGACCCTCATGCTCAGTGCTGACGTGGACACCCACAGCCATGCTGCCCTGCCCCCTGAGCATCCACTGCCCTGTCCCTTATGGTGGTCACCATTGCTGCAGGTTGCTGTTGGGCCAACACAACTTGGGCCAGTGTATCCGTCTGACGGTTTATGACTGGCACCATGGCCCATAGCCCCTCTGCTATGGTGCTCATACCCGCAGCCAGTGTGTTGTACATGGCCGTCTGGTACTCCCCCATGTCCCGGTGTAGGTGCTGCAGCTCCTGATGGATACCTGTGGAACTGACAGTGGGGAACAATAAGGCACACAATGTTGGCCTGCTTACACATTCAAATGTGACTGCAGAGACGTGGCACCTTGGCAATATATGCTCTTTGTAGCAGCCACAAGTGATAGGTCTGATCATGGTGGGACAGTGGCTTGTGTGTTCCACATCCCCCCTCCCACCAGCATGTCAGCGAGTGCACTCTGTCCCACCATGAGCCACACCAAGCTGCATAAGGGATGTCACCCACCTGTGAGGTCCACATGTGTGGTCATTGTGTAGTTGTCCATGTTCTCCATGATGGACTGCATAATTTTATTTATTTATTTAACAAGTATTTCTATACCGCTCTTTCCCATGGTTCAAGTGCGGTTTACAAGGAACAAAAGATTACAAGGTATGGAGAGGTACATACCTAGTCATTTTACATAAAACAAATGTAACTTTTACAGATAACAATACAACTAAATACTTGCAATACAAATTACATTCCAAAGAGTATGCTTGGGCTGTAAACAAACTTTTACATTATTATATTAGTTGAGTGTGGAGAAGCAACAATGTGCAGGGTGTAATATTTGTTTGCGACAGTATTAAACTAGATTTGTAGTATAAGCCTATGTAGTATAAAATGTTATCCTTTGTCTCTTTGCATATCTTGGTTAGTTTGTGTAGTATAGTGTAAGGTGAATAGGTGTGTTTTTAGTTTTTTTAGAAATTCCTTAATGTCAGTCAGCTGGCGTATGTCATCTGGTAGTTCATTCCAGAGGATAGGGGCTGAGTGAGAGAAAGCTCTATTATTGGTAAGTTTTTTAGCTTTTGTATATTCTCTTGGTAGTGCTATTTTATTTGTGTTTCTACTCCTTTGTGTGCGTTTAGAAATTTCCATGTTGATTAATGTATTAAGGGCAGATGGTGCAAGATTATTTACTAATTTGAAGGTAGTCACTAGTATTTTGTATTTTATTCTGCAGTAAATTGGCAGCCAATGTAGCTTAGCTAAAATAGGTGTAATATGTTCTATATCTCTTACTTTCAGTATAATCCTTGCTGCTACATTTTGAGCTAATTGAATCTTTTTAAGGTTGTGTTTCGTGATGCCTTGAAGGATTATGTTTGCGAAGTCAAAGTGGGGTGTTATGATTGCTTGGACTATGGCTATGAAGTCTTGCAAGTGAATCGACGGACGTATTTGTTTCAGTGTCTTGAGTTTAAAGTGTATATTTTTTGTTAGGTTTTTTATGTGTGAGTCCATATTGAGTTTTTTGTCAAGTATCACACTTAGGTACTTTACTTCATTTTTTGTTTTAATCTCATGGTTATTTTTAAGTATGACATGAACCAGGTTAGGGTCATTCCACAGATTCCAATTTGTAGTAATCTTGTTAAAGAGTATATTGTGATTAATGGAATCGAAAGATGACGCAATGTCTAGGAAAATCATTACACAGGCATTTTTGGGCTTTTCGATACTTTTGATGAGTGCGTCAAATAGGGCTATAAGTAGGGTTTCGACACCATGGTGAGTTCTGAAACCATACTGTTGTGGATAAAGAGGAGTACTTGTGTCTAAGTGATCCTGTAGTTGGTTTTGAACAGTTTTTTTCTATTATCTTTGCCAGGGTATGGTAGGCTCGATATTGCCTATAGGAGTTTGATTGTAGTTTGTCCAGTATGTTGGATTTCAGTATTGGCGAATAGATGCCTGTTTAAGTGCTTTTGGCATGTTTCCTTGAGTTAAATTTACAATTTTTTGGATTATTGGTGCTAAGGCATCACGTGCCAGCTTTACCCAGGAGACAGGGCATGGATCTCCCAGGGCTGTGGTTGTGTTTATTGTAGCGACAATTTTATCCAATTGTGTTAGGGTGATTGTAGAGAGTGTGATTAGTGATGGAGCATCATAGTGGGGTTCTATTTTGGAGATTGGGGTGTCATGGGGCAGCCCAGATATTTTGGTGTTGTAGTAGTTAGCTAGATCGTGAGGGCTGCTTTGTGTAGTGGGTTCATCTGTGTCTGATGATTTGGCTAAGGATTTTACTATCTCAAAAAGTCCTCTTGGCCCGTTGAATGATTTCATTAGAATCCTAGTGTGATTTTCCTTCTTGGCATTGTTTATGGCCTCTTTGCATTTATGGTGTGTATTCATCTATTGTTGTTTGTCCTCCATGTGTTTGGATCTCCTCCATTTTATTTCTAGCTTGCGGAGAAGTCTTTTTAGGGATCTTAATTCGTTGATACATCATATGTTTGATTTTTTTGGAAGTCTGCTGACAATGGGGCTGCTGTAGCCTCATATATGGTATAGTTACAAGTGTCCAGTAGTTCATCAATGTCGTCTGTATCATGGCTTAGCTGAGGGAGTATGTCTTGAAGGAATGATTCTTTGTTGTAGAATTTGAAGCGAGATTTGGAAAGAAGCCCTGGTCGTATTCTAGGTGTTGGATCAGTATATGGTACTTCAAATGAGATGCCGTAGTGATCAGACCATGGGATGGGCTGTGTTTGGTAGGACGGGGCATGGCCTTCTAGACTCTTAGACGAGAGGAAAATAAGATCCAAAGTATTTCCTTTGTTATGTGTTGCATAACACATTCATGGCCTTAATGAATGAGAGGGCTTGGGAATTTTGTTGTGAGGCAAGGTTAAAGTCGCCAAGTACTATTAGCTGCTTGTTGGGATGGTCGTGGGTGCATATAGTTTCAAGGGAGGAGTAGCCTAGTGGTTGGGGCAAGTAACCTCAGGCCTGAAGGTCAGGGGTTCAAATCCCACTAGAGGACAGCAACCTTGGGCCGGAAGGACTGGGGTTTCTAGTCCCACAGGTGCTCCTTGTGGTCCTGGGCAAGCCACTTAACCCTCCATTGCCCATGTTCCCTGTACAACAGTTATCTCCAAGTTATAATGCCCTATTCAATGCAATTTCAATTTGTTCAATGTAAACCGCCTTGATATCATGAAAGGCGTTATATAAGAAATGTTAAATAAATAAAATAAAATAAAAAAGTAAAAAAGTATTGTGCTTAAGGAGTTAGTGTCCTGTGCTGGTGCTCTGTAAATAAGGTAAAATGTTGCTTCCATTTGGAGAATGTCTAACCCTTTTTAATATTTGCTGGTAATTAAGGCGAGTTTTAGGTTCATCTTGGTAAGAATCAAAGCACCACCTCCATGTTTATTTTTTTTGATGGCATGGAAGGATTCGTATTCAGGATGTTTGATTTGATTGAGTAGGACTGTATCAAGTTCTGTAAGCCATGTTTCTGTGATGAACATGATATCAGGTTTGTTATCGTAGATGTAATCAAGTAATACAGGAATTTTGTTTCTTATTGATCCAGCATTTATTAAGAAACAGTTTAAATTGGCAAGGGTTTATTGATTAGTTGTTTTTGTATGAGGTATATGATTGAATGTGGTTGTGTCTTTGAGGCGTGTTTTCTGCTTTTCCTAATGATTTGTACCCATAACCTGCATGCTTTGGTCCATAGTTGTATGGGATTATAGATATGTTGTATGTTACCTGAGCCGTTTGTGAAATGTAGATGCAACTATACTTAGTAGATATCGGAAGGACATTGCGGCGGTACCTCAAGGTCACCAATTCCTTTTGCTTCTCCAATCACCTCTTTGTACTAAGCTCCGCAGGGGGGAGGCTGCTTCTAAGACTACCATCACTTGGTGGATCAAGCAGGCCATTGAGGCTGCATACACCCTTCAGAACAAGCCTGTGCTCAGCGGGCTCAAGGCTCACTCTACTAGGGCTCAAGCCGCAACTTGGGCAGAGAGGGCATGGGTTGCCCCTCTAGATATATGTAGGACCGCCACCTGGTCTTTGCTCTCTACCTTTATCCGACACTATCGTCTGAACTTCCACTCTCGGGAAGCAGCTCGGTTTGGAGAAAGTGTTTTGGCTGCTGCCATATCTTCCCTCCCAGAGGGGACTTGGCTTTGGTATTCCCCACTTGTCTGGACTGGTCTAGCAGGATGTACTGGAAGGAGAAATTTTACTTACCGCTAACTTCCTTTCCTGTATCCTTGCTAGACCAATCCAGAACCCTCTCCACTATGCTGCATTTTTGTGACTTGGCTGTTTCTGCACCTAAGAGCTCATCGGCATGGCCGACAGCCAGCCTGTCGCTTTCTTGTACAGATCTTGGCTCCCGCCGTGTAGATAGTTTGTTCCTTCCTGGGATTTCACCCAGCCATTGTATTACAATGTTAATTCAAATCCCTTTCAATGAATCCAGTCCACTCTGCTTGCTACGGATATACTGAAGCTGACCCCTAGGGGTATAGGTTTATCTAATCAATGGGAATGTCACTAAGCTTCTGGAATTTTCTGTGTCTCATCTGCTGACAGGGGGACACAACCCACTTGTCTGGAATGGTCTAGCAAGGATAAAGGAAAGGAAATTAATGGTAAGTAAAATTTCTCCTTAAGATACGGTGACCAGAATTGCACCCAATATTCAAGATGCGGTCACACCATGGAACGATACAGAGGCATTATAATATCCTTTGTTTTATTCTCCATTCCTTTGGTTCAACTGCTTTGACCCGGTGAAAAGCAATATATAAACCCTGCTAAATAAATAAATTCTATTTGCTTTCTTGGCTGATGCTGCACACTGGGCGGAGGGTTTCAAAAGGTTATCCATGATGACACCTAAATCTTTTTCCTGGGTGGTGGTTCCTAATATGGAACCTTGCATCGTGTAACCATAGTTTGGTTTGTTCTTTCCAAGGTGCATAACTTTGCACTTGTCCAAATTAAATTTCATCTACCATTTGAATATCCAGTCTTCCAATTTATCAAGGTCCTCTTGCAATCCTCTTGGGTTTTAACAACTTTGAATAATTTTGTGTGATCTGCAAATTTGATTACCTCACTCATTATTCCTATTTCCAAATCATTTACGAATATGTTAAAAAGAAGCAGACCCAGCAGAGATCCCTGGGGTACTCCACTCTTCACCTTTCTTCATTGGGAAAATTGGCCATTTAGCCCTAACCTCTGCTTTCTATCTTCTAACCAGTTCCTGATCCACAATAGTACACTGCCTCCTATCTCATGACTTTTTAATTTCGCCAAGGGTCTCTTCATGAGGGACCTTGTCAAAGGCTTTCTGAAAATCCAGATACACTTTATCAATCGACTCACCTTTGTCTACCTGTTTAATCACACCTTCAAAAAAACATAACAGATTAGTAAGACAAGACCTTCCTTGGCTAAAGCCAAGTTGGTTGTCTTCCATTAAGCCATGACTATCTACATGTTCAGTAATTTTGTTATTTATAATGGTTTCTACCATTTTTCCTGGTACTGACTTCAGACTCACTGGTATGTAGTTTCCTGGAACACCCATGGAATCCTTTTCAAAAATTGGTGTTACACTGGCCATCCTCCAATCTTCAGGTATTACAGATGATTCTAATGATAGTTCACAGATTATTAATAGTAGGTCTGCAATCTCATATTACAGTTCTTTCAACACCCTTGCATGTATACCATCTGGCCAGGTGATTTGCTACTCTTCAGTTTATCAAATAGTTGTACTATATCTTCCTGGTATATTAATATTTCTTTCAATTCTTCTGCAGCATCACCTTTAAATACCATTTCAGTCATGGCTAACATCCCAACATCTTTCTCAGAAAGACTGAAGCAAAGAATTCATTCAGTCTCTACGCTATGCCTTGTCTCCTCTTAGTGCCCCTTTTACCCCTCTGTGAATGATGTGGGCTCATGATATCCCCTGCCACTGAGACACTAGTTAATGGGCAGGAAAGAAAATACTGGGTAACTAGCCAGATCTAGCCAGACTGAGGACTTGTGTACCTAGTATGCCAACGACTCTGTGCTCAAGACCTCATTTGGCTCTGTAAAGAATCATATTGCAGAAGTTCATGCAAGAGTTTCATTTGCAGCGGACTTATGCTGGTCTCTGCTCAGGGCCAGATTTTGGTGTTTCTAGGCCCTAGGCACTTACACTGTGAAATATGGACTTTGAGGACATTATTAAAGATGTCTCTGAGAAAAAAAAAGGAGGCCAAAGAAAAAATTTCTTAGGAAATACCTAGAAATTCTTGACTTATGTTTTTGAAATGTAATTTTGATTTTTTAGTTGAATTAAATTTCCTCAGTCTTTTTCCTTATTTTTTTCATTTTTTTTTTAAAACTTTATTTATTAACCATCAGAAACATAACATCCAATGCATTAAACAACAGTAAGCCACAGCGGAGTGGATTCTTATCTCCTCCGAGGCCAAGACAATATACAGTTATGTCACTACAGCAAAGCTCAGTTCACATTGGAATGCAATCATGGTTAAACATTTTTCCCCCTTTTGTATTAGTGGTATCCCCCCATCCCCATCCCCTACCCCCCCCCTTATTCCCCCGTCCCCAGCTCCCCGTCCTCGCACCCCGAACTCCATGACATTGCATCGGTACCCTCTCTACGTTCTCCTGTGCCCCCTCCTCACCCAGTAATCTAGGCCTTAAAGTCCCACATTAACTATTTCGCTCCGGCATCGGGGGCCCAAATACTGAATATAGGGTTCCCAGATCAACATAAAGGTAGACCACCTCTTCACTGAACCCCTAGCCCTCCAGCGCTCCGCCAGCATCAGCTGATGAAAACTATTGCGCCACTCCGTAAACGTGGGCGGGTCACGATCTCTCCACCTGTGTAAAATCAGACCCTTCCCCACCAAACATGCTTTACGTACCAATAACCGCTCCCATCTCCCGGTGGGTAAGGTATGATGCAATTGGTCAAGGGTGACTAAAGCTCCAGTCCAAGGAAACCTCTGTTGTAATAATCGCATAATGTATCGACGAATATGGGACCAGTAGGGGAGGATGCGCCTGCACTGCCACCACATATGGGTTAAAGTGGCCAATGGCATAGAACACCTGGGGCAGGACCCATCCTGCGTAATACGACTCCGTAACGCTCGTCGCAGCGAAAAATACACACGAGTTAAGGCTTTATATTGTATTTCCCTCCAGCGCGCTCCCTCCGCCAGCTCCACTATCTGCCCCACTGCCGTACAAATCGTGCCTGGCGGTATTTCTCGTCCCAATTCTCCTACTCAGGCCGCCTCAGCTCTCCCATAGTCCGGCACAACCCCAAAGCACTCCAGCCTAGCCTTCAGCCCAGCTACCGTCGGGGGTGTATCCCCCCCAGTTCGAATAATTCAATAATCTGCACCGACCGGCCCTCCCCCAGTTCCTCTCGGGGCAGCGTAGCCACATAATGAGAGAGCTGGAGATACGCGAAATATTGAGTGCGGGGCAGCTGGAACTCCTCGCGTAATTCCAAAAACGGCTTGCATTTACCCGTAAGGTCCACTGCATGCCCTATGTATCTTAGTCCCTGCCAATGCCATAACTGAAACGCTCTCGAATCCGAACCTGGCAGAAAGTGCACGTTGCCTCGTATGGGCAACCAACTGGATACTTGCCAATTACATTGCCAAAAGCTATTTAGTTGTCGCCACGTACGCCTCATCGCATTTAACAGAGTATTCCGCGTAAGTCGCGTTGGCAGTTGTGTACTTTCCACATGCAAAGCTCCCACTAGGGAGAAAGGAGCCACTAGCGCCGCTTCCAAGTCTCTTGGTGTATAGACGTCTGTTCCCCCTAAGCAATCTCCAACATGCCACGCTTGGCAGGCCATGGCATAAAGTCTTAAATCCGGAAGCCCAAGGCCACCTCTGTGCCACTTTCCAATCATACGGGACATCAGGATCCGCGCTCGGGCCCCCTTCCACAAAAACCCTTGTATCTCCCTTTCCATTTTAAGCAAATCCCTTCGGAGTAACCAGACGGGCAGAGTTTGTAGCCAATAGAGTATGCGTGGCAAGGTCACCATTTTAATTGCTGCAATTCTCCCCAGTAGTGCCAATGGGAGTGGGTTCCAGGCTCTCAATTGACGCCGCATCTCAGACAGGACTTTCTCAAAATTCGTGTAATATAGATCCTGCGGTAATCTTGTTAAAATGATACCCAAATATTTAAACCCATGGTCTGACCATTTCAGGGGAAACTCCTCTCCCCATCCGTCCCGCAACCACCCCGAAACATCCAAGGCCTCCGATTTATCTGCATTTATCCGAAGGCCAGCAAAACCTCCGAAACTCAGCCATCAGTTTTGGCAACGATTCTCGCGGCGCCAGCAAGTGTACTAGCATATCGTTGGCAAAGGCCGACATCTTAAATCCCTGTTTGCCCACCTCAATCCCACAGATATGTCGGTCCAGTTCTATACTGCGTATTAGAGGATCTAAAGACAAAACAAACAATAAGGGGGATAATGGACAGCCCTGCCTAGTACCCCTATGCAAAGGAAAGGGAGCTGACAGGACCCCGTTACAAAGCACTCTAGCTGTCGGAGTATCATACAAACTCTTCACCATAGCACAAAAAGCTGGTCCGAAACCGTACATCGGTAACAAGTAATCCAGATAAGTCCAATCAACCCTATCAAACGCTTTTTCAGCGTCGAAACTCACCAAAAGTGACTGCAACTGATGGCTGTGCACCCACTCCAAAGATGTTAATATTCGGCGTATGTTACGAACGGCATAGCGGCCGCGCACAAATCCCACCTGAGATTCATGCACTACGTCACCTAATATTCCCGCTAGCCGCTCAGCCAAGATTTTTGCCAACAGCTTCATGTCAAAATTCAGCAAAGAGATCGGTCTATAGGAGGCCGCCTGCAGCGGGTCTTTAGCCGGCTTAGGTATCAGCGTGATATAAGCCTGGTTATCTCCCCATCTCCTACCACCCCCCTCTATTCGCTGCCGATAAGTATCCACTAACAGGGGACCCACCCAGTTCGACAGAAGTTTGTAAAACTCAGCCCCATAGCCATCCGGGCCAAGAGCCTTACAACAGCTGACTTGTGCAATTACGGACTGGACCTCCTTTAAAGTTATCGGTTGTCCCAACTGAACCCGTTGCGCCTCCGTCACCCTTGGGAGTTTCAACCCTTGTAGGTAGGCCTCCATAGTAGTAGGGTTGTTCTCTTCTGCAGTATAAAGTTTTTGGAAGAAGCTTTTAAAGAGTGCACTTATCACCTCTCGATTTTGTTGGAGTTTCCCATGCTCATCCCGAAGAGCCGCTACCCCCTTCCCTCCTCTCGGACCCTTCAAACATCGTCCTAATAGCTTTCCCGGTTTGTCGCCAAAGCAATATAACCGATATTTGTAATATAGCACAGATTTCTTAGCTCGCTGGTGAAGCAGTTCATTCAAGGCAACCTGAAGTTCCCACAACCGTTTTCTATTAGACACTGTAGGCGAATGACCACTGAGCACTCGGGCTTGAGAGACTTGTCGCTCCATCCGAACAATCTGCTCCACCAGCAGTCTGCGTTTCCGAGCTGCAAACCCGATAATATCACCTCTCAATACCACCTTGGCGGTTTCCCAAACCAACTCTGGATCATCCCTGTGCGCCTGGTGATTTAGTTCAAAGTCACGCCAGCGTTGTCCCAGAAATTGCCGAAATTGATTATCTTTGTATAACTCGATGGGGAACCGCCATATACGAGATGCGCCAGTTCCTCCCCCCCCATTGCACCTCAACCCAAACCATTGCATGGTCGGATATCTCCAGAGGACCTATCTGTGCTTCCTCCACCTGTGCAAAGGTGGTTGTAGAAAGCAAGATATAGTCTATTCTTGCACTAGTCCCATGCGCCCTCGAGATATGGGTGAACTCCTTCTCAGAGGGATGCAAGATTCTCCACGGATCTATCAAGCCCAATCGTTTCCGAAATCGTTGTAACACTTGAGAGCTAAGTGTTCTGTCTCTCGTCCCCCTTCCACTGGAGGTGTCCAAACTCACTTCGAACACCCCATTAAAATCTCCCCCCAATATTAAAAGGTACATCTGGCATTTGCTCCACTTTGGCCGCAATACGATCAAAAAACTCCCGATCCAACAAATTGGGACCATATACATCCCCCAGTATTATCTCACGATCTTCCAATAAGCCCCACAGTAACAGGAATCTCCCATCGGGATCAGCCACCTGTCGTTGCAGCGAGAAGCGCACCCTCTTATGGATTAAGATGGCCACACACCCCTTCTTCCCCCGTGCAGGCGCACCCCACCCCTGACCCACCCAATCCCGACCTAATTTAGCATGCTCTTCAGCTGTTTGGTGGGTTTCCTGAAGTAACGCAATATCGCAGCGTTGCCTAGCCAGCGCCTTCAGTACTTTATATCGCTTTATCGGGCTACCCAAGCCACAGACATTCCAGGTTATGACCCTCAGAGGATCACCGTATGTTTATGGCCCAGCTGCCAGCAAAGTGTGTTTGGGGAGACCCTCCCAGCCTGGAGCCTCCCACCATACTTACCCAAGTAGTTGACACTATGCCTCTGCATAGAGTTCAGAGTGCGACGACCCCTCCCCCAACCTCCCCACCTCCCCTGAATCCCCCAACCCCCCCAATCACTGACCCCTCTCCTAACTCTCCCTACCTCTATCCTAAAACCTCCCCTGACCCTTCCCTCCAATACCCCCCTCACTCCCCTTCAAACTACGCCAACTATCTACAGGACTCCCAGCTCCTGCCCCCTCCCAAGGAGCCCTCCCGAGACCCCTCTGAGCGTGTCCCCCGCCCTGAGCCCAGAGAACAAATCATAATACCACAATCCAACTTTCTTCATCCTTTTACCATGAAGGATCTAAACTCTCCCCATACTGCCCGGCAACCATCAGACCCAGGAAGCAGGCCTAGGTTCTAGCGCCCCCCCCCCCCCGCAAGGAAAGCCTGCCATAGCCCCCCCCCTCCAAGCCCACCCCCCAGAATTCCCCATCGCCGATTATCCTCCCCACCTCCCACCAAGGCAAACTCTCCTTGATCTACACAAACCAAACTCCAATAGGGGGTCATACAGTAGGGGAGGAAGGAGGGAGAGAACCACCACCCATACTGTTAGTGTCCAGGCTCAGCCGGCCCCACTATACAGGCCCCGCATATCGCGCTTCAACAACCATCAATACAAGAGGCCTCTCCAGATCAGGCCCCCTTCAACCTCCACATTATTGCTAGTCCCCTCCCACCCTGAGCACTTCCCTTCTCAGCCACCGCCGCCCGGATATGGCAGCCGCGGCATCCTCCAAGAGATCTTGCCGTCTCCCCCACATAGAGTGCTGGCAAGATTTTACAGAAAGTAATATGGCCGGAGGAGCCCAGGCATCTACAAAGTATAGCCAGATCGTCAGGTGAAGAACCCCCCCCCCCCCCAACGGTCCACATCATACATAACAATTGTAATAGAAAACCCTTCGAAATCCCCCTGCAAATTTAAACAAATTAACTCTGTAAAAGATACATAAGCCCCGTCAGGGAGAGAAACACATATAATAAAAAAGGCCCAGATTTTAACATCGAAAAATAAGAGAGGGAGGGACAAGAGAACTAAAAACTTTGTTGCATTATCCTAAGTAAGGCCTTCAGCGTCCCAGGAGGGAACAAAGAGACACAAAGTTATTTGAAGTTTGTAGCGCCAGTCCAAGCACAGATAGTATCCAGCTGTTATGTCCGTTGCTACATTGAATTTCCCCAATCTTCACTCACCGATAGAGGGTTTTCCATATCTGCTCAGTTCAATCAGCCTCCGAAGACTTCATTTAGAGGGCGACGACGCTGCCCTCTTTTGGGTGTAGAGCTGCTGAACATAATCTTCTGCCGCAGCGGCCGACTCGAAGATACGGTAAGCACCGTCGCACAGCACATGAAGCCTGGCGGGATACTGCACCGAGAACCGGATTCCAGCCTCTATAAGTTTTCCGCATAGGGGTGCATATTCTCGTCATTTTCTGCTCAGCGCCATTGAGTAGTCCTGTGCCACACGAATTTTAATATTATTATAAGACACTTCCCCCTTCTGCCGTGCTGCCTTGAGAATCAATTCCTTCTGTGGGTAGTGTAGAAACTTGGCCAAAACAATTCTAGGGCGAGGGTCGCGCATTTGCTTGGCGCCTACCCGATGCACCCGTTCAATATGTAGATTGTCTCCAAACTCATCTTCACCCACGATATGTTTGACCAGGTCCTCCAAATAGCCTCTTAAGTCTTTGTCTAAGACGGTCTCCGGAATCCCCAGGAAGCATAAGTTATTTCTTCGCGACCTGTTTTCCAGGTCGTCAAGCTTTGCGTCCTGTAGAGTTATCCGAGACTTTAAGCCTGCCACCTCCGCGGTCAGCGTCTCCATCTTCTCCTCCACCAGACTCACACGTTCTTCAGCCTCTCGAAGCCGATTACCCAGCTGGTCCACAGAGGAACGCAATCCATCCATTTTACTGTGGAGGGCATCAAACTGAGGTAGTAAGGCCGTCGCTAGCGCCGATGACATCTCGTCTAACGAGGTAGGAGATCTGGGTGAAGCCGGCATTGAGGCCGAGTCCGCCATCTTACTCGAGGCGGCTGCTCGTTCCCGGTCCCTTCTCAGCGTTTTTACTGTTGTCGCCATGCAGTTCGATCACCCCAACCGCACCAGGACAGTCTCCAGGCACTCAGAATCAATATAGCTACCTTCTTGACAGATAACTGTGGATTTTCACGGTACTAAATCGCCGGTTTTAGGCTAAGGGCTGTGGGACACGCTCAAGATGCGACCCCTACCCTGTCCGCATCACGTGGTCTCCCTTTTTTCATTTTTTAAAACGTTTTCCCTCCTTTGTAGGCCCTAAATGTTTTGTGGGCTCTGTGCCTACAGTCCCTAATGGGAAATGTGAAACTGTCTCTGTGTTTACCACAATAGCAAAGGCCTGTTTCAATAAGGACAGTTCAGTAGTGCTCACAGTAGACTGTCTGATAAAAGGTGGAGGTGCAAATAGCAGGTAACTATCTGCTTCTCATGCTGTTAGTACTGCTTGACTGCATGCCTTCTCTTTCCCCTGCTGCATATCCATGGTCCCTCTGCTTCCGGTGCTCCTACTACTAAACATTTACAAAGAGCTACAGAACATATGCAGCACTGTCCTCCACTTGAATTACCAGCTTCTCTCTCCAGTACATTGGTGTGTTAACACAGTGGAGGGCAATACTCCCATTTACCTTGGGTTATTCAGGATGGTTAACATGTAAACATTCTCCTTGATATACCATCCCTCAGGCTATGAGAAGGCCTAAGAAGCAGCATTAGAAGAACTAAACTTCCACTTGCACACATGTGTCCATGAGCAACACCACCTCTTCTGTTTATCCCTCTTGATGCTGAAAATCCTGTAACTTTGCCTCCAGGATATCACTATTGGGGTGACAAGGCCCAGAGCAGGCAGCTCTTGAGCTCAGTGCTTCTGTGGCCTCTTTGAAAGGCTTCAAGACTTCTCTGATCTGAGTTATGTGTGTTCAAACCAGATGTCCCATGGGACTGTCTATATCAATCTTGGTCTCCAAAAACATCTAATGGAAGTTGGCCACTTGCTCCGCTAAGTTCCCCAACATCAGGTGAAATTCTACTTGGTGCCAACATCCTGAATGAGCTGGTATTCTTAGGATAGTATCAGCAATCTCCGTTGAACCATAGCTCAAAAGGGTAACATAGTATATGACAGCAGATAAAGACCAGTATGGTCCATCAAGTCTTCCCAACAAGATGGCCAGAGTGGTTTTAACTACAGCTCTGTGCAGGCTAACCCCTCCATGCCTGTGTTTAGAGTTGTACCTGCTGCTCCATGCAGGTCAGCCCCCCTCTATTTATTGAAGTATAAAAAGATATATTTAAGTTTACTTTGATTTTATTTTCTTGCTATAAAGAGATTCACTATATCTGTCCTATGCCATTTTGAACTCCGTCACTGTATTTGCCCCCACCACCTCTATCAGGAGGGCATTCCAAGTATCCACCACCTTTTCAGTGAAAAAATGTTTCCCGATGTTGCTTTTAAGTTTATGCCTTCTCGTTTTACAGCTTCCCCTTCTTTGAAAAAGATTTGTTTGTTCATTGATACCCTTTAAGTATTTAAAAATCTGTATCATATCTCCCCTGTCCTTCCTCTTCTCTAGCATATACATATTTAGGTCTTCAAGTCTCTTCTCGTACGTCTTCTGGCACAGGCTCCAAATCATTTCGGTCACCCTCCTCTGAACTATTTCAAGTTTTTTTTTTAATTTCCTTTGTGAGATATGATCTCCTCCTTTCTGCTGGTTATGCCTCTGTATGCAGCCCAGCATCCTTCTGGCTTTGGCAACTACCTTATTGCATTGTTTCACTACCTTGAGAACTTCAGACACTAGCACTCCAAGGTCCCTCTCCTGGTCTATGCACACCAACCTCTCTCCCCCTATGATTCCTTGGGAGTTTTGCATCCCACATGCATGACTCTGCACTTTGTCACCTTAAACAGTAACTGCCAAGGATTAGACCATTTTCCAGTGTTTTAGATCTTTCCTCATGTTGTCCACTCCCTCAGAAGTAAAGAGGTACCACATCAGCCCTTCTCCAGTACTGCAAAACCTCTTCCATCTCCAAACATCCTTTAAAGGCCCTGCCAGAACCTCTCTGAGCTTCTTCAGTTTCCTGGGATGTATCCCATATGGTCCCTTGGCCTTGTCCACTTTCAGTTTTGCAAGCTGTTCAAAAGCATCATCTTCTGTAAATGATGTATTTTCTTTGCAAGTGATATATCATGTCACTATTGAAAATATGGTACTGTATATCAGTGTTCCTATACTAAAGGCCTTCCAAGAGTATATGCATAAATTATGCAGATCCTTAGATACTTTACAATGGCACCATATTTGGTTGTTTTGTATGACTTCCTCTCTCTTCTTATAGGGCTGTTACTGCTGCTGCTAATTTTGGAATTGAAGGCAAAGCCTAACCCTTCAAAGCATTCTGATTCAATCAAACTAGACTGTAAATTTTTCAAAGCAGGACCTGCCTCTCTTATGTGTCTGACAGTGCTATGTATGCCTGGTATCCCTTTAGTTATGATAAGTAGTAACAGATATAGTAGATGATTGATTGGCTGGCTGGCTGCCTGCATTACGTACCCTGCAGGCATTCTTTTTCTGGGTTCCCTTTCTCTATGCAGTTTCTGCAACATCTGGAACCGAGGAGGGTGAGGGAATTTTTAAAATCATATACAGTACTGCCCAGCTCCCTTTGAAAGCCCTCTGTTTCCTAAGTTGTCACCAATTATCAAGTATGGGGAATGTTTACTAAAATGCACTGACAGCGCAGGGTTTACTGTGCACTAAGAACACTGTGGTAACCATTAGTATGCGCTAAAAATTTGGCTGTGGTAAAAATCCCATGATAACTACTTAGCATGGATTTGTCCATCTGGGAGGTTCAGGGTTGGAGTGTGCTACTGCAGTTAGCACTGGCATCTTTCAAGTGTGCTAACCAGCAATGCTGCAGTTAGTAGAGTGCACTTACTGCCACCTCAATGAATGACAGTAAGTATCCCCACATTAATCACAACAAATGGCTTAGCATGGGAGCAGGGCTGAACCTGTACTAATTGTATGGGAACATGCTAAACACTCCTCCCCCCTCTCATTAGCTAGTGCAGGTCCGGCCTGCCTCCACACTAAAAAATGGGCCTTAAAGCATGCTAACAGCACACTTTAGTAAACATGCCTTTATATGCATTCTGAATCCCTTCTGCCTGTGCAGCCAGGGAGACCGAGAATGATTTTTTTTTAATTTTAAAACTAGTTCTTTCTCTTGCCTTGGACAAATGTGTTACCTGAGAGCTCTATTTGTCTTCCTATCACATGCCTTTCTGCACCAATGAGAGGCAGAAAACTGGGCCTATTTTGCTTTCTTTCACTTTACTAGACAGTTGCTTACGGCATCATTGTACATGGGATTCGGGGGAAGGGTGAGAGGCATTTGTTTTTAGTGGTGTGTAAAAAATGATAGGTGAAGTGCCTTGTGCTTTTGCCTTCTCTCTACCCATAATTACTCCGATCCCACAGATGCAGTTTGCCACTGAAAACAAATCCTACGATTGAGAGTCCAGTTCAGTGTGACCTTGCTAATTCAGTTCATTTAAAAGGTATATTAACCAAAGCAGTGCTCATTTATTACATTTACCATTCAGCCTAAAATGAATGCACATCCCTAATTAGTTGTATACAAGTTTCTTGACAGGACCCTGGCAGAAAGATAAGAAACTGATTTTTGCATCTGGTGTTAATTTAGGCAGGGAAGAGAGATCAGCCTAGATAAAGTTCTAAGCTTTCTTCTTAATTTAGTTGAAAATGGAGCTGGACTGCAGCCAGACTGCCTTTTAATGTTTCTTTTTAATCTGAAAGAAAAGGACAGCTGTACTAAACATTTCCAATTAAAAGGTATTTTTCCTAACTTGTCTCAGTAATGCATCGCCTTTCTCCTCTCCACTTGAATCAAACACAAGGGAATACAGTTAGGCTGTTTAGCCAGCTTTGTTTTGTCAGGGTGGGAAGATACAGTTCTAATTCTGTGGTGAAAAGCAAGGGCCTAATATTTAAAAACACTTATCCAGATAGCAACATCTAATATTTGGATAAGCGCTGCTGGCTGGGTTTATCTGGTGAATTTTCAGTGGCACTATCTGGATAGTGCTGTTGAAAATTATTACTGACTGTCCTGGCACTATCTATATAGTGCTAGGGCAGCATGGATGGTCGGCATAATTAACTGGATAGTGGTGCTGTTTAGTCTGTCCTGATAATTAATTGTGTTGAATATACATATTTTATTTAACCACCATGGCCAGTTAAATATTGACCCACAAGACTACATCTATATGTACAATTGAGTAAATTTAGGACTGGAATGGAAACCCTCTACTATTTTTTCTGCTTATCCTTTGCATGGGATTACTGTAAAGTAACATGCCCATAGGAAGAGGACCTAGTGCTGAAGCTAAGGGTGAGCGCTGTTTTTATCCGGGGAAAGATTAAATTAGACTTACCTGCTAATTGTAGTTCCTGGAGGAACTCCAGTCTAGTCCCGGAATCTCTGGGTTGTGATCCTCTTCCAGCAGCTTGGAGACTGAGAAGTGTCAAATCTTGTGACATCACTGGTATATAAGTCCGGGAACCGCCTCTCCTCACCAGTTACCTATTCACAAAGCAGACTCACCGGAGCAACTATTAAGTAGCAATGATACCATAACTAAAACCATTAACTGCCCCTTGCAGAAACCTGAAAATAAACTATGTGCAGAATTCTCTGAAATGCGTTCTGCATGCTGAGGACCACCCCCCCTCCCCGGGGAAGGATGCCGACCCCCCCAAAACACCCCTAAACCACCCTCTAGTTGGGGAACTATGGTAACAGAGCAATGAGTATATATTTAACGGGAGGGTCCTGCTATCCCGGCCTGACGCACTGCCGATCCAAAACAGGTGTCCCTCTGAGCCTGAACGTCTAGACGATAATGCTTCACAAAGGAGTGCAAAGAAGACCAGGTCGCCGCTTTACAGATTTCCACCGCCGGCACCAGACTGCATTCTGCCCACGAGGCAGCCTGTGCCCTAGTGGAATGAGCTCTCAGCCCCTGTGGCACCACACGGCCCTTCAACAGATACGCTAATGCGATGAACTCCTTCAACCACCGGGCAATAGAAGCTTTAGACGCCGCTTTGCCCTTTCTAGCTCCCTGAAACAACAGAAACAGCCTGTCTGATTTATGGAAGCTAGCTGTCCTGCGGATATACCGCTTCAAGGCCCGCCGAACATCCAACCGGTGCAACTGTCCCTTCGTCTGATCTTCGCTCTGCGCCGCAAAGACTGGCAACGACTCTGACTGGTTCACATGAAAAACCGAAACCACCTTCGGCAAAAAGGATGGCACTGGCCTCAAAACCACCTTCGAATCCAAGAAAACTAGAAAGGGTTCCTGACAGGACAGCGCTTGCAATTCGGAGATCCGTCTCGCCGAAGCTATTGTCACCAAAAACACCACTTTCAAAGTGAGATCCTTTAGAGTCGCCTTCGCCAAAGGTTCAAAGGGCGCTTTCCCTAACGCCTCCAATACCAAAAGGCAGATCCCATGTCGGAACCACTTGCCTACGTGGCGGTCTCAACAGGGCAATAGAAACATAGAAACATAGAAACATGATGACAGAAAAAGACCACAAGGCCCATCTAGTCTGTCCTTCCATAACAACAACTACAACAGTCCACTTTTTACCTTTAGAGATCCTCTGTGTTGGTCCCATGCTTTTTTGAATTCAGTTACTGTCCTCATCTCTACCACCTCCACTGGGAGACTATTCCACGGATCCACTACTCTTTCCGTAAAGAAATATTTCCGCATATCACTCCTGAATCTATCTCCCTTCACCCTCATCCCATGTCCCCTCATAGCAGAACTTGCTTTCAATTGAAAGAGGCTCTCTCCCTGAACATTTATGCCACGGAGGTATTTAAACATCTCAATCATATCACCTCTATCCCACCTTTCCTCTATTGCCCGCAAAAACCGCTTAACATCCGCATGTGCACCGAGCGCTTCTCCCTGCACCTTACCTCTATAAGAGGACAGCGCTGCCAACTGAACCTTCAAAGATGTGGCTGCCAAGCCCTTCTGAAACCCATCCTGCGGAACGGTCGCCTTCAAGGCAACAAACCCCTTGTCTGCGCACCAGGCTTCAAATACGCGCCACACTCTAACATACGCCAATGAGGTAGACCATCACCGAGCTTTCAGCAAAGTGGAAATTACCCCCGCCGAATAACCCTTCGCTCTCAACCTCGCCCTCTCAAGAGCAAAGCCGTAAGCGAGAATCAATCTACCTGTGGCATGCACAGGGGCCCCTGTGTCAGAAGATCCTTTCGTGCTGGAAGCTGCCAGGGGCTCCTACCACTAGCCGCACCAAATCCACGTACCACGGTCTCCTGGGCCAATCCAGCGCTATCAAAATTATCAGACCTCTGTGGCGCTCTATGCGCTGCAGAAATCGACCGACCAACACCCAAGGTGGAAACACGTATAGGAGCTGTTCCTGCGGCCAGGCCTGAATCAGAGCATCGAAGCCTTCCACCATTCTCTCTTCTCCTGCTGAAAAAATGCTCTACCTTTGCCGAATGAAACGTTGCCGTGAGATCCATAACCGGCCTCCCCCAGCGATTCACCAGTATTTCGAACACGTCCGGATGTAGAACCCACTCCCCCGGGTCCACCCTTATGCGACTTAGAAAGTCGGCCTCCACATTGGCTACCCCTGCCACATGCGTCGCCGACAATGCCACCAGATTGTTCTCGGCCCACTCTAACAAGCTCTCGGCCTCGGCCTCCAGAGCTACACTGCTGGTGCCTCCCTGGCAGTTGATGTAGGCTACCGTGGTCGCATTGTCCGACAACACCCGAATGGCCTTTCCCTGGAGTGCCGGCCATCATTCTAGAGCCCTTTAACGCGGCTTCCGGAATGTCCCCCTCGTCCTGAATCATCTCCTTAAACACTCTATGTACGGGGGATGCTCTTTGCGTCTTCCAAAACGCTTGCAACAAGGGATCTTCTAGTGCCGAGTCCTCGGCCGGACCTTCTGGCGGCATATTCAGGGTCTTGAGCAACTCCACAATGACAGCCGGCAACTCCTCCCTCTGAAACACTCGGACCTCCCTTGCTTGGTCCTCCTGCTCCACAATCTCGCCTTCCTCCAGATCCTCGTCTAGGCCACGTCGTGAGAAGGATCCTCTGAACCTAGCCCTTCCGACATGACCGACCCGTCCAGTCAGTCCCCGTCTCCTCTGGACTTCTTCGCACTAATGCCTGTCACCGCCGCTGACAACAACGTACTCTGCCTCTTATTTCCTAGCCCCACCTCGACTGGGCTGGTAGCAGGTATATCCGCTGAACCTGACAAGGCCTGCCGAAGTAGGGCCACCAAGTCTGGTGCAAAAATCGCCACTAGGCCTGCAGGAAATTGAGGCTGCGCAGCCAGGGGATCTGAAGCCACAGAAATACTAGGCATCGGCTCCCGCGCGCCCGCCATGTCCAAGAAAGCCTCCAAAGGCCCCGCAGACGTCCCCTCGGGAACCTCTTCGTTAAGTGCGGTCTGCTCCATAGTTGATTCTTGGGTACAACCCCTGCAAACCCCCTCCGGGGACAGGGACCCCCTTTTAGCTCTGCACATTAAACAAAGCGGCTTAGAAGGCATCCTGCGCCCCGGCCCTTTGAAAAAGACTACCTGAGGCCTTAAAAACAGCTTTCAGCTCGACTCTACTTCCTAACTGCAAAACAAAATTTTTTTTTTTAAACGATATTACCTGCAGTAATGTCCACTCAGGCTAAATGTGAAGAAAACTTTTCAAAACGAAGCTCTGCGGCCGAGATATCGACCTTCAAAGAAACTTTCTCTGCACCCTGCATTCCCGCACGAGTGACACACGGTCTGGCCTTCAACGCCACAAACCGCTTTTCCGTGCCCCTGACAATTATTCTCCGCCCTTTCAAGGCCTCCTACCTGGCCAGGCACCGAAACAGCTTATACTATCATCTGTGCTGCGATCTCCATCTCCCGGGAGCCGCATGCACAGCCTGAACAGGGCCAGACTGTCACCATTGAACTGCCTGTAGAGCCGCTGGCTTCAGACGCGTTCGCAGGCAGTTCTTCTGCAGGCGCTGAGCTCGCGGTGTGCTGGTACTGTCACGCCCACCACCACCTAGGCGGCTGCCCAGAGGCAAGGGGTGTGCTTTTTGTGTCTCTTGTTGATAGGGGGAATCCAGAGCCGAGGCTTCTGGGATATGTAGTTGTGTAAATTAATACTGAGGCCAAGGGTTTTTTGAAGGCTAACACAGGAATTTATTTTTCTTCCTTCGCAACAAGGAGCATTTTTAATCTCAACACATGCAAAACAAAAAATAGGATGCTTCTCCAACACAAAAAGAAACTTCTATGTCCAAATTTCCCCAGTAACTTAAAAGTATACTGCTTCTGCCAGCTTAACACAGAGATATGGGTTTTCCTTCACAATTCCAGCATTCAAGAATAAGGCCTTCGCAGTTCCTGCTCAGTTTGAGCCCTGGTATCTGCTTCCTTCAAAGTGTCCAAAATTCAAATCACAGCTTCCAGGCTTTCTCTCTATTCTATGCACTGGAATTGCTTCTGGCCCCAGCGTTTAACATTTAAATCACAGTTTCAAATGTTTCTCTCTGTTATATGCACTGGAACTGCTTCTTGCCAAATCATTTAACATTTAACATTTCTTTCACAGCTGTTCAGGCAGTTAGTTCCTAGGCTTCCCTTTCGTTTCAAACCCAGAACTTCCTTAGCTTGTCTTCTCACAAAGGGAACAATCCATTAACTCTACAGACTCGGGGTCAGAATCCCCTCCCTCTGTCTGCATGTCTTCATATCCGAGGTTTGTTAACTCCTGGTTTGGCACAGCTTGTACCAATGAAGGTTTAACCTCTTCCAGTAACTCTAAGAGTTTCTCCCAGCGAGACCTTTTTCCACCCTCAGGGATCTTAGCAAGGCTATGGAGATCCTTATCTTGCATTAGACGGTTCAGTGAGTCTAACTGGCTTACATTATTCTTAACAGCAGCTCTACTCACAGTCCTGTCCAGAGCTGATGATTTCCTAGCAGCTTCCTGTACTGCTGCACGTGTACCTTGCTCCGGGTCAGCAACTCTCCCAGGCAAAACCCTCCTATCTCCAGACCTGGCTGCACTTCCTCTGTAACACTGGTCTCTTCCTGGAGCGTGGCTTCCTGTGTGCTGGAACCCTGGAGAATTCCCTCTGAGGCTATCCCTGGAAAGTCTCTTCCCTTCAGCGCTTCTGAAGGTTCCTTTTCCTTCCTCTTCCCTGGTGGTCTCTCTTCCTTCTGTTCCCTGGGGCTTAAATGAGTGTAGCTGCCCTACCGGTTCTAACTCCTCCCCCAGGTGCCTCCCATTACCTCCCTTGGTTGCCTTGGAGCTTGGGCGTGGCCTGCACTCAGCAGCTATGTGTGGTTTTTTCCCTTTTGCTGCACTTTGAAACTCTCTGCTCTCTGGGCTATCCCCCTGGCTGGAGGAAAATGTTTGTTTTTCACCTAATTCCATGGGCTCAGATGTGCCTTCGCCACCACAGTACCTCCCCCGAATCCGGAATCGGACACCAGGTGCTACACTCTCTCTCCCGCACTCCGCACTCAACGCTGCCTCCAGGTAGACTGGGAAGCCCGAGAGGGGAAGAAGGAGGAGGAGGCGGGGTGGGACCGACGGAGGCCCCAAAAAAAAAAAAAACCTCAGACTTAAAAGCACTGAAAAGGGAGAGAGTACCTGAGCAGCAGAACGGATTAGCTCAAAGCCAAAGAACCTCCCCCTCCCCAATCACTTCTTTTTTTTTTCAAAACTACCCTAACTCCTTAACTCCCCTAAACTCTCCTTAATCGTCCCTCTAGTGAGCCCCCGAACCCCTGGGCTCACTCAACCTCCAGCTGCTTGGAGACTGAGGTAACTGGTGAGGAGAGGCGGTTCCCGAACTTATATACCAGTGATGTCACAAGATTGACACTTCTCAATCTCCAAGCTGCTGGAAGAGGATCACAACCCAGAGATTCCGAGACTAGACTGGAGGGACGATCAGGAACATACAGTTAGTATGAATTTTTTTTCTTTTTCCTTCCTTTCATAATTCAATAGTAGGGATCACCTTGCTGAGATAATAGTTTCCAACTTGTGGTCCATAGTCCCCTGACATATGTGAAACCATTACAGGGGGTCCATGGGACACAGAAAAGACGAGAGAGAATAGAGGGAACTGATTGGGGGGGGGGGGATAGAGAAAGAGACAGACTTACAGGGACTGACTGCTAGAGGAGAGAAATGAAGAAGAGCTACTGTATCTCCACAATTGCTAGCGCCTGCAGCCGATAAGAAGTATACAGATTTTTAATAGTTTAGAACCAGCATTATACAAGACCTTCTGGTTTAATGATCTTCAACAGAGTATGTGCCAGACAAACCCCTGACGAAGGGTAACAAAACACGGCCTGTGTCGGGTTGTCAGTTGGTTTAATAAAGGCTCTGTCTTTCCATGATATCACGTTTCTGGACTGGTTTCTGTTACTTACGTGATATTTGCTTCTGTTGTGGAGAGAAATGAAGATACAGAGAGCTAGTAGAGAGAGGCTTAATATTAAGGGACAGAGTCTGGGAAGAGTGATGGTGATGAAGTGAGGCCCTTCAACATTTTGGAGGTTAATAAGGTGTCCATACAACCAAAATGGTTGGTAATTGCTGATCAAGATGTTAGACAAAGAGGTTACCACCTATTTGGTAAGATTTGGCGAGAAAAATTAAATTCTCTCCCTCTTGGAAATGCACAGCAATTCTGTGACATGGACACTAGGGTCTCATGTTTATGTAGATTTTTTATAGTTTAATTTTGAAAGAGTAGGAACTTTCTTCCTGCTTTTCTGTGTGTTAGTGAAAGATCTAATGCCTTAGAGAAATATACTTGCTATTTGACAAGAGATTAATTTTGAATTCATATTGAATAAAGCGTAGTTACTCACCTGTAACAGGTGTTCTCCAGGGACAGCAGTGGCCTAGTGGTTGGGGTAAGGTACTTCAGGCCGGAAGTTCAAATCCCACTAGACGACAGCAACCTTGGGCCGGAAGGAGTGGGGTTTCTAGTCCCACAGGTGCTCCTTGTGATCTTGGGCACTTAACCCTCCATAGCCCATGTTCCCTGTAAAATAGTTATATCCAAGTTATAATGCCCTGTTCAATGTAATTTCAGTTTGTTCAATGTAAACCACACTGATGCAGAATAGCACAGTATATAAGAGAATGTATGTAAATAAATAAATAACAGCAGGAATCAGTCCTCACTTATGGGTGACGTCGGCACCAATGGAGCCCATTTGGAGCAATTCCCCAGCTTTCAAAGAAAGCCTTTGGGATTGCTACCACGCATGCGTTGTCCTCTTCCCACCCAAGTGTGCCATCTTGCACAGTCAGGTCCCTTAGCTTGAGCCCTATCAAGCAGATGGCAAGAGAAGGACAAAAGAAATTCAGCAACTCATCAGGGAAGGCAGGAGGGTAGTGAGGACTGATTCCTGCTGCCCCTGGAGAACACCTGTTACAGGTGAGTAACTATGCTTTCTCCAGGAACAAGCAGGAAGTCAGTCCTCACTTATGGGACTCCCTAGCTACAGGCTACCAAACCTATAACCAAAACACACCTCCACGAGGCCGTAAGCCGAGGCCGAAGCCGGAAGGAGCCCGAGTCCTCGGGTCCCTGGGGCGAAGCCCTCGGTAGCCATGAAGAAGGTCGGAGGGCAGGAGTTGCTTATACCCCGAACAGATTACGGAGTACAGTCTGGCCGAAGGCACTGTCCCAGCGGGACTCCCTCTCCAGGCAGCAGTGGGCGGCGAAGGTATTCATTGAAGACCAGGTTGCCGCCCGGCAGATGTCCATTATGGGCATGAAGCGCAGTGAGGCCACTTAGGTCACTTTGGCTCAGACCCCATGTGCAGCGACTCGACGATCCAGAGGGATGCCTGCCTTCGCATGGGTGAACGCGATGCAGTCCGACATCCAAACAGAGGGTGCGCTTGGTGACTGCTTGTCCCTGCCTATTGGGATCGTAGGACATGAAGAGCCGGTCAGACTTGTGATGAGTCTGGGTACGCTGCAAGTAGAAGGCGAGGGCCCGCTTACAGTCGACAGTGTGGAGAGCCGCCGACGCCTGATCGGCGTGGGGCCTCGGAAAGAAGGTCGGGAGCACTCTCTCTTGGTTGAGATGAAAAGCCGGCATGACCTTGTGTAAGAACTTTGGATGCGTCCAGAGGACAACCCTATTCTGATAAAACCTGGTGTAAGGGGTGCCAGCCATGAGCGCCTGAAGCTCAATTTATTTTATTTATTTATTTTAACACTCATTTATATACCGCATCTTCCAGAGATCAGTTGCGGTGTACAATTAACAACAATTAACAAAGCGAAGTTTGTTTTACATAGAACATCTTAAAATTTTACATAGAACATCTTAAATTGAACAAAGTTAAGTCTAGTAAACTAAACAGTATATTTAAACTGGAACAGTGTGAATAACAATTAACTAACAATGTAGTGTCTATAAAGCGTAAGATAGTACAATGACTCAGCGAGCCGAGGTCAGTACCACCAGGAAGGCCACCTTCCAGGACAAATGCCGGAGTGAACAGATCAGCATCGGCTCGAAGAGTGGGCGAGTGAGCTGTGTGAGCACCATGTTCAAGTCCCATTCCACTGGAGGGGGACGGATGGGCCGCTTGGATAACAGAAGGCCCCGCATGAAGCGGGAGACTAGTGGCTGTCCCGAGAAAGGCTTTCCCTCGATAGGGAGATGATTAGCCGGTATGACGCTCAAATGAACCCTAACAGAGTTCGACTTCAGCCCTTCCCTCGAGAAGTGGAGAAGGTACTGGAGAACCCACTGAACCGGGCATGAGAAGGGGTCGATCTGGTGCTCAGAGCACCAGACGGAGAAGCGTTTCCACTTAAAAGGTGTAAGCCCACCTAGTGGAATCCTTCCTTGAGGCAAGGAGGATTTCCTCAACCTCCTCTGGAAGGGCCAGAAAGGCTAGAGAGACCCGTTCAGCCGCCAGGCCATGAGGGATAGGGAGGTTTAGTACCCGACCCTCCTCCTGCGTCAGCAAGTCCTTGGCAGAACCCAGGGGAATCTGAGGCTCTGACGACAGCCAGAGCAGGAATGGGAACCAAGGCTGCCGAGGCCACAAGGGGGCCCATGAGAAATCAGCGTCATGATGCCCGTCCCGTTGAGCCATGAACAGAGTCCTCGCAATGAGGGGGAAAGGAGAGAATGCATATAGGAGACTGGAGGACCAGTCCAGGAGAAATGTATCGGGGCCCTCCCTGCCTGGGTGTGGCACCGGGCTGCAGAAGCGAGGGAATTGTGTGTTCTGGGGGCTAGCGAAGAGGTCCATTGCTGGAGTAGAAACAGCCAGCCTGCCACGCTGGGATCCAGGCCCTACTCGTGGGGGCGAAGGATTCTGCTGAGCCTGGACGCCAGGCCATTCTCCTGACCCGGGAAGTACGTTGCCTTGAGGGACAACCTCCGCCGGGCGGCAAAAGAGCCGATGAGGACTGCTTCCCAGCAGAGGGAGCGGGACCCCGTGCCCCCCTCTTTGTTGATATAGAACATCGCTACCCGATTGTCGGTCTGCACCAGAACCGACTTCCTGCTGAGGACATTCTCGAAGGCCCTCAGGGCCCACCGGATGGCCCAGAGTTCGAGCAGGTTTATCTGCTGCTGAGCCTCCACAGGCGACCACTACCCCTGTATGCAGACAGACTGGCAATGGGCTCCCCAACCTAACAGGGAAGCATCTGTGGTCAGTACCACATTGTGCTGTGGGGCCTGGAAGGGTGATCCCCGCAGGAGGTTGCTGGGGTTTTGCCACCAGTTCAGGGACAAACGAAGGTCGGGAAGAACCCTGAGTCCCTGAGGTGTCCGAGGGATTGACTCCATTGGGAGCTGAGACACCACTGGGTCATCCACATGTACAGGCGGGAGTGAGGAACCACATGCACAGTGGAGGCCATGTGGCCCAAGAGACATAGCATGGACCGAGCGGTGACCTGGTGGGCACTCTGGATGCGAGCCGCCAGAGCCCGGAGGTGGGTGGAACAATCTACCGGCAAGAAGGCCATGGTCTGTCAAGAACCGAGGCACACCCAGATAAACTTGAGAACCTGTACCGGCTCGAGGTGAGACTTTGGGTAGTTGACCAAGAACCCCAAACTCTCCAAGAGGAGGACAGTGCGTGACATCGCTTGCCGGGCCTCCTCGATGGAGGAGCCTGTAATGAGCTAGTTGTTGAGGTAGGGAAACACCGGCATGCCCCGGCGCCGAAGGTGAGCGGCGGCCATGACGAGGCACTTTGTGAAGACCCGTGGGCCGGATGCAAGGCCAAAGGGGAGTACCCTGTACAGAAAGTGCTCTCCCTGCACCCTGAAACGCAGATACTGCCTGTTTTGGGGGTGGATCAAGATATGGGCATAAGCGTCCTTTAGATCCAAGGAGCATAGCCAGTCACCCTGCTGGAGGAAGGGCAGCAGCACGCCAAGAGATAACATCTTGAATTTCTCCCGCACCAGGAACTTGTTTAGCCTGCGGAGTTCGAGGATGGGCTGCAAACAAGGAAGTACCGGAAATAAAAGCCCTGACCTCGAAGGTGGGGAGGGACCTTCTTGACTGCCCATTGGGCAACGAGGGAGTGTAATTTCCGCTGCAGCAAAAGCTGGTGTGCGGGGAGTCGAGGAGGCTCCACCGGGGAGAAAGGGGGTGGGAGCCTGTCGAAGTGGAGGTGATAGACCTCCTGGATGACCTAGGTGTCCAAGGTGATAAGTGCCCACGACGGGGCAAAGCAGGTCAGGCGTCCCCCCATGGGCTGCTGTATTGCCGGAGGGCGAGGGGCTATGCCGCTGGTGTCAAAACCCCTGAGGGGGTTGTGGGGGAGCCAGTGTCTGGGCCTTTTGGGCTCTTTGGTTTACGGTGACCTTGGCCAGGCTTCGCCTGCACTGGAGTGGTCGGCATGGGGTAACCGTGGTACTGGAGGCCTTTCCTGGGGAAGAAGGGCTTCTTGGCAGGCTGCTTCTTCTGAGACAGTGTAGTCTCTTGCGGGAGAGACAGGTCCTAGTGACATACTCCATCTCGATCTCCGCAGCCTTCTCCTCCATCGGCTTACCAAAACGTTGTTCACCAAGGCAGAGCACGTCCAGGAGCTTCTCCTGCACCCACTGCTCCAAATCCGAAGATTGGAGCCAAGCCTGGTGGCGGGCTCCCATGCCCATAGCCGCCACCCGAGCCGATGTCTCAAAGTCATCATAGGAGGCTCGAGAGATATACTTGGAGTAATCAGCCACTGATTTCAACAGTGTGCGGAACCTGTTGAGGGGCTCGCCCTCGAGGCCCGTGGAGAAACCTCCAAGTTCTTTTGCCAAGTCGCGGAGGAACATACCAATATATAATTGGTATACCTGGATGCAACAAGAGTGCATGGAGCCTTGATAGGTCTTGTGGCCCAGGGCATCAAGGGCTCTCGATTCTCGGCCTGGCGGGACCGATGAGTGGGAATTCAGGCTTTTCTGCTTCCTCATGGCTGATTCCACCACCATCGAGGTGAGTGGAAGTTGGGTTTTTCAGAAGCCTGGCCCTCGCTGCACCTTGTACATTGTGTCAAAGCACTTGCTCACAATGGAAACTGAGGCCGGGGCCTCCCACATGTGGAGCAATAGCCGGGAGAGGATCAGCGGTACTGGCACGGTGAGGGATTCCTTGGGCGGGGCCTCGTACTGAAGAATACTGAGTTCTTCAGCACGAGGGTCCTCCTTGGCCTGGGTAACCAGGTTGAGGGCCCGAGCCATGTCCCGAATGAACACCAAAAAAGAGGTGTCCTTGGGCGGTGAACACCGCTGGAGATCAGGAAGCGAGGGGTCTGACAGAAGATCCCGGTGGATGCGGGTCTTCGGGGATGTGGCCCCATCGGATTCCCAGTTCGAGAAGTCGGTTGAGGGATCCGAGCCAGGCAGTTCGCCCAGTCCGATGGCCAGCAGCCTGGAGGCCCTGGACGATCTCGCCCCCGAGAAACAGGAGAGCGAGCGAGACCAACGTTGAGGACCCTCACGAGGCCCGTGGCTCTCAGGGGTTTCCTGGATGGGTTTGGGCGTCCTACGGGAGGGATCTGCGATCTCCAGGTGCAAGTCACTTTGATTGAAAGAGAAAGTCATATACAAATCTGGATAAACAAACAACTAAATAAATAAGTCAGCGAAGCTGGCCATAAGCACCTACTGGGAAGCAATGAATGCAGAAAAGCTGCATTCCAGCACCAGCATACAGGACTCCCACGTGGGCGTGGGGCCCTGGGACGCCGATACCAGAGTCACCGGATCAGGCGTCGAGGAGGAGAGAGGGTACTCACCAGGACGGCCCTTAGGAGACTGGGCGCATTTGCCGGAGGCCTCCATTTCTCTGCGAGGTACCTTGCAGAGCCGCTCCTTGTCCGACTCTCGGGAACGCCAAAGGGCTAAGCGACCGGGAGTGGGAGCGCTCACGCTTGTTGGAGGCCCCAGACAGCGACTTTGAGGCCTTCTTTTTGTGCCATTCCACCTCAGGAGACCCCTGGTCAGAATGCCGCCTGAAATGCGGTGCTGCAGGGGAAGAACCCACCAGAGGGGAGATGACCAAGGATGCCACCGGAGACTCCGAGGCAGCTTTTTGAAAAATGTCTTCGGACTTCTGCTTACGGCTGAGCAGGGCCTTAAGAGGACATTTTCTTACAGAGCAAACAGAGCTCTGGGTCATGGCTGGCTCCCAGACACCTTAGACAACAGTCATGAGTGTCTGTAAGCGACATGTTCCTAGAGCATCTATCACATTTTTTAAACCCGGTGGTCATGGGGGCAAAAACAGCCCCTGCGATGTCGAAGATTCACGCGGCCAGCGGTTGGGAAGACAAAAAGGGCGCAAAGCCGGAAAAGAAAACATTAGAAAAAGGTATCCCCGTAAGCTCCAAAACAGAGCAAGGGGAGGACGGGTAGAGGACCGGTGCAACCAGAAAAAAGAAGAGAGCCTGTTAAGGCTAGGAAACAAACATTTTCCGAGTGACGAGGACTTGCGTCTGAAGGGCTCCGTGGAAGAAGGGAGACTGAGCAAGCTGGCACCCTTGGGCAGGAAGAGGACCACGCATGCGTGATAGCAATCCCACAGGCTTTCTTTGAAAGCTGGGGAATTGTTTTGTGCGGGCTCCGTTTGTGCCGACGTTACCCATAAGCGAGGACTTACTTCTTGCTTGTTCCTGGAGAATACTGCATCACTTCTATGTATGCTATTTTGAAAACCACACAGAATGATTTTTATTAGAGATTGTGGTATATAAATAGGTTTTAAGCCATATTAAAATGTGCGTCATTTATCTTTTTTGTAATGTTGTCTTGGCATGACAATGCCTTTTCATGCAATAAGTAAAACAATGATTGGTTCCTCCTCTTCCTATGAACACATGGAAATGTTATGTTATGCATTATTTTCAGGTAGAATACTAATTGTAAATAGATCAGGAGCTGATTATTTCACAAAACTTTAAATATTTCCCCTCACTGATGAAAGCAAATTTGATACTCATGCCTATAAGTCATTTTTATTTTTCATTTTACGAAGTCTGACAGTCTCTGCCAGTAATATGAGACAGTGTATGGATATATTATCCTAGTGTTTATCCTTGTTAAACGGACCCCCAGTGAGTTATATTTCTTGAGCTGATTGTATAACCAGAGACTAATCATCTTTACTCGCCAAGAGAGGTTCTTAATCACTTTTAAATCAAAAGCTACCTCTACGGTTGCCTTGCCAGTGTTTGATAGAAGAAAATGATTGTTGTCTGTGGGGTTCAGGAGGAAAAATTTCAGTTAAAACAAAAATTTTTAGTAACTCTAATTTAAGCAGTGCAGTACACGCCTGCGGGAAAAACTGAACAGACTGAGATATCACAGAGAAGTGAACTAGCCCACTAGTTGTGTTGATACCACCAAGCTTTCTACCAAACACTTTAAAATGCAAAACATCGCTACATTAAAAATTGCTGTGTACCTCATCCTAAGGGTGAACAGCTGGGATAGGCCTCGTAGAATTCCAGTGTGGCTCTCGACTGGGAGGTACTGACTGTGTGAAGAGTCAGTAACCAGTCTGGACTCTAATGTAATCCAACATTAAAAAAAAAAATCCCACAACCCCACACACACATTATTAAAGTATTTGTTCAGTATTAATAGTATGACAAGACATTTTGTATAGTTTTCTCTCTTAGCATCCATAATGCAATTAAATTGTAAATTAGGGATCACGTGATGCGGTGAGCCAGGCGACTGAATTTGCTGGGCTCTGGAATTTCCCGTTCGCTTTAACTAATTTTTCAATTTAAAAAAGCCCGTTCTACCGGCTAACTCTGGCAAAAGAGAAGGTATTTGTGACTTCCCACTTCTGATGCCCACAAAAATCGATGATAGAGAAAAGCCGCGTGACGGACTAAAATGGCCATCACGACCCCAAAAAGCCAGCATAACGACCTACCTTCCAATATGGTGGACAAGGTATCCAGCGCAGTGGTGGCAGCCATGGAAGGAAGATTCGAAATAATATCTGGAGCAATTAAAACAGGTAAATCAGGCGGTAACGGAGATAGGCAGCCATATTGTGCAAGCAGAAGGCCGCATTTCAGCTATCGAAGATGCACAGCTAACGCACAACCAAATCCTGAAAAAATTAGAGGAGACTATAAAACAAGGAGATCAGATAGATTACTTGGAAAACTGGGGAAGGAGGAAGAATTTAAGGTTTATTGGGATCACTGAGACAGTGGCGGATGCAGAATTATGTGGATATTTGGAAACTTTGCTGTCCCTTAATTTCCCTCTAAATGCAGCTGTGGAGCCGATTGAAATTGAGAGAGCGCACCGCTTGGGCCCACGTAAAGGAAGACTGGATAGATCACGAGTGGTAACTGCCAGATTTCTCAACTTTGTGCAGAAGGAGGCGGTCTTGCAGGCAGCCAGATCGCAGAGAGATAGAGTAGAGGGAAGCAACAGGAAAAACGTGCTGGGTTTTCAGGACTATTCCCCGTCAGTGAGCAAGCAACGGCAGGAGTACTCAGAGATCTGCAGCACACTGATAAAGAGAGGCCTCTGGTTTGCATTACTATACCCAGCCCGCCTGAAAGTGGTTTAGCAGAATCAACAGCGCCGTTTTACTTCCCCCCAGAGGCTCGAACCTTTGTGGAAGCAATGCCACCCGTGGAGTGACTGGGTGTGGGGGGGGGGAACCTAAACTGGTGAGCTCATATGGAGAGATAGGTACCACGTTGCCAATAATAATAATATTATTATTATTATTATTATTATTAATAACTACCACCTATGGACTGAGGAACTGAACTAGCTAAAGCAGAAGTGGAATGGACAGAATTTAAAATAAGAGATACAACGTGGAGGCGATTACAAAAAGACCAGCTATTAATTGTATCGGGGAAGGTTGCAGGCTACGGAGTATACTCGCCAGCTAAAACTGTTTATCTTTTGGATACTACATGACCATGCTGGTAACATGTTTTTATATTTCTTTCCATGTTTTTGGAATTCTTTCTGGGGCCTTTAAGTTTTAGGTGTTTCTTTGCGACCTCTGCCATCCCACCACTTTTCCTTTTCCATCACTGGGCAGTACAGCTCTCGGGAGGGGGGGCAGTGGGAAGAGTTGATTGTGAACAAAGCTGACAGGGTTTGCTTGCTTACCCACCTGCTTCTCAGCTACTTGTTCTCCACATAATTTGTACTTTACTGACATTATGGAGGATCAATGTACATAAAGTTATTGATTTCAATTTATAGATTACCTAGGGGTGGAATTCCCAGGATAACAGACTTAACGGGAAGATCTCTCAAACTATGTTTGTATATTAGTGTATCATGCCATGAAATATTGTTGTTATTTAATAAGATATAGTATTTAACATAGACCTTTATCAGAGGTTAGCTGTAGCTGATACCAAAAGAGTGGAGGCTTTCTGGCAGCACCTCATTTGGATACCCGACTTTTGTTTATAAGGGGGATAATGTGAAAAGATATTGATGAAAATTCTTCTTCACAAATGGATAAGAACATAAGATATGCCATACTGGGTCAGACCAAGGTCCATCAAGCCCAGTGGCCAATCTAGGTCATACGTACCTAGCAATTTCCCCAAAAGACACAGGTTCCACAATGCTTGTATTGGTTCAAGCATTGGTATCCTGGGTCCCTTCTTAATAATGGTTTATGGACCTTTCCTCCAGAAACTTGTCCAAACCTTTTTTAAACCCAGCTACACTAACAGCCTTTACTACATCCTCCGGTAACAAATTCCAGAGTTTGATTACACGTTGAGTGAAAAAATATTTTCTTTTATTAGTCTTAAATAGTTTACCCTGTAGCTTCATTGCATGTCCCCTAGTCTTTCTATATTCTGATAAGGTAAACAATCAATCTACGTTTACCCGTTCCACTCCGTTCATTAATTTATAGACTTCTATCATATCACCCCTCAGCCGTCTCTTTTCCAGGTTAAAGAGCCCTAAACAGTACACCTAATAACTCCCTCCCCGCACTCCCTCCTTTTCATTTCAACATACCCTAACACAAAGAACCATGCCTGGTTAGTAAATTTGTCTATAGCTTGTAGGCCCCTGTTAAGGCTACAGTGTTCATGTAGGAGTTCACCTACTTGTTAAATGTAATGTAACATGTATCTATGTACATAGTTCAAATCCTGTTTATTGTAACTTTGTTGCGTTAATTGCAAACCGCCTCTGATCGCTGGAAGGGCAGGATAGAAGAACCAAATAAATAACACTGTTAAAGTAGATAGGTAAGGAGTTTCTATAGGTAAATAGATAGAGTATAGTGGGGGAAGACTATCGAAGTAGGGGGGTGGTGGGGGAGAAAGGAGTGGAGGAGTAGCCTAATAGTTAAGAACACTGGCTTGGGAACCCAGAGATCAGGGTTCGATTCCCACTAGCACTCTGTCGCCTTGGGCAAATCACTTAACCCTCCATTGCCTCAGAAAAATCCAAGTTATCAATGTCCCTGTTTAATGTACATTACCAAGTTTAAGTTTCAATGTAAACCGCTTTGATTGAAATGATAAAGCGGCATATAAAACCTGTTAAATAAAGAAAAAATTAATTAATTAAATGAGCAAGATAATAGATGAATTCTTGGAGATGATTGGATGGTCGTGTAGTTGGGGGTATCCAACCTCAGATCCCAAATTAACTAAGCAACATTTGATAATCAAAGACGGATAGATAGATTAGGTTACAACAGGCCTGTGATAAAAAGGGGGAGGGAGGATGATTAGGGCATCAGAGTCAGAGTGGGAGCCCAATGCAATCATAGTGTCCCACATGGAGGTCTCCATAGAGGAGAGGAAAAGAGGTAAGCTGGTTAGGGGTGGGGGGATGGGTTACTTTATTAAAAATCAAAAGATAGGTGAACAAGGGGAAGGGGTAGGACATCTGGAGTCAGAGGGGGAAGCTGAAGTTCTGTCTGAAATGGTAGTAAAAACCTTGCAACCAGAATATATTAGTGCAACAAAAGAAACAGGCATGTGGGTGGGGTGGGGACTCTCATGAAAAAGAAACAGAAAAGGAAAAGAAACATAAAATTTGTGCAGCCAAAACAGGGACAAAAACAGATAATATAGAGAAAATGCATTTTATATCTATCTTAGAATGTGTGTGGCTTAGGCAATCTCATAAAACGCCATAAAGTATTAAGAGAGTTCCAAGATAAACACGCAGATTATCAGACAGAGAAAGAACATGCAAAGCTAAAGAGATGGTGGGTAGGAAATGTTTATGGTACCTCTTCAGGGGAAAAAAGCAAGCAAGCGTGGTAATACTTATACATAAGCAGGTGGAATTTGTTATGGAAAGGACCATGTCAAACCCAGGAGGGCGATATATATTCATTATTGGCAAGATGGGTAATCAACAGATGGCCTTGGTAAATGTGTACGCGCCTAATACGTATGAGGCAGAATCTTGCAAGAAATTAGCCCATTGCTTTGATAGTATGGGACATTCCTATGACAATAGGAGGGGATTTCAATTGTGTAATGGATGAGTCCATAAATTGGTCTGGTCAAAGGAGGAGATCCACTGACTGTCGAGCGCAATGGCTACAAGGTATAAGTGAGGGATATGATCTCATTGATTGCTGGAGGGCTTTACATCCACTAGAAAGGGATTACACTCACTTCTCAAGAGCCCATGACACGGGATCTCGGATTATTTGTTTGGATCAGCACTGTGGTTTGATAGAGTGCTTTGAGCTGAAATAGGTCCCATTACAACTTCAGACCATGCAGTAATATGGCTGGATATACAGTGTAGACAAAATTCTAAAGGCCTCACATGGAGATACCCATTGTCTGTTGCATCTGACTTATTCAGTGAATTTTTGCAGAAGCGTTGGGTGGAATATATAAATGAAAATGACAATCAGGATAACCCAATACTATTCTAAGAAGCCGCTTAGACAGTGATGCATAGCCATATTATTGGAAATATGGTGAATAAGGGAAAAAGAGTTAGGCAATGCCTCATATAAATGGAAAGGGAATTATGTAAAGCCCGGCGCTGATTTACGGCGCATCCCACAACTGAAAGCAAAATCAATATGACCACATTACAGACTGAGGTAAATGCTCTTCTACAGGACAGGGCGATGAAATCAGCATTATATTATAAATACCAGTTGTACAAACATGGGAATAAAGCAGGGCATCTACTATCTGATCTTATAAAAAGAAGTAGAGGAAAGCAAAAAATAGGAGCCTTAGGAGATGAAAAAGGACAAATTCAACAAGCGCAACCTAACATAGAAGAGATCTTCCGCAGATATTATCAACAGTTGTATACAGATAATACCAAAGAAATGGGTGACAAGATAAATGCTTTCTTAAGCAATAGTGAATTTGCGCCGCTTAAATGAATAACAGGAGCTACTTAATATGCCGATCACGTCTTCAGAGGTAATAAAGGTAATAAAAACTATACCACTGCAGCGGACACCAGGACCAGATGGTTTCAGAGGAGAATTTTATTAATTGTGTCCTCAAGTGACGGAAGATATGACGGCATATTTCACAGAATTAGTCAAACAAAGGTTTCCCTACAAGAAAAACAGAACGATCATTACAGTTCTGCCAAAACTGGGAAGGGACCCAACTATGCCAGGATCTTATCGACCTTGAATGTTGATGTGAAAATCTTGGCCAAAGTAATGGCAGAAAGATTGGCTCCACTCCTACCAACATTGATACACGAAGATCAGGTTGGCTTTGTGAGAGGCAGATATAACAACTAAGACCATTATTACAAGATGATGACTTTAGAACTGTTACTCAAGCCTTGATCATACCACATTTTGATTTTTTGTAATAGCATACTACATGGTATAACCAAGAAGAACATCAAAATCTTACAAATGGCCCAAAATGTAACAGCCAGAATTATACATAAAGCTAAACTATCAGACCATATCACACCTATTTTATTCACCCTGCATTGGTTACCCATATTCAGCAGAATTCAATTTAAGATACTGTTAACCACTTTCAAATTAATTAATGATATTGCCCCATCATACTTAACCACCCTCCTTCACAGCCCACCCGAAAATAGGATAAGACGGAGAAAAAACCTCAACACCTTAGCAGTCCCAGATATAATAAGAAAATCTAAACACTCAACAAGTAACAGTGCCTTTTCGCTTGTTGCTCCGATACTGTGGAACAATCTACCAGATCAACTAAGAGAAACAAAAGATCTTCTAACATTCAGGAAAACACTAAAAACCCATCTATTCACACAATACTACACCAATGGCCAAACAGGTATACCTTCCCAACCTCCATAAACCAAATCAATTACTCTATCCAATGGTACACCTTAATTGGAATCACTACAACTTCAAATGACATAAGTACACTTCTCACATTAATATAACTATTAAAGTAAACTTATTTGTAATATAGTTCAATATTGTTATGTAAACTAGTTCATAATGTACTGAATCATTTGTATTGATATTTGATTTGTTATAATGTAAAATGTCCCTAGTTCTTAAAGTTCAATGTACCAGTTCTGTTTGTTATAATGTAAACCGCTGCTGATCCTTGGAAGCAGCGGTATATAAAAGCTGTCCAAATAAATAAATAAATAAATAAATATATAGTCAAGAACATGAGAAGGATTTTATCATCTATACAACAAGGCATGGGAAGGGTAGATCCAGCATTTATAATTCGCTTTGATGCCGAAAAGGCATTCAATCGGGTGAACTGGAGATATATGTACACTATACTGGAGAGATTTCGATTAGGTGGATTTCTCCTGGATGTAATACGACTCTTATACTCGAATTTGAGAGGACAGATACTGGTTAATGGATCATTAACAATGGATTTGTTGCTCCAAAAAGGAACAAGGCAGGGTTGCCCCTTATCCCCTCTCTTATTTGTCCTAACATTGGAACCCATGTTGGAGAGAATAAGGACGCATCCTACACTGCATGGAGTGCATGGAAAAGGAAGAATTTCGGATAGCTGCATTTGTGGATGATATGCTGGTATATCTACTTAACCCAAAAGATACATTGGACCTTTTGCTAGACACCTTCGCTGAATTTGGAGTCTTCTCGGGAGTTAAATTAAATCTAGACAAATCGGAGGTGCTACCATTATAAGCTACAGATAAAGTAGCATAGCCTGGTGAGTTTCCCCCTAAAATGGGCAACAGATCACTTCAAATACTTAGGCACGCAATTAACTGTGAACCTTCATCACTTATACGCTTTGAATGTTCAGCCTTTAATGGCAGAAACACAGGCACAATTGGCAAGATGTAAGAACCTGCCCCTCTCCTTGAGTGGACACATCGCCTTATTTAAGATGGTTATATTTCCTAAATGGCTGTACTTAATGCACTCTTCCCATATTGCTCTCAGAAAGATGTGTGGGCACTAGAACATGTACTTTGTGGCTTTTGCCCCTGCCAAACACCCATAAGACTAAGTATACTGCAGCAACCATAGGGGAGAGGAGGGATGGAGATCCTGAATATTAGGGATTATAATAATCGCCTGTATCCTGCGGAACATACGAGATTGGCTCAGTACAACCACGGATTTTATTTACAGTTCTTCTATACTGCACTTTTTAGTATTGGTGCGGTTTACAAGTAACAAAATATTGCCACAGATAAACGGCCTTAGGCTTACATTGTAACAGGATGGATAACTTGGGGATGTAACTGGGGAAACTATGTACAATTGCAGTATACAAACTATATACAAGTACAAACAGTAATGGTTGGGAGGCTATTTACAATTTATAATACATTGTGGAAGGATGTGATTTATGCTTTGTCTAGGTCAGGTTATGGGTGTGTTAGGGGCTTCATGAGTGAGTTGTGGTGTGGGGAGTGGTTGCGTTGGGGTAGGGTGGGCAAAGTGTAGGAGGAACAAATGATGCTTAAGAGCTTTCCTGAACTGAGCAAGATCCCTAATTGCTCTGATGTGTGGTGGGAGGTTGTTCCAGCATCTCGGGGCATAGAAGGCAAAGGATCTATTTCTGGTTGTTTGTGTGGATTATACTCCAATAGTCTTGGAACAATGGATAGTATCACCCCTGTCCTTGTGATATCTGCTTCATGCACCATGCATGAAAGTATTGCAAGAATTACTCTCTCACATGATTGTTAAAGTAGTGAGACGTTTATGGCGACTATTTTGCTGTCAAGGGAGAATAAACCCAGAGGTAATGCCGTTTCTCCCATTTTATGGTAACGGGGCATTCCGACCAGGAATGGAGGGAACGTGTTTCAAACACTGGGAAGCTAAAGGAATAACAAGTATCGAACAAACCGTGGATTGTGAAGGCATGCCTCTATCCTTTGAGGAATTAAAGACAAGATATAACATATCTAAAAAGCAGGTCATGCCTTATAACCAAATGAGGAGCTTTCTCTGATCCCTGCCTAAGAAGGACCTGCATGAACAAGTTTGCTCCAAAATAGAAGAGGTGCTTTATTCCGGGGAAGAGGAGTGGGCACAGATTGCCACTCTGCAGAGAGGCTTTTTAGAATTAAGGACAGTTCCGGCAGAAGATATCTTGGCACAGGCATGGACAGGGGAGCTAGGAGAGAGAATCGAAGGACAAGATATAGAGGATGCCATTGGGCTTATACCTAAATCTAGTGATTGTATTGCAAATCCCTGAGATTTGCACAAAATAAGACACATTCATTACGCCCCACATAGAGCTTTTAAAGCGGGATATGCTGCCTCATCTGAATGCCCATGTTGTGGTAATGAACGTGCTAGCTTGGGGCATGTTCTGGAGTTGCCCCATGTCAACTAGTTATTGGGAATTTGTATATGGGCAGATGAGTTCAATATTGGAAATACGGATGGAAATTAACCCCTAAGGGGTAATATTGGGCCTGGTATCCAGAATCAAAAGTAACAGCAACGCAAAGAAAGTGGATAGGCTGGATATTGCTAATTACAGGGTGCCTTCTCTTGAAATATTGGAAATCAACAAAAAGCCCCACCAAAGCAATATGGGAAAAGGAAGTTAAGACTCTCTTAACATTGGAATATGTTGGGGCGCAAAAGAGTGGGCGTCTGTGGAATAGTTTCCTATCTGAATGGGCCCCATATATTGATACTGACTCCCAAAGCCTGAAGTCGCATTTTGAATAATCTATGATAGCTTCATAAATAATTAATAAATATTAAATGAAGGAAGGTAAAGGCTGCTAAAGGATGGGGAGAGGAGGCATTCCCCTGGCTGATTCTGGAAGAAAAGAGAGGGGGTGGGTGGGTTAGGGGTAATGAGGGAAGATAGAGTTGAAAAAGGGGGACGGGAACTTAGATATATAACAATATATCCTATGTGGTTAGGCCTATGGGATAGATCGGTGGAAATGGGGAAATTAGTCTGGCTATCAGACAAACCTAGACCAGAGAATCAGGAGTGTTACATTAAGGAAGTTGAGGAAGTATTCACTTATGGAAACAAGTAATGTTAAATATTTGACACTGTTAATGGAAAAAGAGAAATTAGACTTACCTGCTAATTGTTGTTCCATGAGGAACTCCAGTCCAGTCCCTCGCCGCTGGGTAGTGCACCTCCTTCCATAGCATGGAGACTGGGCATGTCAAAACTCTGGCACATATACCGGTGGCACCTCCCACCAGCTTCCAGTGACCTATTGACAAAGCAGACTAAGGAGCAACACATAAGTAGTTATAATAAAATTGAAATATAAACTTAAGGCTTCGTAGCCACTCAACTGACCCCCTGAAAAAAGAGGATAACTTCTCCACCTCCCCTCCAAGGAAATAGCATGAAAGAAATAAAAGCACAAAGAACGCAGAACAGAGCAAACAGAAAGACAAGTACTATCTGTAGAGAAAAGTAAATACTCATTGTAATGTTTCTCTTCGCCTGGCGGGCGTCCCCTAAAAACCAGGAGACCCTGACCAAAAAACAAACCTGGGTGGGAATCGGGACTGGACTGGAGTTCCTCAAGGAACAATTAGCAGGTAAGTCTAATTTATCTTTCCTTATCATCCCTGCAGTCCAGTCCCTCACCGCTGGGATGTAACAGAGCAGTACACTAATGGGAGGGATCTGCCAAACCGGACCGCAAAGCCACTGACCCGAAACAGGCATCCCCGGCCGCTAGAACATCAAGTCGATAATGTCTACTGAAGGTGTGCAAGGAGGACCACGTAGCCGCCTAACAGATTTCAACTGATGGAACCAAACCATGTTCCGCCGAGGACGTCGCTTGAGCCCTTGTGGAATGAGCTCGTAAGCCCACAGGCACTTGTCAGCATCAGCTTATATTTTGCTAGGCCATCACCTCTCTAACCCACCTAGAAATAGAAGCCTTGGACGCCGCTTCACCTTTACGTGGGCCTCCAAAAAGAACAAACAAGTGCTCAGATTTATGAAAGGATTCTGAATCCTTCAAATAATGACGGAACACTCTCTTCACGTCAAGCAACCGCAAACTACGGACAGCCACACTGTCATTTACTGACCTCAACACTGGTAAGGACAAAGACTGGTTCACATGAAATGGTGGATCGGAAAGACCGTCTGAACCTTCCACACCGCCTGAATGAGAGGATCCTCTACACTCCCTTCCTCTACTGGCACGACCACGGAGAGGTTAAGAGCCTGCAATGACTCCATGAGCAGAGCCGTCAGTTCCTCTCTCCTAAACACCCGTATAATTCGGGCCTGATCCTCAGCTTCCTGAATCTCACCTTCTTCTAGATCTTCCATAGTAACATAGTAAATGATGACAGATAAAGACCAGTATGGTCCATCTAGTCTGCCCAGCAAAATGACAGGAGTAGGTGCACCCCTACCCATGTCTTTGTTTCTTTGTTTGTTTAGGGGTGAACACACTGCTCCTCCCCCCATCGCTCCATGTAAGACACCCCTATTTGTTGAGAAATTAGATGGTTCAGTTTATTTTGATTTAATCTTGTTGCTGTAAAGTGATCCACAATGTCTGTTCCAGACCACTTTGAATTCCGTCACTGTGTTTGTTCCCACCACCTCCATCCGGAGGGCATTCCAAGCATCCACCACCCTTTCAGTAAAAAAGTATTTCCTGACATTGCCTTTCAATTTACCACCTTGCAGCTTCATGTTATGCCCTCTAGTTTTACAGCTTCCCCATCTCTGGAAGAGGTTTGTTTGTTCATTATTTCTCTTTAAGTATTTAAAGGTCTGAATCATATCTCCCCTATCCCTCCTCTCCTCCAAAGTGTACATATTTAGGTCTTCAAGTCTCTCCTCATAAGGCTTTTGACGCAGGCTCCAACTCATTTTGGTCACCTTCCTCTGAACAGCTTCCATTCTTTTTATATCCTTTGCAAGATACAGTCGCCAAAACTGAACACAGTATTCCAAGTGAGGCTCACCAGAGACTTATACAGTGGTACTAGTACCCCTTCTTTTCTATTGGTAATTCCTCTTCGAATGCAGCCCAACATCCTCCTGGCTTTTGCCACCACCTTGTCGCACTGTTTTGCCACCTTGAGATCTACAGAAATAATCACACCGAGGTCTTTCTCCTGCTCCGTGCACACCAACCTCTCGCCCCCTATCGTGTACATTTCCCTTGGATTTCTGCTACCCAAGTGCATGACACTGCACTTCTTCGCATTAAATCTTAATTGCCAAGCATCAGACCATTCCTCCAGCTTTTGCAGATCCCTCCTCATGTTAAGCACTCCCTCAGGGGAGTCCACTCTGTTGCAAATTTTCGTGTCATCTGCAAAAAGACACACTTTTCCATTCAGTCCTTCAGCAATATCACTCACAAATACATTGAACAGTGCCGGGCCTAGGACCGAACCCTGAAGCACCCTGCTAATCACCTTCCTTTCATCTGAGTGAGCTCCATTTATCATCACCTTCTGTCGTCTGTCAGTCAACCAATTTCTGATCCAGTTTACCACCTTGGGACCCATCCCCAAACTATTGAGTTTATTGATAAGCCTCCTATGAGGAACAGTATCAAAGGCTTTGCTGAAATCCAGGTAGATGACATCCATCGCGTGTCCTTGATCAGTTCTCTGGTCACCCAGTCAAAGAGCTCAATGAGATTTGTCTGGCAAGATCGTCCCTCGGTAAAACCATGTTGCCTCAGATCCTGTAACCCACTGGTTTTGAGAAAGTTAACTATTCTCTCTTTCAGGAGCATTTCCATTACTTTTCCCGCCACCGAGGTAAGGCTCACGGGCCTGTAGTTTGACACTTCTTCCCTGTCACCACTTTTGTGTAGAGGTACAATGTCAGCCATTCTCCAGTCCTGAGGAACCTCTCTTGTTCCAAGGATCTGTTGAAAACATCCTTTAACGGCCCTGCAAGAACCTCTCTGAGCTCTTTCAGTATCCTGGGATGTATCCCATCCGGTCCCATGGCCTTGTCCACTTTCAATTTTGCAAGTTGTTCTAAAACCTCATCCTCTCCGAATGGTGTGGTATCTACCTCATTCGCATTTTTATATTTGGGAGTCACAGGTGGTCCTTCTCCAGGATTTTCTTTAGTAAAAACAGAGCAGAAGTATTTGTTTAGTAATTTCGCTTTATCAATGTCATTTTCCACGAGTCCGTTTCCAGCACTTCCGAGTCCTGCAATTCCACCTCTGATCTTCCTTTTCCGAATATACCTGAAGAAAGTTGTCACCGCACTTAACATCTTTAGCCATCTTTTCCTCTGCCTTTGATTTTGCTATCCTTATTTCTCTTTTTGTCTCCTTGAGTTTGATCCTGTATTCATTTCTGTGTTCTTCTGTTTGCAAGCTTTTGAATTTTGCGAAAGCTGTGTTTTTTGCCCTTATTTGAGCAGCCACTTCTTTGGAAAACCAAATAGGTTTCCTTCTCCTCTTGTTTTTATTTACTTTTCTTACATATTTATCTGTTGCCCCTTTTATTTTAGCCCATTGCAATTCCACTTCCCTTATCCCCTTCCACCCTGTCAGCTCCTCCTTTAGGTACTCGGCCATTTTATTGAAGTCAGTGTTTTTGAAGTTTAAAACTTTGAGCTTGCTATGATTGGATTGCACCTTGGCGTTTATCTCAAACCACACCGTGTGATGGATGCTGTTGCTCACAGGGGCACTCACCTAGACATTAGACACGCTATCACTGTTGGTGAGCACCAAATCCAGCGTTGAGCTTTCCATGGTTGGTTCCATGGTTGGTTCCATCAGCGTCCACAATTTTTTTGCTTCTTTCCAGATTTGCAGAAGGAGTAATCCAATCCACATCGGGTAGATTAAAGTCATCCAATATGATCGTTTCTCCCTTTGTTGCTATCTTGGCAATATCTATAATCAATTCGTTATCCATCTCTTCAATTTGAGTTGGAGGTCTGTAGACTACAGCAGTATGGTTGATAGTGCCATCTCCTCTTTCCAACATGATCCAGAGCGCTTCTTCTTTTCCCCATGCCCCCTGCATTTCAGTAGCTTTGATATTGCTTTTCACATACAAGGCTACTCCTCCCCCTTTTCCATTTTCTCAGTCTCTTCTGAATAGATTATAGCCAGGTATGGCTATATCCCAATCATGCGATTCATTAAACCATTTTTCTGTAATGGCCACAATGTCCAAGTCCTTTTCCACCATTAGGGCTCTCAGATCTGGAGGTTTGTTGGCTAAGCTTTGAGCATTTGTGCTCATTGCTTTCCAGCATTTAACTGGCTTGTGTGTATTTTGCCTTGATTTTATTCTACCCACTTCTTCCCAGTTGCGTTTGATGTGTTGTTTAAAAGTGTGGTTGTTTCTGTTATTCTGCTTTTGCAGGGGGTGACGTCCAGAACGTGACCTTCCCCGTCCATCACCCCATTCTTCTAATTTAAATGCAAATCGACATACTGCCTGAATTTTTCACGTAGGATTCTTTTCCCTGCGACAGAGATGTAGCCCATCAGCACAGTATAGTTTCTTGTTGGTCCATGTGTTTTCCCAGTCGCCAATAAATCTGAATCATTCTCGTTTGCACCAGGTCTGGAGCCATGTATTAAAACTGTTAATGTGATTTAGCCTTTTTGCCCCCTTACCTAGAACAGGTAGAACTTCTGAGAATGCTAGTGTTAACAATGGGCTTGAGGTTTTCTCCCAGAGATTGGAAGTCCTTTTGGACTGTAGAGGCATTATTTCTAGCCAGGTCATTTGTAGCCAACTGGATGATATCAAGTTTGGAGTTTGCTTTCCACGCTAAGTACATCAATAATTTGGTTTGTATTCTTGCCAGCTAAGGAGCCTGGGAGGCATTTGACTTTCTTCTCTCCTTTGAACTGTGTTCCCAAGTTGGTGTCTCTGATGGTGGAATCTCCAAGTAGTAGTAGTTTTCTGTTTGGTGAGTTTTTCATATTTGGTGCTTTAGCAGGAAACTAGGCATTGACCGACTCCTCTAAGGGCCGTTCAGTTTCTTTGGATAGGGCATCCTCATTAACCAAGGCAGAGAATGCACTATGCAGGGATATCTCTTGGTGTATAGGATGTCTCTGTGTCACAGATCGCAATCTACCCAAACCCACTGTGATCCATTTGTTCCTGGTGTGTGTTTGACCCTTTGTGGGAGCGGTGGTGGACTTTGTTCAGTCTGTATCCTAGAAGAGGTGTGCTTCATTGCAGTCAGTTCTTCCCTCAGTAGAGACAATTCTTTATGCATGGCAGCCAGGTCTTCTCTTAGTAGAGTCAATTCGTTATACATGGCAGATGACCTTCGGCACATAGGACATGCTCTTAGGCTCCAAATGATTCTTCTTGGAATGAAAGTACTGCAGGTATTGCACTGAATACAAGACATGCTGGTTAAGAGAATGTGGGAGTATCCCAAGCTATTGGCCACTATATAGGCAATGCAGCCCCAGGGGTAGGTGGGCGGGAACCCAAGTGTCCCTGCCCCAGTAGGCTTATACCTGAACTGTGGGCACACTCAGAAGCTATTAAGGCTACACAAGAAAATCTAGCAGTTTGACTATCCCCAAACATTAATGTAGGACCAGCAATTAGCAATTTTCCCAATACATAAAGTTTAACCAACCCTTAGTATTCTATATTTGCAATAAAAAGAAACAGCAGAGATAGAAAGGAATAAGCTTATCTGTGTCTTATGCAGCTCTGGCTTTTCAGACTGGCTGTGACCAGTATGTGAAGCCAGGTGTCCAATGATCTAAAGTAGCCCCTCCCTAGGAGATGCCTTTCAAGCAGACAATGAACCAGAATTACCCAAAATATTATTTATTTACAGTCTCTTCTATACCGCGCTATTCAGTATCAGTGCGGTTTACATTGAAGTTACACATTTCATTGGGTGATCTGTGTTTACAATAAACAGGTATTAAAACTTGGGATAACTTGGGGTAACTATTTACATATATGCAACATAGTAGGCTTTACATCATTAGTCTTAGTCATGGGTGTTTTGCAAGGTAGTTTACTTAAAACTTCCCTGGCTAGATAGTGGATGGGCTGTTATCGCACTGTCTACCGGATAGTACAGGAGGAAGAGATGATGCTTCAAGGCCTTCCTGAACTGGGCTAGGGCTGGGATTGCTCGGATGTGGGGCGGTAGGGTGTTCCAGCATCTGGGTGCACAAAATTTGAAAGCCCTGCTCGCTGTTGAGTGGGTGCATTGGGTTATTGATTTCGGTACTGTCAGTGTATTGACTGCTATCAATCTTCTGGATCTATTGGATAGTATAGCCAGGGTCAGCTCTGCTAGGGATGAGGATGAGAGCCCATTGATGGCTTTGAACGTCAGCAGTAAAATCTTGTACGTGAGTCTGCCATGTATCGGGAGCCAGTGGAGATGCTTCAGGATGGGCGTCAGATGATCTTTCCTGGATGCTCCATGTAGGATTCTTGCTGCTGCATTCAGCGGGTTCAGGGTAGCTTGAGGGAGTCCATGCGGTATTGAGGCCTTTGCACAGGGGGCTGATAGACCTTTGTGCAAAGGCCTCTGTTGGTATAGAAATACTTACTTCGCAATGGACCAAGTAGCTGATTTTTCTTACACGTGTCCCTGCCCCAGTAGGCTTATGCCTGAACTGTGGGCACACTCAGAAACTGTTAATCACAAGGAAATCAAGCAGTTTGACTATCCCCAAACGTCATGTAGGGCCAGCAATTAGCAATTTTCCCAATACCATAGGACCTTATGGCTCCATATCTAATTTGTCCCCCTCTAACCAATCCGATCCAAGCGGATTTTCGTCTAGTGTGCACGCTCTCTTACCTGGCCTAACTTCTGTGCCTATAGATTTTTCTGCAGCTGCCCGGACCCCCCTGGGACCCAAACCCGGACATCTGGCACAGCTCCCTGCTGACGAAGGCAATAAGCCTGATGTAACAGCAGCACAAAATCTGGGGAAAAAAAAAATCACCCATAACCGAGGTACTCACCCCTTGAGAGATGACAGGGCTCGGTCGTGACAAGCTTGACGCCTGTGGTGAAGATAGAGCCTCCAGTATAGAACCCCCCCCTCCACAGCCCCAGGTCCCTGAGGCACAGTGAGGGGCCCCTCCTTAAGCTTGTCTTGTAACTCCTGCTCCATATTAAGTGCATCTGCCGCAAAACCGTGACCCACGCCGTCATCTGAAACTGTCCCACGACTGGTACCACACACCAAACACTGCGGCCACGCAGGCGTTAGCCTCTGCAAGCCCTCAACAAAAGATACAGAGATAGCCCAACCAATCAACGCTTAAGCCAAAGGATTACAGCAGCAGTTTCCTTCAGAACTGATCTGTTCAGTGTTGTTTTTTAATGCTCTATGTTCCTTAATAAAGGCTATTAAGTGCCCCAAAGCAAAAATAAAGTATTTCTCACACTTTTCTACTGCCCCTCACTGTTCAGGAACCCTCTGCACAGAAAAAAAGAACTGCAGAAAAAAAAACACGCAGGAAAAGACGGCAGCGCTAAAACCAGAGGTATCAAAAATCTAGCAGCAGGGCTCCACACGAGGTGACAGGCCTTACTGGTAGCAAAACGCGATCAGGCACTCACCTGTTTAAAAAATGCTTCCCCCAACGATCCGGAGCAATTTTAAGCTCAAGGAACTGCTTTGCTGACAGGAAGACTCCACCCAAAAGCACAGGAAGGCTCAAAGACAGCAGAAATGCTGCCAACGGCTCTCCCTTCGTCCACACGCTGAAGAGCCGACTGGCAGACAGAGCAAACAATGACAGCAACTCCCCACCATCCCGACTAGTAAGGGAAGGCAGTAGGGCACCGCAGAAGCAAAGATCAGAGTGAAGGTTAGAGCAGGAATCCTCTCCAACTGCCCCCTTCACCTGCCTTGATCAGCTGTTTTCCCTTTCTCTATTTTTTTTTAACTTAATTTAACCTCTACACAAACAAATAAAAGGTACAGTGTACCAGAAAGAAAAACTCCAAAAATCATTAAAACTAACACCACTTATATGCTCCTCTTGGTAAGCCCAGCACCTAGGCTCACTACCTCCTGCTAGATGTAGACTGAGCACACTGGAAGCTGGTGGGAGGTGCCACGGTATATGTGCCAGAGTTTTGACATGCCTAGTCTCCATGCTGTGGAAGGAGGTTACCCAGCGGTGAGGGATGATAAGGAAAGGTTTTATTGTTATTATTCGCAGTTCTTATTTCAATGTACAAATATTACCTACCCTACCAAGATCGAGATAGTTGCAGCTGTATCTGTAATTGAGAGTAACAAAATCTGTAGGATGGGTTAGCATTACTATTATGATATGCTGGGGATGCATTCTGAATGATTGGGGGGGGGGGGGGGAAGGAAGATGGAAATGTAATGTACAGATATAGAATTGAATTCATAAGTTGTATGTTAGTCCCCAGGCATGTGCAAGAGTCATTGTAGTAGATCACCTGGCCAAGAAAGGACACCGGAGGCCTTCGTGAAAGCAAACAACAGTTTATTAGCAGGCTTGAACTCAGTGAAATAGTTTCCAAAGACTGAAGCCCAGCACAAAGGTTTCAGTTACACTTATAGATTCCCTAGCCCTATGCAAACTAACGTCCTGTTATCTTGATTTAGGTACAACATGATTGGTTAAGGGGAAATTATGTACCAGTCCCCAATAAGGCCCGCTGCGGGGGGGGGGGGGGTGTTTCGTAAGGTGAGAAGCTGCTAAAGATATGCATTTGTTACTGCATAGCTACTAGAAAGACTAGGGGACATGCAATGAAGCTACAGGGTAAACTATTTAAGACTAATAAAAGAAAATATTTTTTCACTCAATGTGTAATCAAAACTCTGGAATTTGTTACCTGAGGATGTAGTAAAGGCTGTTAGTGTAGCTGGGTTTAAAAAAGGTTTGGACAAGTTCCTGGAGGAAAGGTCCATAAACCATTATTAAGAAGAGACCCAGGATATCAATGCTTGACCCAGTACAAGCATTGCGGAACCTGTGTCTTTTGGGGAAACTGCTAAGTACGTATGACCTAGATTGGCCACTGTTGGAAACAGGATACTGGGATTGATGGACCTTGGTCTGACCCAGTATGGCATATCTTATGTTCTTATGTACTACTACCAGACAGGCTACAGAAATAATAAAAGACAAATACATTTTGGGTAGGCCACAGGCCTATCATGGCAAATTACACTTCTGACACTACTACATCACCACATGTCTTTACCTTATCAATAAAAAAGAATTGAACCTAAACTGTAAATTAGTGAATCAGTACTCCCTTATTTTTTTCCTTTAGGGACTCTATTGTTCCGCCTTGGAATGTGGTAGAAGTGCACACAGCTACATAAAATTTGTTTGTTCTTGTTTAAAAAAAAGTTTCACAACTTTGTACGGTTTTTTTACTCATTTTTTAAACTGTGCTTTACATATGTGCTAGGACTTTCTGTGCCCAAATTTTTTAAAAAGTACTTGCAAATCACTTGTACACATTTGTATCTCCGAATTAATGCATTCGAAAATTAACTGAATGAGCTAATGACTACTACTAATCTCTCTATACAAGGCTACATATGCGTTGTAGCACTATATAAATGATATGTTAAGAGACAGTCCCTGATGTTAGGGCTTATAATCAGTGACACACAACACAAATGGGGACTAAGATATACCGGGAATGGAAAGGAAACACCATAGGATGTGAACAGGAGACTCGAGGGATCAAGATCCAAAAGCAGTCTCAAAGAAATAAAATGTATACCCTTAGAATTTAGAGCTGCTCCCTAGGTAGAATAAATTTAGTTTCTTGGAATCACCCAATCCTAAATTTAAAGGCAATTTTTTCCCTGCCTTCTCCTGACTGAGCGGGGCCAGCCGTGTCCGTGACTCGCCGAGCACGGGGAACAGACTTTCTAATAACAGTAGATCAAATTTTTCTTCTATACTAATCTCTCTGTCTAGCCATGACCTGTTTTTCCACCTGTTTTTAGATTTACTTTTAGATTAACAGCATCCAAAGAGGGTACTTGGTGTTGAGTTCAGCACATTCATAATCTTCAAAAGTTGATCCCTAGGACAAACAAGTACATATACAATCAGCGTTTGACAGTAAAACAAGTCTCATTTCACTCAGCAACCAGATCCTAACGACTTCCTGCACGCAAAGTACCTTTCTGCATGTCTAACTAGCAGCTGCACTCCATCCTAGATACCTACAGCAACAAAATACGAGCGAAAGCTTCCGTCAGGCACTAGAGACATAGCAGAAGTGCCACAACACTCCATACTCCAAAACAATATTCCGGAACTTTAAGAACATTTCAAGCCACACCCCCAAAACCTTTCACGCTTACACGTAACGCGCTAACTCTTCTGACACCGCCTCTACTCCGTATTCGCCGCCCGATTGGCTGCAGCTTTGAGCGCATCCTATCGGCCCATCCTCTCCTCACGCTGCACATTCGTTTATGATTAGTTGGAGCGGCGTGTGTGGAGGCTCCGCCCTTGTATGAGCTCGAGCTGAGTTAGTGGTGTGTCGGTTTTTCTGTAGTGGTTTGTCAATTGCCACCGATATGAAGAAGATAGTGTTGGTTACCGGAGCCAACAGGTGAGAGGATGGGTCACCGGGAGTGACGAGTGAGTGGGAATATGGAGGCTATGTGACGCGAGGGTCTTTGAGAAGCTCTTTTTCGTGAAACTTGAAGTGTCTCGGGCAGCAATAAAGCGAAAATCTTAGTACGGAGAAATTTAGCTAACTTTCGTAAGGGAAGGAAAGATATTGGATTGGATTTTGTTGGCTCATGGCTTTTTCAGTAGCAGCTCAAGGCGGGTTGCGTTCTACTACAGTGGGCTTCCTGTCCCCCAGAGAGCTTGCAAGCTAAGGGTCCGATGCATAAACATTGCGCTAGCGATTTTATGGTTTATTGTTTTTTTACATACGATTTACACTCGTCAGATTAGAGTTTGAAATTCAAATAAACATAAAGTTGGGCGAATTCGGAAAGGAATTCCATTAAATGGACAGGGACAGGTAAGGGAAAGAATAAGAGTTCTAATTTAGGGTTGCCCTGGACCCCAGCCTTAGCTGGAAGGCTTATTTAAAAAAAAACTTGATCGATGTTTTTAAAGATGTTTATTTAAATTTGATATACCGCCCTTTGTTACATCAGGGCAGTTTACATGTACAAAGTCAAACTGGGATTTGGTCAAGATGGATATGGGTAGGCAATAATGTTCTGGAGAGCAATTCCCACTCATTCAGACCGATGCAGAAAGCTTAGCATGGGCTTTACGAGCACCTAAGGCCACCTTTAAGCACTTTTAACGATTTTGCAAATGCAGGAAACCAACGTAAACGCCAGTGGAAAAACTAGTGCCCAACTAAGGCCACTGGTGTTTAAATTAACTTCAATTATTTAAATCTATTATAATCAGCCGAGCTGGTATGCAAATCATATCTATGCCCGATGCAGAGACGGGTGTAGAGGATTTTGCAACAAGTCACAGCGACAAAGTAAACTTCTAAGGTATGCCCCCGACAATATTTTCATGGCACCGGCTGCTTTCCTCTATGCCTAGATCAGGGGTCTCAAACTCCAATCCTGGAGGGCCGCAAACCAGTATTCATTAGGGATACCCTGAAAACCTGACTGGTTTGCGGCCCTCCAGGACTGGAGTTTGAGACCCCTGGCCTAGATCATCTCCTCCTCAGTCTCCTCAGATGATCAGGCATCAGGAAAAGCCCCATAAGCCATGAAAATACTGTCGGGGGCCCATGCCGACAATAAAATTATCCCTGGTGGTTCAGTGGCCCTGATCTCACAGTATTTTGATGGCATTGGGAAAGGCCCCCAATGCCATCAAAATACTGTCTGGGACCATGCCCCACACTAAAATAATCCTTGGTGGTCTAGCAGCCAACCCCCCAATAAATGAAGAACCTGGTGGTCTAGTGGCCCCCCCCCCATTAAATAGAAAACAAAACCTGGTGGTCTAGAGCAGAGGTTCCCAACTCCAGTCCTGGAGGGCCAAACACCATTCAGGTTTTCAGGCTGTTCCTAATAAATATGCATGAGATGCATTTGCATGCACTGCCCCCATTGTATTCAAATGTATCTCTTGCATATTCATTAGGGACAGCCTGAAAACCTGAATGGTGTTTGGCCCTCCAGGACTGGAGTTGGGAACAATTGCAGCATCGGGAAAAGCCCCCGATGCCATCAAAATACTGTTGGGGCTGCTATGCAAATTAGCTATTCAGTGCCCAGAGAGCAAACCAAATTAGCGCAGACTTCTTGTGCGCATGTGTTTGGCTTGCTCTCCCAGTTTAATGTTGTGATGGTTCATTTGCATGCACACAGTTAGTGTGGGGGTTATTTGCATGCCCTATCTTTGTTGCATCTGGTGTTATAAAATATGTGTTCCTTATCGTCCCTCCAGTCTAGTCCTGAACCTCTGGGTTTTGCTCCTCCTCCAGCAGCTTGGCGACTGAGAAACATCATCCTTTTGATGACACCAGTATAAAGACAAAGGATCCGCCTCCTGACTCCAGTTATCTCAGTCTCCAAGAGCTGGAGGGCTGGTGAGCCCAGAGGTAGGGGCTCACTAGAAGATCAATTAAGCAGAGGATAGAGAGTTAGAGCAGTTCATTGACTAAATTTTTGGAACATTAGTTCTAGAGGACTTTTAGCCCTTTAAGAAAAGCTGTGCTGAGCTGCTTATTTCCTCCCACTGTTGACCCCCCCTCCCCTCTTCAGTCTTCTTTACTTTAGAGGAATCACTAAATTTTGGGGAGAAGTAAGCTCTGGCTCCTGAACCCACTGTTATGGGTGAGGAGCCGGCAGCATAACAGCAGCAGTACTAGCTGACGTTTTCCTGCTTGCCTTTCAAATGCCGAAGTGTGATTCCGGCGGATCGCGGCAGTCCTTGCTGTGCAGTCCTGGCTCTTCCCCGATGCTGAAGCTGCTATCCTGGCTGAGCGTGGGGAGAGTGAAAATAGCGACCGGCAAGGCTGTGTGGCAAGGTAAGGGGGCCCGGATCGTCGAGAGTGCTGTAGAGACAGCCGTGTGTGCAGGGGCTGCGTGTGGAGAATGGGGTAGGCCGTGGCGTGCGCGTGGGAAACTCCGTTAGTTCTGAAGTGATTTTTAGCAGCTTCTATTTCAGCGGGGATGCTTCATTTTTGCGATTTGGGTACTGAAGTAGGTTGGGGATTGGCCTAGGAAGTAGCTTCACTGTATTAAGTAAAAAAAAAAAAAAAAAAATTTCTCACTATTTAGGCTCTTTGAATAACAGTTGCTGGGGGAGGTTACTCAGCTGGTCAGCGCAAGAAGAGTGCCCTAAGTAACCGCTCGGGCAATATGCCTTCTAGGCCACTCTGTTTAGTCTGTGGTTCTAGAAGGGGAGCGATGTCCGAGACGGGGGTTTGTAGAGGCTATTTTCAGAAAGCAGTCTCAATGGAGCAGGTGCTCGATGAGGGGGTTGAGGGACACAAGGGGGTCACTTTGGACATGCCAGAACCGAAGTCTCCCGCTGAGCCCCCCCTGGAGCCGGTGGCGGGGCCGTCTACACTGGGTGCTCCTGCTTCACAAGGACAATTACCAGGGGGATTGGCGGCAATTTTCTCGCCAGAATTCGTATCTTTAATTCAGCAGGTGTTCGGGGAAATGCAAAGGAAAATCACATCCGGTTCCATGGAGGGGGAACTGGGTGACAAGAGACCGGGGACACCTCTGAGCTTGGGAGGGATAGGGATCCCTTCAAAGAGAGTAAGGACCGAGAAGGAGCATCCGGAACAGTCTGTTGCATCAGAGCGTGTTCATTCGGAGGACCTGGAGCAGGATTTGGAGTTGGAAGAGGATTTAGAAGAAGGAGAGATTACAGAACATGAAGATCAGGCTTGAGTGGTTCGGATTTTCAGGAGAGATGACTTACCAGCATTCATATCCGAAATGCTTAAGGCACTTAATATGCTGTCAGGTGGTCCGGCGGAAGATGCTGCATTGGAGGATCCATTGTTACAGGCTTTTCGGAAGTCTCAGAAGGCCTTTCCGGTGCACAGAGTGATTAGAGAAATGATATAAGGAGAATGAGATATGCCTGAGGCTGGTCTGAAGGGGTCCAGAGTAATGTCTCGGCTCTACCCATTAGTAGAAGAAGATTGTGAATTGTTTAGGTCTCCTTAGGTGGATGCGACAGCCTCGGCAGTTACCAAGAAGACTACCATTCCAGTAGAGGGGAGCGCAGCTCTGAAGGATGCGCAAAACAGAAAGCTGGATACCTTGTTGAAACAGGTTTTGGATGTAAATGCGCTGTCCATCCAAGCATCCATTTGTGGAGCTTGGGTAGCCAGAGCCTGCCTTCGTTGGGCTCAGCGCCTTCAGGGAGAATAGATAGTGGAGACGGCCACTGAGGCTGCCAGAATAGTGATGGGGGCGGCTTACTTGGCCGATATTCATTATGATCTGGTCCACGGGTTGTCAGATAGTATGGCATCTGCAATAGCGGCGAGACGGTATCTTTGGCTACGCAATTGGGCAGCAGATGGATCTTCCAAGTCAAGGTTAAGTAAGCTTCCGTTCAGGGGGAAGTTACTTTTTGGATAAGATCTGGATAAGCTGGTGAAGGATTTAGGAGAGTCCAAGGGCGGTAGGCTGCCGGAGGACAAGCAGAAACAGGGTTGGTCGGTTCCGACAAGTAAGGGCCAACAGAGAGACTTTTGTCATTTTCTTTCCGCAAGGTTTGGCCAAGTGCAAAGAGGATGTTTTCCCTATCGTAGCCAGGGATTTTGAGGCTTTAGAGGGGCAGGCAGAGGATTTGCTGCCACCTCTTCCTCCAATCTTCGGAAGTCGCAATGAAGCCAGGGAGGTCCAGGTGGGACAGGTGCCGATAGGGGATTGCCTGCGGAGGTTTTATCCTGCCTAGGTCCAGATCACGTCCGATCAGTGGGTGCTGGAGGTTATCCGCAAAGGTTATGCCTTGGAACTTCAGTGTCCAGTGAGCAGTGACCGATTCTTAGAACATAAGATATGCCATACTGGGTCAGACCAAGGTCCATCAAGCCCAGTATCCTGTTTCCAACAGTGGCCAATCTAGGTCATACGTACTGTCAGACGGCTGCCTGGGTAAGAATCTTCACACTCTTGGCAAGTGCATATTTCTATATGATTTGCAAGGTATTGTGGGCAATGTAGTTCATTCACACCAGACACAGCTGCTGACAATAATTTAGTTATGCTCTTGGGTAAAGCCAATAAGATATTTATTTATGGGGTTATTTCTCCCAACACAGATATGCTTGGTAGCACATAAATTAGGTTACTTGCTTTCAGTGTTAACTTGGAAAAACAAAGTCAAAATCAGGAAAACAACAAATGAAAAGCCACAAAGCAAGAAACAAACTGTTCTTTTCAGGTTAACTTCTGATTACTTCCCACATAGATACAGAAGTGATTCTCTCCTAGCTCACAAGCAATTAGGTAAGGCTTAATTGCTAGCAGTTATCCAGCTGAAACCCCTTAGCTGGCTTGCTTTCTACTGTGTGGGTCAAATCCTGCTTCAGGAGCTTTTCTGAGTAGATTAAAGAACAAATTTGTATTTCTTTGTGATGGTTGCTGTACTTTATAACAGAAAGTTACCAACGGAATTTAGATAGAGAACAGTCCATATAAAAAGGATCTTCATCTGCTATTATTCCCCCTTGTTCAACAAGCATGGGTTCAATGTCATGAATTGGCACAGATGAATCTCTCAATGGAGCACTTTCAGGAGAATACTTGTTTCCCTGCTGTCTTTCAAGGTTATAGCTAGGGCATAGATCAGTGTTCATACCTGAGCTTCCATTGCTGTTAGAGTTTCTCTCTATATAGCCTGGCCAGTATGTAGTCCAGTTCTTATGTCCAGCCTTCCAATCCAGATCCCTGGATACTGGATCTCTCTTCACATACCTTCTGGCACGGGTCTTAGGGTCCCTTCCACGTGCAGCCGTCTCCCTCACAGGTAGCGTCTGGAGATTCCTAGCTCTGCAGCACCATTCCTCTGGCTTTCCCCAGTCCAATGGTGTATGCTGGCCCTGGGAATACCTCCCAGTATACGTACTGCTTTGGACTCTTCTAGACCTCTCAAAGGCTTTTCTCCTCTTTCTTCCAGAGGGTCTCTTTCCCTCTCTGTCTGTCCGGTTTGGCTTCTGCTTCTGATAATCCTTCAGATGAAACTGAGGATAATTCTCTGGATATCCAAGGTGATCATGAAGATGGTCATCTGTAGAATAAACTCTACTCTTATTCTGTTTGGATGAGTGCTCCTCCCTAACACAGCGCAGCTGTGCTGAATCAGGCCCTGCCCTTTGAGATGAGTGCTTAGGGATTACCTCATAGCCCTCCTGATTGAACACACGTTTCCCCACTTCAGCTCCTCTAATGGCTGTTGGAAACCTGGTGCATTCTGGGACTGGTAGTCTTTTATGGGAAAATTCTGTTTTCTTATTTCTACCAGAACTGACAGGTTGCTTGTTCAGAGTCACTTCACCTTTTCTATAGCTCCTTCCTGAGCTATGATAAGCTTCCTTATCACAGTACCTAGCAATTTCCCCAGAAGACACAGGTTCCACAATGCTTGTACTGGGTCAAGCATTGATATCCTGGGTCCCTTCTTACTACATCCTCCGGAAACAAATTCCAGAGTTTTATTACACTTTGAGTGAAAAAATATTTTCTTTTATTAGTCTTAAATAGTTTACCCTGTAGCTTCATTGCATGTCCCCTAGTCTTTCTACATTCTGATAACATAAACAACCGATCTACGTTTACCTGTTCCACTCTGTTCATTAACTTATAGACTTCTATCATATCTCCCCTCAGCTGTCTCTTTTCCAGGTTAAAGAGCCCTAACCTTTTTAGCCTTTCTTCATAGGAGTATCCTTCCATCCCCTTTACCATTTTGGTGGCTCTTCTCTGAACCTTTTCTAATAATGCTATATCCTTTTTAAGATACGGCGACCAGAATTGCACACAGTATTCAAGGTGCGGTCTCACCATGGAATGATATAGAGGCATTTATTTTGTTTTAATTTACATTCCTTTCCTTATGATACCTACCATTCTATTTGCTCTCTTGGCCGCCGCTGCACACTGGACCGAGGGTTTTAACATGTTATCCACAATGATGCCTAAATCTTTTTCCTGGGTGGTGGTTCGTAATGTGGAACCTTGCATCTTGTAACCATAGTTTGGGTTGTTCTTCCCTAGGTGCATAACTTTGCACTTGTCCACATTAAATTTCACCTGCGTTTTGATGCCCAGACTTCCAATTTATCAAGATCCTCTTGCAATTTTCCACAATCCTCTTGGGTTTTAACAACTTTAAATAGTTTTGTGTCATCTGCAAATTTGATAACCTCACTCGTTATTCCCTTTTCCAGGTCATTTATGAATATGTCAAAAAGCAGCGTACCCAGCACAGAGCCCTGGGGTACTTCACTATTCACCTTTCTCCATTGGGAAAATTGGCCATTTAGCCCTACCCTCTGCTTTCTATCTTTTAACCAGTTCCTGATCCACAATAGTACACTACCTCCTATCCCATGAATCTTTAGTTTTGCCAAAAGTCTCTGATGAGGGTCCTTGTTAAAGGCGTTCTGAAAGTCCAGATACACTATATAAACCGACTCACCTTTGTCCACCTGTTTATTCACACCTTCAAAAAAACATAACAGATTAGTAGGACAAGATCTTCCTTGTCTAAAGCCATGTTTGCTATCTCCCATTAGGTCATGACTATCTACATGCTGATAATTTTGTTCTTTATGATGGTTTCTACCATTATTCTGATGTCAGGCTCACCGGTCTGTAGTTTCCCGGATCACCCCTGGAACCCTTTTTAAAAATTGGCGTTACATTGGCAATCCTCCAATTTTCAGGTACAGTCAAACCTCGGTTTTCGTATGCCCTGGTTTTCGTACGATTCGGTTTTCGTTGACTTTTTTCATCAAGATTTTGTTTCGGTTTTCGTACGTTGTCTCGGTTTTCGTACAGCATTTTACCCCCCCCCCCCCCCCCGTACCTGCCATGGATTAGCGTGAGCCAGCGATCTCCCACGGAGCTTGAGCCAGCGATTCTGCGGGACCTCTGGGGAGCCGAGGAGTTCAACGCTCCAGCGTGGCCTGCCCGAAACTGCTTCCTGCCCCGGACTCTCCCCCGATTGACGCTGCTGCCAGCCGCGGTATCCGGCACAGAAGAAAGCTGCCTGATAGGCTCCTGCGGGGCCTGCGGGCTGAGCCCTCACTATTGCCTGCTCCGAATCTGCTTCTCCTTGGCGGCCCAGTCTCCCGCCGGGGCCCCTGCCCTCCCGATTGGATTCTGGGTGTCCTGCAGGCCTGCACACGCGGCCTCTCCTTGAAACCTTGCAGTCTGCAGCTGCAGGCTCCTGCTGGCACAGCCCCACGCTGTTCTCTGACTCTCACCTGTGTCAGGCTACTACCTTAGGGGGGCCGGAGGCAGCCTAAGACTCTCTGTCCCACTGTTTCTCAACTGCCTGCTGCTTGGCTGACACTGCCTCTCCACCTCTCCCGACACTGTGTAGGAGTGGCTGCCCTACAGGCTGGTGTGACTTCGGGCACTGTCCTCTTTCTGGTGCCCTTACTTTTGCTGACATTGGCACTACCTCTCCTGACACTGTGAGCTTGGTAACTGGGTGTGATGGCTGCTAAGTTAAAAGGCAGGCTGGAGCCCCGATTGTGCAGACGGCCAAGATGGCTGTTCCCACCTCCGCTGCTGGTGGTGATTGCTCGATCCCCAGAGGGGAGAGCAGCTGGAGCTGGCTGGAGTGCGTCCCATATGCCAACAAAAGTCTTCAATAAAGGTAAAAGTGATGTTACATGCTCATTTATCCATTTCATTAGTCATTTATATGTATTTCTCATTGTTTTCTGTATGTAAAAAGATAGTTATTCTCTATAAAATGTATTTTTTGTCAATATTTTTGGGTGTCTGGAACGGATTAATTGAATTTACATTATTTCTTATGGGAAATCTTGCTTCGGTTTTAGTCCGTTTCGGTTTTAGTCAGACTTTTTTGAACGGATTAATCATGAAAACCGAGGTTTGACTGTATTACAGATGATTTTAATGATAGTTCATAGATTACTAATAGCAGGTCTGCAATCTCATATTTCAGTTCTTTCAACACCCTTGGATGTATACCATCCGGCCCAGTTTATCTAATAGTTGTAATACATCCTCCCGGCGTATCTATATTTCCTTCAATTCTTCCGTACCATTAAATACCACTTCAGTCATTGGTAACATCCCTACATCTTCCTCAGTAAAGACCGAAACAAAGAATTCATTCAGTCTCGCCGCTATCGCCTTGTCGCCTCTTAGTGCCCCTTTAACCCCTCTATCATCTAATGGATCAACTGACTCGCTCACAGGTTTTTTGCTATGAATGTACTTGAAAAAGTCTTTATTTTGCATTTTTGCTTCCGCAGCAAGCGTCTTCTCAAATTTTCCCTTTGCCTGCCTTATCAATGCCTTGCATTTGACATGCCCTATTTGGACGATTGGTTGGTACGAGCAAAGTCCAGGGGAGAGAGCAAATTGGCGACTGCCAGAGTAGTAGAGTTGCTGCAGAGTCTAGGCTGGGTGATAAACGGAACAAAGAGCAGGCTGGAGCCGTCGCAGACACTAGAGTATCTCGGCGCACATTTCGATACGCAGATAGGGAAAGTGTTTCTGCCTCGGGTGAGGGAAGAGGACTTGGGAACCCTAGTTCGCGCTTTTCTCAGCCGCAGGATTCCCACAGTGTGGCATTATCTGCAATTGCTAGGTACAATGGCGGCGACACTAGAATTGGTTCGTGGGTGCACATGCGACCGTTGCAGAGGGCGCTGCTCAGGAGATGGTCTCACCAGAACGATCCGCTCTCCCGGGTACTGCCGTGTTGGTCAGAGACGAGGCAGGCGTTACAGTGGTGGTTGACTCCAGGGGTGCTAGAGAAGGGAATACCCTTGGAGGCGCCCAATTTGGGTACCCCTTATGACTGATGCTAGTCTCTTGGGATGGGACGCGCACGTCGAAGGGACTTTTGCCCAAGGCCAGTGGACCGACAAGGAGAAGGCATGGTTTATCAACAGATTGGAATTGAGGGCAGTAGCTTTTGGCACAGAGCGTTTCAGACTTCTCTAGAGAACAAGGCGGTGCGTGCATTCTCAGACAATGCAACCACGTTGGCATATATCAATCGGCAAGGCGGCACCGGAAGTGTGCCACTGGAATCAGAGGCCAAACAGCTGTTGGAATGGGCTGAATCAAATCTGGAGGCGCTGTCGGCATCACATGTAGCAGGAGTAGACAATGTGACAACTGATTTTCTGAGTCGAGTCAAAGTGGATCCAGCAGAGTGGGTGCTTCATCCAGAGGTTTTCGAATTGGTGGTGAGCCACTGGGGAGAGCCGGTGATGGATCTAATGGGGATGTTGGAGTCCGCCAAGGCGAGCAGATTCTTCAGCAGAAGAAAGGAAAGAATGTCAGAGGGCCTTGATGCTCTCATTCAGAGGTGGCCGGAGCGACAGCTTCTGTACATTTTTCCCCCCTGGGTCTTAGTAGGTTGAGTGCTGCAAAGAATAGAGGTTCACAAGGGAACGGTGATTCTAATAGCCCTAGATTGGCCGAGAAGGCCATGGTACGCGGATCCTATCAGGCTTTTGATAGACCAGCCCTGGCGGCTTCCGGTTCAGGAGGATCTCCTGGTCCAGGGTCCCATCCTCATGCCCCAGGTAGATCGATTCTCGCTTATGGCTTGGCTCTTGAAAGGGCGAGGCTGAGAGCAAGAGGATATTCCCCAGCCGTCATTTCCACGATGTTGAAGTCTAGGAGAAGATCTATGTCTTTGGCGTATGTTCATAATCTGGTGGGTGTTTGAAGCATGGTGTGCGGACAGGAGGTTTCAGGTCTTTGGGGCTTCAGTGTCACACGTGCTGGCCTTTTTGCAGGATGGTTTTGACAAGGGATTAGCGGCTGCTTCCTTGCGAGTGCACGTAGCAGCTCTGGCGTGTTACAGAGGAAAGATAAGAGGGGAGATGCTGGGAACGCATCCAGATGTTAAACTATTTTTACGAGCGGTGTCTCTTCTTAGGCCTCCTTGGAGATCGCTGGTTCCTCGGTGGGATCTAGCTTTGGTGTTGGACGCGTTAGCACACAAACCTTTTGAACCTTTGGCGAAGGCGTCAGTTAAGGATCTGACACTCAAGGCAGTATTTCTAGTGGCGATATGTTCGTCACGTAGAATTTTGGAGCTACAGGCTTTGTGTCAAAAGCCTTTTCTGTCCTTTTTATGATAAGGTGGTTTTAAGGCCAGTGCCATCGTTTTTACCAAAGGTGGTTTCAGCGTTTCATGTAAATCAGGTCGTTTCTCTCCCAGTGTTTGTCGACTCGGGAGGGAAATCAGCCTCAGGTTCCTTGCACTCTCTGGGCGTTTGGAGAGCGCTAAGGAGGTATCTTCGGAGGACAGCGAGTTTCCGAAATTCGGATAGGCTTTTTGTTCTTTTTGGAGGAACACGAAAGGGGGAAGCGGCTAGTAAAGCTTCCATTGCGAGATGGCTTAAGGAAGCAATAGCCTTAGCCTACATTCTGAAAGGGAGGTCAGTGCCGGACAGCATCAGGGCTCATTCAACGAGGGTGCAGGCGGCGTCTTGGGAGGAGTACAGTCTGGTGCCGGCTAGTGAGATTTGTAAGGCGGCTACATGGTCATCATTTAATATGTTTAAGCATTACCGTCTGTGATAAGGAAGCTTATCATAGCTCAGGAAGGAGCTATAGAAAAGGTGAAGGGACTCTGAACAAGCAACCTGTCAGTTCTGGTAGAAATAAGAAAACAGAATTTTCCCATAAAAGACTACCAGTCCCAGAATGCACCAGGTTTCCAACAGCCATTAGAGGAGCTGAAGTGGGGAAATGTGTGTTCAATCAGGAGGGCTATGAGGTAATCCCTAAGCACTCATCTCAAAGGGCAGGGCCTGATTCAGCACAGCTGCGCTGTGTTAGGGAGGATCACTCATCTAAGCAGAATAAGAGTAGAGTTTATTCTACAGATGACCATCTTCATGATCACCTTGGATATCCAGAGAATTGTCCTCAGTATCCTGAGAATCAGCTTGAGTTTGATCATCAGTTTCATCTGAAGGATCATCAGAAGCAGAAGCCAAACCGGGCGGACAGAGAGGGAAAGAGACCCTTTGGAAGAAGGAAGAGAAAAGCCTTTGAGAGGTCTAGAAGAGTCCAAAGCAGTACGTATACTGGGAGGTATTCCAAGGGCCAGCATACACCATTGGACTGGGGAAAGCCAGAGGAATGGTGCTGCAGGGCTAGGAATCACCAGAGGCTACCTGTGAGGGAGACGGCTGCACGTGGAAGGGACCCTAAGACCTGTGCCAGAAGGTATGTGAAGAGAGATCCAGTGTCCAGGGATCTGGATTGGAAGGCTGGACATAAGAACTGGACTACATACTGGCCAGGCTATAAAGAGAGGAACTCTAGCAGCAATGGAAGCTCAGGTATGAACACTGATCTATGCCCTAGCTATAACCTTGAAAGACAGCAGGGAAACAAGTATTCTCCTGAAAATGCTCCATTGAGAGATTCATCTGTGCCAATCCATGATATTGAACCCATGCTTGTTGAACAAGGGGAAATAATAGCAGATGAGGATCCTGTTTATATGGACTGCTCTCTATCTAAACTCCGTTGGTAACTTTCTGTTATAAAGTACAGCAACCATCACAAAGAAATACAAATTTGTTCTTTAATCTACTCAGAAAAGCTCCTGAAGCAGGATTTGACCCACACAGTGGAAGGCAAGCCAGCTAAGGGGTTTCAGCTGGTAACTGCTAGCAATTAAGCCTTACCTAATTGCTTGTGAGCTAGGAGAGAATCACTTCTGTGTCTATGTGGGAAGTAATCAGAAGTTAACCTGAAAAGAACAGTTTGTTTCTTGCTTTGTGGCTTTTCATTTGTTGTTTTCCTGATTTTGACTTTGTTTTTCCAAGTTAACACTGAAAGCAAGTAACCTAATTTATGTGCTACCAAGCATATCTGTGTTGGGAGAAATAACCCCATAAATAAATATCTTATTGGCTTTACCCAAGAGCACAACTAAATTATTGTCAGCAGCTGTGTCTGGTGTGAATGAACTACATTGCCCACAATACCTTGCAAATCATATAGATATATGCACTTGTCAAGACTGTGAAGATTCTCACCCAGGCAGCCGTCTGACACGTCTCGATGTATAGGCGGAAAGGGATACTAGCTTTGGCACAGCGGTGCTTCAGGCTGGCCTGGCGGGTCCCTCCCATTAAGACAAGGTTGCACTGCTCTGCTACATCCCCAGATGTTGGGACTAGACTGGAGGGACGCTAAGGTGAAATTAGACTTACCTGCTAATTGTGGTTGCTTAAGGAATTTCATTCTAGTCCCATTTCCCTCCCTGGTTGGTTCTATGCTGTTGGCCTGAAGCACGGTGTTGGGGCTAAAAGCTTAAGAGTAGAAAGCTAATGTAACAGTAAGGACCATATATAGAGGAGGGGTTGTTAGAGAGAAGAAGGCTCCAGGGGCATCTGGATCCTTCGGGGAGTGCACAGGTCATATACGGGCCTACTGTTTTGTTTTGTTTTGTTTTTACACAAAAGGAAAAGATAAAGAATAGAAAGACAGACTGTAGCGGGGGTAACTTTTCCCGTAAATGAGTAGTTCAGGTTGAGTTGAGATACAATTGTTGGTTTTATTGCTACTTGTTGCTCGGGTGAGTCTGCTTTGTCAATAGATTACTGGACAGAGGAGGCGGTCCCGGGGGTATGTATACCTGTGTCATCAGAAGAATGACGTTTCTTAGTCTCCATAGCTGCTGGAGGAGGTGCTTAAACACCAGATGTTGGGACTAGACTGGAGTTCTAAAAGGAACCACAATTAGCAGGTAAGTCTAATTTCACCATATCCTCCCACCTGAATGAATATATATTGTACGCTGTTCTTGAGAAGTAAAATTGTTTATTTACAAGGGAGAAAAGATCACTTATTCACTATGGGGTTGATTCTGCACATCGAATAGTGGGGTTGTACGTCTGGCTTGATGTACAATTCCCAAACAGGTCTTGGATGCTAGTCCCATTGCAGTGCTTCCCGCACATACAGAGGGTTTCTGCGGGGAGCGCTGGGAGAGGATGGTGCTGCGGCGGAGCAGGTGTGTGGCTGGGCACCCAGGCATACTGTACATCCACTGGAGCTGCGCTGGACACCCACCTTATTCTACCCCACAGTTGGGGAGCAACTATCACATGCACAATCGGGCTGATGCAAAAAACCGGTACTAGACGTGTGCTGAAGACAACTTTAATGTGGCCCAACAATACATATTCCTTATCGCTCCTCCAGTCCAGTCCCGAACTTCTAGGGTTGAGCACCTCCTCCAGTAGCTTGGAGACTGAGCACGTCATCCTTTTGATGACCCTGGTATAAATAACCAAGGGACCGCCCATCCACTCCAGTAGTCTCAGTCTCCAAGCAGCTGGAGGAGGTGGTGAGCCTGAAAGGTTCTGGACTCACTAGAGGGACAACTAAGGAGAGTTAGGTAGAGGTAGTGTTTAGGTAGTGTGGGTTTTTTTTTTGTGTTTTATTTTTAAACACAGAGAGGCTGCAGGAACAGCAGTGAGAGAGCTGCGGAGAGGTGACCCCCCCTCCCCATCACCTGGAGAGAACTGGCCATAGTTCCGGGGGCTGGCGGTCCGGCTCTTGAACCCACTACGTTGGGTGAGGAGCCAGTGGAAAGCAGCCAAGGAGGTTTGCTGAGCAGAAGTCTGGAGCCCTCTTTCTCCCCCCTTGGCACCGAAGCTGCGATTTCAGCTGAGCGCAGGGGAAGAGGGAGAGAAGGAGAGACATGCAGAGGTAGTGGTGTTGGTAAGGCTGTTTGGGGGCCTTGGCTTTAGTAGTGCTGGGGGAGACGTGCAGGGGGTCTGTTGATGGTTTTTTTCAGCAGCAGTGGCAGTTGCTTTCAGCGTGTTGGTGCAGGCCAGACTGCGTGGAAGCCGTGTGAGAAGAGCAGTTCAGTGCCTATAAGGTGCTGTTCTTTCTGTCTTTCTCTGCTAGCATTGTTTTCTTGCTCCCCGTGGGTTTTGCTTCTCTGGTAGGGGGTCTCAACCTATCGATATAACAATTTTGGTGGGGAGTAAAAATTAAAAAACAAAAAAAAAACACAGAAAAAGAAGGGTATAAAAGTTTTTTAAATTGAGAGGAATTGGTGCCGGGGGGACCTGCCACTTAGTATTTCAGGGCAGTCTCTGTCAGGTCTGTTTTTGTTCTGGAGGTGCCTAGCCCTGCTGTTGGTATGCCATCCAGGCCCCAGTGTTTGGTGTGTGGTACTTGATGAGGGGCAGTTTCAGAGGCTGGTGTTTGCAGAGGGTGTGAGCAGGAGGCAGCCTCTATGGAGCAGGCATTGGAGGAAGGGCTGGAGGTTCAAAAGAGGACCTCGCCGGTGGGGGTACTGCCGGATCCTATGTCCTCTCCCTTGCCGTCCCAGTAGCCTGCAGCCGGTTCTTCGGCTGCGTCCAGCCCTCCCCCCCCCCCCCCCTCCCAGGCCCTAGGGCAGGTGGTGGTACCAGCGATGTTTTCACTCAAATTTGTTCTGCTTGCTTCAGCAGGGGCCTGGAGTGAGTTCCACGGAGATGGAGCGGGGGGAAAAGTGACTGGGGACTCCCGGGGGGTGGAAGCAGAACCATGCCTTGGCAGTGCCCAAGAGTCAACAATGGGAATTTTGGCATTTCCATGGTCATTTCAGTCAGTTTCAGAGGGAAAGGTTCCCCTCCAGAAACCAGAGGTTTCGGGGTGCAGGCAGAGGATTTGCTGCCCACTGGCCTCAAGAAATCGCAATGAAACGAGGGGGGCCCAGGTGGCGGTTGAGCCCGTAGGGGGGGTGACTGCAGGAATTTTATCTTGCCTGAGTCCAAATCACGTCAGACCAGTGTTGGAGGTCATTCAGGAGAGGTATGTCTTAGAACTCCAACACCCGTTGGTCAGTTCCTTTGTTCAGCATCCCTGCAAGGCTCAGACCAAGTTAGTAGCGGTGCAGCAGACCTTGCGGAGGCTTCTGCTGCTCAAGGCAGTGATACTGGTGCCGCCAGACCAGTATGGCTGTGGTCGGTACTCCATTTATTTTGTGGTGCCAAAGAAAGAAGGGTCCTTTCGCCCGATCTTGGATCTCAAGCGGGTAACCTGCTGTCTGCGGGTGTCGCATTTTCACATGGAAACACTGCGGTTGGTCATTGTGACGGTCAGAAAGGGAGAGTTCCTTACTTCCCTAGACCTGTCGGAGGCTTACCTGCACATTCCAATTCAACAGGACCATCAGCAGTTCCTCAGGTTTGCGTTACCTATGGGGCATTTTCAGTTCCCGGTGTTACCTTTTGGACTGGCTACGGCTCCGCGCACCTTCACCAAAGTTATGGTGCTGGTGGCGGCGGCGTTGTGCAAGGAAGGGATACCGGTTCATCCCTACCTCGACGACTGTCTGATTTGAGCAAAGTCGAAAGACAAAAGTGAGTCTTGGCTGGGTTGTCAATATGGCCAAAAGCTGACTGATCCCTTTGCAGGACCTCGAGTACCTGGGGGCACGGTTCGATACGCACAAGGGAAAAGTCTTTCTTCCGGTGCTGGGGGCGCAGGGGCTTCACAGTCTGGTACGCAGGTTTCTGGACAGGATGGTCCCCACAGCCTGGAATTATCTTCAGCTTCTGGGGACCATGGCAGCCACGCTCAAGCTAGAGCCATGGGCAAGGGCGCACATGAGGCCGTTGCAGAGGGCCCTGCTCCAGAGGTGGTCACACCAGTCACACTCTCTTTCACAGAGGCTTCCCTGTCTGCTGGAGAGCAGGCAGGCCCTCAAGTGGTGGCTGCGCCCAGGGAGCCTAGAGAAGGGGATGTCTCTGGAATTGCTTAAGAACATAAGATATGCCATACTGGGTCAGACCAAGGTCCATCAAGCTCAATATCCTGTTTCCAACAGTGGCCAATCTAGGTCGTACGTACCTAGCAGTATCCCCAAGAGACACAGGTTCCACAATGCTTGTATTGGGTCAAGCATTGATATCCTGGGTCCCTTTTTAATAATGGTTTATGGACCTTTCCTCCAGGAACTTGTCCAAACCTTTTTTAAACCCAGCTACACTAACAGCTCTTATTACATCCTCCGGTAACAAATTCCAGAGTTTGATTACACGTTGAGTGAAAAAATATTTTCTCTTATTTGTCTTAAATAGTTTACCCTGTAGCTTCATTACATGTCCCCTAGTTTTTCTATATTCTTATAGCGTAAACAATCGATCTACGTTTACCCGTTCCACTCCATTCATTAATTTATAGACCTCTATCAAATCTCCCCTCAGCCGTCTCTCTTCCAGGTTGAAGAGCCCTAACCTTTGTAGCCTCTCTTCATAGGAGTAGCCTTCCATCCCCGTTACCATTTTGGTGGCTCTTCTCTGAACCTTTTCTAATAACGCTATATCCTTTTTAAGATACGGCGACCAGAAGTGCACACAATATTCAAGGTGCAGTCGTACCATGTAATGATACAGAGGCATTATAATATCCTTTTTTATTTTCCATTCCTTTTCTTATGATACCTAGCATTCTATTTGCTTTCTTGGCCGCTGCTGCACACTGGGCGGAGGGTTTTAACATGTTATCCACGATGACTCCTAAATCATTTTCCTGGGTGGTGGTTCCCAATGTGGAACCTTGCATTGTGTAACCAACTTTAAACAGTTTTGTGTCGTCTGCAAATTTGATAGCCTCACTAGTTATTCCCTTTTCCAGGTCATTTATGAATATGTTAAAATGTAGCGGACCCAGTACAGATCCCTGGGGTACTCCACTATTCACCTTTTTCCATTGGGAAAAGTGGCCATTTAGCCCTACCCTCTGCTTTCTATTTTTTAACCAGTTCCTGATCCACAATGGTACATTGCCTTCTATCCCCTTCTGTCGTGGATTGCGTTGATGGCGGATGCCAGTCTGTCCAGCTGGGGAGCCCATTGCGAAGGGCACTTTGCCCAGGGGCAGTGGAATGAGCTGGAGAAGAGTTGGTCGATCAACGGCCTGGATACATGAGCGGTGGCTTGGCTCTCTGAACCTTTCGGCCTTGGCTGCAGGGGAAAGCAGTTTGGGTGTTCTCAGACAACGCAACCAAAGTGGCCTTCATCAATTGCCAGGTGAGCACGAGCAGTGTACCCTTGGAGGATGAGGCCGATTGGCTGTTAGGTTGGGCTGCTGAAAACCACCTAGCTCTGTCGGCGGATCACATGGCAGGGGTCAACAATGTGTTGGCGGATTCCTAAGTCTGGTCAGAGTGGATCTCGGAGAATGGATACTCAATCCAGAGGTGTTCTCCCTGGTTGTATGCCGCTAGGGTGTTCCCGTTATGAACCTGATGGCAACTCTGGAGTCGGCAAAGGCCGGCCGTTTCTTCAGCAGGCGATGGGAGAGAATGTCGGAGGGCTTCGACTCCCTAATTCAGAGGTAGCCCGAGGAAGGGCTCCTGTACGTTTTCCCGCCTTGGGCCCTAATAGGGCGGGTTGTGCAGAGAATAGAGGCCCTCCGAGGTCTGGTGGTTCCGATCATGCCGGATTGACCAAGGAAGCTGTGGTACATGGATCTTATTCGGCTTCAGGAGGAGCGTCCGTGGTGGCAGACGGTATGGGATTACCTGTTATTGCAGGGTCTGCTGTGCATGCCACAGGTGGATTGATTCTCGCTTACGGCCTGGCTCTTGAGAGGGTGCAGCTGATGAAGAAGGGATACTCAGCGGGGTGATTTCCACCTTGTTGAAGGCCAGGCGCAGGTCTACCTCGCAGGCGTATGTCCGTACCTGGTGCATTTTCGAGGCACAGACAGGTTCAGCCATCTAGGGCATCAATGCTGCAGGTTCTAGCCTTTCTGCAGAACAATTTTGAGAAGGGCCTTGAGGGTGCAGTTGGTGGCGATTTCCTGTTATCGAGGGAAGGTCCAAGGGGTGACGCTGGAAGGTTCTTAAGAGCGGTGTCTCTTTTGCGGCCACTAAGTAGGGCAACAGTACTGACATGGGACCTCAATTTGGTTCTGGAGGCATTGCTGTAGCCATTGGGCAATGCTTCACTCAAGGATCTTACTCTCAAGATGGTTTTTCTCGTTGCTATATGCTCCACTTGTCTGATATCGGAATTGCAGTACTTGTCTTGCCGGAAACAGTTTCTGTTATTTTTGGAGCAGAAGGTAGTATTGAGGCTGGTTCCCGCCTTTTTACCCAGGGTGGTATCTGTGTTCCATATGAATCAGACTGTTTTTCTTTATCGGTCTTTGGCAGCAAGAAGGATGCGGCCAGAGGGCGGTTGTGTCTCCTGGATGTTTGGCGGACCTTGAGGAGGTTTCTAAACAAGACAGCTCATTTCTGCAAGTCGTATCGGCTGTTTGTGGTGTTTGGGGGGCTGTGAAAGGGAGAAGCAGTGGCGAAGGCTTCCATTTCCAGGTGGTGGTCCTTGAGGAAATCCAGTCCAGTCCCGGACCCCTCCCTCGTGGCATTTTTGAGCTGGGGCCTGAAGCGGGTTTGAAGAAGAATAACGGCCTCAGGAGTAGGCGTTCGTAGGGGGATTTGGAGTTAGAGTGGGGAATCACAGAGGGTCTGTTCCTTGAGTGGGGACGAGGATGGACCCAAGCTGAAGAGTGGCTGGTATTTGTTCCTTCTCCACTGAGGGATAGCATAACTTAAGGTTAGTAGCATAGTCGGGGTTGTGATGCATGTTAACTACTTATTTGTTGCTCCTATGAGTCTGCTTTGTCAATAGGTTACTGGAGCGGATGGGCAGTCCCTTGGTTATTTATACCAGGGCCATCAAAAGGATGACGTGCTCAGTCTCCAAGCTGCTAGAGGAGGTGTTCAACCCCAGAGATTTGGGACTGGACTGGAGTTCCTCAAAGAACAACAATTAACAGGTAAGTCTAATTTCACCTTTTATATCCCCGAAGGTGGAATAAGTGCTGGGCGTGAGGGTGATCATGGCCTGCAGCCCCACCTACGACATTGTGCCGCTGTGATAAGGGTCCTGCTGCCCGATGCTGGCCCTGGCTGCCCCTGCCGAGGGTCGGGCAATGGGGAAAGGGCTGTTTATATGCTGTCTGGAATTGGGCGCGCCAGCTGGACGTGCTGGAGCATTGAGCAGTGAGGACGGCCAGCCTGCTGTACGTCTCCCCACTCGGAATGCTGTGCATGCTAGGCCGTCCAAGTGCCCTGATCCCACAACCGTGGGAACGTATAGTTCCTGCAGTTGCAGAGTAGGGTGCAAATTGGCCCTGTTCAGTTTCTGGACAGCCCGGATGTGCACAGTACAGAATCGGCCTTTTAGCCTTTAAGAATACTGTAGGTGCTAAAGTCGTCTATCCTCTTTGTCTTTGATCTGTATTCAAAAAGGGACAGAAGAAAAACCTATTATCAGGGCCAAAAATAACACACGCTTACAAAAACCCTGTCCATAACATGAACCAACCCCTCAGAGTAGACCAATTTAATTTTTTGTTGGAGTTGCCAACTCAGTGAATAGGAAATATCCTAACACCACTGTGGCCCTTCCATTTTAATAAAGAAAAAATGTTTTTGTTCAACAGCGTAACTTAGCTGATCAATGGCTTGCTTCAAAGGCTGCTCCCAGTAACACCGCAATCTGCTAATCCGATGTGTCACGTTTCGGGTGCCCCCAGTTAAGCACCCTGCTTCAGGTCAAGCAATACGCGGGTAGTCATCAGCCATCAAAAAAGCAATTTGAGGAGAACGGTTTAAAAGTCCTGGTGACAGTTCCGTTTGCACAGCTGTTAATCAACATTAACCAATCAGATACAAGATAGACTGCAAGAGCCAATCAGAAAAAACAGGAGGAGGAGCCACCAAAACAGAAACCCCCCCTCTGTTCAGAAAGGCTAAAACTTTAACAGTATCATACTAAATAATTGTGTTCCAGTCCAACTGCATGTTTAGGCCTGCTGGATGGACCGTATTAAGCAGAAAGATCCATTTCTGTTCTAATCTTTGCAAAGCCTGGATGCGATCCCCTCCCCGTGGGTTAAATGGCACGTGATCCAAAACGCGCCAACTGAGAGAATCAAAAGTATGGGACTTTCCGATGCAATGATCAACCATCGGTGCAGTCAATGATTTGGTGCGAAGACGGGAGGCATGTTCACCTAGGCGCACCTTGAAAGGTCTTGAAGTGCGACCCACATAATACAGTTGACAGGGGCAAACAATTATATAGACCACAAAGGCAGTGGCACAAGTCGTATGCCATCTAGAACGATAGGTCCTCAAAGTGTGTTTATCCTCCCAGTCCGGTCTTGACGGGTAATGCTCTGCATCATGATGTGATAAAGGGGGGCAGTCTAGTGGTGCTGTGGTTTTTACCACCAAGTCCCGCAGATTAGCTTTCCGAGAATAGGCAACTTGTAAACGCTTATTGCGGAAGCAAGCATGTACCCCCAAAATAGGCCAAAATTTATGAAGGAGTTTGGCCACCAGAGGCGTACCTTTCATAAAAGGGAGAATGCCCGTGATTTTATCTTCCGAAGATGTGGAAACTGATGGTCCAAAGAGCCATTCTCTGTGTGTGTACCGGGCACGTGGACTGATACACGGTCTGAATTAGATTCTTTTTTGATGTCTTTGAATACACACAAACCTAATATACAATTTACGGCACAGGTTGAAACTTCCCAGATTCAGTTCCTTGACATCACTGTAGAACTGTCATCTGTTGGCTTTTTGACATCCCTGTACCGAAAAGCAGTTCAACGCAATACATTGTTAAGATATGATAGTTATCATTCTTTGGCCCTGAAGAAGGGTCTTCCTTATGGGCAATTTCTGTGTTTGCGTCAAAATTGTTCGTCATTACATGCTTTAAATCTCATGCTGAGGATCTAAGTTTGCGTTTGCTTCATTGAGGCTTCCCGGCTGCATTGATTAGGACAGCTTATAAACGTGCCCGGTACACACACAGAGAATGGCTCTTTGGACCATCAGTTTCCACATCTTCGGAAGATAAAATCACGGGCATTCTCCCTTTTATGAAAGGTATGCCTCTGGTGGCCAAACTCCTTCATAAATTTTGACCAGTTTGGGGGTACATGCTTGCTTCCGCAATAAGCGTATACAAGTTGCCTATTCTCGGAAAGTTAATCTGCGGGACTTGGTGGTAAAAACCACAACACCACTAGACTGCCCCCCTTTATCACATCATGATCATCGTTCAGATCATGTCAGAGTTGGTTCCACCACATCCGCGCCTTTCCGCCAACACCAAGGTGTTCCGCAGGGCTCCTCCTTATCTGCGCTGCTGTTCAATGTCTACATGCAGCCGATATGTGACATCATTCGCTCCTTCAATATCTCCACTCTAATCTATGCAGATGACGTCTTGCTGTTTACACCATTCAAAATCAAACAACCAGACTTCTCCAGCCTTATCAATTGTTTCAACGCCATCACTGACTGGTTACTATCTCAAAATCTCCGCATAAACTTCAAGAAGACGGAAGTTCTCTTCATATCAAGGAACAAAGATTTCTCCCCTCCATCCTCCCTAAAAGTAAGAGATGCGGAACTCCCTAGTAAACCTTCCATTCGCTACCTAGGGATTACTCTGGACCAACATTTCGACTTTAAGGAGCACATACGAAACACCACCAGATCTGTCTACAATAAAATTAGAACGCTAAGGCACCTCAGGCCCATGTTACCTCATAATGACTTCAGGACCATTTTCCAGGCCCTCATCCTTCCACATTTTGATTACGCAAATGTGGCCCTGTATGGACTCCCCAAGAACACCCTTAATCCGCTGCAACTCGCCATGAATGCAGCTGCGCCTGTTCTCTATGGTTTAGCAAGATCGGGCCATATTACCCCGATACTCAAGGAACTCCATTGGCTTCCAATTCACTGCAGGTTAACATACAAAATCCTTCTCATCATCTTCAAGATCATCAATAACCTAGTCCCCACAACACTCTGTGACCTTATCACCCTCACCCCGAAAAACAGACTCAGAAGATCAGGAACCGACAACACCTTGATCATCCCCAAAGAGTCCATCAAGTGCACCCAGACGACCAAGAAAAGAACATTCGCCTTCTATGCCCCAAAATGCTGGAACGAACTTCCACCAGAAATTAGATCCATCAAAGGCCTTATTCAGTTCCGTAAGGCAATCAAACGCCACATTTTCCTACTTCACTTTGCTCAAGCATCCACCCCTCCTCTGCTCACACACTCACCAATGTCTACAAACCTTACCCTGTCACAAGTATTTTGAGCTTGCCTTAGCCCTCCTTGTATATACAAACCTAATCTAATTGTATTTTGTACATATGTTTATAGTTTCCCTGTTGCTCCAAGTTTAAACTCCTGTTACAAAGTAAGCACAGAACAGGCTCCCGACTGTGCACCCTTGTTGTATGTAAACCGCACTGATAACAAATAGCGCGGTATATAAAAGTTGTTAAATAAATAAAATAAATGTGGGTCGCACTTCAAGACCTTTCAAGGTGCGCCTAGGTGAACATGCTCCCGTCTTCGCACCAAATCATTGATTGCACCAATGGTTGATCATTGCATTGGAAAGTCCCATACTTTTGATTCAGTTGGCGCGTTTTGGATCATGTGCCATTTAACCCGCGGGGAGGGGATCGCATCTTTTGCAAAGATTAGAACAGAAATGGATCTTTCTGCTTAATACGGTCCATCCAGCAGGCCTGAACATGCAGTTGGACTAGAACACAATTATTTAGCATGATACTATTAAAGTTTTAGCCTTTCTGAACAGAGGGGGCTTCTATTTTGGTGGCTCCTCCTTCTGTTTTTCCTGATAGACTGCAAGAGCCAATCTTGTATCTGACTGGTTAATGTTGATTAACAGCTGTGCAAACGGAACTGTCGCCAGGACTTTTAAACCGTTCTCCTCAAATTGCTTTTTTGATGGCTGATGACTACCCGCGTATTGCTTGACCTGAAGCAGGGGTGCTTAACTGGGGGCACCCGAAACGTGACACGTCAGATTAGCAGATTGCAGTGTTACTGGGAGCAGCCTTTGAAGCAAGCCATTGATCAGCTAAGTTACGCTGTTGAACAAAAAATTTTTTCCTTTATTAAAATGGAAGGGCCACAGTGGTGTTAGGATATTTCCTATTCACTGAGTTGGCAACTCCGACCAAAAAATTAATTGGTCTACTCTGAGGGGTTGGTTCATGTTACGGACAGGGTTTTTGTAAGTGTTTGATCTGTAGTCTGCACATATGCATTTGTCATGGCTTTCTTCTTTACTGCTACTACTACTACTACTACTACTAGTTTGTGTTGTTGTCTTGTCTTGCAGTGGCATTGGTTTGGCCCTGTGTGAGAGACTGCTCACAGAAGATAATCAGATTCATCTCTGTCTGGCCTGCAGAAATATGCAAAGAGCTGAAGCTGCTCGCACCTCCCTGCTGTCCATACACCCTGCTGCTGACATCAGTATCCTTCATATGGACCTTGGTTGTCTGAAGTCCGTGTGTCAGGCTGCAAAGGAACTTGAACAGAGGTGTGATCAATAGTACAGTTAACTGCAGAAGCTTTCCTTATTTATTTAAAATCTTTTCTATACCGCACTCTTTAGAATCAGCATGGTTTACAGATAACATTAAACTGTACAATGACGACTGAGCATACATTGAACTTACAATGAACAGGAATTACAACTTGGATTTCAACTGGTGTAACTATATACAGTAGAGCAATTGCTTCTCTGTTATGATCATTTCAGATCTGAATTATTTATATGTTGGTTGGTTGTTGTTGAAGGATCTGGTTACATTAACAAGCCGTCTGTGTGCTGGTTGGGCCGTCTTGATGAGTGGGAGGGCATGCTGGTTTGTGTATGTCACTAGGCTGTGAGTAGTGTTGAAGAAAGAGATGGTGCTTTAGTGCCTTCCTAAATTGCACGAGGTTGGGAGGGCATTCCAGAGAGTAGGAGCGTAAAAAAACGAAGGCTCTTTTCTTTGTTGTAAGGGAACATTTTTGTTATTTCTCTGGGGATTGAGAGTATGTTAGTGGCGAATGACCTCCTGGATCTGTTTGGAGGAGTGTGTTGGACAAGGTCTTTGAGTGAAGTGCATGACATTTTGTTGATGGCCTTGAAAGTCAGCAGTAGTACTTTGAAGGTCAGCCTGCAGTGGATTGGGAGCCAGTGGGGGTGTTGCAGGATTGGAGTGATGTGGTCTCTTCTGGAGGCTCCATGCAGGATGCAGGCAGCGGTGTTCATTGCAAGCTGTAGTGGGCTCAGTGTGCTTTTAGGGAGACCTTGCAGTATGGAGTTAGCGTAATCAAAGTGGGTGGTTGCAAGTGCTTGGAAAATTGTTCGGAAGTCGTTCTTTAGCCTGTGTGTTGTGGCTACTAGTGGACTTCCAGTCTTTTGGCTTTCTTTAGTGTTTGTGATGCAACTAAAAATATGCAGATGTGATAGGCAGAGCTAAACTAAACTGTAAATTCCAAGTGTAGTTTGCCTACTTACTTTGGTAGGGTAACATTTTTCTCTCTTTGTCAGATTAGGGCTGTTCACCCATTTTTGTTTTCTTCATCATTGCTTACTCTACTCTCTGGTTATGACATGACTGGACTACTGTAACGTCATCTTTGCCGGTCTCCACAATTACCGCTCCAAAGATTGCAGTGTATCCAAAACATAGCAATAAGACTATTAGTCCATGCCTCCTGGTTTGATCACAGTACTCCTCTGCTGATTCACTTTCACTGGTTTCCCATACACTACTGTATCCAAGACAAATTCCTTACTCTGGTTCACAGGACTCTATATACAATTACACCATATTACCTCTCTCCTCTCATTATTCTTTACACTCCCCACTCCCCTCTGCTGCACAAGCCAGGCTCGAATCAACCCCTGCCACTCTGCATTCTGCTTACTGAGTCCTAGTCTCTGAAATAACATCTCCAGGAACAAGCAGGAATGTAGTCTTCACATATGGTATCGTCGGTACCGACGGAGCCTGCGTGGGAACGCTCCCCAGCATTTAATAGGAAAGCTTTTGGGAGCATCCCACAGCGCCTGTGTGCTGCCTTCCTGCCTTTCCCTCTGCCCCTCTTCAGTTCTTCGTTTTCCGCGGAGCCGACAGGTCCCATACCTTGTCACTGCAGAAAATTCCTTCTTTATTCTTTTGTGGTCGCGACTGCCTTCGTTGGACGCCTACTGGTACCGTCGGTTCTTCTTTCTTCTTTAAAAAAAAAAATAAATAAAATAAATTAAAAATAAATAAAATATATATATATATATATATATATATATATATACTTCTGAGGTATTTTTCTTCAGAAACCTTTTCCCTCGGTACTAGGCCCATTTTCCTTAAAAATGGAAAAACCAGCTACTGGTTTAAAAAAAAACTGTTCTAAGTGTGACGGTACCATATCTGTCACCGACAACCATGACTGGTGTCTTAAATGTTTAGGCCCTGACCATTCTCCATCGGAGTGCCTCTCCTGTAGGAAGATGACTAAAGGGCCTGCAGAATAGAGCTGCAAAACTTGGTACCTTTTTTGCTTCATATGCGATGTCCATGGCATCGACGTCTTCCAGAGCCTCATCTTCCTCCCATGGTTCTCAGGTAACTAAACACAAATCTAGCCGGTCCTCAAAGGGTAGATCTCCTTCTAGGCATCGAGAAGCCATTGGCGTTGCTCTTGAGGAAACTTCACTGGCAAAACAGCCCCGGCGGGCTGCTGTAGAATCTTTATGGATTGAAATTCCATGTAAAAGGGGGAAGGCAATGGCAGTGGGGGTGTACTACCGAGCGCCTGGCCAGAATGACCAAATGGATGATGAAATGCTCAAAGAAATCAAGGAAGCTAATAAAAGTCACAGCACAGTAATAATGGATGATTTCAACTACCCCGGTATCGACTGGGTCAGTGTCATGTCAGGACATGCTAGGGAGATAAAGTTCCTAGATGAAATAAATGACTGCTTCTTGGAGCAGCTGGTTCATGAACCGACCAGAGGGGAAGCCATATTAGACCTAGTCCTTACTGGAACAGCAGATCTAGTGCAAGAGATAAGGTTGATGGGGCCACTTGGCAATAGTGATCATAGCATGATCGCCTTTGATTTAATTAGTGGAGGAGGGATAGTAAGGAAATCCACAGTACTACCTTTGAACTTTCGAAAGGGAGACTATGATAAAATGAGGAAAACAGTTAAGAAAAAAACTAAAAGGAGCAGTTGCAAAGGTTAAAGATGTACATCAGGCTTGGCTGTTGTTGAAAAATACTATCTTGGAAGCCCAGACCAGCTGTATTCCACGCTTTAAGAAAAGTGGAAGGAAGTCCAAAAAACTGCCAGCATGGTTTAAAGGTGAGGTCAGAGAGGCTGTTGTTGCCAAAAAAGCATCTTTCAGGAAATGGAAAAAAAAGCCAAACGACGAAACCTGGAAACAACACAAGCACTGGCAAGTCAAATGCAAGGCATTGATAAGGCAGGCAAAAGGAGAATTTGAGAAGAAGCTTGCTGCGGAAGCAAAAATGCGAAGTAAAGACCTTTTCAAGTACATTCGTAGCAAAAAACCTGTGAGAGAGTTAGTTGGTCCATTAGATGATAAAGGGATTAAAGGAGCACTAAGAGGCGACAAGGCGATAGCGGAGAGACTGAATGACTTCTTTGCTTCAGTCTTTACTGAGGAAGATGTAGGGATGTTACCCATGACTGAAGTGGTATTTAAAGGTGCGGAAGAATTGAAGGAAATATCGATACATCGGGAAGATGTATTATAACTATTAGATAAACTGAAGAGTAGCAAATCACCTGGGCCGGATGGTATACATCCAAGGGTGTTGAAAGAACTGAAATATGAGATTGCAGACCTGCTATTAGTAATCTGTGAATTATCATTAAAATCATCTCTAATACCTGAAGATTGGAGGATCGCCAATGTAACACCAATTTTTAAAAAGGGTTCCAGGGGTGATCCGGGAAACTACAGACCGGTGAGCCTGACATCAATACCGGGAAAAATGGTAGAAACCATCATAAAGAATAAAATTACTCAGCATGTAGATAGTCATGACCTAATGGGAGACAGCCAACATGGCTTTAGACAAGGAAGATCTTGTCTTACTAATCTGTTATGTTTTTTTGAAGGAGTGAATAATCAGGTGGACAAAGGTGAGTCGGTTGATATTGTGTATCTGGACTTTCCGAAAGCCTTTGACAAGGTCCCTCATCAGAGACTTTTGGCAAAACTAAAGAGTCATGGGATAGGAGGCAGTGTACTATTGTGGATCAGGAACTGGTTAAAAGATAGAAAGCAGAGGGTAGGGCTAAATGGCCAATCTTCCCAATGGAGAAAGGTGAATAGTGGTGTACCCCAGGGATCTGTGCTGGGTCCGCTGCTTTTTGACATATTCATAAATGACCTGGAAAGTGGAATAACGAGTGAGGTTATCAAATTTGCAGATGACACAAAACTATTTAAAGTTGTTAAAACCCAAGAGGATTGTGGAAAACTGCAATAGGATCTTGATAAATTGGAAGACTGGGCATCAAAATGGCAGATGAAATTTAATGTGGACAAGTGCAAGGTTATGCACCTAGGGAAGAACAACCCAAACTATGGTTACACGATGCAAGGTTCCATATTAGGAACCACCACCCAGGAAAAAGATTTAGGCGTCATTGTGGATACCATGTTAAAACCCTCGGCCCAGTGTGCAGCGGCGGCCAAGAGAGCAAATAGAATGCTAGGTATTATGATAAGGAAAGGAATGGAAAATAAAACAAAAGATATTATAATGCCTCTGTATCGTTCCATGGTGAGACCGCACCTTGAATATTGTGTGCAATTCTGGTCGCCGTATCTTAAAAAGGATATAGCGATTTTAGAAAAGGTTCAGAGAAGAGCCACCAAAATGGTAAAGGGGATGGAAGAATACTCCTATGAAGAAAGGCTTAAAAGGTTAGAGCTCTTTAACCTGGAAAAGAGACGGCTGAGGGGAGATATGATAGAAGTCTATAAATTAATGAACGGAGTGGAACGGGTAAACGTAGATCGATTGTTTACCTTATCAGAATATAGAAAGACTAGGGGACATGCAATGAAGCTACAGGGTAAACTATTTAAGACTAATAAAAGAAAATATTTTTTCACTCAACGTGTAATCAAACTCTGGAATTTGTTACCGGAGGATGTAGTAAAGGCTGTTAGTGTAGTTGGGTTTAAAAAAGGTTTGGACAAGTTCCTGGAGGAAAGGTCCATAAACCATTATTAAGAAGGGACCCAGGATATCAATGCTTGAACCAATACAAGCATTGTGGAACCTGTGTCCCTTGGGGAAACTGCTAGATACATATGACCTAGATTGGCCACTGTTGGAAACAGAATACTGGGCTTGATGGACCTTGGTCTGACCCAGTATGGCATATCTTATGTTCTTATGTTATTCCCAGCAGGGGCACGGTCCAAATCAGGCCACCCAAAAGGGACAACAGCAGCAAACTAGACAACAAAAGAAGCCAAAGGGGCCGAGAGCTCAGCCAGCTCCACAGGCTCAGCCAGCTCCACAGGCTCAGCCTCCTCAGGGGCTTTGACTCTCACCTAGAGAACGTGGCCTTCCTGCCCCTGAATGGTCCAGAACCCCTAGCCATTCCTGGCAGGTTGTGTCATTTTGCCAACAGATGGCACCAAATAACAGAAAATTGGACTCTGTCCATTGTACGAGAGGAGTACAAGCTTCATTTTCACAGCATGCCCCCCTCCTACAATCATAAGACAGTTCAATTCTCAGACTTCTGTCAACAATCTCTTAGATCAGGAGGTCACAAGACTCCTTGCTCAAGGAGCAATAGAACAAGTACCCATTCTACAACAGCGTACAGGGTTCTATTCCCCCTATTTTCTTATCCCAAAGAAAACAGGAGGACACAGACCCATTTTAGACCTCAGAGAATTGAACAAATACCTGTTCCGAGAGAAATTCAAAATGATCTCTCTAGGAACTCTTCTGCCATACCTTCAAAGTCAGGATTGGCTTTGTTCTCTAGATCTAAAGGATGCATATACTCATATTCTCATCCATCCAGATCACAGGAAATTTCTATGGTTCCTGTTTCAGGGAAAACATTTCCAATGCAAAGTTCTTTCCTTTGGTCTGGCTTCAGCACCAAGAGTATTCACGAAATGCATGGCGGTAGTAGCTGCATTCCTGCGGACTCTAGGAATATTCGTCTTGCCTTACTTAGACAACTGGCTCATTCGAGCCCCCACGGCTCCAGAAGCCAGCTCTGCTCTGTCTCGCACTGTGTGAATCCTTCAATATTTGGGATTGGTCATAAACCTACCAAAATCCCATCTTGCTCCCACTCAGTCCCTAGAATTCATAGGAGCTCGCCTAGATACCAGACAGTCAAGGGCTTTCCTTCCAGAGCCCCACTGTCTGCGCATAGTGCAGCTAGCTTCCCAAGCAGAGGTAAAGACTTACCTGACTGCTCGAGAAATGCTCGAACCATTGGGACATATGGCATCCACTGTACATGTAGTTCCCTATGCTCGCCTCCACATGCAAACAGCCCAGTGGACCCTATCCACTCAGTGGACACAGGCTACAGGTTGCCTGTCGGACAAAATAACCAACTCACAATGTCTTGCTTCGTCCCTCCAATGGTGGCAATCACTGGAGAATCTTCTGGTAGGGTCTTCTTTCCAGCAACCCCTATTCCAGATCACTCTAACAACAGATGCATCACAGGTGGGATGGGGGCCCACCTGCACAATCTCTCTACCCTGGGTACTTGGACTACATAGGAGGCTTGTCTTCACATAAACCTCCTGGAACTCGGAGCAATCTTCTTGCTCTTCGAGTATTCTAAGCCCAGCTCAGCTACAAGACAGTCCTAGTACAGACAGACAATCAAGTAGCCATGTTCTACGTGAACAAGCAGGGAGGAACCGGCTCTCTGTCGTTATGCAACAAAGCTTTACGACTATGGGCCCTCGCCATAGAGCATTAAATTCACTACCTCGTGGTATATCTTCCAGGCATTCAAAACCTTTGGGCAAACAAACTCAGCCGAGTACTGCTGCCACATGAATGGTCTCCACTCCGACCACATAGACCTCTTTGCAAGTCCACTGAATGCCAGACTTCCCCGGTTCTGTTTCAGAATTCCGGCTCGAGATTGTCAGACAAGGGACGCCTTCCTCCTTCACTGGGGTAAAGACTTCCTCTGTGCCTTCCCACCCATCCCCCTCATCCCAAAACACTATTCAAGCTTCAGAGAGACAGAGGTCGTATGATTCTCATAGCTCCACGTTGGCCTCGGCAAACGTGGTATCCTCTGTTTCTACATCTCTCTCAAACTGCACTTCGGGAGTTGGGGTGTGCTCCAGATCTTCTCTCCCACGAGAACGGGACACTATGGCATCTGAGTCCCCAGTCCCTGCATCTCAGGGCCTGGTTGCTGAAGGCCTAGACCTTCAGGATCTCAACCTTTCTCAACAGGTAAAGGATATCCTACAGGTTTTCTAGAAAACCTTCCACAAGACAATCATAAGCCTTTAAGTGGAAATGGTTTACCATATGGTGTTCTCAAAAGGGACTTAACCCCCTTCTGATACCTCTGGAATCGGTATTAGAGTACCTCTTTCATTTATCAAATGCTGGTCTTAAGACCAATTCAGTGAGAGTCCATTTTAGTGCTATTGTAGCTTCCTACAAGCCCCTAAATGGACAACCTATTTCCTCTCATCCACTTATAACAAGATTTATGAGAGGTCTTCTATTAACAAAACCTCCCATTAGACCACCACCGGTGGCATGGGATTTGAATCTTGTTCTCGGGCAGCTCATGAAACCGCCCTTTGAGCCTTTAGCCACTACATCTCTGAAATTCCTTTCCTGGAAGGTCATCTTCCTAATTGCAATCGCCTCCGCACGCTGCATTAGTGAGTTGCAAGCTCTAGTGGCTGATCCTCCCAATACCAGATTTCACCATGATAAGGTTGTTCTTAGGACTCATCCACACTTTATGCCAAAGGTGGTTTCACCTTTCCATTTAAACCAAGCGGTCTACCTTCCTGTATTCTTTCCGAGGCCTCATGCCTCCAATGCAGAAAGGAACCTTCATACCTTGGACTGTAAAAGAGCTTTAGCTTTTTACCTACAAAGAACACAGCAACATCGAAAGTTTTCTCATTTGGGACTTCCAGTTTCCAAAAGAACCGTCTAACTGGATTGCACAATGCCTATCCTTTGCCTGTGACAGTAAGGGTCTTTCTCTCAAAGGCCATGTCACAGCTCACAATGTGAGAGCCATGGCAGCCTCTGTGGCTAACCTTCACTGTATCTATCGACGACATCTGTCGAGCAGCCACTTGGACTTCGGTACATACCTTTACAGCCCACTACTGCTTGGACAAGGATTCCCGCCAGGATGCCTTGTTTGGCCAGGCTGTTCTTCAACATCTCTTTCAGACTTAATTCAACTCCTACCCACCATCCCTGGTGGGCTGCCAGAGATCCATGAGAGGAAGCATGGCCCATCTCACAATGGGTTGCAGCTTCCTGGGGCCATCTCCCTGGCATCTTCAGCTACGGAGTCCCCATATGTGAAGACTACATTCCTGCTTGTTCCTGGAGATAGCGTAGTTACTCACCTGTAGCAGGTGATCTCCGGGAACAGCAGGAATTTAGTCTTCACAACCCACCCACCTCCCGTAGGAGTTGTCTCTTTATCTCTCTCTTTCTCTCTCTCCCTCTCTCAGCTATAAACTCAACCGAATAGGGACAGTGGGAAAGGCGGGAAGGCAGCACGCAGGCGCTGTGGGATGCTCCCAAAAGCTTTCCTATTGGATGCTGGGGAGCGTTCCCACGCAGTCTCCGTCGGTAATGACGATAACCATATGTGAAGACTAAATTCCTGCTGTTCCCGGAGATCACCTGTTTATAGGTGAATAACTACGCTTTACCCCCTAATCTCCATTTTAGAACCATGATACATCAAATTCAAAACCCAACCTAAAATATTTCTATTCCACAAGGCTTGCTTTTTTATTTATTTAAAAAAAATTATATTCCACACTATCCTAGGTGGGTTACAACAAAAACAAGCATAAAACATAACTCACATAACAAAAAAGCAATACTCAACTAATGACACATCTTACTTTGTTATTCAGTGTATTAAATATCCGAGGAAAACATATTCAAAGCCTAGTTTGCACAGTCAGCTGAAAAAAGCCTACCAAAACCACTTTGCCAGAAAGAAAGCTTGCTGAAACACATCAAACTTTGTACGGAATGCCTCAATTAGCCTGAAGGAATATACTTAAAGCCTAGTTACACCATCTAATGGAAAAGCCAGCTGAAACAGATGCACCTTTAATTTTTTATGAAACACCCTGATGTTAGAAGTGTTGTGCAATTCAACAGGTAAAGCATTCCAGAGCCGTGGAGCAGCCATGGAGAACATTCTAGTACAAAAGACTTGGAAATGGACATGTCAAAACAAAAGAACACTCAAAAGTGAGGTTTCCTGAGAACATAAAATGCGAGGGTAGTAAACTCGCAAGGCTCTAGACCAGGGGTTCCCAAACGTGTCCTGGGGCCTCCCCAGCCAGTCAGGTTTTCCGGATATTCACAATGAATATGCATGAGAGAGATTTGAATACACTTCCTCCATTGTATGCAAGTCTCTCTCATGCATATTCATTGTGGATATTGTGGCAAGGAGAGAGTAGTGCCACCTAGAAAAGCAGGAAACATTGAAGGTTTTACCTTGGCTGGGGGGATGGGCACATTAGAAAACACTTGTCAGAGAAAATCCAGGGTTAGAAGTTCACAGCAGAAAAACCCCAGGGTTGATAGTCAGTGGGCCAAAACTAGTGTTGAGTCATTCCCACGTTACACACCAGATAGGAATCAGAGAAGCAGGTACTCGGAGGAGGAGCCTGCAAGGGAGTGCCCTTGTCACGTAGCTGCTTGTAAAAAAGGGCAGACAGAAACGGAAGGGAGAGAGAGAGAGAGGAGAGCAGAGGAAGAGAATCACCTGTCTTACCAGCACGAGGATTCTGAACCTGACTGGAACCAGGCTCCCAGGCTCTATGCTGAGAGGAAGGGAAGACCGGAAGCCAGATTCGCTCCCCAGGAGAAAGGGAAATACTGCTGCTCTCCAGGAAGAAATACTCACAGGCCAGGCAGCTGCTGTTGCGAGGCCCAGAGATACACTGCTAGTGCAGTGAAACCACAATGCAGGTTAGTGGGCAAGCTAAACCCTGTATTTGAAAGAAGCTTAAAGAAGCCACAAGAAGGCAGAACTTTTACCCAGGCAAAACCCTTGCTGGAACCTAGATGCAGGCATTGCTCTGCTAGGGAAGCTTCCAAAGCAAGAACTTTTTATAGAGCCCGAAGGAGGTCTGACCGGTCCTCTGATTACAGCTCAGAAGAGGATTTTATTGATAGAAGGCCTGTATGTAAAACTGTGCAAGTTAAGCATCAAACCAGGAGAAAGCCTAGGCCCAAAACTGAACACAGGGACAGTTCTTCAGATGAGGAGGAGATTACCTGTAGACATTTACATGAAAGGAAAGGAACTTTTAAACCACGGCTTTTGAAACCCCATGAGCTTTTACTTAAAGGGGAGAAACCTATTAGGTGGCCAAGACTGAAGAAACTGTTAATGTATGGAACTAATACCATTCCAGTTAAGAGTCCAGAACCACTACCTGAGAGTCCTCCAGAGAGCATGGAAATTGACTCTTTCAAAGGGGATTCAGATCCTTCAGTCACTGACATGGAATGTGATTGTTGCACTGTATGTGAATAACTGTTAAGAGGGAAAATACCTTTTGTAAGAGCTAAGAAGAAAAGCTTGTTTAAAAGACTTTATTTTTGACCTGGCAAAGTTTGCATATATTTTCTTTGGGAGGAGTATCCCAACTTTTGTTTTCCTATGGACATTACCTGTTGTGAGTCTCTGAGAACCCAAATAAAAATCTGTGATCTTTAACCAACGGCTCAACTACAAATTCTTATACAACCTCAAGGTTAAGGTGCAGCGCCTCCTGCTGGTCAAGCTATTTGGCACAGGGGCGGGGCTCACAATATCCTGAAAACCTGACTGGCTGGGAGGCAGGTTTGGGAACCCCTGCTCTAGAGCCTTGCGCGTTTACTGCCCTCCTCGCATTTTATGATATAATGAGCAACCAAAGCAGATTATATAAATCAGAACAAATATGCTCAATTCTTCCACGATTGGTAATCAAACGCGCCACCACATTTTGTATAGGTTACAAAGGTTGAATAATATAAGACAGGAGCCCAAGAAAGACTATTACAGTAATCTAATGGTGATAAAACCAATGCTTGAACTACAGTGTGAAGATTTTCAGATGATGATAAATGTTTAATCCTATGAATCATATTAACCTTTATAAAAAGCGGCTTTGGTGATTCTTTGAATATGGGTCTGCATAATCAAGTGTCAAACGCCTAAATTGTGAGCTTGAGATCCCACCACTTTTAATTTACCATCATTTGATGTCAGCATTTGCCTGTAGCCTATGATGCTTTTCTTCTTTTTTTTGCTCTTTCTTAGTATGAATGTGAATGTCTTTCCTATGTTTTATGTATTTCCTTTCCATTCTTCTCGTCCTCTCTTGAAATTGATTTATTGTAAACCACCTTGCCATAACCACAAAGGGGTATATCAAATTTTAAGTAAACATTTGTCAGTGGGGGTAGGGGGGATCAAGTCAGCATTAGTGTCTACATTTGGTGGTGGGGGGGGGGGACACTTCCCTCCCCAAACTATGCCTATAGTTCTTTCAGTAAATTAGGTCATTCACTCACTCACTCACTCACTCATTTAACAACGCTTTTATACCGCTGTATCTACCAGTCATGGTGGTTTACATAGAACAAGAGTAACAAGGAACGTCAGCTTTACATAAAATATGTGTTTCTTATTGTCCCTCCAGTCCAGTCCAGTCCCGCCCCGCACCTCTGGGTAATGCACCTCCTCTCGCAGCTTGGAGACAAGGCATGTCAGATTCTGAAGTCACTTGTACATGTACTGCTGGCACCTCCCACCAGCTCCCAGTGTGGTCAGTCTCCAAGCAGCTGGAGGTGGTAGTGAGCCTAGGTGCTGGGCCCACAGTAGGAACAGATAAAGGAGCATTTTAGTTAGGGTAGCTAAGGTTTTTGGAGTTATTTCCCCCTCCTATACTTTATTTGATTTGGCGTGCAGTTTGCTTAAAGTTTTTTCTTAAAAGCTCTGAGGGCACACGGATGGGGACAACGTGAAGAGGATCTCTTCCCCTGCTGCCGTTCTGCATTTTTTTCCCTTCTTCATTCCCCTCCTTGTTTGTACGGAGGAGAGCTGAGATGCTGACTTATTCCTGCGGTGCCTGGACGGCTCCCGAGCTCGTTAGCGAGTGAGGAGCCGTCAGCGGGTTTGATCGCTCACTGCTTCTGCTGGCGTTAATACTCCCTCCAACATTTGTCAGTGCTGCTGGGTTCAGCCGCAGAACTGGCGGAAAGGTCTCCTTGGGGCCGATTTTCACGGAGGTGAGTCCTGCGATTGGGGGGATCTCAGCCAGCCTGTCAGACGCAACCTTCTGCCTCGTGGGGAGCACGTTTAGGCCTCATAGCTCTGACTGCTCAATGGCCCGATTCCCCACATTTTTTCTCAGAGCACTGTCTTTGTCGGCGTTTGTTTCTTGACAGAGTTCTGGGATTATTTAAAAGTGGCACTTTCTAGCCTTATAATGCTTCAGGGGCTGTAAGGGGCTAATAATAAGAGCAAAAAAAAGTTTGTTTTGCTGTACTTTTTTTTGCTCCTGGTAAGGCGCCTGTCTGGTCTTGGATTGCGGCAGGCTAAGCCGGTATCTTGTTCCTGCTCTGCCTTGCCCTTTAGTACAGTCAAAGCGCAGGGATTCGGGACCAATGTTTACGCGCCAGCAGGGTCTCGTCTGCGGTATCCGTCGGGGGACGGTCTCTGACATCGTGGTGTGTCGCGGCTGTACAACAGAGGCACTCAGTATGGAGCAGGAGCTCCAGGACAAATCTAAGGATGTGGCATCTTCGGCGGGGCAGCGGGCTCAGGCCTCTATGGAGGTTAGTCCCCTGTTGGAGGCTCCTGTCTCTCCGTGGGGTGCTGCCTTGCCGATTCCAGGTCCTTCTAACCCTCCAGGTTTGGGGGGGGGGGGGGCCCGGCGGAATTTTCTCCGGAGTTTGTTCTTTTGTTGCATCAGGCCTTTTGTTTGCGCCAACAGGGTGCTGCTACGGACCTCTCGGAGCTAGGGCGTGCCGGGCTTCTGCGGAGAAGGTTGAAAACTCGGAACCAGGACCAACTAAGAGGACTCGGTCCATAGAGGAACAGCCTTTTTTGCCTGATTGGCTAGAGGGGGGGACGACTTCGAGCTAGAGCCAGAGACAGGCGTGGAAGAGCTCAAGGAAGGTGAGATTCTCCCGGACCAAGCAGGAAGTCAGTCCTCACTTATGGGTGTCATCGACGCCGATGAAGCCCCAGCGGAGCATTTCCCCAGCTTTCCATGAAAGCCTTTGGGAATGCTGGCACGCATGCGCGGTTCCCTTCCCGCCTAAAGGTGCCATCTTACCTCAGTCTCTTTTTTTTCCGTGAAGCCCATCGGACGTGTGTCCTTTTTTTCCCGAAAAAGAGAAGTTTTTTCTTGGCATTACTTCGCTTTTTTCCTCGGATTCGACGTCGGTTCCCCTCCCGCCGGGTTCGGTACACCGGTATCGAATCCCTTTTTTTCTTTTTCGGTTTTTGCCCTTAGTGGCTAGGCGCTCGCGCCAAATCTTTTTCCTTTTCCCTGGAAGGCTGGTCCTTTGACCTCGCGGGGACCCTTTTCTCCCCGATGGCTTCCAGTGGTTTTAAAAAGTGTGATCGGTGTAAGAAGATAATGTCTCTCACTGACACACACGACTGCTGCCTTCGGTGCAAACGTGCGGGCCCTGTGGAAAAATGTCTTCCAAGGCCCTCCGAAGTCGTCAGCAACAAAGTGAAAGGCTTTTCTCGGACTCGGCCTCTGCCCGGGCCCGGACCTCGTCTGAGGCCTCGACATCTCGGGATTCCGATCCCGAGAGGCGTCGGAGCTCCTCGGACAGGGGGTCCCCCAACCGGGAACGTAAGTGGAAGAAGCGGCTCGCGAGGGTGGCGTCGGAGGAGGTCCCTGAGCCCTCGAGGGCCAGGTCTAAGAGCCCCGACCGTCATCCCGGGCCCGTGGACCAGGAGAAGCCAACTAAAGTTCCTCGCATGGAGCCGGAGTCTCTGCTGGACACGCAAGTCCTGTTGTCCTCGTGGACCCACCTCCCCGAGTACCGACGTCGGGGGCTGCTGCGTCACCCGAGCTGAGTCTCAGGTTGACAACCTTGGAGAGCAGAATGTCTGCCTTCATGGATCAGCAGCGGGCACTGATGGCCAGCCTGTCTGGCGCATCTGCCCCGACCACCGGGACATCGACTTCGAAGTCGACCCCAGAGACCGAGCCGATACTCGAGTCCCTTGCGGCTCGAAGTCGTCCTCGGTCGAGGTCTCCCTCGACCTCCCGTTCGGGACCGAGGGTCTCGATGCCGGTGCCACCGGCGTCGGGGCGGGTGCCTAGAGGTCCCGCGGGGTCGGACCTCGACTCGACATCGGACGAGTCTGCTTGGGAGACCGAAGACGAGGAGTCTCCTGACACCTTCAAGACTCGGTGTGTCCCTTCGGACTCACCAGAGTCTGAGCCCCGGAGTAGATCCCCCTCCGGAGGATACTAGGTTCTCGGCGTTTGTCCGCGATATGGCCGCTGCCCTGGCTATCTCGGCTGACCCCGAGGAGGAGCCGAAGAGCTCGATGCTCCGCAGTATGACTCTCCTCTGAAGGAGGCCTTTACTGTCCCGGTTCCTCCGATGCTGGAACGGCTCCTCTTCCGGATGTGGGAGGCACCGGCCTCGGCGCCGGTTTTGAGCAAGCGAGTCGATTCCATCTATCGGCTCCGAAAGAGTCCTGGCTTCCAGAAAGCACAGCTACCACACCATTCCATGGTTGTGGAATCGGCCATGCATCGTCTGAAGAGTCAGAAGATGCACTCCGCGGTGCCTCCTGGAAGGGAACCCGAAGCCTTGATGGCGTCGGTAGAAAGTGCTTTCAGGGCTCGATGCTTGCTTGCCGTGTCCAGACTTACCAGCTGTACATGGGCATGTATTTACGAGACCTGGCCAAAGAGTTGGCCGGATTCTCTGCTGGTCTCTCCGGGGAACCCTTGCAGAGTTTTAAGTCCTTGTGTTCGAGGATCCGGGAATGCTCTAAATTCATGTCCCGTGCCGCCTACGATGGCTTCGAGGCTTCGGCCCGAGTAGCGGCAGCCGGCATCGCGGCCCGACGCCAGGCATGGCTGCAGTCATCGGACCTCAAGCCATGGGTTCAGGACAAGTTGCTCGATGTCCCTTGCCGAGGTGAAAACCTTTTTGGCAAGCCTGTGGCCGAGAAGGCCGCTCAGCTCGAGACAGAGCACCTCACGAGGACAAGGCTGTCGAGGAAGACATCAGCCCCTTCTCATAAGAAGAAGGGCTCGGGTAAAAAGTCCTTTTACCCGAGGAAGGGCACTGCCTACAAACAGTACCCACAATATCTGGCTGCCCAAGCTGCCCCCCAGGGTCAGCAAGCCAAGGGCCAGGGTAATGGGCCCCGTAGGCAGCGGACCCCCAAGCCTGCAGCCCCTGCTCCCATTCAGCAGGGTGGGGATTTTTGACTCCTTGAGTATAGCCATACCTCCCTTGCAGACCCAACCCTGCACAGGAGGCCGCCTAGCCTTGTTCGCCCACAAGTGGCCCTTGATAACCCAAGACAGTTGGGTGCTGGACATAGTCCATCGAGGCTATGCCCTGCACTTTCACCAACTGCCTCCGCCACACTTCCCAGGGGAACCTTTCCGGCCTCCCCTGCATATAGCCCTTCTCCTCCAGGAGGTAAAAGGTCTGTTGCTGGACAAGGCGGTGGAGCCTGTGCCTCCCCACTTCCAAGGTCACGGGTTTTACTCCAGGTATTTCCTGGTGCCAAAAAGAACCAGTGGTCTTCGACCCATTTTGGATCTCAGAAACCTGAACAGGTTTCTAGTGAAAGAGAAGTTCAAGATGCTTACTCTTGGAACACTTCTGCCCTACCTCCAGCAGGGACATTGGCTTTGCTCTTTAGATCTGAAGGATGCTTACACTCACATCCTTATTCATCCAGACCACAGAAAGTACCTCAGGTTCATTGTGGGAGGAAACCATTATCAGTACAGAGTACTGCCTTTTGGACTGACCTCCGCTCCCAGGGTGTTTACCAAGTGCTTGGCAGTGGTGGCAGCCTACCTGAGAAATCAGGGCATCTTTGTGTTTCCTTACCTAGACGACTGGCTCATCAGAGGCCAGACTTCCCTGTAAGTTCAACAGGCCACCAACAGGACCATAGAACTGCTCCAAAAGGTGGGCTTTGTCATCAACTTCGCAAAGTGCACTTTGCTCCCGTCCCAGAACTTGGAGTTCATAGGAGCAAGATTGGATTCTCAGCTGGGAAGAGCATTCTTACCAGTGGACCGAGCACAACGGCTCATGGACCTCGCCAGCAAGTTTCTGCACAGGTCCCTGGTCTCCGCCAGACTCTGTCTCATGCTTCTGGGCCACATGGCGTCGACAGTACAGGTGACCCCCAATGCCAGGCTCAATATGAGGCCTGCCCAGTGGTGCCTTCGGACTCAGTGATCACAAGCCTCAGGCAGTCTCAGAGACAGGATCAGAGTGTCCCACCGTTTCCTGGCCTCCCTCAACTGGTGGTTACACCCCCCCAATCTGCTGGTGGGGGTGCCCTTTCAGATCCCACCTCATACAGTGGTACTGACCACCGATGCCTCTCTGCAGGGTTGGGGAGCACACTGCCTAGACAAGTGCACCCAGGGCCTGTGGTCTCATTGGGAGGCGTCCCAGCAGATCAATCTGCTGGAGCTCAGAGCTATTCGCTTGGCCCTCAAGGCCTTTACTGCTTCCCTGGCACAACAGTTTGTCTTGATCCAGACAGACAACCAGGTAGCCATGTTCTATGTCAACAAACAGGGCGGAACTTGTTCCCAGCCCCTTTGCCAGGAGGCCCAGGACCTCTGTTCCTTTGCCCTGAAGCACAACATGCTCCTCAAGGCAGTCTATCTTCCAGGCCAGGAGAATTCCCTGGCCGACAGATTGAGCAGGATTCTGCAACCACACGAGTGGCAGCTACATCCTTTAGTGGTTCAAAAGATTTTCTTGAAATGGGGACTTCCCTCCATAGACCTGTTTGCCAGTCCACTGAACAACCAGCTGCCAAGGTTCTGCTCCAGACAACCGCATCCTCTGAGAGTAACAGCAGATGCTTTTCTGATTCCCTGGACTCAGGGCCTACTCTATGCATTTCCTCTCACCCCTCTGGTGGCCCGAACACTGTTCAAGATTCTCCGAGACAGGGCCTCAGTCCTCTTGGTAGCTCCCAGGTGGCCAAGGCAGCCTTGGTTCCCCCTCCTGCTTCAACTGGCAGTGGATCTGCCTCTGCCTCTGGGATTGCAGCCCGACCTTCTCTCTCAGAATCAGAGCTCCTTGCTGCATCCCAATCTCAAAGCTCTCAATCTGATGGCATGGAGGCTGCAAGGGTAGTGTTGGCTCCCTGGGGCCTGCCTCCTGAAGTTGAGGAAGTTCTCCTAGCCTCCAGGAAACAATCCACTAGGAAGACCTATGCTCTCAAGTGGAAAAGGTTCTCTGTGTGGTGTCAGCTACGTGCTGAGGATCCTTTCTCCTGTACTGTGTCAGTAGTGCTTCAGTACCTGCTGCACTTGTCCAATCAGGGTCTCAAGTCCAACTCTGTTCGGGTCCACCTCTCTGCTTTAGCAGCTCACCACTCCCTAGTTGAGGGCCATTCCTTGTCTTTGCACCCTTTGGTGTCTAGGTTTCTCAGAGGCTTGCTTCTGCTCAAGCCTACCATATGTCCTCCTGCTCCTGAGTGGGAGCTTAATGTGGTCTTGCAGCAGCTGACTTGCCCACCTTTTGAGCCTATGGCTACTTGCCCTCTCCGCTTCCTTTCCTGGAAGACTCTCTTTCTGATAGCCCTTACTTCGGCTAGGAGAGTGAGTGAACTTCAGGCCTTGGTCTGTGATAGACCTTACACCAGGTTCTATAAAAACAGGGTGGTCCTCAGGACTCACCCTAAGTTCCTTCCTAAGGTTGTCTCCTCTTTCTACCTCAACCAGGAGGTGGTTCTTCCTACTTTCTTCCCTAGGCCTCATGCAAGTCAGGCTGAAACAGTTCTCCATACCTTGGACTGTAGGAGGGCCTTATCCTTCTACCTTGAACGTACGCAAGGTCACAGGAAGGCTTCCCAGCTCTTCCTTTCTTTTGACCCCAATAACTTGGGGAGGCCTGTGTCCAAGCGTATCTTGTCCATCTGGGTGGCTGACTGTATCACCTGGGCTTACAAGGCAGCTGACCTTCCTTTGCAGGGTAGGGTCACGGCCCACCGTGTGAGGGCAATGGCTGCATCAGTGGCTCACCTCCGCTCTGTTCCATTACAAGACATCTGCAGGGCTGCTACTTGGTCTTCAAGCCAGACGTTTGCAGCCCACTACTGTCTGGAGAGGGAGTCCCGTAGGGACAGTGCTTTTGGCCAAGCAGTACTCCGAAATCTCTTTGAGGTCTAGGCAACTCCTGCCCTCCTGCCCTCTGGTTGGGCTACCCGTGGAGGGTGTGTCCTTGCAAAGCCTTTACTGTGTTGCTGAGACTAGAGGGAGTTCTCTTGTTCAGCCTGGGTTCCTGGTAGCCCAGAGCTGGGGAGTCACCCATAAGTGAGGACTGACTTCCTGCTTGGTCCTGGAGAAAGAGTAGTTACTCACCTGTAACAGGTGTTCTCCAGGAGCATCTGGAATCAGTCCTCACTACCCTCCCTCCTCCCCTTGGAGTTGCAGTTGTACATAGCTAAGAACAGCACACAAAAATGTAAAAATTAAACTATGTCATTTGACTGAGGTAAGATGGCACCTTTAGGCGGGAAGGGAACCGCGCATGCGTGCCAGCATTCCCAAAGGCTTTCATGGAAAGCTGGGGAAATGCTCTGCTGGGGCTTCATCGGCATCGATGACACCCATAAGTGAGGACTGATTCCTGCTGCTCCTGGAGAACACCTGTTACAGGTGAGTAACTACTCTTTCTGGAGCCTGAAGACCAGGCTAGGATTATCTGAATTTTTCGGAGAGAGGAGCTGCCAGCGTTAATTACAGAGTCTCTTCAGGCTCTCAACCTATCGGTTGTTCAACCGGCAGAGGATGAGGCGTTGGAGGACCCTCTCATTCAGGCGGTACGGAAGATGCAGGCAGTTTTTCCAGTTCATCGTGTGGTCAAACAGATGATCCAGGATGAATGGGATCAGCCGGAGGCAGGCCTAAGGGGAGTGAGGTCCATGACTCAGCTCTACCCCTTGTCGGACAAAGAGCGTGAGATGTTTCGTTCCCCACGCGTGGATGCAGCTGTTTTGGCTGTCATGAAGAAGACAACCATTCTGGTAGAAGGCAGCGCTGTCCTGAAAGATGGGCAAGACCGGAAGTAGGACTCATTGTTGAAGCAGGCCTTTGAGAACATAAGAACATAAGATATGCCATACTGGGTCTGACCAAGGTCCATCAAGCCCAGTATCCTGTTTCCAACAGTGGCCAATCTAGGTCATACGTACCTAGCAGTTTCAACAAAAGACACAGGTTCCACAATGCTTCTTAATAATGGTTTGTGGATCTTTCCTCCAGGAATTTGTCCAAACCTTTTTTTAAACCCAGCTACACTAACAGCCTTTACTACATCCTTCGGTTACAAATTCCAGAGTTTGATTACACGTTGAGTGAAAATATATTTTCTTTTATTAGTCTTAAATAGTTTACCCTGTAGCTTCGTTGCATGTCCCCTAGTCTTTCTATATTCTGATAGCGTAAACAATCGATCTACGTTTACTTGTTCCACTCCGTTCATTAATTTATAGACTTCTATCATATCTCCCCTGAGCCGTCTCTTTTCCAGGTTAAAGAGCCCTAACCTTTTTAGCCTTTCTTCATAGGGGTATCCTTCCATCCCCTTTACCATTTTGGTTGCTCTTCTCTGAACCTTTTCTAATAACGCTATATCCTTTTTAAGATACGGCGACCAGAACTGCACACAATATTCAAGGTGCAGTCTCACCATAGAGACTGATAGAGAGGCATTATAATATCCTTTGTTTTATTTTCCATTTCTTTCCTTATGATATCTAGCATTCTATTTGCTCTCTTGGCCGCCGCTGCACACTGGGCCAAGGGTTTTAACATGTTATCCACAATGACACTTAAATCTTTTTCCTGGGTGGTGGTTCCTAATATGGAACCTTGCATCTTGTAACCATAGTTTGGGTTGTTCTTCCCTAGGTACATAACTTTGCACTTGTCCACATTAAATTTCATCTGCCATTTTGATGCCCAATCTTCCAGTTTATCAAGATCCTCTTGCAATTTTCCACAATCCTCATGGGTTTTAACAACTTTAAATAGCTTTGTGTCATCTGCAAATTTTGATAACCTCACTTGTTATTCCCATTTCCAGGTCATTTATGAATATGTCAAAAAGCAGCGGACCCAGCACAGATCCCTGGGGTACACCACTATTCACCTTTCTCCATTGGGAAAATTGGCCATTTAGCCCTACCCTCTGTGCTATCCCTACAAACTTCTATTTGTGGGGCTTGGGTAGTGAGAGCCTGTCTTTTGCTGGTTGCAGGGCCTGCAGCAGCCAGGGGAGCAGGTGCAAGACCATTTGGCGGACGTATCTAGACTGGAGTCTGGAGCGGCTTTCCTGGCTGATGTCCACTATGACCTCATTAGAGGATTGGCTAATAGCATGGCATCGCTAGTGGCGGCACGGCGTTACCTTTGTCTATGGAATTGGGCAGTGGATAGTTCCTCCAAGTCACGGTGTAGCAAGCTCCCCTTTAAGGGGAAGCTGTTCGGGGAGGACCTCAACAAGTTGGTCAAGGACTTGGGGGAGTCAAAAGGAGGTCACTTGCCGGAGGATAAGCCAAAGCCTGGTCAGACCGAGAGAGCTTCGCGGGGCCAGTCGCGGGATTTCAGGTGTTTTTGTATCCTCCCGCCTGGGAAGTTTCCCTAAGGGGAGGTTTCCCTCTCGCGGTCAAGGTTTCAAGGGATTCTGGGGAGTGGGCAGAGGTTTCGCTAGTCCCTCTTCCTCCAGATTTAGAAAGATCCAATGAAGCTAGGAGGACCCAGGCTGTGGTGCAGCCCATGGGAGGTCGGCTTCGGGATTCTCTCTCAGCCTGGGTCCAGATAGCATCTGACCGATGGGTGTTGGAGGTCATTTGCGAGGGGTTTGTCCTCGAATTTGCCCGGCCAATGGCAGACTCCTTTGTTCTGTCTCCTTGCAGGGCGCGGAGCAAGGTAGTGGCGGTAGAGGAGACACTGTCTCGCCGCCTTCAGCTGGGAGCAGTGGTTCCGGTTCTTCGAGAGCAGTGCGGCTGCGGTTGATACTCCATATATTTCATGGTTCCCAAGAAAGATGGGTCCTTTCACCCAATTCTGGACCTCAAGTGGGTAAATCGTTGTCTTCGGGTGCCGCATTTTCGCATGGAAACTTTGCGGTCGGTAATCGTGGTGGTATGAAAGGGGGCATTTTTGACGTCTGTCAGACGGTTGCCTGGGTGAGAATCTTTACAGTCTTGGCAAGTGCATATATCTATATGATTTGCAAGGAATTGTGGGCAATGCAGTTCATTCACACCAGACACAGCTGCTGACAATAAGTTAGTTGTGCTCAAGTGTTAAAGCCAATAAGATATTTATTTATGGGGTTATTTCTCCCAACACAGATATGCTTGGTAGCACATAAATCAGGTTACTTGCTTTTAGTGTTAAACTTGAAAAAAACAAAATCAGGAAAACAACCTTTAAACTTGTCAGGCAATTAAAGCAAAAGAAATAAGACCTGGTTGGTACAAACTGGTCTTTTCTGTAGGCACTAGCTAATGTTTTCTTAGCATGTATCAAACAACAAACGAAAAGCCACAAAGAAAGAAAGAAACCTGTTCTTTTCAGGTTAACTTCTGATAACTTCCCACATAGATTCAGAAGTGATTCTCTCCTAGCTCACAAGCAATTAGGTAAGGCTCAATTGCTAGCAGTTATCCAGCTGAAACCCCTTAGCTGGCTTGCTTTCTACTGTGTGGGTCAAATCTTGCTTCAGGAGCTTTTCTGAGTAGATTAAAGAACAAGTTTGTATTTCTTTGTGATGGTTGCTGTATTTTATAACAGAAAATTACCAAAGGAGTTTAGACAGAGAGCAGTCCATGTAAACAGAATCTTCATCTGCTATTATTCCCCCTTCTTCAACAAGCATGGGTTCAATATCATGGATTGGCACAGATGAATCTCTCAATGGAGCACTTTCAGGAGAATACTTGTTTCCCTGCTGTCTTTCAAGGTTATAGCTAGGGCATAGATCAGTGTTCATACCTGAGCTTCCATTGCTGTTAGAGTTCCTCTCTATATAGCCTGGCCAGTATGTAGTCCAGTTCTTATGTCCAGCCTTCCAATCCAGATCCATGGACACTGGATCTCTCTTCACATACCTTCTGGCACGGGTCCTAGGGTCCCTTCCACGTGTAGCCGTCTTTCTCACAGGTACCGTCTGGAGATTCCTAGCTCTGCAGCACCATTCCTCTGGCTTTCCCCAGTCCAATGGTGTATGCTGGCCCTTGAAATGCCTCCCAGTATACGTACCGCTCTGGACTCTTCTAGACCTCTCAAAGGCTTTTCTCTTCCTTCTTCCAAAGGGTTTCTTTCCCTCTCTGTCCGTCCGGTTTGGCTTCTGCTTCTGATGATCCTTCAGATGAAACTGATGATCAAGCTCAAGCTGATTCTCAGGATAAAGAGGATAATTCTCTGTAGAATAAACTCCACCTTTATTCTGCCTAGATGAGTGCTCCCCCCTAATACAGCGCAGCTGTGCTGAATCAGGCCCTGCCCTTTGAGATGAGTGCTTAGGGATTACCTCATAGCCCTCCTGATTGAACACACGTTTCCCCACTTCAGCTCCTCTAATGGCTGTTGGAAACCTGGTGCATTCTGGGACTGGTAGTCTTTTATGGGAAAATTCTGTTTTCTTATTTCTACCAGAACTGACAGGTTGCTTGTTCAGAGTCACTTCACCTTTTCTATAGCTCCTTCCTGAGCTATGATAAGCTTCCTTATCACATGTCTCTCGATCTCACCGAAGCGTACCTGCACATTCCGATCAGGCTGGATCATCAACGATTTCTTAAGATTTGTGGTGCCGCGGGCGCATTTTCAGTTCCAGGCATTACCTTTTGGCCTGGCGACGGTGCCATGTACCTTTACCAAGTTGATGGTGGTGGTGGCGGCGGCTCTTTGCAAAGAGGGAGTGTTGGTACACCCTTATTTCAACGTCTGGTTGATCCGGGCAAAGTCCAGAGCTGAGAGTGTATGGGCTGCAGCCAGGGTGGTGCAGCTCCTAGAAAGCCTTGGTTGGGTGGTCAATGTGGCCAATAGCCGATTGGTGCTCTTGCAGGTTCTGGAATATTTGGGAGTCCGGTTCGACACTCGAGTGGCAACAGTTTTCTGCCGGAACACCGGGCCCAAGGGCTTCGTCTCTTAGTGCGCAGCTTTTTGGGGCGCCCAGTGCCTACGGTCTGGCAATATCTTTGAGTTCTGGGTACAATGGCAGCCCCTCTGGAGGTAGTGCCATGGGCGAGAGCGCACATGTGTCCTTGGTAGAGGTCCTTACTCCGTCACTGGTCCCACGAGAGGGACTCTCTGGCAAAGCGTCTGCCCTGTCCGCTGGGAGTCAGGGAGGCTCTTCTATGTTGGCTTCATCCAGAAAATTTGGCGGCGGGCATGCCTCTCGAGCAGCCGCAGTGGGTTCCTGTGTTGACCGAAGCCAGTCTGGCGGGTTGGGGGGCACATTGCAGGGCTCATTGCGTGGAGCTCTTCACGCAAGGGAGCTGGAGCGGACAGGAAGTCCAATGGTCGATTACTCATCTGGAATTGCGAGCTGTAGCTCCGGCACTCCGCGCCTTCAAGCCCAACTTACTAGGTCGGGCGGTCCGAGTTCTGTCGGACAATGCCTCTGCGGTCGTGTATCTCAATCGAAAAGGGGGTACAGGCAGCGCGGCTCTGGAGGAGGCGGCAGAAACCTTGTTCAGCTGGGTGGAGCTTCTGTTTCAGGTGCTGTCGGCGGGGCATATTGCGGGAGTAGACAATGTGGTGGTGGACTGTCTCAGTCGAGTTCGCATGGATCCCGGGGAGTTGGAGCTTCAGTCAGAGGTCTTCGCTCAGATAGTCTACAGGTGGGGGCCACCCATTATGGATCTGATGGCTATGTTTCAGTCCGCCAAAGTGAGCTGCTTCTTCAGCAGGAGACTAGAGAGGAAGTCCGAGGGTCTGGATGCATTGCTGCAACAATGGCCCACGAAGGGTCTCCTCTATGTCGTCCCCCCTTGGGCTGTCATAGGCCGGATGGTTCAGCGCATCGAAGCCCATCAAGGGCATGATTTTAATCGCTCCGGATTGGCTGTGATGCCCATGGTACGCCGACTTAGTGCGTCTTCTCGACGGTTGGCCATGGCGGCTTCCGATACAGGAGGATCTCCTACGGCAGGGTCCTCTTAGGATGCCGCAAGTGGATCTGTTCTTGCTTACGGCTTGGCCATTGAAAGGGCGAGGCTAAGGAAGAAGGGTTACTCCGGTCCTGTAATCTCTACCTTGCTCTTGGCCAGAAAAAAGTTGAACTCGCTAGCCTTCATCTGGCGTATTTTTGAGGATTGGTGAGCGGCGCAGCTGGCGTGGCCGGCCTCTATTTCAGTTCCGGAGGTATTGAGTTTCTTGCAGGATGGTTTTGATAAGGGTCTAGCAGCCAGCTCATTAAGGGTGCAGCTGGCAGCTATTTCTTGCTATCGTGGAAAGGTTCAGGGCGTCGCCTTGGGCTCCCACCCAGATGTCTTACGTTTCTTGAGGGCGGTATCCCGTTTACATTCTCTGCGGAGAGTGGCGATTCCTTCTTAGGATCTCAATTTGGTCTTGGGGACGTTGATGAGAGAGCCCTTCAAGCCTTTGAATCAGGTCTTGTTAAAGGATTTAACTTTGAAGACTGTCTTTTTGGTAGCAATCTGCTCTTGGAGTTACAGGCCTTGTCTTGCCTGGAGCCGTTCCTGACCTCTCAGGAGAAGTTGGTTTTGTGTCCCATTCTGCCTTTCCTGCCAAAGGTGGTTTCAGCATTTCATGTGACTCAGCCGGTGTCCTTGCCAGTTTTGGGGACTTTGGGGGAGAGCGTCTTGGATCGTAATTTGCGCTTGCTAGACGTAAAAAGGGTTCTTCCTCGTCATTTGAAGGTGTCGGAACCTTTTTGCAAGTCTGATCGTTTGTTCGTCCTGTTTGGGGGGCCACGTAGGGGCGAAGCAGTGGCCAAGGCTTCCATTTCCAGATAGGTCCGTGAAATGATAACATCAGCTTATATCTTGCAAGGTCGTCAGGTCCCCTTGGGGTTGTGGGCTTATTCTACTACAGCTCAGGTGACTTCGTGGGTGGAGTATAGTTTGGTTCCCACGGTTGAAATTTACACAGCAGCTACGTGGTCCTCTTTACATACCTTCAGTAGACATTATCGGCTGGATGTCCATGCGGCAGGGGATGCCTGTTTTGGGTCGGTGGTTTTGTGGGCCGGTTTGGCAGATCCCTCCCATTAAATTACTGCTCTGTTACATCCCAGAGGTGTGGGACTGGACTGGAGGGACGATAAGGAAAGAGAAATTAGACTTACCTGCTAATTGTTGTTCCTTGAGGAACTCCAGTCCAGTCCTGGATCCCATCTGGGGTTCTGTTGGCTAATGCGGAGCTTGTTTGCTGCGGTTGGTGCAGCCAGAGCGATGGGTAGCTGCAAGCCTTTCATTTCTCAGGCTATTTCTTGTTGTTGTTCTTTGTTTTTCTCTCTTTCGCACCTTATTACGCTCTCTCTCTTCTTATCTATCCAGGTCTCCTTCTGCAGAGGGAGGGAGGAGTTTTCCTCTTGTTGCAGGGGACAGTTGCAGTTTAAGTGGTTAGTTAATGTTTTTACTTGATATTTTAGCTACTTATTTGTTGCTCCTCTGAGTTTGCTTTGTCATTAGGTCACTGGGAGCTGGTGGGAGGTGCCAGCAGTATATGTACAAGCAACTTCAGAATCTGACATGCCCAGTCTCTAAGCTGCGAGAGGAGGTGCATTACCCAGAGGTGCAGGACTGGACTGGAATTCCTCAAGGAACAACAATTAGCAGGTATATCTAATTTCTCTTTGGATGGCCTACTAGACTAAAACTCTATAACTCTAAACATTATAAACAAAATAACCTATTAATGTAGCAGGTGGTGAATTGTAATTGTATGTATGTGTCCAAAAGCTGTTTAGGTGGTTATGTGACTGAGCCGAAGTATTCCTGGAACAGTAGTGTTAGTCTTCAGCGGACGTCTACAATGTCTGGTGAGCGGAGGTCAAGGAGGAAGAGCGTTCCAGATGATGGGTGCGTAGTAATGGAGGTTATGCTGTTAGTGTGGGTGATTGTCAAGAGTACTGTGAGTAGGCTGTTAGCGCTTCTGCGGGTTCTTTGGGCATGTGGTTTGATGAGCACAGACCGCAAGGTATGGGCAGAAATTTGTAGCATCACTTTGAAGATCGTTAGAGCCACTTTATATTTCATTCTGCTAAGTATTGAAAGCCAATGAAGCTGATTTAAGATGGGCGTTATATGCTCTTGTCTTGAGGTATCCATGATGAGCCTTGCTGCTACATTCTGTGCCAGCTGTAGTGGTAGTGAGGATTTTGGGAGTCCTTGATATATGATGTTAGCATAGTCGAAGATGGGAGTGATGAGAGCTTGGCAGGCGTTCCTGAAATCGTTGTGATCTAGTAGTGCTTTGAGGTTCCTCAGGGTCTTGAGGCCGTGATATACTGTTCTTGTGACTTGTTTGATTTGGGCATTGAAGTTTAAGCTCTGATAGTTTACTTGCACGGTGAGATTTGCAAGATTGATGGTAACTGGCGAAGAGAAGTTGGGGTACCTGGTGACATGTAGGACCTCTGTTTTGTTAGGGTTAATAATCAGGTTATAGATGGTAAGCCATTGTGTAGCCATTGTAAGTGGCCTAGTGGTTGGGACAAGTTACCTCAGGCCAGAAGGTTGGGGGTTCAAATCCCACTAGCGGACAGCAACCTTGGGCCAGAAGGACTGGGGTTTCTAGTCCCACTGGTACTCCTTGTGATTTTGCCCATGTTCCCTGTAAAATAGTTATCTCCAAGTTAAAATGCCCTGTTCAATGTAATTTCAGTTTGTTCAATGTAAACCGCCTTGATATCATGAAAGGCGATATATAAGAAATGTTAAATAAATAAAAATTAAAATAAATAAAATAATAAGCTCATGGTGTCCTATAAATCTGTTCATTGTGTGTATGATACATCATATTTGGAGAATTTTATTTGCAGACAAGCAGGATGTAATCGGGCACACAAGCTGATGCTGTCATTCAATGGCACTAGGATGGAACATAAATAGCACTGAGCATAAATAGCACTTCTGCTTGCTGCATTCCCTGCAGTCTCCTCAGTTTTGTTTTTTCCCACTCTGTGGAACAGATCCAAAACAAAGCTCTTCCTCAAAGTCTTAGAGATCCTTAACATTGTTTTTTGACATTTTGTCTTTTATTTGTATTTGCTTTTATTTAAAAGGCCAACATTTTATTTCTCATCATGCGATGCTGTGGTGCCAAAAAACCTGGGGTTTGTGACTGCAGGTGCAGAATATCAAACCGTGGTGGGCATGATTTATGCTTCATTTGCATCAGGTCTACCCAACAACAAAATTACTCTCAAAGTTTTCACACTCCCAACAATTAAGTAGACTCTCCTCTTCCAGAGCATACAGCTAGACCAGTCCAGACAAGTGGGTTAAGTCCCCCTGCCAGCAGATGTAGACACAGAGAAAGTAGTGAGAGCCAATCAAAGCTGTGACCTCTCTGCTAGTATATACCACAGGTACAGCTAGTGGTCTCCTCTGTACTTTCTCTGTCTCAGCAAACGTTGGACTTTGAATTTCTCAACATGTGGGGCATACTTGATCCCAGGGGATGTAGGAGACACCCAGCCTATGGATCAGCTTCTGGGTGAGCTCCTGGCTATGAGAGCCAGTACAGCTTGGAGAGGGCTTTGGGTCAAGATGACCCTTTTCAGAGACCCTAGGGCTCTTGCCTTTTATTTTATTTTTCTCTCTCATTCATTTTCAATATCTGTTTTAATTAACTCTTAGTTTCCCTCGTTTGCCTTGCTGTCTGAAGTCTACTCTAGACTGTTGGGTCTCTTCTCTGTTCCCTCCCTCTCCCCGGGCCTGCTTCCCCGCTGGGCAGGTGTGCTGAGTTTGTGGTTAGCCGCAGTCCTGCTTCCAGCAACAGCGCTGTCTTGGGTTTTATTTCAGTGATCCGGGAGTCTTTTGTGTTACCGCTGCACCAAACCGTGAGTTTTTGTGACTGTGGCCTCCTCCACGCAGCATCACCTGATGGTACTTGTGATTTTTGCACCTTTTTCTGTGAGCGGGGATCTGTTTCACCGGCACCATCTTGATTCAGCCCAGCCATGCTGTCGGCAGTGCCTAAGTGCCTGACATGTGGGAAGAAACATAGACTGTTGGTTAATCAGCTGTGTTCCGCCTGCGAGTCGCACCCCAGTGACTCTTCCACGGCTGCAGTTCCTCCAGTATTGCTGTAGCCTTCCGGAGCTGCAGTTTCCATGGGGGGGTCCCTCCTGGATCACCTCCAGAATGCTTTGGCGGCTAATTCCTCTCAGCACGCGGAGCTTTCTTCTCCCATCTTCCTCCTGCAGCAGCTGGCTATGGATCCTGGAGCCTCCAAATTTTCTTGGTTCTTTCAACATGCTTGGAACCTATGGAAATGCGGACAGGTCCGGTCCTTGCTGCAGCCACGATCCTCTCAGTCAAGAGAGGGACGCAAGAGGCGCCGCACAGATGCAGCCCTTACAGAATGCAGGGAGTCCAGCTGGGAGGAGGAAGACTCCACTAAAGGGGAGGAATTGGGTGCCCTTTCCCCCTGCGGATCGTCACACTCTCCTGTGGAGGAGGGGGAGCTCTCGCCCATGGAAGAGGAATCTCGCTCCACCGTAGTTCGCCTCTGTCATAGGGACGAGATTCCTGGCCTCATTTCACAAATCATCAGGGAACTGCATATTCTGGCAACGCCAGAGCCCTCTCAGTCTCTTTTGACCACAGATCCCATTGTAGCAGGGATTAAGAGGCCTGCTTGGACCTTTTCCTTTCCAGCTGAACTTCAAGAAATGGTCATAGCAGAATCGGAGTCTCTCGATGCTCCGTTCAAACAAGGCTGTTGGTTGGGGCAGATATAGAGTGGAGGAGTGGCCTAGTAGTCGGGGCAAGGTACTTCAGGCTGGAAGGTCGGGGGTTCAAATCCCACTAGAGGACAGCAACCTTGGGCCGCAAGGACTGGGGTTTCTAGTCCCACAGGTGCTCCTTGTGGTCTTGGGCAAGCCACTTAACCCTCCATAGCCCATGTTCCCTGTAAAATAGTTATCTCCAAGTTATGATGCCCTGTTCAATGTAATTTCAGTGTGTTCAATGTAAACCGCACTGATGCAGAATAGCGCGGTTTATAAGCGAAAGTAAATAAATAAATAAAATAAAAATAAAAATATATTCCTGGTCCTCAGCAGACTTAGACAAGTGGCTGTGGTTTCATAAGGACATAAGATATGCCATTCTGGGTCAGACCAAGGTCCATCAAGTCCAGTATCCTGTTTCCAACAGTGGCCAATCTAGGTCATACGTACCTAGCAATTTCCACAAAAGACACAGGTTCCACAATGCTTGTATTGGGTCAAGCATTGATATATTTTTAGAAACACAAATGACGACAGAAAAAGACCATATTACTACTACTGCTACTACTACTATTCAGCATTTGTAAAGCACCACACACGCAGTACTGCACAGCTAACCTACAAGAGGTAGTCAACATACAAGAGACAGTCCCTGCCCGTCAGTCATGTTCACCGGAGCTTACAATCTAGTTAGAACAGTACATTAGTTAGAACAGTACAAAACATTAGTCAGTTCTGCGCAAGGTACGGTGTGGTACAGTTTGGTCATAAATGATGACGGGGGTTAGGGTAAGATGAGGAAGGAGTCAGGATCTGAAGGCAACGGTGAAGAGGTGGGTCTTCAACCTGGATTTGAAGAGGGCCAGGGAGGATGCCTGGCGCACAGACGCAGGTAGGCTGTTCCAGGCGTAAGGTGCAGCAAGGTGAAAGGAGTGCAGTCGGGAGTTCGCGGTGCGGGTGAAAGGCATTGATAGAAGCAATTTGTTGGCGGAGCGCAGATTTTGAGAGGGGGACGTAGGGAGAGAGAAGAGGTATTGAGGGGCCACAGAGTGAATGCATTTATAGGTTAGCAGGAGAAGCCTGAATTGGATGCAGAACTGGACAAGGGAGCCAGTGAAGCAACTTGAGAAGAGGAGTAATGTGGGCATGGCGAGGTTGGGAGAAGATTAGTCGAGCAGCGTGATTTTGTATAGATTGGAGGGGAAGGAGGTGGCTCGCAGGAAGACCAGTGAGGAGTAGGTTGCAGTAATCGAGGCGAGAAGAGATTAAGGAGTGGATAAGCGTTTTGGTAGTATGTTCAGAGAGGAAGGGGCAGATTTTGCTGATGTTGTAGAGAAAGAAGCAGCAGGTCTTAGCTACAAGCTGGATATGAGTGGAGAAGGAGAGAGAGGTGTCAAAGATAACTCCTAGATTGCGGGCCGAGGGAACAGGAAGGATAGTAGATCCATCCACATGGATTGAGAGAGGGGGAAGTGGGGGGGGGGGGGGAGGAGTTAGGCAGAAAAACAAGGAGCTCAGTCTTGGCCATGTTTAATTTCAATCGGCGATGAGACATCCAGGCAGCGATGTCCGAAAGACAGGCAGAGATCTTGGGCTGGGTTGCCGGAGAAATATTAGGTGTAGAGAGGTAGATTTGGGAGTCATTGGCATAGAGATGGTACTGAAAACCATGGGAGGAGATAAGCGTGCCAAGGAGGGTATAGAGAGAGAGGAGGAGGGGGCCCAAGACAGATCCCTGGGGTACACCTACATGGAGCATGGTAGGGGAGGAGGAGGAGCCACCAGAGCATACACTGAATGAGTGATGGGAGAGGTAGGAGGAGAACCAGGATAGTACGGAGTCCTTGAAGCCAAGCGAGGAGAAGGTGATGAGAAGGTCGTGGTCAACGGTGTCAAAGGCAGCAGAAAGGTCAAGAAGAATGAGGACAGAGCAACGACTACAACAGTCCCCTTTTTTCCTTTAGAGATCCTCTGTGTTTGTCTCATGCTTTTTTGAATTCAGATACTGTCCTCATCTCTACCACCTCCACTGGGAGACTATTCCACGGATCCGCCACTCTTTCCGTAAAGAAATATTTCCGCATATCACTCCTGAATCTATCCCCCTTCACCCTCATCCCATGTCCCCTCGTAGCAGAACTTGCTTTCAATTGAAAGAGGCTCTCCCCCTGTACATTTATGCCACAGAGGTATTTAAACATCTCAGTCATATTACCTCTATCCTGCCTTTCCTCTAAGATGTACATATTAAGATCCTTAAATCTGTCCTCATATGCTTTATAATGAAGACCACTAACCATTTTAGTAACCTCCCTCTGTACTGACTCGATCCTGTGTATATCCTTTTGAAGGTGCGGTCTCCAGAATTGCACACTATACTCCAAATGAGGTCACACCAAAGACCTATACAGAGGCACTATCGCCTCCTTTTTTCTGCTAGCCATTCCTCTCCGTATGCAATCAAGCATCCTTCTAGCTTTTGCCGTCGCCTTTTCTACCTGTTTAGCTACTTTAAGATCATCAGACACGACCACACCTAGGTCCCGCTCTTCTGTAGTGGACAAAAGTACTTCACCCTCTATACTGTATTGCTCCCTTAGATTGCTGCAGCCCAAATGCATGACCTTACATTTTTTAACATTAAATCCCAGCTGCCAAATTCTAGACCATTCTTCAAGCTTAGCTAGATCCCTCCTCATGTTATCTACCCCTTCCTGGGTGTCTACTCTATTGCAGATTTTGGTATCATCCGCAGAGAGGCAAACCTTACCTGACAGCCCTTCCGCTATATCACTAACAAAGATGTTAAAAAGAATTGGACTAAGGACAGATCCCTGGGACACACCACTGGTAACATCCTTCTCCTCACAGTGAGCTCCATTTACCTGTACTCTTTGTCGCTTCCCATCCAACCAGTTTCTAACCCAAGCAGTAACTTTAGGATCCATCCCTAGGGTGCTCAGTTTGTTTTATAAGTTGCCTGTGAGGAACAGTGTCAAAGGCTTTACTGAAATCTAAATACACCACATCTAGGGCTCTCCCTCGGTCCAACTTCCTGGTCACCCAGTCAAAGAAATCAGATTTGTCTGACAAGACCTGCCTCTGGTGAATCCATGCTGCCTCGGATCCTGTAATCCGCTGGACTCCAGAAACCTCACTATTTTCTCTTTCAGCAGTGTTTCCAATAATTTGCTCACCACCGAAGTTAAACTAACCGGCCTGTAGTTTTCAACCACATCCTTCCGCTCTTCTGTAAAGGAACCGTATGAGCCTCTCTCCAGTCCTTTGGCACCACTCCTGACTCAGAGGCATTGCAATGGTCAGTCAGTTGGGCTGCAAGAACGTCCCAAAGTTCCCTCAGTATTCTAGGGTGTATCCCATCCAGTCCCATTGCTTTGTCTACTTTAAGTTGAGCTAGTTTCTCATGAACAGTCTTCTGAAAATTGTTCAAGATGTCCCTCGCTTCTGTTCCTGTTTATGGCTGTTTTCTGAGGTCCTGCTCTTGATTCTTCATCTGTGAACACAGAACAGAAATATTTGTTAAGCAATTCCGCTTTATCCTCATCTGCTTGTAGATAGTCCTCCCCTTCACCCTTGAATCTGACAATACCACTTTTGCTCTTCCTCTTCTCACTAACATATCTGAAAAATGTCTTATCCCCCCATTTTATTGCATTGGCTATTTCCTCCTCTTTTTAAATCTTTGCTTTCCTGACTACTTTGCTAGCTTCTCTAAGTTTTTCCAAATATAGATGCCCGTCTTCCTCTCTCAGTGATCTCTTGTATTTCATGAAGGACTCCCTCTTTTTCTTCACCTTTTCAGCTACTTCTTTCGAAAGCCATAGTGGTCTCCTTTTCCTTTTACCTTTATTTACCATTTTAACAAAAAGGTTGGTTGCCCTTAAAACATCCCCTTTCAGTTTTGCCCGTTTTTCTACATCCCTCAGCTGTTCCCATGCCACTAATGACTCCCTGACAAAGTTAGTCTTCCTAAAGTCCAAGACCCTCACCTTTGAATGGATTCTAACAGCCCTAGTCCTAATACTGAACCACACCATCTGGTGATCACTGAATGCAAAAGGATCACTATAACATCAGAAACACTTTTGCCATTGGTAAGCACCAAGTTCAGTATCGGCCCTTCACGTGTGGGGTCTGTTACTAATTGCCTGAATAGTTCTCCCTGTAGAGAATCCAGGATCTCTTTACTTTTAGATCAGGGGTGGGCAATTCCGGTCCTGAAGGGCCACAGACCAGTCAGGTTTTCATGATGTCCCTAATGAATATTCATGAGATCTATTTGCATCCACTGCCTTCCATTGTATGGAAATAGGTCCATGAATATTCATTAGGGACATCATGAAAACCTGACTGGTCTGTGGCCCTTCAGGACCGGAATTGCCCACCCCTGTTCTAGATGATACTGCAGCAGGAATGTGCCACTTAACATCTGGCTTATTGAAATCCCCTAACATGAGCACTTCCCCTTTCCTAGCATTGCTGCATATGTCTTCAATTAACTGTCCACCTCTTCCTCTTGTGAGGGAGGTCTGTATATCACGCCAATGCAAATAGAAAAAGAAATCTTTTGTTTAACCCACAGTGCCTCCTCTCTTACTTTTTAAGCTCTGTAATTCTAAAGCTTTAATAGTATTTTTTACATATAGTGCCACTCCTCCTCCCCTTGTTCCTACCCTGTCCTTTCTGAATAAAGTATAGCCAGGTATAGTTACATCCCAGTCATGGTTTTCTGTGAACCATGTTTCTGTAACTGCCACTACATCCAAGTTGGCCACTCTCACCAAAGCTTCAACATCAGAGATCTTATTTCCCATGCAACGGGCATTTATACACACTGCTTTCCATATGTTACTCCTGTTACCCATTTCCTTAAAGGTATTTAATGTATCAGTTACCTGGGGGCTTTCTTTACCTATCCCCAATGAATCTATTTTAAAGCCCTCTTCAGTAGATTAGCCAGTCTACTACTGAAGATGTGTCAACCTTTCTTAGACAGATGGATGCCATCTTTGCTTTGCAACCCTTGGAACAGCATTCATTGGTCTAGGAAACCAAAACGCTCTTGATGACACCATCCACGCAGCCATGCATTCATCTCCAGGATGCGAGCCTCTCTGCCTTGGCCTTTACCTTCCACAGGGAGGATTGAAGAGAACACCACCTGTGCACCGAACTACTTCACTCTCCGTCCCAGAGCCATGAAGTCACTTTTGATACGCTCAGAAGGATACCTGGCAGTATCATTTGTTCCGACATGGATTAGCAACATTGGGTAATAGTCAGTGGGCTTGATGAGTCTCGGCAAACTCTACATAACATATTGGATTTTGGCCCCAGGCAGACAGCATACCTCTCTGGACATCAAGTCTGGTCGGCAGATGGACACCTCAGTACCCCTCAGAAGAGAGTTACCAACTACCACTACTCTTTGCTTCCTTGTGGTGACTGATTCTGCAACTTTGGGGTACTTGAGCTCTGGTTCTTCCCTTTCCAGGGATGCTTTTACCTCCTCCACTTCTAGGGGTGCATAATGGTTCTTCAATTCAAGGGCTGGAGAAGTTTGATTGGTGATTCTGCAGGCCCTTGTGACTTTTGTCCAACCTTCGTCATTCTGTCGGCACCCATCTTCTCCTCTGCTGGAGAGCTTGGTTGCTGCAAGAAGCATCTCATCAATGTACTTCTCACTGTCTTGAATGCTCCTCTGCCTCGCCACCTCCTCTCTGAGTTCCTCCACTTGTTTCCTCAGAGCTTCAGCATGCAGGCACCCTGCACATGGAACCGGTCCTTCACCTGGCATTGGGACCTCTTGTCTGGACAGTGGCAGAAGCTGTAACGGGGGCAACAGCTTAGCGATGCTCTTTTTCCCAGCCATTGTTCTGTTCTTGGAGCTTAGGTATCTGTTAAAGCAAAAGAGAGATCTACCAAAGTAACAGCCGGTTTCCCAGCTGTCCTTTCAGAGAAAAGCGGTTAAATCTCTTTAATTACATTCAAAATGTGCTGTTGCAAGTCCCTATGTTTTTTTTAAACAGGGAGGTGCCCTATAAAGCAAGACAGCTCACTAGGGGTGGGTGGGAGTTGGGAGGGGGGTAGGGAGGGAACTAACACCTAATTAGGTGTCAGCAGTTCCCAAGAGCTGAGAAAGTTACCAGAGGTTTAAACCTACCCCACTAAAGAAAATATTTATACTAAAGCAACAAAAAGAATGTAACTTTGTTTTAAAAATATACCAAAACCCTTTTAAGAGCTCCCAGTCAGAGAGCTAACAATTAAAAAAAATATAAACCCTCAAAATTCTTACCATTTGCTTGAACTGTATAGCCCCTGTTAGGAATGCCTCAACCGGGCAGGGCTCTGAAGCCTTTTACGCAGGCCTCAGCTGCTCTCAGTTCATTCACAAGATAATCAGGCCCACTAACCCCTGATTAGGTGTCAGCAGTTCCCAAGAGCTGAGAAAGTTACCAAAGCAGAGTTTTAAACCTACCCCACTAAAGAAAATATTTCTACTAAAGCACTAAAAAGAATGTAATTTTGTTTTAAAAATATACCAAAACCCTTTTAAGAGGCCCCAGTCAGAGAGCTAGCAATTGAAAAAAATAAACCCTCAAATTCTTACCGTTTGTTTTGAACTGTATAGCCCCTCTTAGGAATGCCCTGACTATCGAAGTCCCCTGATGAAGAAGGCTTTTCTTGTTTGCCTCCTAGTGTGGATATAACTGCAGCTGCTTGGTTGCAGAAACATAGGCCATGTGGTCTTTTTTTTTCTTCTGTCTTGTTTCTATCTAGTCTGTCCTTCCATAACTACACTAGTCCCCTTTTTTACCTTTAGAGATCCTCTGTGTTTGTCCCATGCTTTTTTGAGTTTAAATACTGTCCTTATTTCTACCACCTCCACTCTACCACCTCCGCTGGGAGACTATTCAGTGCACCTACCACTCTTTCCATAAATAAATATTTCCGCATATTACTCCAGAGACTATTCCCTTTCACTCTCATCCTATGTCCCCTCTTAGCAGAGCTAGCTTCAGTTGAAAGAGGACCCTCCTGTGCATTTATGCCACGGAGGTATGTAAATGTCTCTGTCATATCGCCCCTATCCCGTCTTTCCTCAGGAGGAAAATCATCTGCTTAAGATGCCTAAGGTGTGTGCTTTAGTTTCAGCGGTGATGAAAAAGACCAGCGTTCTGGTAGAAGGCGGAGGAGCCTTGAAACGCCACAAGTTGTAGACCTTTTTGAGGCAAGCGTTTGATACTAGTGCTCTGATGCTTCTGGCCTCTGTGTGGGGCTTATATGACCAGGGCTTTCATTTACTGGATTCAAGATTTGATGACAGGAGAGCTAGAACCGCAAGCCGTAGCACCGGAGGTGGCTAAGCTGGAGTCTTCCTTGGCTTATCAGGCGGATGCCTTTTATGACCTGTTATGAGCGTCGGCCTCTCACTTGGTTTGTAGCTTGTCATGCTGTGAGGGCTTGTGTGCATCAGTGATGCTGAGGGCTAAGCTATCGGTAATTTGACTACTGGCAGGGTCTCTCAAGATGGACAGGTCTCAGCTGAGGTGCCAGACCAAGACAAACCACCCATCTGGGTAGCAGCAAAATGGGATGGTGTTGGCGGCGGAGGATCACATTTCTGTGACAACGGCAACAACACTAAACTTAAACTGCGCGGAAGAAAGACCTGGCAATCTACTTCTGTATCTTGCCATGAAAACCCAGTGGATAGTCACAACAAAACAAATGGCTCTATAGTGCTGGAAGATGACACTCCCAGGTTGGAAGGCACTCAGTTGAGCTGAAGACTTTTCTGAGAGTAAAGCCAGCATTTCTGGTGTGGTTAGATCAAAGCCCTGGGGACGTCTGACTGCTGATGTAGCTGCGCATGAAATGAATCAAATACTGCAAAGATGCCTTGACATATTGAGACATAGAATGTACGAAGCATGAACCAAGGGAAGTTGGAGGTGATCAAGAATGAAATGGAATGTGTACAGTTTGATCTGTTAGGTATCAATGAACTGGAAGGAACTGGCATTGGGCACTTTGCATCTGATGATCACATGGTCTACTATACTGGAAATAAAAGACAATGAAGAAATGGTGTTGCATTTATCATTAAAAAGAAAATTGCAAGAACTGTAATGAAATACAATGCAGTCAGTGAGTGCTTAATTTCTATTCGTCCATGAGGAATGCCCATCAACACAACTATAATTCAAGTATATGCCCCAACAACTGCTGCTGAAGAGGATGAACTTGACAACCTTTAAAAAGGAGATAGAGCAGCTTTTAAACTAGATAATAGGGGAAAGCCGACAGTCGCCCAAGAGCGCATGGTTCGGAAGAATGTATCCTTGAAGGATACTACAAAAAGCAGAGAGGTTCCAAAAAAGAGTAAAGTAGCCCAAATGCCCTCGAGTATGGAGCAGACAGAACTTAAAGATCCCAAATTACCCATGTCTACCAATAGCCAAATTAATATGAATAAAATACAGTCTCTAAAATGCTTGTATGCAAATGCTAGAAGTCTACAAAACAAGATGGGAGAGTTAGAATATATAGCACTAAACGAGAGGTTAGATATGATTGGAATATCAGAGACATGGTGGAAGGAGGACAACCAGTGGGACACTGTGATACCTGGGTACAAACTATATCGAAATGATAGAGCTGATCAAATTGGTGGAGGGGTTGCGCTCTATGTTAGAGAGGGCATTGAGTCAGAAAGGATTAAAGTTTTGCAAGAAACAAAATTTGCTGTAGAATCTCTATGGATTGAAATTCCATGTAAAAAGGGGAAGGCGATGGCAGTGGGGGTGTACTATCGTCCGCCTGGCCAGAATGAACAAATGGATGATGAAATGCTCAAAGAAATCAAGGAAGCTAGCAAAAGTTACAGTGCAGTAATAATAATGGGTGATTTCAATTACCCCGGCATCGACTGGGTCAGTGTCACAACAGGACATGCTAGGGAGATAAAGTTCCTAGATGAAATAAATGACTGCTTCTTGGAGCAGCTGGTTCATGAACCGACCAGAGGGGAAGCAATATTAGACCTAGTCCTTAGTGGAACACCAGATGTAGTGCAAGAGATAAGGGTGTTGGGGCCACTTGGCAATAGTGATCATAGCATGATCGCCTTTGATTTAATTAGTGGAGGAGGGATAGTAAGGAAATCCACAGTACTACCCCTTAACTTTCGAAAGGGAGACTATGATAGAATGAGGAAAACAGTTAAGAAAAAACTAAAAGGAGCAGTTGCAAAGGTTAAAGACGTACATCAAGCTTGGATGTTGTTGAAAAATACTATCTTGGAAGCCCAGACCAGCTGTATTCCACGCTTTAAGAAAAGTGGAAGGAAGTCCAAAAAATTGCCAGCATGGTTTAAAGCTGAGGTCAGAGAGGCTGTTGTTGCCAAAAAAGCATCTTTCATGAAATGGAAAAAAGAGCCAAATGATGAAACCTGGAAACAGCACAAGCACTGGCAAGTCAAATGCAAGGCATTGATAAGGCAGGCAAAGAGAGAATTTGAGAAGAAGCTTGCTGCGGAAGCAAAAACGCGAAATAAAGACCTTTTCAAGTACATTCGTAGCAAAAAACCCGTGAGAGAGTCAGTTGGTCCATTAGATGATAAAGGGGTTAAAGGAGCACTAAGAGGCGACAAGGCGATAGCGGAGAGACTGAATGAATTCTTTGCTTCGGTCTTTACTGAGGAAGATGTAGGGATGTTACCCACGACTGAAGTGGTATTTAAAGGTGTGGAAGAATTGAAGGAAATATCGATACATCGGGAAGATGTCCTACAACTATTAGATAAACTGAAGAGTAGCAAATCACCTGGGCCGGATGGTATACATCCAAGGGTGTTGAAAGAACTGAAATTTGAGATTGCAGACCTGCTATCAGTAATCTGTGAACTATCATTAAAATCATCTCTAATACCTGAGGATTGGAGGATCGCCAATGTAACACCAATTTTTAAAAAGGGTTCGAGGGGTGATCCGGGAAACTACAGACCGGTGAGCCTGACATCAGTACCGGGAAAAAATGGTAGAAACCATCATAAAGAATAAAATTACTCAGCATATAGATAGTCATGACCTAATGGGAGACAGCCAACATGGCTTTAGACAAGGAAGATCTTGTCTTACTAATCTGTTATGTTTTTTTGAAGGAGTGAATAAACAGGTGGACAAAGGTGAGTCGGTTGATATTGTGTATCTGGACTTTCAGAAAGCCTTTGACAAGGTCCCTCATGAGAGACTTTTGGCAAAACTAAAGAGTCATGGGATAGGAGGCAGTGTACTACTGTGGATCAGGAACTGGTTAAAAGATAGAAAGCAGAGGGTAGGGCTAAATGGCCAATTTTCCCAATGGAGAAAGGTGAATAGTGGTGTACCCCAGGGATCTGTGCTGGGTCCGCTGCTTTTTGACATATTCATAAATGACCTGGAAAGTGGAATAACGAGTGAGGTTATCAAATTTGCTGATGACACAAAACTATTTAAAGTTGTTAAAACCCAGGAGGATTGTGGAAAATTGCAAGAGGATCTTGATAAATTGGAAGACTGGGCATCAAAATGGCAGATGAAATTTAATGTGGAGAAGTGCAAGGTTATGCACCTAGGGAAGAACAACCCAAACTATGGTTACACGATGCAAGGTTCCACATTAGGAACCACCACCCAAGAAAAAGATTTAGGCGTCCTTGTGGATACCATGTTAAAACCCTCGGCCCAGTGTGCAGCGGCGGCCAAGAGAGCAAATAGAATGCTAGGTATGATAAGGAAAGGAATGGAAAATAAAACAAAAGATATTATAATGCCTCTATATCGTTCCATGGTGAGACCGCACCTTGAATATTGTGTGCAATTCTGGTCGCCATATCTTAAAAAGGATATAGCAATTTTAGAAAAGGTTCAGAGAAGAGCCACCAAAATGGTAAAGGGGATGGAAGGCTACTCCTATGAAGAAAGGCTAAAAAGGTTGGGGCTCTTTAACCTGGAAAAGAGATGGCTGAGGGGAGATATGATAGAAGTCTATAAATTAATGAACGGAGTGGAACGGGTAAACGTAGATCGATTGTTTACCTTATCAGAATATAGAAAGACTAGGGGACATGCAATGAAGCTACAGGGTAAACTATTTAAGACTAATAAAAGAAAATATTTTTTCACTCAACGTGTAATCAAACTCTGGAATTTGTTACCGGAGGATGTAGTAAAGGCTGTTAGTGTAGCTGGGTTTAAAAAAGGTTTGGACAAGTTCCTGGAGGAAAGGTCCATAAACCATTATTAAGAAGGGACCCAGGATATCAATGCTTGAACCAATACAAGCATTGTGGAACCTGTGTCCCTTGGGGAAACTGCTAGGTACGTATGACCTAGATTGGCCACTGTTGGAAACAGAATACTGGGCTTGATGGACCTTGGTCTGACCCAGTATGGCATATCTTATGTTCTTATGTTCTTATGACAGAACATGCAAACAGGATATCCTGATAGTCATGGGTGACTGGAACGTGAAAGTTTGGCAACAAAGAAGGCAGTAAAATAGTTGGAAAATATGGACTTGGCAACAGACATGGAAACTGGAGAAAGATTGATAGACCATTAGTCTTACAGAATTCTATTAATCTCAAACATCTTCTTTCAGCAACACAAGCAGCGACTGTACACATGGACTTCACCCAATGGATTGTACGAAAATCAAATTGACTACATCTGTGGAACTCAATGATGGAAAATCTCTATAACATCAGCAAAGACAAAATCTGGAGCTGACTGTGGTACAGATCACCAACTACTAGTATGCAAACTCAAGCTAAAGTTGAAAAAGAGCAAGCCACTAATGAATGTAGCAAAATATGACCTTGAGAATACCTCGTAAACCACTGGAATTTAAAAACTGCCTGTAAAATAGATTTGCTGTTAGATACAAATGTCATCCCATAACTCTCTTCTGGAGCTCTGTCATCAGTGATTGGTGCAGAGGGTGGCTACTGGGGTTGTTGGTGGTTTTTGTTGTGAAACATATGGGGGCAGACCTCAGGATATTGATGTGTGCACCTTGAAGGAAAGGCGGGATAGAGGTGACGTGACTGAGACATTTGATTGCCTCCATGGCATGGATGCATGGGAGGAGAGCCTCTTTCAATTGGGGAAAGGCTCTGCTGCGGGGGGGGGGGGGGATGTGGGATGGGGTGGAAGGGGTTGGATTGAGGAGTGATAGGCAGAGGTGTTTTTTTGCAGAAGGAGTGGTGGATCCGTGGAGTGGTCTCCCAGTGGAGGTGGTGGAGTTGAGGACAGCGTCTGGGTTCGGAGAAGCATGGGACAAACACAGAGGACCTCTGGGGGGGGGGGGGGAAAGGGGGACTGTTGTAGTGGTTGGTGTGGAGGGGCAGACTGGATGGGCCATGTGGTCTTTTTCTGTAGTCATGTTTCAATGTAAGCTATACAAGAGGAGCAGGGGAAATATGATATAGACCTTTTAGATGCTTGGAGTGTTAGTGGGCGGGTGGACCTTTTTCAGAGATGGGGAAGCTGTGGTACTGGAGGGCATATCATGTTTGTTATGTTTATTAGAGATTTGATATACCGCTCAGGCCAAAAGGCATTAGAGCGGTTTACAATACTATATCATTCAAGGAAAATAGGGAAAGAACGCCATTATATGATAGGACAGATTAAAGGACAGAGACAGTCACAGGCAAGATAAGGAAATATACACTGAACAGTTACCACAGTAAGTAATCACAGACAGTCCATCTAAAGCCATCACTGTACCTTCCAGCAACAGACGCCACGGACCGACGCCTAAGGGCCACGCCAAAGGGCTGCAAGGGAGTCAACTGTGGGGCGGTGGCGGCGGGAAGTGCTTTTTCGCTGGGGGGGGGGTGGATGCTTGGAGTGCCCTCTCTGCAGGTGCTGGGGACAGGTGTGGTGACAGAGTTCGGGAGGCGTGGGACACACAGTGGACCCCTTTGTAGAAACGGGATAAAATCAAAATAAACCTAACATGTCGAGGTGATCTGCACAGAGCGGTGGGTACACCCCTAAACAAAGGCATTGCGATGGGTGAACTACATGGAGTGGTGTGCGCACCTACTCTTGCCACCTTGCTGGGTGGACTGTGCTGGTTGTTATCTTCCGTTATGTACTATGTTACATCAAGAAGGTTGTGTTGGAAGAAAGCGAGAAGGTGAAAAAGCCAAAACGGACAAAATGGATGACGAAAGAAACTCTGAAAATTGCCTAGAAACACAGAGAAGCTTAAGTCAGAGAAGAAAGAGAGGCAGTCGCAGAACTCCACAGAGATTTCCAACATGCAGCAAGACAAAACAAGGAGAAGTACTACAATGATGCATGCAAGGAAATAAAAGCAGAAACTATTAGAGGAGAACAAGATCGGCTTTCCTGAAGATGCGAGAATTAAAGAAAAAATTGCAGCCTCAAATTGGAATGTTACAAGATGCTCAAGGATCCATGTTGAATGATGCTGAGAAGATCAAGAAAAGGTGGAAAGAATTAAGAGTTGTTATATGATAAAGATCAAGTGGACCAACAGCCGTTTCAACCTGTACTTTATGACTAGAACCATTGGTGATGAAATTTATTTTTATTTATTTATTTATTTATTTATTTAACATCTCTTATATACCGCACTATTTATAATCAGCGCGGTTTACAAAGAACAATAAAACATCAGATAAGATACATATTATCTGTTTTTTACATGGAACAGGAACAAAAACTTGGGTAACTGGGGTAACTATTTACAATGAGTAATAGTCATTGTAATGGAGGGAGGAGTGGTCTAGTGGTTAGGACAAGGTACTTCAGGCCGGAGGGCTGGGGGTTCAAGTTCCACCTGGGGACAACAATCTCAGGCCGGAGGGACTGGGATTTCTAGTCCTATAGGCACTCCTTGTGATCTTGAGCAAGCCACTTAACCCTCCATTGCCCATGTTCCCTGTAAGTATTAGCGTATGTGTGTCATATCCCCTCGTGTTAAATGTATCCCCCAATTGACCGCTTTGACCCGGTGAAAAGCGGGATATAAATACAGCTAAATAAATAAATAAGTCGTTGAAGCAGCATTGAAAGCCTTATCAAAGAACAAAGCACCAGGCATTGATAGCATTCCCATGGAAGTATTATAGCAATCCAGTGCAGCTGTTACCATATTTACAAGGCTCTGTCAGGAAATTTGGAAGACAGCATCATGGCCAACTGACTGGAAAAGATTTGTGTTTATACCATCACTAAAGAAAGGTGATCCCACTGACTGTGGAAATCATCACACAATTGCTGTGATCCCACATGTCGGCAAGATTCTACTGAAGATTATTCAGCAGAAACTACAACCATACCTGGAACCATAGCAGGGTTCAGGAAAGGGCGAGGAACGAGACGTCATCACGGATGTGAGATGGATCCTTAAAGACTAAAGAATACCAAAAGGATAACTGTGTTGTGTTGACTACAGCAAGACACTTGACTGTGTAAACCATGAGAAACTCTGGGCCACATTAAGAAGCATAGGTATACCAGAATACCTAATCATTCTTTTGCACAGCCTTTACATTTATTTAACATTTTTTATATACCGTCCTTCTACAAATCAGGACGGTTTACATAGAACATTTTATAGTAGTATGTTTCAACTGATCAAGAAGCAACAGTTCGAATGGAACTAGGAGAAACAGAATGGTTTAAAATCAGCAAAGGTGTACAACAAGGTTGCATACTTTCCTCCTGCCTCTTTAATTTATATGCAGAACAAATCATCAGAGAAGCAGGACTGTATGAAGTCAGCCAAGGTGTGAAGATTGGTGGAAGACTCAACAACCTTCGCTATGCCGCTGATGCTACTTTACTGGATGAAAGTGAAGACGATTTGAAACATTTGCTTCTTAAGATCAAGGAATATAGTCTTAAAATGGGTCTTCACCTTCACGTTAAGAAGACAAAGATCCTGATAACTAGCAAAATGAACAAGTTCATCGTTGATAGAGAAGAAATTGAAATAGTGGACAACTTTAATCTACTTGGATCAATTATTAATTAAGAAGCAGCAAGCAGTCAAGAAATCTGACGACGTATTGCTCTTGGCAGAATAGCTATGAAGGACCTAGACAAGATTCTGAAGAGCAGAGATATCTCTCTCCATACAAAAAAATTTGACTTGTTCAAGCTATGGCTTTTTCAATAATGTCATCTGGATGCGAAAGTTGGACAGTGAAAAAGATAGACAGGAAGAAAATTGATGCCTTTGAATTATGGTGCTGGTGACAAATACTGTGTATACCATGGTCTGCCCGAAGAACAAAACCAATCAGTACTAGAGGAGATCAAACCTAAGCTTTCTTTAGAAGCTCAGATGACAAAGACTTCAACTTTCAGACTTTGGACACATCATGCGAAGAGAGAGATCATTAGAGAAAGACATATAGACAATGACATAGAGACAGAATATAGAAAGACTAGGGGACATGCAATGAAGCTACAGGGTAAACTATTTAAGACTAATAAAAGAAAATATTTTTTCACTCAACGTGTAATCAAACTCTGGAATTTGTTACCGGAGGATGTAGTAAAGGCTGTTAGTGTAGCTGGGTTTAAAAAAGGTTTGGACAAGTTCCTGGAGGAAAGGTCCATAAGCCATTATTAAGAAGGGACCCAGGATATCAATGCTTGAACCAATACAAGCATTGTGGAACCTGTGTCCCTTGGGGAAACTGCTAGGTACATATGACCTAGATTGGCCACTGTTGGAAACAGAATACTGGGCTTGATGGACCTTGGTCTGACCCAGTATGGCATATCTTATGTTCTTATGTTCTTATGTTCTTATTACATTATGCTTGGCAAGGTAGAAGGTCAACACAAAAGAGGAAGGCCAGCAATGAGATGGATTTATACAATAACAGCAGCTATGGGTGCCAGTCTGTCGTCAATGAGCTGTCTGACTGAAGACCGAACACAATTCAGGATGAGTCGACGCCGACTTGGCAGCACTTAACAACAAGAAGTCAACCATCCTTGTCTCGGATGCAGACTTTAGACTGTGAGCCCTCCAAGTAGTGGGAAAATACCCACTGCACACAAATGTAACTTGCCGTGAGCTTAATTCAAAAGCCTTTCCCCCTTCCTTTCTGTGCAGAGGTCTGCTAGCTCTGTGAGTGTTTATCTTCAGTTCCTTATGCACTGATTTCATAGCAAATTGTCCATGTAGTTAGACCATGTGGTCTTTTTCTGTCATCATTTTTCTGTGTTTCTATGTTTCTATTTAGTCTGTCCTTCCACATCAACAACTACAACAGTCTCTTTTTTACCTTTAGAGATCCTCTGTGTTTGTCCCATGCTTTTTTGAATTCAGATACTGTCCTCATCTCCTCTGGGAGACTATTCCACAGATCCACCACTCTTTCCGTAAAGAAATATTTCCACACATCACTCTGGAATCTATCGCCTTTCACCCTCATCCCATGTCCTCTCGTAGCAGAACTTGCTTTAAATCGAAAGAGGCTCTCCCCTGTGCATTTATGCCACGGAGATATTTAAACATCTCAATCATATCACCTCTATCCCGCCTTTCCTCTAAGGTGTACATATTAAGATCTTTAAGTCTGTCCTCGTATGGTTTATAATGAAGACCACTAACCATTTTAGTAGCCACCCTCTGTACTGACCCCATCCTGTTTATATCTTTTTGAAGGTGCGGTCTCCAGAATTGCACACAATACTCCAAATGAGGTTGCAGCAAAGACTTATACAGAGGCACTATCACCTCCCTTTTTTCTGCTAGCCATTCCTCTCTGTATGCACCCAAGTATCCTTCTAGCTTTTGCTGTCGCCTTTTCTACCTGTTTAGCTACTTTAAGATCATCAGACACAACCACGCCTAGGTCCCTCTCTTCTTTAGTAGACAAAAGTACTTCAACCCTTATACTATATTGCTCCCTTGGATTGCTGCAGCCCAAATACATGACCTTGCATTTTTTTAACATTAAATCCCAGCTGCCAAATTCTAGACCATTCTTCAAGCTTAGCTAGATCCCTCCTCATGTTATCTACACCTTCCTGGGTGTCTACTTTATTGCAGATTTTGGTATCATCCGCAAAGATGCAAACCTTACCCGACAGCCCTTCCGCTGATTCACTAACAAAGATGTTAAAAATTATCGGACCAAGGACAGATCCCTGAGGCACAGAGTGAGCTCAATTTATCTGTACTCTTTGTAGCCTCCCACTCAACCAATTTCTAACCCAAGCAGTAACTTTAGGTTCCATCCCTAGGGTGCTCAGTTTGTTTTTTAAGTTGCCTGTGGGGAACGGTGTCAAAGGCTTTGCTGAAATCTAAATACACCACATTTGGAGCTCTCCCTCAGTCCAACTCCCTTGTCACCCAGTCAAAGAAATCAATCAGATTTGTCTGACAATATCTGCCTCTGGTGAATCCATGCTGTCTCGGATTCTCTAATCCGCTGGACTCCAGAAACCTCACTATTTTCTCTTTCAGCAGCGTTTCAAATAATTTACTCACCACCGAAGTTTAACTGGCCTGTAGTTTTCAACCACATCCTTACTTCCGCATTTGTGTAAAGGCACCACATGAGCCTCTCTCCAGTCCTTTGGCACCACTCCCGACTCCAATGAGGCATTGAAAAGATCAATCAGTGGAGCTGCTAGAACGTCCCCAATTTCCCTCAGTATCCCAGGGTGTATCCCATCCAGTCCCATCGCTTTGTCTACTTTATGTATAGCTAGTTCCTCATGAAGACATTCTTCTGAAAATTGTTCAAGATGCCCCTTGTTTGTGGGTGTTTTCTGAGGTCCTGTTCCTGGTTCTTCATCTGTGAACTCAGAACAGAAATATTTGTTAAGCAATTCTGCTTTATCCTCATCAGCTTCTACATATTCCACCCCTTCACCCTTGAGACTGACAATACCACTTTTGACCTTCCTCTTCTCACACATCTGAAAAATGTCTTATCCTCCCCATTTTATTGCATTGGCTATTTCCTCCTCTTTTTGAATCTTTGCTTTCCTGACTACTTTGCTAGCTTCTCTGTTTTTCCAAATATAGATGCCTGTCTTCTTCTCTCTGTGATCTCTTGTATTTTATGAAGGCCTCCTCCTTTTTCTTCACCTTTTCAGCTACATCTTTCAAAAGCCATAGCATTCTCCTTTTCCTTTTACCTTTTTATTTACCATTTTAACAAAAAGATTGGTTGCCCTTAAAATATCCCCATTAGTTTTGCCACTGTTTTTCTACATCCCCCAGCTGTTTCCATCCTGCTAACGACTCTCTGAGGTATTGGCCCATCTTGTCAAATTTAGTTTTCCTAAAGTCTATGACCCTTGCTTTTGAATGGATTCTAACAGCCCTATTCCAGCCACACCATCTGGTGATCACTGGATTCAAAATGATATCCCACTATAACATCAGAAACACTTTCACCATTGGTCAGCACCAAGTCCAGTATGGCCCCTTCACAAGTGGGGTCTGTTACCAATTGCCTGACTAGTTCTCCCTGTAGAGCATCCAGGATCTCCTTACTTCTTGCTGATACTGCAGCAGTAATGTGCCAATCAACATCTGGCATATTGTAATCCCCTATCAGCACTTCCTCATTCCTAGCAATGTTGTGTATGTCTTCAATTAACTCTCTGTCCACCTCTTCCTGTTGTGAGGGAGGTGTGTATATCACGCCAATGCAAATAGATTTCTCTTTCCTTCTTTTTAGTTTATCCCACACTTCCTCCTCTCTCCCTTTTAAGCTCTGTAATTCCAATATTTTTTACATATAGTGCCACTCCTCCTCCCCTTCTTCCTACCCTGTCCTTTCTGAGTAAAGTATAGCCTGGTATATTTACATCTCAGTCATGATTTTCTGTGAACCAAGTTTCTGTAACTGCTACTAAATCCAAGTCAACCATTCCCACCAAAGCTTCAACATCAGGGATCTTGTTTCCCATAGTACGGGCATTTATACACACTGCTTTCCATATGTTACCCCTTTTAGCCATTTCCATAAAGGTATTTAACGTTTCACTTACCTGGGGGCTTTCTTTACCTATCCCCAATGAATCTATTTTAAAGCCCTCTTCAGTAGATTAGCCAGTCTACTACTGAAGATGTGTCGATCTTTCTTGGACAGATGGATGCCATCTCTGCTTTGCAACCCTTGGAACAGCATCCCATGGTCTAGGAAAGCAAAATGCTCTCGATGACACCATCCACGCAACCATGCATTCATCTCCAGGATGCTAGCCTCCCTGCCTTGGACTTTACCCTAAACAGGGACGGATTGAAGAGAACACCACCTGTGCACCTATCTGCTTCACCCTCTGAAGGAAAACAGTTAAGAAAAAACTAAAAGGAGCAGTTGTGAAGGTTAAAGACGTACATCAAGCTTGGGTGGTGTTGAAAAATACTATCTTGGAAGCCCAGACCAGCTGTATTCCACGCTTTAAGAAAAGTGGAAGGAAGTCCAAAAAACTGCCAGCATGGTTTAAAGGTGAGGTCAGAGAGGCTGTTGTTGCCAAAAAAGCATCTTTCAGGAAATGGAAAAAAGAGCCAAACGACGAAACCTGGAAACAGCACAAGCACTGGCAAGTCAAATGCAAGGCATTGATAAGGCAGGCAAAGAGAGAATTTGAGAAGAAGCTTGCTGCGGAAGCAAAAACGCGAAATAAAGACCTTTTCAAGGACATTCGTAGCAAGAAACCTGTGAGAGAGTCAGTTGGTCCATTAGATGATAAAGGGATTAAAGGAGCACTAAGAGGCGACAAGGCAATAGCGGAGAGACTGAATGAATTCTTTGCTTCAGTCTTTACTGAGGAAGATGTAGGGATGTTACCCATGACTGAAGTGGTATTTAAAGGTGCGGAAGAATTGAAGGAAATATCGATACATCAGGAAGATGTCTTGCAACTATTAGATAAACTGAAGAGTAGCAAATCACCTGGGCCGGATGGTATACATCCAAGGGTGTTGAAAGAACTGAAATATGAGATTGCAGACCTGCTATTAGTAATCTGTGAACTATCATTAAAATCATCTCTAATACCTGAAGATTGGAGGATCGCCAATGTAACACCAATTTTTAAAAAGGGTTCCAGGGGTGATCCGGGAAACTACAGACCGGTGAGCCTGACGTCAGTACTGGGAAAAATGGTAGAAACCATCATAAAGAATAAAATTACTCAGCATGTAGATAGTCACAACCTAATGGGAGACATCCATCATGGCTTTAGACAAGGAAGATCTTGTCTTACAAATCTGTTATGTTTTTTTGAAGGAGTGAATAAACAGGTGGACAAAGGTGAGTCGGTTGATATTGTGTATCTGGACTTTCAGAAAGCCTTTGACAAGATCCCTCGTCAGAGACTTTTGGCAAAACTAAAGAGTCATGGGATAGGAGGCAGTGTACTATTGTGGATCAGGAACTGGTTAAAAGATAGAAAGCAGAGGATAGGGCTAAATGGCCAATTTTCCCAATTGAGAAAGGTGAATAGTGGTGTACCCCAGGGATCTGTGCTGGGTCCGCTGCTTTTTGACATATTCATAAATGATCTGGAAAATGGAATAACGAGTGAGGTTATCAAATTTGCAGATGACACAAAACTATTTAAAGTTGTTAAAACCCAAGAGGATTGTGAAAAATTGCAAGAGGATCTTGATAAATTGGAAGACTGGGCATCAAAATGGCAGATGAAATTTAATGTGGAGAAGTGCAAGGTTATGCACCTAGGAAAGAACAACCCAAACTATGGTTACACGATGCAAGGTTCCACATTAGGAACCACCACCCAGGAAAAAGATTTAGGCGTCATTGTGGATACCATGTTAAAACCCTCGGCCCAGTGTGCAGCGGCGGCCAAGAGAGCAAATAGAATGCTAGGTATGATAAGGAAAGGAATGGAAAATAAAACAAAAGATATTATAATGCCTCTATATCGTTCCATGGTGAGACCGCACCTTGAATATTGTGTGCAATTCTGGTCACCGTATCTTAAAAAGGATATAGCGATTTTAGAAAAGGTACAGAGAAGAGCCACCAAAATGGTAAAGGGGATGGAAGGATACTCCTATGAAGAAAGGCTAAAAAGGTTAGGACTCTTTAACCTGGAAAAGAGACGGCTGAGGGGAGATATGATAGAAGTCTATAAATTAATGAACGGAGTGGAACGGGTAAACGTAGATCGATTGTTTACCTTATCAGAATATAGAAAGACTAGGGGACATGCAAAGAAGCTACAGGGTAAACTATTTAAGACTAATAAAAGAAAATATTTTTTCACTCAACGTGTAATCAAACTCTGGAATTTGTTACCGGAGGATGTAGTAAAGGCTGTTAGTGTAGCTGGGTTTAAAAAAGGTTTGGACAAGTTCCTGGAGGAAAGGTCCATAAACCATTATTAAGGAATGACCGAAGATATCAATGCTTGACCCAGTACAAGCATTGTGGAACTTGTGTCTCTTGGGGAAACTGCTAGGTACATATGACCTAGATTGGCCACTGTTGGAAACAAAATGCTGGGCTTGATGGACCTTGGTCTGACCCAGTATGGCATATCTTATGTTCTTATGTTCTGTCCCAGAGCCATGAAGTCACTTTTAATTCGTTCAGAGGGATACCTGGCAGTATCATTTGTTCTGACATGGATTAGCAACATTGGATAATAGTCATTGGGCTTGATGAATCTTGGCAAACTCTTCATAACATTTTGGATTTTGGCATCAGGTAGACGGCATACCTCTCTGGACATCGTCTGGTCAGCAGATGGATGCCTCGGTACCCCTCAGAAGAGTCACTACTTCCCTTTGCTTCCTTGTGGTCACTGATTCTGCAAATTTGGGGTACTTGAGCTCTGGCTCTTCCCTTTCCAGTGATGCTATCACCTCTTCCACTTCCAGGGCTGCATAATGGTTCTTCAATTCAAGGGCTGGAGAAGTTGGATTGGTGATTCTGCAGGCCGTGGTGACTTCAAACTTTGTCATTCTATATGCACCCATCTTCTCCTCTGCTGGAGAGTTTGCTTGTTGCAAGAAACATCTCATCAATGTACTTCTCACTGTCTTGAATGCTCCTCCGCCTCGACACCTCCTCTCTGAGTTCCTTCACTTGTTTCCTGAGAGCTTCAGCTTGCAGGCACCCTGCACATGGAACTGGTCCTTCAACTGGCATTGGGACCTCTAACTGGGCAGAGACAGAAGCTGTAATGGGGGCAACGGCTTTAGCATTATGATTTTTCCCAGCTATTCTGTTTGTGGAGCTTAGGTATCTGTTAAAGCAAAAGAGAGAGATCTACCAAAGTACCAGCCAGTTTCCCAGTTGTCCTTTCAGAGAAAAACAGTTAAATCTCTCTATTTATACTCAAAATGTGCTGTTCCAAGTCCATGTGTTTTGTTAATTGGGGAGGTGTCCTAAAAAACAAGACTGCTCTCTAGGGGTGGGTGGGAGTTGGGGGGGGGGGAGTAGGGAGGGAACCAACACCTGATTAGGTGTCAGTAGCTCCAAAGAGACGAGAGTTACTAAAGCTGAGTTTTAAACCTACCCCACTAAAGAAAATATTTCTCCTATTAAACTAAAGCATCAAAAAGAATGTAACTTTGTTTTAAAAATGTACCAAACCCTTTTAAGAGCTTCCGGTCAGAGAGTTAGCAATTAAAAAAACCACATTCTTACCTTTTGTTTGAAATGTATAGCCCCTCTTAGGAGTGCCCAGTAAGGTGGCTAGAGTTGCACCTACTGTACTGTGCAGGTTACCCACCTCTCTGTGTAGACATCTTTGGCACATTCACATCTGTATGAACAAGAGGAACCATCTATGAAGATGGTTTTAAAATAAGCTACCGCAGTCGCGTTGTCCGATACTACCCGAACCGCCTTCCTGAAGAGATGCGGACGAAATTCCCGCAAGGCCAAGACCACTGCTCTCAACTCCAATCTGTTGATGGACAAAGTCCTTTCCTGAGCTGACCACTCTCCTTGTGCTATCCGGCCTTGGCAATGGGCTCCCCAGCCCTGCAAGCTGGCATCTGTGGTAAGTGGAATCCACTCCGGCGCTTCCAACGACATGCCCTTCTCTAGGTTCCCTGGAGCCAACCACCACTGCAGGGCTTGCCGAGTCTGAGGTGGGCAAACCAACTCCTGGGACAAAGTATCCCTTTGATGGGACCAGCGCCTCAACAACGCTCTCTGCAACGGCCGCATGTGTGGGCCCGCGCCCATGGAACCAATTCCAGTGTCTCCGCCATGGTTCCCAACACCTGCAGGTACTCCCAGGTGGTAGGCCTCTGCACGCCGAGAAAGCGAACTATCAACCGCTGGAGCGCCACTCTCCGCTGCCGTGGGAGAAAAACCCGGCCGACCTCCGTGTCGAAGCGAGCTCCCAGATACTCTAACTGTTGAGTCGGCTGCAACTTGCTCTTTGCCGCATTGACCACCCAACCTAAGCGCTGCAGCATTGCCAACACTTTGGCCGTGGCCGAGACACTCTCCGCTCGTGACTTTGCCCTTATCAACCAATCGTCCAGATACGGGTGTACTTTCACTCCGTCCTTTCGCAAGGCTGCTGCGACCACCACCATCACCTTGGTAAATGTTCGTGGTGCAGTTGCCAGGCTAAAGGGCAGCGCCTGAAACTGAAAATGACCCATCGGAACCGCAAATCTGAGGAATTTCTGATGCTCCTGCCGGATTGGGATATGAAGGTACGCTTCCGACAGGTCCAAGGACGTCAAAAACTCGCCTTTTCTCACCGCTACAATCATTGACCGAAGGGTTTCCATACGAAAGTGGGAGACGCGGAGACAGCGATTCACCCTTTTCAAATCCAGAATGGGACGCCATGTCCCCTCTTTCTTTGGAACCACAAAGTAAATCGAGTATCGACCGCCTCCTAATTGGTCGTTCGGAACCGGCACAATTGCCTTGAGCGCCAGCAGGCGACGAACGGTGTCCCGCACCGCCCCACGCTTCACTAGAGTTCTGCACGGAGATTGCACGAATGCTTCGGATACCGGCCGCTGCAATTCTAACGCGTAACCGTCTCGAAGCACCTCCAACACCCATTGATCGGACGTGAGCTGGACCCAGGCAGGGTAAAACTCCCGCAAACGACCCCCCCCCACGGGAACCAACCCCTCCTGGGCCCGCCTGACTTCATTGTGACTTTTTGAAGGAAGAGGATGAGGACGTCTGTGAGAAACCTCTGCTCGCCCCTCGAAACCCCCGAAACCCCTGGCTCCGAGTAGGGAAACGCCCTCGCTGCCCCTGTCCAAACCTCGAGTTCCGAAAATGACGAAAATCACGCTGCTGCCCCCGAAAACCGAGTCCAGAACGAGCCTGCTTCTGCTTATCCTCCGGTAGCCCACCTCCCCTGGACTCTCCTAAATCCTTAACCAACTTCTCCAAATCCTCTCCAAACAGAAGCTTGCCCCGGAAAGGCAGCTTACTCAACCTAGCCTTAGAAGAATCGTCCGCCGCCTAATTCCGGAGCCAGAGACATCTGCGACCCGCTACTACCGAGGCCATACTCTTTGCCAACCCCCGGATGAGATCATAATGAAGATCGGCTAAATACGCCGCTCCTGACTCCAACCTGGACGCCTCCTCGGTCTCCTCCACCGAGCTCTCACCTTGAATCCGCTGCGCCCATCGCAAACAGGCTCTGGCTACCCAAGCCCCGCAAATAGATGCCTGCAAAGATAACGCATTTGCCTCAAAAACCTGCTTCAGCAAAGTTTCCAGCTTACGGTCCTGTGCATCCTTAAGCGCCGCTGACCCTTCCACCGGAATGGTGGTTTTCTTAGTTACCGCAAAAACCGCCGCATCCACCTTTGGAGCCTTAAACAGATCCCGGTTTTGATCCATCAGCAGGTAAAGCCTTGACATCACTCTGGAGCCCTTGAGCACTGCCTCGGGCATATCCCACTCCTCCTGAATCATTTCTTTAAACACCCTATGCACTGGGAACGCTCTCTGTGTCTTACGGAAGGCCTGCAGCAAGGGATCCTCCAGGGTGGCATCCTCCGCAGGCCCTGCCATTGGCATATTTAGGGTCTTAAGGGACTCCGAAATGAGAGCTGGCAGCTCCTCCCTACGGAAGACCCTAACCACTCTCGCTTGATCCTCCTGATCCTGGAGTGGAGGAGTGGCCTAGTGGTTGGGGCAAGGTACTTCAGGCCGGAAGGTCGGGGGTTCAAATCCCACTAGAGGACAGCAACCTTGGGCCGGAAGGACTGGGGTTTCTAGTCCCACAGGTGCTCCTTGTGGTCTTGGGCAAGCCACTTAACCCTCCATAGCCCATGTTCCCTGTAAATAGTTATCTCCCAAGTTATAATGCCCTGTTCAATGTAATTTCAGTTCAATGTAAACCGCACTGATGCAGAATAGCGCGGTATATAACAGAATGTAAATAAATAAAAATAAAATAAATCCTTAATCTCACCTTCCTCTAAGTCCTCATCCAGGCCCTCTTCAAGGTCCGCTTCGTCTGTGCGCAAATCCTCTGACAGCACCGACTGATCTAATCTATCTCTGTCCAATCGGGCCCTCTTCGCCACATTGCTAGAGCAGTCCCCTGGAACCGGAGAACCTGACCTCTTTCCCCTGAAGCTTTCCCCTGAAGGTCCTGCTACCGGTGCCTCCTGGGAAGAGCCCAAGGCCTTATGAATCAAAGTCAAGAAATCTGTGGAAAAAATAGCCGCCAAGCTTCCTGACACCGGCAGCTTTGATAGCAGGGAATCTTCTCCAGACACCGCTGTGACCCCCGATTTGGGTGGGGGCAGAGGGACTGGAACCGGGTCTCCCCCTTCCATGGAGCCCTCCTTACCCTCTACTCCCCCCTCAGCAGGTAGCGCACCAGCACCAGTCTCAAGACTACAGCCCTTACAGACCTTCCGGAGTAACTGAACTCTTTCTAGCCCCGCATAGTAAACAAAGCTGCTTGGCTGGCATGCTGCCCACTAGACAGAAACAAAAAGGATTTTCTGTTCTTTTTTTTTTTTTTTTGTAAATAAACCTAAAGAGACTGCCTCTTCAGCGCAAAAATGAAGAAAACTGGGCAAACCGCGGTTCTCTGACGGCTCTACGGGTCTCAGTAGAGTAAACTGACCCCCCGCTAGTTTTCCCGTGCAGAACGCATGTGGTGCGGCCTGTCTCCCTCCGTCAGGCCGAATGCCGCTCAGTAAGCTGCCTTACCTCTCAGGCTTCTGTTCACCACAAGAACTGCCAAAATCCCGCGATCTGAGTGCTCCTGCAGCTCCGGAGCCTCAGTATCGCTGACAACGCGGGCACTGCGATCCTTTCCCGATCGCACTGGTAACAGAGAGGGCGGCTCAAGCGCTAGCAGGCAGATCTTCTGCGCGCTGAGTCCAGCCCTATGGTGATGCCTGACGGCCGTTGAGAGGGACAGAGACCAAGGCGCGGGCCCCCCCCTGCACAGCACAGAAGCACCCCGCAGGCTCCCAACTCTTCCCCCCCAAAGGGAACTCTAGCTAGAGAAAGGGGAAAGGAGAAAGAGAACCTCAAGCAGCCTCCGACTAGACGTACAGCACTTCTAATAAATAGCCCAGAATCAGCCAATTAACTCTAAATAACCACGGACCCTTGTCCCTTTTTTTTTTTTTTTTTTAAAGAAAGTCTGCCTAATTGTTCATCAAGTGAGCCCTGTAATCCCTGGGCTTACCACCCCTCAAGCTGCTTTTGGAGACTGATAACTGAGGCGAGGAGGTGGTGCCAGCGTTTATATGCCAGTGACATGACAGCTCTAAAGTTTCTCAGTCTCCAAAGCTGCTGGTAGAGGTTGAGAACCCAAGGATTCCGGGACTAGACTGGAGGTGCGAACAGGAAAGAAAATATTTCTCCTATTAAACTAAAGCATCAAAAAGAATGTAACTTTGTTTTAAAAATGTACCAAAACCCTTTTAAGAGCTTCCGGTCAGAGAGTTAGCAATTAAAAAAAACACATTCTTACCTTTTGCTTGAAATGTTTAGCCCCTCTTAGGAGTGCCCAGTAAGGTGGCTAGAGTTGCACCTACTGTACTGTGCAGGTTACCCACCTCTCTGTGTAGACATCTTTGGCACATTCACATCTGTATGAACAAGAGGAACCATCTATGAAGATGGTTTTAAAATGCTATTGTTTTCAACTCGGAGAACAGTAACTCTTAGCACTACTCCGAAGCATGCTGATACCACTGAATGACATTTCCTACTTGTGTGCCTGATTAAATCTGCTGTCTACAAAGAACACCTAGGACGGCTAAGCAACTTGTTTTCCTATTTCTTCTGTTACTGTTTTTATGAAGAGGCAACACAACTGCCCTTCAATCACGTGGAATCTATCCGATCTCCAGACACTTATTAAATACATCCTCCAAAGGACCCATGCGAGTTTCTCAGAGTTTGTTTAGTATCCTGGGATGTATCTCATCCAGCCCTGTGGTTTTGTCCTCTTTGTCGTGGAAGTTCATAAATACTCTTTTCTGTGAACAATGTAGTGCAGTATCTATTCCATATCAATATGCACCTTTGCTAATTACCTATGTTCCTCAAGTGATATCTTCCATGAATGCTACAGGAAAGTACTTAATATTTCTACTTTTTCCTCCTCATTCTCCACATGTTCCTCAGAACCTTTGTCTTCCTCCTTTGCCTGATATAACTGAAAAAAGTCCGATCTCTTCACTTCAGGCATTTTTTCTTCTCCCCATGCTTTTGCCACCCTGAGTTCTCCCTGTTTCTCCTTTATATGATCTACTATACTTTGTGAATATTACCCTTTCACCTCTCTTCCTTGGAGAATCATATCTCTTTCATTTTCCTCTTGCTTTTAACCTAACTTTCCTTACATAAAGATCTGTAGTCTTTCGTTTATTTTCAGTTTAGCCCACTGTTCTTCCACTTATCTCCAGTTTAGCCCACTGTTCTTCCACTTATCTCAAACTACCAGCTCCTCCTTCAGATGCTCCTCTATTTTACCAAAGTCAGCATGTTTGAAATTAAGAACTTTGAACTTGATGTGCCTGGACTTCATATTTTTTTGCTAATTTCCTTTCTTTCTAGATACCAGCAAATTGACTACCTGTACTTGAATGCTGGAATAATGCCTAATCCACGCATCAGCTTCAAAGTATTTTTTTCCAGCCTCTTTTCCAGGTATTTGTGTATAACCACTAATATATTATTTCATCTGTTTGGTGCCTCTAGCATTTTATGTAAACAGGATTATGCTTTTATCTGCTTGGTCTTGGTATGTATTGCTTAGTCAGCATATCTAGAGAGAACTCCTTTATTTCCAGAATGCATCATATGTAGATTAACTTTACATTTACTTATCATCCCTGCTACACCAATGGGATTTGCTCTCATTCTAGTTGGCAGAGAGAGTAAACCTGTCTAGCCCCCTTAAATGCTGGCACAGCAAAGAAGCAGATCAACAGGTATCTAGCAGGTGGAAGATGTCTGGTGCAGCAAATCTGGTTCCGGTAGGACAGACGAACTCTGCCTGCTCTGCAGTACCAGGGGACCTGGGACCTTAAGGGGTTCTTTCGAAGTCAGCCACAGGTGGGCTGTCCCTCCCTTTCTCCCCAACTCCAGGAACCCTGCAACCCAGGCAGGACCCTTAGGTCTTGGAATTTGATGGTTGTTCTGGTAGTTTTCAGCAGCTCTTATAGCTTTTCATCTGCAAATCTAGTATCCATTCTCAAGGGCCATGGTCTTTTTCCTTAGTGAGCCTTATATTGATTTAAAAAAAAAAAGGAGCAAAAATCCAATGTATGAAATGAGGGAAAAGGCCACAGGCACTCTCTAGTTGCTGGCTCCAGGGAACCTGGAGGTTTTTCCTCCTCTGCAGCTCAATAGGATTCATGGACAACAGGGTTGGAAAAGTTGCCATGTTGCCATCGGAGGAGTTTGCTGCCATCGGAGGAGTTTGCTGCCTTTCTATGGGGGTGGAGGTGGGGGCAGGGAACCAGTTCATGATTAATACTTGCAACATTTTTGGAGGGATGGCCACTGCTCGCTCATGCCCCCCCACCAACTATAAGGTGTGATCAAAAAGTATCGAGACTTTTTGTGTAGCTGTATAAAATACATTGCACCAGGATGCTATTAAGCATGCAGTGACCTAGTTATGTGCTCTGCATGTGCAGAGTGTAGCATGACTGTAGTACACCTGTACTTTTTTAAATCACGTGATGTTTGTGTTTGTGTACTCTGCACCTTCCCTCACCGGTAACAGCACCTGGGTTCTTGGGTAATGGATTTCCACACCCAAAGCAATGAGAAGGAAGCAAGCACGGTTAATAATACAAAACACAACACACACTTGTATTATAAAAACCACCAAAGCTCTGGCAGAGAAAACAAAGTCAGCACCTTGTTTACTCTGCTATCACAGCCTTCAACTATTTTATTTATAGGTCAAAATTCCATTACACAGCATAATTTCCACCTTATTTTTCTAAGTCAAGCATCACATATATTCATAACATGCATCTCTGTCTCTGTCATAGGTCAGTTCTTATTAGCATAGGTCATCATGAGGAGACATACATGTATTCCCAGACATAACTTCTTAAACAATAATTCTAACACTAGCAGTTTTGATATCTCTAATTCGAGACTGAAGAGACAGCTTCTCCCTGCACTATCTGTTTCATAACAAACTTAGTGTCTTTGTTATAGGAAAGTTCAGCCTAGTTATTTCAGTAGAGTCTTTCAAGGTTGTTGCTGAGTAATAAGCCCTGGAATGTCTGAGTTACTGAATCTGTGTTGTTAACTCTTTCTGAGGGCTTTCAGTAATATAATGTTGTTATTTAGTACCCTCACTGTGTACAGAGCCCTGTACAGACAACCTTCCTTTCAGTTTGGTGTCGTGTAAAAGCAGCTCATCAGATTTATGATGAGTGAAAAAAATTGAACAGCGAATTTGCATTAAATTTTGCCCGAAACTTGGAGATTTGTGCAGAGACTTATAACAAATTACAGCAAGTGTATGGCAATGAATGCATGAGTCATGCTTGAGTTTGACTGGTACAGATGTTTCCAAGAAGGCCACCAAAGTGGTGACAAAGATGAATGTTCTGGAAGGCCATCCACGAGCAGGAATGAAGACTGAGGAAGCAGTAAATGCTGCAATATGCTCAAATTGTTGATTGACTATCAGGGAGCTTGCTGAGGACATGGACATCTGTTTTGGGTCAGTACAGTACTTTCTTACTGTTGATATGGGGATGAGATGTGTGCAAAATTTGTGCTGAAACGCCTGTCCCCTGACCAAAAAAGATTGATGGTCTGCAGCTAGGGAGGAGTTGGAATGCGTTGAAAATGACTCATAAAATTTAATCAAAAGGATTATTATTGGTGATGAATCATGGGTTTATGGTTATAAAAGGTAATGGCAAAAGCTAGAAGGATGCTTGGGTGCATAGGAATGATCAGCAGGAAAAAAGAGGTGATAGTGCCTCTGTATAAGTCTTTGGTGCGACCTCATTTTGAGTATTGTTTGCAATACTGGAGACCGCACCTTCAAAAGGATATATGCAGGTTGGAGTCTGTGCAGAGGGTGGCTACTAAAATGGTTAATGGTCTTTGTTATAAAGCATATGAGGACAGACTTAAGGATCTTTAACATATATATGTTTGCTGGAACATATATATATATATGTTCGCTGGAAGGGGCGGTATAGAAAAATATAGATAAATAAATAAATAAAATAAATAAAAATATATATGTACTTTAGAGAACAGGTGGGATGGAGGAGATATATTGAGACGTTTAAATACATCCGTGGCATAAATGCACAGGAGGAGAGCCCCTTTTAATTGAAAGCAAGCTCTGCTATGAGGGAACAAGGGAATAGACTCAGGAGTAATATGTGGAAATATTTCTTTACGGAAAGAGTGGTAGATGCGTAACATAGTCTCCCAGTGGATGTGGTAGAAATGAGGACAGTATCTGAATTTAAAAAAAAAAAAAGTATGGGACAAACAGAGGATCTCTAAAGGAAAAAAGGAGACTATTGAAGTAGTTGCTATGGAAGGGCAGACTAGATAGGCCATGTGGTCGTCTTCTGCCATCACGTTTCTGTTTCTATCATGAGTATTCTCCAAAAGGCCAAACCAACAATAAAAACGACTTGGAGAACATTAAGCAAAATTCGACACAGCAGCTTCACAGCATAACGAAAGAGGCATTTCAAAATTGTTTCCAGCAGTGGCAGGAGCGCTGGAGGAAGTGTGTTTTTATCAGAAGGGGACTGCTTTGATGGAGACTTGAGTGCAATAGCTGTCAGTGTTATACTTCATGTGTTGTTGTACAAGTTTTTTGATACTTTTTGATTACACCTCATATGTCTGTGATGCTGAGTAGCAGGCACTCTTACAGTGCTCAAGACACTGTACTCGTATAAGTAAAATACGATTGGCGTGTGATACTTCTATAAGAAAAGCTATGCTGAGTCAGTGGTTCTCCTAGGACAAGCAGGATGTGTCAGCCACACCTGTTGATGTCATCCGACTGCGCCATGACGGAAGTGCTCTCTAGCTCAGAAGCTTCTGATCATGTGTGAGGTGGCCCCACTTCCCCGGTCCGCCCCTAGCCCGGTCAGTCGTCCTTCTTCCACCTTTGCCTCAAGACGGATTTTCAGCTCTCTGCTACAATCAACAGCTACAGTATGCCCAAACCGGGTTTTAAAAAATGTCTACAATGCAATCGTAAGATGAACGTTACAGACACTCACCAGGATTGCCTCAGATGCCTCGGAGCGTCTCACGAGGTCAAGGACTGTTCCAGCTGCGCCTGCATGTCCCCCAGGGCAAGGAAGCACAGAGGCCACTCTTTAAAAGACTTTCTGGCTTCTTCTCAATCTGCACGAACATCTCCTGCACAAGCCGGGACTTCAGAGCGCCACAGGTCAGCGACAGGGAATGCGCTGCAAAAAGCCCCCATTCCCGATCGCTCAGGCCGGGGATCCAAATCGTCACCTTCCTCGGAGAAGCAGACCTCCACCGCTGCCACCACGGTGCACAGGGTAAGCCCTGCTATAGCGGACAACTCCTCGGGACTCTCTCCTCTGCCATGCGGCTCCCATGCCTCGAGCCTAGATGGCGCCGCCCACGTGGCCCCGCCAGGCTCCGCCTCCAGACACTCCCACTCTGCCCTGATTGGTCAGAGCGGGTCCTCCAACCGCGCCGACGCCAGCGCTCCGGATCAGCGCCAACAGCCCTCTCCTCGGGCCAGCACAGTGGAAGCCCGCGCCAAAAGGGTTCACCAGCGCGCGGCTGAAGATCGCGCCAAGGGAGATCACCGGCACGTCAGTCAAAAATGCCGCTCCGACAGCCGGGAAGCCTCTGACCGGCGCAGCAGCAGCAAGAAACCTGCCATGCCCTCAGAAAATATCAACTTCACCTATCAACCTGTAGATGAATGGTCAGAATTTTACCCCATATCAAAAGCGTCATTAAAAACAATCATCTCCAACCTAAATACCACAACTTCGTACTTAGATCCATGCCCAGTATCATGGATAAAAAACACACTGCCAACTCTACTATCCTATATTCTACCAATAGTAAACCTCTCACTCACCCAAGGATACCTTTCATCCCCGCTCAAACATGCACAAATACGTCCAATTTTAAAGAACTCCAAACTAGATAAAACATCGCCAACATCATATAGGCCCATCTCTAGCATACCATTCTTGGCCAAAGTAATTGAAAAGGTAGTACAACTACAGACACAGGAATTTATAGACTTATCTTACCCACTCGATGAACAACAATATGGTTTCCGGCCCTGCCATGGAGTAGAAACACTTCTAACAGTATTAATAGATACACTCCTAAAAGGAATTGACAATCACAAACAGGCGTTCATTCTCCTTTTCATCGACATATCAGCAGCGTTTGATAGCGTGCATCACTCAATTTTGCTCAACAACCTAAGGCAGATAGGCATAAACTCCACCGTACATAAATGGTTCACCTCATATTTACATAACAGAACACAAAATGTAAGAACAGGTACTCAAACATCCAACACATACAAACAAGAAATAGGGTTACCACAAGGTTCAGCACTTTCAGCCCTACTTTTCAATATCTATATAAAACCGGTCTGTAACATCTTTAAAAAATTTGGAGTACAATATCACCTTTATGCGGATGATATCATGATGTACATTCCTTTTACGATTCCTAACCTACCGATTCAACTTCTATCAGACTGCTACAATGAAATCACACACTGGCTAAAAACCCAAAACCTCCATATAAACCACGCTAAAACTGAAGTCTTAATTGTAACAAAAAACCATTCATTCACTCCTCCAACCCACATAACACTACAAAACCAAGAAATTAAAATAAAAAATGAAATAAGATATCTAGGTGTTATCTTAGATACACACCTTACTATGGAAACGCACATTAGAAATACATTAAAGAAAATCTACTTCAAACTTAAAATCCTCAAACAATTACGCCCCCTTGTATTTATACAAGATTTTATCAATATAATACAGGCTACCATAACTCCCCACTTCGATTTCGCCAACTTAATACTTATAGGCATTTCTAAACAAAACATCAAAAGGATCCAACTTGCGCAAAATGCAACAGCTAGAATTATATTAAAGATAAATTCACTCCAACACATTACACCGATACTAACATCCCTTCACTGGTTACCAATACAAAGCAGGATAACATACAAAACAATAATAACTACATTCAAAGCCCTAAATGACATGGCCCCGAAGACACTCTGTAACCTAATAAGCAAAGAACCACCTAAGCCCACTCATAGAAAAGGACAATCAAATAAACTTAAAATGCCGAAAGAATATATAAGAACTCACAAATTAACAAATAATAGAGCCTTTTCCCACATAGCCCCAACAGTCTGGAACTCATTACCAGAGGACTTACGATCACTAACAGAGATAACAGAATTCAGAAAAAAATTGAAAACATACTTATTCACTAAACACTATAATACCATGGAAAACCTTCCACTCAACTTAGATAATGGCTAAACACGAAGCCTGCCCAAAATCAAGTTTATACTCCCTACTACAAACAATACATACAAAACTTAAATGTATAATCACTCCACTCTTATGCATTGAAATTCTACCTGTATATAGTTACAACTGTCATAATCTGTATATAGTTACAACTGTCATAATCTGCCTATGTTATAGGGACAGTACTTTTGTTTTAACTGTTACACATTCTGTCTTAGTTGAATTATTGAATTATTCCGCTTAGTTTTTAAACCCGTTGTTGTGTAAGTTAAGATGTTCTATGTAAAAAGTTATCATTGTTCTATGTAAAACAAGCTCTGCATTGTTGACTGTTGTTGATTGTACACCGCAACTGATCGCTGGAAGATGCGGTATATAAATAAGTGTTAAAAATAAAACAAGAGTGCCCGGGTACATAAAAAGCACAAGAGGCATGGTACTGATGCGGCAGACAGGCACAGGAGACACAGGGACAGATCCTATTCCAGCGGGAGGAGTGCTGACAGCGGCTCTTCCCGCGGCCGCAAGAAGAGCAGGCGATCCAGTTCTGCCTCCAGCAGAGGGCACAGGAGCAGCCATTCTGTGGGAATCTAGCACCTCTGCAGCCATTCTGCAATTGCTGGCTCGCCTTGTGGATCAGACGGCACCTCCACATCTGGACCACGAGCGAGTAGCCTCTATGGACATGCCACCACCAGCAGTAGCCCTACCTAGCCCTGAGCGGTCCCTCTCCCCGCGGTCATCATACCAATCACCTCACAGAGTGCGGTCTCCTTCTCCGGTGCATGCCCTGGACTCAGGAGGGAGCGACGTAGAGGGGATGGGGCCAGATTCGTCCACTTCCAAGACCACGCAGAATGAACCTGAGGAGCCACCTACACAGGTACCTGAAGACCTTACCTACCCCAAGTTCCTGAGGAAGGTTGTGACCAAGCTGGGGCTAACCACTGAGGAAGCCTCCGACGAGAAGGATCCGTAGGTCATGAAATACCTCAACAGCCCCAAACCAGCTCTGGCTCTCCCCCTCCACCGGAAACTGAAAGACAGTCTACCCTCTGGCAGTCTCCTGCCTCCGGCCAGGCCTGCACCAGACGCCTAGACAGCAAATACCTCCTCCACATGGCACCAGGATTTGACAAGTCTCAACTTCCCCACCAGTCAATAGTGGTGGCCTCGGCGCTTAAAAGAACTAAGTCTGCACGTACGCAGGCTAACCACCCGCCAGGCCGAGACCCCAAGCTCCTCGATGACATGGGGAGGAAGGTTTTTCAAGGGGCGATGCTCAGTGCCAAGATATCAGCACATCAGTTCCAGCACGTCTTATTCCAGGATGCCCTACTGGCAGATCTCAAAGGCCAGCTGCATACCCTTCCCAAGGAATCACAGCTGGCAGCTTCAACAACGCTGCAGGAGCTGGCCGAATGCAGCAAGCACCTGATGAGCACAGCCTTTGATGCCTTTGACACTGCCATCCGGACGGCGGGCACGGCCATTTCGGCCCGCCGCTGAGCATGGCTCCGTGCATCCGGCCTATCAGACAATACCCATGACAGGATAGCTGACGCGCCCTGCACGGGTGACTCCCTGTTTGGAGACAAGGTCGCAGACACAGTGAACGGTCTAAAAGAGGACTGCACCACTTTAAAGACACTAGCGGCGGACGGACTTGAACGCCCCTCCTGGTCACAGAGAGGGAGCTACTACCGCAAGCCATTTTCCTCTTCCAAGAAATATTACGGCTCCAACCGATAGTGGCAAGCACCGAAATTCAAGCAGACCTACAATAAATCGTTCTTTCAGAGACATCAACCGAGGCAGCGCAAACAAACAGGCGAACCCCCAGCAGTCTGGTAAGAACACCGCCTCCTTCTGACAACTCAACTTGGCTGGGCCCTGCGCTGAGTGTTACGGCAGCTCTACCGGTGGGGGATCGCTTGTCCAATTTCCTGTTGGCATGGCAGGAGATCTCCACGGACAAGTGGGTCATCCAGATCATCCAGTCGGGCTACCGCTTACGCTTCTCCTCCCCACCGTGGCAGCGCACACAGCCCACCAGCCAGCCTCCACCGCATCTGGAAACTTCGCTTTGAGACTTTCTGCAGCAACTTCTCCTGGCCCGGACGATAGAACGGGTGCCCCCCCAGCGAAATCAACACTGGCTTCTACTCCCGGTACTTTCTTATCCCCAAGATGTCCGGTGGCCTACGCCCAATTCTGGACCTCCGCAAGCTGAACAACTTCATCACAAAGGAGAAGTTCAGGATGTACTCGCTAAACTCCATTCTTCCCCTCATCAGAGCGGGGGGCTGGATGGCTACTCTGGACCTGCAGGACGCTTACTCTCACATTCCAGTCCACGCCTCACACAGGCGAGTCCTGAGATTCATAGCACTGGGGCGCCACTACCAATATCGTGTCCTTCCTTTCGGGCTCTCCCCGGCACCCAGAGTCTTCACGAAGTGTGTAGCAGTGGCCGCTGCACACCTACGCAGACAAGGCGTCGTCATCTTTCCCTACCTGGACAACTGGCTGCTGTCGGCGCCCTCTGCCCCCGAGATCAGGAGAGCAGTGCGCCAAACAGCCCTACTAGCCAGACTGGGCTTCCTTCTCAACAAGGAGAAGTCCCGGTTGGAACCTATCAAATGTACAGAATTCATCGGGGTGGTAATCGACACCGGTGCCTCCAAGGCCTTCCTTCCCGAGCACCGGATGAAGGTCGTCATTCTCATGGCCAAGAAGGTGTCAGCAGCAAAACAGACCACGGCCCACGACATCCTGCGCCTTCTGGGTCACATGGCAGCGATGACCTCGGTCCTGCCCTGGGCCAGATTGCACATGCGCACCCTCCAGTGGCACCTGCGGGTTGTCCAGAGCCTGCGCTGGTGGATGGACCCAGCCAACCTCTCAGTGGGCAAGGATCTACGACCCCGCGACTATCATCTCATCCTTATCACGGATGCCGCCTCCACGGGGTGGGGGGCTCACCTGCTGCATCTCAGCACGCAAGGAGCCTGGACCAGAGTGGAACAATCCCTCCACATCAATGTTCTTCAGCTTCGGGCGGTCAAGTATGCCCTCCAGACGTTCATGTCTCGCCTGGCAGGGAGGTCAGTCTTGGTACAGACAGACAACCAGGTTACCATGTTCTACATCAACAAACAAGGGGGCACGGGATCACGCTCTCTATGCAAGGAGGCCCTCGAGACCTGGTCCTTAGCGCTAGCCAACAACTGCTTTCTACAGGCTACTTACCTCCCCGGAGACCAGAACGCCTTAGCGGACAGACTGAGCAGGCAGCTCCAACCCCACGAGTGGACGCTTCACGAGGAGGTGGCCGGGAACAGCTTCCAGCATTGGGGAACTCCCCAGATCGACCTCTTTGCAACCGAAGTCAACACAAGATGCCCACTGTTCTGCTCCAAGCGCCCGTCGTGCCAGAGAGTGGCTTCGGATGTGTTCGCTGTACCCTGGGGGGATTGGGAATTGGCATACGCCTTCCCTCCAACCCCTCTCATGACAGCCACGGTACAGCGCATCATCAAGGACAAGGCGCACATCATTCTGATTGCCCCCTACTGGCCACGACAGATGTGGTTCTCCCTACTGCTGCAGCTCTCCCAAGAACCACCGGTTCGGTTACCGATGCGACCAGACCTGCTCACCCAGAACGATGGCAAAACCTGGCATCCCAACCTCCAGACACTTGCCTTGACAGTCTGGAGGCTGAAAGGGTAAACCTCAATGACCTCCATCTAACTTCGGAGGTACAGCATATTGTCCTGGCTTCCCGGAGACCGTCCACTAGAAAGTCATACAGCCTGAAGTGGAAACGTTTCAGTATTTGGTGCGCAGGCCAAGGAGTCCAACCAGCCTCTTGCCCCGTGTCCACAGTCCTGCAGTACCTCTCCTTTCTCTTCAACCTTGGCTTAAAACCGCAGTCCATCAAGGTACACCTCGCAGCCATTGCGCCTCTGCATGAACTCCGAAGCGACTCAGCCACGGGCTCCATTGCCGCACTTCATGAGAGGCCTCAGGAATTTGCAACCCCCTGTTAGGAAACCGGTACCTTCTTGGGACCTCAATGTTGTCCTGCAACAGCTCACGCAGGAGCCGTTCGAGCCCCTGCCCACGGCGGGTGGAAAATACCTATCCTGGAAAACACTCTTCCTCATCGCCATCACCTCAGCGAGGAAGGTTAGCAAACTACAGGCCCTAGTGGCTCACCCACCATACACGAAGATCTACCATAACAGGGCTTCCCTGCGGACCCACCCTAAGTTTGTACCTAAGGTCGCCTCTTCCTTTCACGTTAACCAGTCAGTGGAGCTGCCCTCCTTCTTTCAAGCCCCACACTCCTCGCCCGAGGAGCAGCGACTTCACTCCTTGGATTGCTTCCGAGCCCTGCGCATCTACATCGACAGGACGTCCGCCGTTCGACGGGGGACCCAGCTCTTCGTGTCATTCGACCCTAATAAACCGGGGCGACCCGTCACCAAGCGCACACTCTCCCATTGGATATCCGCCTGCGTCGCCTACTGCCTGCAAAAGGCGGGCGCCCTACCAGCGAACAAGGCAAGTGCGCACCAGCTCCGCGCACTAGCCACCTCTCTCGCCAGCGCGCATGAGGTCCCAGTGAGCGAGATCTGCAAAGCCACCACCTGGTCCTCTCAACTCACCTTCCAGAAGCACTACTGCCCTGACCTCCACGTGGAGGCCGACAGCTCCTTTGGCCGAGCAGTTCTGTCTGCGGCCTCAGCACCTACGACGGTTGGGACCCAGCCGGACCAGCCGACCAGCCCTGGCCCTCATGGGGCAGCTACTCAGGCCTCTCTGTCCCGGTGCTGAGATGGGGACTCGATTCGAGCGTGTACTCTGCTAGTTTGCACAGTTGATGTTTTGCACTGCTTGTGTTTGCACAGTTGATATATTCTACCTCATTGCATGTTATTGCACGGTTGATGTTATTCTACCTCATGGCATGTTGCCTACTAGTGTTGCACTTTACTCTGTATGGCAGTTATGTTGTACAATAAATACTTGTACTATTGTTTTCTCGCATGCCTCCCTCATTCTCCACAGCGTTCAATGCATAGCTTGGGAGTCACGAGGTGTGGCTTTCACATCCTGCTTGTCCTAGGAGAAAACAGAGTTACTTACCTGTAACGGAGTTCTCCGTGGACAGCAGGATAAGTCAGCCACACGATCCCACCCACCTCCCCTGTATGAGGGTGGCCTGCGCGGCCCGCTCCCTAGCCGCAGGGGCATAGCTAGTCACTCACTGATGGGGCTAGGGGCGGACCGGGGAGGTGGGGCCACCTCACACATGATCAGAAGCTTCTGAGCTAGAGAGCACTTCTGTCATGGCGCCGTCGGATGACGTCACCAGGTGTGGCTGACTTATCCTGCTGTCCACGGAGAACTCCGTTACAGGTAAGTAACTCTGTTTTTTTGCCTTATCCCTGGTGCCCCAGGAAGGGGAGGCAGCAAGCAGCATTAGAGCATAAGATATGCCATACTGGGTCAGACGAAGGGTCCATCAAGCCCCCAATATCCTATTTCCAACAGTTGTCAATCCAGGTCACAAATACATGTCAGGTTCCCAAAAAGGTACACAGATTCCATGATGCTTATCCCAGGGATAAGTAGTAGCTTTCCCTAGTCCTTCAGGAACTTATTCAAACCTTTTTTAAAGTCAGCTACATTAACAGCTTTTGCTACATTCTCTGGTAATGAATTGGTATGATTACTTATTTAAGGGACTTTAAAAAGTGTTTGTGGGGATTTTTTTTTTTTTGCTACCTTTCTGTGCTGTTTGCCCACTGCCTGGGCTAGATTTAGAAGGTTTCTCTTTCTAGGTAGACTGCTGAAGGACACTCCTTAGGGGCTAAGTGGTTTCCAGGGCATCCAGGGCAGCTTCTTTCCCAGATGTTAATTGCTGCACTTAAGAATATGCAAAGTGGATTGGAACCATACTCTCTGTAAAACTTGCTCTAGATCTTGGGATTGTCCCCATTTTAGCTAGAAAGGCAATTTGAAAAGAAGTAAAAAGGGAGTGGAGTAGACCATTTTTTGCTTCTGCTTTAGTCTTGGCTGGCTTGATACTTCTGGAGTAAAGCAACATTTACTTTGCAAAATAGCCACACAGCTCAGCAGTTATAAGGGTTTCTGGTTTATGCATACCAAAAATAATTAGACTGGGTATGCCAGTACATATTACTGGCAGATTTCTCCAGAGATAAGCAGGGGGATGCAGGCACACTTGGAGGTGAAGTCCCTGGACTGAGCCTTGTGCCGGATCTCCCACAGCTCAGAGAAGCTTTGTTGCTTCACTGAGCATGTATGTCTGCTTCACTCCTGCCTGTGCCTGGAGAATTTGTTTTTTTTTCTCCATGGAAAAAGATGGATAAAATTAGCCACACAGATGAGTATCATACTCTGTGAAGGCACCAGATTGGACTTGCTCGCCCCTTAGTGAGTCCGTTGCTCCTCTCCCTCAGTCTCTTTTTCATCCGCCTGACTAGCAGGATGGAATTTGCTCTCCCTTTCATTTTTCTTTTTCCTTATTCTTGAGGAATAAGCAGGAAGTCAGTCCTCACATACAGGTGACGTCGGTGCCGACTGAGCCCGCACAGAGCATTATCTCCAGGAACAAGCAGGAATGAGTCCTCACATATGGGTACGTCGGAACCGACGGAGCCTGCGCGGGAAAGCTCCCCAGCTTCCCAGAAAGGAAGCTTTTGGGGCCTCCCACAGCGCATGCGCGCTGCCTTCCCGCCTTCCTGACCAACTCTCCTCAGTTCTTCTTTTTCCGCGGAGCCAGCAGGTCGTGTTCCTGTCACTGCTGAAGAAATTATTTTAATTTGTTTCTTTGACCGCGTGTCTGCCTTCCCCGATTCCGGACCGGTACCGCCGGTCTTTTTTCATTTATTTCTTAAAAAAAAAAAAAATAATAATAATTACTTTTTCCTCACTTGGTGTGTTTTTTCTGTGAGGCCTCTAGGCCTTCTCAGATTCTCCCTCATGGAAAAACCAGCATCTGGTTTTAAAAAATGCACCAAGTGTACCAGTACTATTTCAGTCACAGATACCCATGAGTGGTGTCTTAAATGTTTGGGGCCTGACCATTCCATTCCGGATTGTCCATCCTGCTCTCTGATGTCCAAACGGGGCTTACAGAACAGAGCAGCTAAGTTTCATATGCTGTTTTCTACGGATACTCCAGCATCAACATCCTCCAGGTCTTCCTCTCCTGATGGATCTCAGGTAACCAAACATTCTTCAGGCAGGTCCTCAAAGGGCAAATCTCCCTCTAAGCAGCGAGAGGCCCTTGGGTTTGACCCTGAGGACCCTGCCCCAGCCAAACAACCCCGGCGGGAAGCTCCGGCTTCCAAAGCTCCTCCTATGGGGTTACAGGTAGACATCGATGGCACGGCCTCGACCGATCTCCTGTTAGACTGCTCTGGGGTACCGGCTAACACCGGTACCGACATCCAGGCAGTTGTGGCGACTATGGGTACTACGGTACAATCCATGCAGCAGGCCATACTGGCTTTCATTAACGCTGCAACGCCCTCGGTACCGCGACAATCGGTTCTGACTCCGGTTCCGGTACCGCAACCAATACCGGTACCCAGAGCATCTACTTCCAGTAGTATGCTGGTTCCGGTCTCCGGTTCCGGAGATTTTCTCGATACCGCTCCGATTCCCGGTACGCCCGATGTCGATACCGGTCGGTACGCGTATCGATCTCTGGAAGCAAATAGACGGTACTTTGAATCTTCTGAAGATTCTGATACCTCAGATGATTCTGCTGATGTCTCTTTTACTCTTCCTGAGGAGCCCTCTTCTCCAAAAAGGAGAATGTCTCCTCCAGAGGATTTGTCCTTTCAAGACTTCATTATTGAAGTAGCTAAAGGACTTTCCATATCTGTAACCTCTGAAAAGGAACCTAGAGCAAAAAAATTGGATATTTTAGGATACTCTAAAGTTCCCAAAGAGGCAGCCACCTTACCCATACATGAAATTCTTCAAGAACACATGATGGACTTGTGGGAGGCTCCTCTTACCCTATCTCCACATTCTCGACGTTTGGACACCATGTATCGGGTTCCTCCTTCTCCTGGTTTTCAAAAAACTCAGCTTCCTCACCACTCTATTGTGGTGAAGTCTGCTATGAAAAAGATAGAGTACCAAAAGGCACTCTTCTACCCCTCCAGGAAGAGAATGTAGGACTCTGGATGCTTTTGGTAGAAAACTCTTCCAAGCTAGCATGCTTATTGCCAGAATCAATTCATACAGCCTCTATATGGGCATGTTTTTGAAAGAGATTGCACTGAAGATACGTCATTTTCTCCCCTTTATCCCAGAGGATAAGAAGGAGGAGTTCCTTCTTTTGCTAAAGCAAACTCAAGATGTTTCAAAGTTCTCCAACAGAGCAGCCTTTGACTCTTTTGAGGGGGCTAGCAGAGCCTCTGGCATTGCCATAGCTGCTCGCAGACTTGCTTGGCTCCAGGCCTCTGATTTGGAACCCTGGGTACAAGAAGGCTTGGGCAATCTGCCCTGTACAGGTGAAAATCTGTTTGGCAAGGAGTGGCAAATCAAAGCCACTCAAATGGATGCAGAGAATGCTGCTTTAGATAGACTTTCTAAGTCTACCTCTACCCCTGCCAAGAAAAACCTTTTAAGAAGCCTTTCTATAAAAAGACCAGATTTTCCACAAATACTGGCCAGCAATCTTCACAAGTTCGCTTTGCTCCTAAGCGTCAGCAATCTAAACAGGCCAGAACAAAGTCTACAGGGGCTGCTACAGTCCAGCAGTCCCAACCCCCTCAGAGTTTTTGACTTGATTCTAGAGAACTTAACCTTTCTGGCTCTGCAACAACCAGAGCCTCTCACCATTCCAGGAAGGTTAACTCATTTTGCTCCCAGATGGGAACAAATCACATCAGAACAGTGGACCCTCTCTATCATCAGAGAGGGCTACAAACTACATTTCTCCAGCCTTCCTCCCCATACCATGGTGAGACAATTCAATTCTCCCCCATCTCTCCTGTACCTGTTGGGCCAGGAGGTGACCACTCTTCTCGCCCAAAAGGCAATAGAAGAGGTTCCTCTTCCTCAACAAGGGTCAGGTTTTTACTCCCCTTATTTTCTCATTCCCAAGAAAACAGGGGGTATAGACCCATTCTGGATCTCAGAGAATTGAACAAATTCCTATACAAGGAGAAATTCAAGATGCTTTCTCTAGGCACTCTCCTTCCATACCTACAGAGTCAGGACTGGCTTTGTTCTCTAGATCTCAAGGATGCGTACACACATATACTCATCCATCCATCCCACAGAAAATTCCTACGGTTTCTGTTCCAGGGAAAACATTTCCAATACAGAGTACTTCCCTTCGGTCTAGCCTCTGCTCCAAGGGTATTTACCAAATGCATGGCAATAGTAGCTGCATTTCTACGCACTCTGGGAATCTTTGTCTTCCCATACCTGGACGACTGGCTCATCCGAGCTCCATCTCAGTCCGAGGCTCAGACTTCCCTGGACCACACCAGACGCATACTGCAGTATCTGGGACTTGTCATCAATCTGCCAAAGTCTCAACTCACCCCTACTCAGTCTCTAGAATTCATAGGGGCCTGGCTAGATACCACCACTGTAAGGGCCTATCTTCCTCAGGCCCGTTGCAACCGTCTAGTGCACTTGGCCTCTCAAATTCAGTCCAGAAGCCACTTGACTGCCAGGGAGATGCTACAACTGCTAGGCCACATGGCATCCACAGTTCATGTGGTGCCTTATGCTCGCCTACATATGAGAGCAGCTCAATGGACCTTGTCCTCCCAGTGGACCCAAGCATCAGGAGCTCTCTCAGACCAAATAGCAACCTCAAAACGTCTTTTTTGGTCTCTCCAATGGTGGATATCCACTCAAAATCTGTTGTTGGGGTCCCCCTTCCAACCTTTGTTACCCCAAACAACTCTCACTACAGATGCCTCCCAAACAGGTTGGGGAGCTCATCTCCAAGACCTCTCCACTCAGGGCACTTGGTCTCCACAGGAGACCACCCTTCATATCAACCTTTTGGAGCTGCGAGCAATTTTCCTTGCTCTCAAGGTCTTTCATACCCTCCTCATCAACATGACAGTCCTTGTTCATACCGACAATCAAGTAGCCATGTTCTACATAAACAAACAAGGAGGGACTGGCTCTCTGTCGCTTTGCAACAAAGCTCTAAAATTGTGGGCCTTCGCCAGAGAGCATCAAATCCATCTCCTGGCAGTGTACCTCCCAGGAATCCAAAACTCTTGGGCAGACAGACTCAGTCGAGTTCTGCTTCCACACGAATGGTCCCTGCACATGGATCAGGTACTCAGAATCTTTCAGAAATGGGGAACCCCGGACATAGACCTGTTTGCAAGTCCGTGCAATGCCAAACTTCCCCGATTCTGTTCCAGAATCCCGTGTCAGGGAGCTCAGGCCAAGGATGCCTTCCTCCTTCATTGGGGTCAGGTCTTCCTGTATGCCTTTCCACCCATTCCTTTGATTCCCAAGACTCTATTCAAACTTCAGAGGGATCAAGGATCTATGATCTTCATAGCTCCACGCTGGCCACGCCAAGTGTGGTACCCTCTACTTCTGCATCTCTCCCAGGCACCCTCCCTGGATCTAGGAGCTGCTCCAGACCTTCTGTCTCAAGAGGAGGGGACTTTGTGGCACCCAAACCCCAAGTCCCTTCACCTCAGAGCTTGGTTACTGAAGGCCTAGACCTTCAAGACTTCAATCTTTCTCAACAGGTGAAGGATGTCCTCCATGCATCTAGGAAACCTTCCACCAGGCGTTCTTATGCTTTTAAATGGAAAAGATTTTCCATTTGGTGTGCTGAAAAAGGTCTTAACCCTCTAGCACTACCATTGAATTCTTTACTCGAATATCTCCTGCATCTTTCCAATGCAGGACTTAAAACCAATTCTGTAAGAGTCCATTTGAGTGCTATTGCAGCATCTCTTCAGCCTATCAATGGACAACCTGTTTCCTCTCATCCTCTTATTGCAAGATTCATGAGAGGCCTAACCTTAACTAAACCTCCCATTCGACCTCCTCCGGTGGCATGGGACTTAAACGTGGTTCTTGGTCAGCTTATGAAGCCACCCTTTGAACCCTTAGCAACTACCTCCTTGAAATTTCTTTCCTGGAAAGTCATTTTCCTTATTGCAATCACTTCTGCTCACCGCATCAGTGAACTGCAGGCTTTAGTGGCTAATCCACCTTATACAAGGTTCCATCATGATAAGGTAGTCCTTAGGACAAATCCCCACTTTATGCCTAAAGTGGTCTCACCTTTTCATCTTAATCAAGAGGTATATGTACCTGTCTTTTTTCCAGCTCCTCATGCATCTAGTGCAGAGAGGAACCTACATACGTTAGATTGTAAAAGAGCTCTTGCCTTTTACATCCACAGGACACAGCAACATAGAAAGTCTTCTCAACTTTTTGTTGCTTTTGATCCTTCTCATTTAGGACTTCCAGTCTCAAAAAGAACACTGTCCAATTGGATTGCTCAGTGTATTTCTTTTGCTTACCAGAGTAAGAACCTTTCTCTGGAAGGCCATGTCACAGCTCACAATGTGAGAGCCATGGCCACATCTATGGCTCATCTTCATTCTGTATCCATCGATCAGATCTGTCGAGCAGCCACTTGGGCCTCGGTTCATACCTTCACAGCCCATTACTGCTTGGACAAGGACTCCCGCCGGGATGCCTTGTTTGGTCAGGCTGTCCTCAGACACCTGTTCCATTCTTAAACAACTCCTGCCCACCTTCCCTGAATGGATGCCTGAGATCCATAGGAAGATGAGGAATTCTTGCAGGGGGATCTCCCCGGCATCTTAGCTAGGAAGTCCCCATATGTGAGGACTCATTCCTGCTTGTTCCTGGAGATAGCACAGTTACTTACCTGTAACAGGTGATCTCTGGGAACAGCAGGAATTAGTCCTCACAACCCACCCACCTCCCCTAGGAGTTGTATCTCTCTCTCTCTCTTTCCTTTCCTCTCTCTATTGTCTCAGCTTTAAACTCGAACTGAGGAGAGTTGGTCAGGAAGGCGGGAAGGCAGCGCGCATGTGCTGTGGGAGGCCCCAAAAGCTTCCTTTCTGGGAAGCTGGGGAGCTTTCCCACGCAGGCTCCGTCGGTTCCGACGTTCCCATATGTGAGGACTAATTCCTGCTGTTCCCAGAGATCACCTGTTACAGGTAAGTAACTGTGCTTTCCCAGCTTTCAAAGAAAGCCTTTGGGTCATGTTACTATGCATGAGTGGTCCTCTTCTGCCTTCCTGATGACAAAAGTGGAGTGGAGGAGTGGTCTAGTGGTTGGGGCAAGGTACTTCAGGCCGGAAGGCCGGAGGTTCAAATCCCACTAGAGGACAGCAACCTTGGGCCGGAAGGACTGGGGTTTCTAGTCCCACAGGTGCTCCTTGTGGTCTTGGGCAAGCCACTTAACCCTCCATAGCCCATGTTCCCTGTAAAATAGTTATCTCCAAGTTATAATGCCCTGTTCAATGTAATTTCAGTTTGTTCACTGTAAACCGCACTGATGCAGAATAGTGTGGTATATAAGAGAATGTAAATAAATAAATAAATAAAAAGAAGATAAAGCATGAGCTAAGCCCAGCACTCGCCGCCATTGTACATGAATCTCTCAAACAAGGCCAGATGCCTACTAGCCTCAAAATGTCCATCATCCGCCCCACCCTTAAGAAGCCAAAACGTGACCCGCTGGATCTTACCTCCTTCAGACCAGTAGCAAGCCTCCCATTCGCTGCCAAGAAAGTACAGCAGCAACTATAGGACCATATGAACAGGAACAATCTACTTGACCCACAGCAACACAGTTTCCGACCATCACATGGTGTTGAAACACTCATGGTCTCATTAATAAGTACACTAATCAAGAAAATACAAAACAAACAAACCGGATACACACTCAACTTTCTAGATATATCAGCAACATTTGACACTATCACACAGCATCCTCTTTCACCGACTACAAGAAACCAGCATACAGGACATGGTTCTTCAATGGTTCCAGTCCTACCTAACAGACAGGTATCAGCTAATTCGAACAAGCTCCAGCACCTCCACTCCCTACCGCCAGACTCGAGGAATACCTCAAGTTTCCACACTATTGGCACTGCACTTTAACATCTATCTACAACCGCTCTGCTCCATAATACAGTCACACAACATCAACTTTCGCATATACACTTTATGCTAAATGGACCAATAACTACCACAAACCCAGTAAACACACAGTTTCTGCATTGCTTCAACAACATCTCCAAATGGCTCCAAGAAAACAATCTCACAATCGACCTCAAGACAGAAGCATTATTTGTCACAAAGGATCAAACCTTCAACCCACCAACCCACCTCACCCTGGGAATAACCCAAATAAGAGTAAAAGCACAAATAAAATACCTGGGAATCGTGCTTGACCAAACTCTCTCATTCACGCAACAGATAGCAAAACCCATAAGAACAATATTCTTCAAAACCAAAATGATACAGTGCCTCAGACAATTCCTAGAGCCCCACGACTTCAGATCAGTACTACAAGCAACGACACTCCTCCACCTGGACTACTGTAATGCGATATATCAAGGACTCCCACTTTCCATTCTCCACCCAGTATGGATAGCCCTTAACGCAACCGCCAGGATCATTCAAAGGGCAAAGAAGTATGACCACATCACCCAGTACTGAAGCATCTTCCCATTGGAAGCTCGGATCAAGTATAAATCCTTAATACTGATTCACAAAGCATTACACCAAAAACAAACATCACATCTACACACCCTCCTAGCACAACCGAATTCTGGAAGATCCACAAGGCAGACCACTAATAATAATCTGACCGTACCACATGCAAGGACAAAACATAATCACCAAGCATGTACCCGTGCATTCGACCTCTATGCCCCGTCCCTATGGAACTTTCTTCCAATCTAGACCCAGAACAACAAGGACCTCTCCTTTTGAAAACAAAGACCTACTTATTCAGAGAACACTTTGGCACAGACCTGAGCAACACCCAGTGAACACAGGATCACATTCCAGATAATTTGAGGCTGAGATATGAAGAAGAATTGTAAATAAGTTAGGAAATACTGATGCATAACCAAATGGGTTTGTAAATAAGTTGTCTATGTTGAAGGTATAACTCCCTGTAAATATGACCTGTTCGATGTATCTCTTGTGTAATGTAAACTGCTTTGACCCGGTGAAAAGCGGTATATAATCATAGCTAAATAAATAAAATAAATCTTGCTCAGTCTCCTTTTTTCCACAGAGCCCAACGGACGTCTGTCCTGTTTCCCCCAAAAAATCCTTGCTAAATATCCTTAAAGTAAGCTATTCACGGTTTGCGAACTGCTTCCTCTCCTGCCTCAAACCGGTGCTGAAACCAGTGCTGTTCTTGGCTCCTTTCTCCTTTTTTTGATTGAAGCTTGCCTCAACCGGTGTTTGTGCCTTTTTTTGCCTGGTGGGCTAAAAAAATTTGACCGCTGCAGTCAAACAATGTCTGTGACCGACACCCATGATGCTGCATGGGACCGGACCATGACAGCACCTCCTGTGACCTGTACCAGCCATGATGCCTAAGACCAATGAAAAGAGGTCAGAGTTGCAGGAAAACTGTTCAATGCTTCTGCGACGCCAAGCTCCAAGCCCAGCACTTCCCATGAGGTTCGAGCATCCTCGGAGTCCCGTGGCAGCGGCTCCTCTGAGAAGACCTCGCACCCCGAGAAGAAGAAAAAGTACTCGGTCCACCGAGATTACACTGGAGAAACCCAGTAAAACTGCCAGGAGGGACTTGGGTGGCTCTGAGAAACACCCTACCGAGGTCCTCAAGAAGGATTCCTTGGCCGGTGGAGACCGTGCGAGGTTTCTTGAAGCCATAGTCCTCATCGAGGACACACTCTCCAGAGTGCCGGTGCCAGGCCCGAGATCCTTGGTGCCCACGCCAAAAGCTGCAGAGTCTTCTGGCTTGGAAACTAGAATGGTGCTCCTGGAACAGAATATCACTGCTATCCTCGCCCTGCAACAGGCAGTGATGGCTGGTTCGTCCACATCATCTGCCTTGATGACTGAGCCCCTGACTGTGGGGGAGTCCCCCTGGTGGTCAAGTTGAGCTCCGAATGCCACCGGCATCAGGTAAGCCCTTGGCGCTGGTCAAGGTCCTGGTCCCAATCCTCAGGCATCCGGTCCTCCCTGACTAGTTTCCACAACTTGGACCCCAGGTCCTCCGGAGGCCACTGACTCCTTGGTGCTGGCCTCGAGGCAATGATTCACAAGGCCTCAGATTCATCGTCGCCACTCGACTCCGAGTGGGAGACCGATGACAAGGCATCCCCGGAGGCTAAACTGCACAGAGACATCCCCTCGTACCCATCTCCCCCGGTGTTCCGGCAGCACTCCCCTCTGGAGGATATAGCCTTCCATGACTTTGTCAAAGACATTGCCAGAGCCCCCTCGGTGCAGACTGAGACAGAGGAGGACCCATGCACCGAGGAATTGGAGATCCTCCAATACAAGTCTCCACCCAAGGAAACCTTCATGGTGCCTGTGCAGCCAATCTTCGAGTGGCTGCTGCTTAGAATGTGGGAGACAGTGACGTTGGTACCGGTGGTGAACTGGTGCCTCGACGCCATGTATCATGTCCGAAAGGCCCTGGGGTTCCATAAACCCAAGCTCCCACATAACTCCATGCTTGTTGAGTCAACCATGCGAAAACAAAACGTAAAGAGCCAAAAGACCCACTCCTCTGTTCTCCCCCGGAAGGGAGGCCAGAGCCCTCGAAGCCCCTGGGTGCAAGTGTTATCAGAGCTCGATGCTGGAGTGCCAGATCCAAGACTATGAATTATACATAGTGTGATATCCTAGCCTGGGCCCTGGGGCTTACAGGCATAGGGCCGCCTTGTTATGTCCTTAAATAAAGCTTTACTCTGTCTCCAGTGAGGAATTCTGGACTGGTAGTTTGGCTTTCTTATCCAAGGACAAATTGTAGTGTGAAACCGTGGGTTAAGGCAAACAAGAATATTTATTTTGTGGGCTTTTCATAAGCATTAAATTCAGAACGCAGGCATTAGGATACTTCTCCAAACATAAGAGGAAAACATGGATAACTGGAAAAGAATGATGAACAAAAGTCTTTCTAACACTGGCAGCTGTTCTCAACAAACAAATTAGCATGCACAGCGCAGTCTCTTGTATTCATTTAACCAAAAGGTAAACTTCTTCTTCTAACAATTGCTTTACTTCTCAAAACTCTTGGTTAAGCAACAAAACCTTCTTTACTTCAGAAGAAACTCTTATCAGTTACAGAGTTATGCACACATTGCTTCTCACCACACTTTTCTTTTCTTTCTTAGCACTGCTTGGCAGCTTCTAGTCTTCTTTCAGACAAAAAGAACAATCCATCGGGGATTCCCCCGGGTCATACTCTGGCTCAAAGGAATCAATCTGCATATCCTCTGGGGCACTGTTCCCTCTAAGCTGTGCGCGTGTGCGCGCGCACACACCTCGCCGAGCGAGCGCACATACTTTACAACAGAGCGCACAAAAATTATGGTTCTGATTCTGATAGAAAACAACACAGATGTCTTAAAATTCAAAAATTGTTGTGTATTTATGGTTTTCACAAGTTCTACAATTATTTTCTAGTGCAGTCAATGTGGTGTACATACTGTATTCTGACGTGTAGTCAAATTTTAAAGTATATAACTCTGAGTGTCGTTATGTGGCGCACAAAAATTTAACCTTTCTTCAAAAGCTGCACAGCTGATATTTTATTCGCACACAGCCTACAGAAAATTAGAGCGAACATTGCTCTGGGGCTACAGAAAGCTTATCCCTTGCTACTGTTTCAAAAGCTTCTTAAGACTTCCTGTCTTGTAAAAACTTCTGAAACTCGCTCCACAGCTGTTCTTTCTGATAAGGATCAATTATGTTGGGAGAGTGAGCTTTTCTCCCTGGGAACACTTGCCTTAACGTTTCTAGTGTGCTTGGTTCAGCTCCTCTGCTCCCAGCTGGGCTCCGGCTCTTTCCACAGCCAAGCATACGTATCCACCCACCTTCTAGCAGTTGAAGTCCTCAGCAGTGGCTCTAGCACACTAGATACTGCAACCTGTTCCACCTCATCTGAAAGCTTTCCAGCTATACGTCTGCTAGCTTCAAGCTTGGGAGCATTTCTCAGACACAGACTGCTTCCTTTCTTACTGGCCTCATCCAGCAGCTGGAAGTCAGAGCTCCTATGCCTTTCTCCCCTCCTTTCTTCCTGGGATCTCTGCTCTCTCCAGGATCTCTCAGAACTGTGGGATCTCTGCTCCCTCTGGAGTCTTTCCTGGACTCCCTCCTGGAATCTCTCCTGGGATCCTTTCTCCTTCTCCCCTGTCTTCTGGTCTGACTCGGGTTTTAAAAACCGTTTCTTGCTTGCCACTCCCTTGCCTCTGCACAGGTGTTTACAATCACTGCCCAAGCCTTGCCCCTACGTCAGAGCTTGGGTGTGGCTTAGCCTCAGCAGAGACAGGATTTTTTTTCAAGCTTGCCTTGCAAACTCTGTGCAAAGCTGGTCTATCACTCATTTTAAAGGTACAAACATTGTTTTCTTCTATTTCCATCTGCTCCTGGCAGCTCTCCTCGTCACAATAGGTATGTACTTAAAGATTCTAATCCAGGAGATGTCGGTTTTCGGCTGGCCTTGTCGAGGAAGCCCTCCAACTGTTCCAGTCCTTGACTTCGGGGATTAAGGACTGCTCCAAGTTCCTCTCCCAAGCAGCCTACAACAGCTTCGAGTCAGTGGCTTGGGTCGCAGCAGTCGGCATTGGCACCCAAGGCTATGCCTGACTACAGTCTTCCGACCTCGTGCAATGGGTCCAAGACAAGCTGCTTGACATCCCCTGCACTGGGGAAAACCTATTCGGCAAATCGACGTGGTGACACGCCAGAGGCTCTCGAAAAAAACCCTCCCTTCCCCTCAGGAAACCAGTGGGGAAAAGACCCCTTTTTCCGAGGGGGGGGGGGGGAGGCCCTTTTCCAGAGTCACCACTACCAGCCTTTCTTGGGCCAGCAACAAGGTTCTCATGCGAAGAGGCAAGGCCACGGGCTCTGAAGGTGAAAACACTGAAGCCTCAGGCTCCAGCTCACACCCAAACTGGGGGGAGCTTTTGACTTCCAGGGCAGGGCCTCCCCTCCCCCAAGAGACCTTCACCAGCCCACAGATGGGCTTGGCGCTCTTTGCGCACAGATGGGCCAGCATCACCTCAGACCAGTGGGTACTGCAAGTGTTAAGGGAAGGATACCTCCTCCACTTAAAGCAGATACCACCCAGGTTCTTTCCAGGAGAGCTGGTACGACCGACTCTTTTTTGCTCACAGAGCTCGCAGGCCTGATCAGGGACAACACAGTAGCGCCTATACCCAAACACCTGTAAGGAAAGGGCTTCTACTCCAGGTACTTCCTTGTCCCAAAGAGAACTGGGGGCCTCAGGCCCATACTAGATCTGTGAAACTTAAACAAGTTTCTGGCGAGGGAGAAGTTCAAGATGCTCTCCCTTGGAACACTGCTGCCTTACCCTCCACCAGGGAGGCTGACTGTGCTCCTTGGATCTAAAGGATGCGTACACACACATCCTAATCCACCCCTTCCACAGGCAGTACCTAAGGTTCGTGGTAGGAGGGGGGTACTACCAGTACAGGGTCCTACCCTTTGGCCTGGCCTCTTCGCCAAGGGTCTTTACCAAACGCCTGTCTGTGGTGGCTGCTTACCTGCATCTGCAAGGAGCCTTCGTCTTCCCCTATCTAGATGACTGGCTAATCAGGGGCGGCACAGCCTCAGAGGCCAGTCAGGTGGCAGAACGTGCATCCCTCCTCCATCAACTACCCCAAATCCCACCTCTCTCCAACCCAAAATCTGGAGTTTATAGGTGCTCATCTTGACACACTTTAAGTCGAGTAGTCTTCCCCAGAGACTGAGCAGAACACCTCCAATAACTGGCAGGAGAGGTTCCAATGTCGCCAGTCCATGCCAGCTTGTCTCCTCCTCCGGCTTCTGGGCCATATGGCCTCTGTGGTCCACGCATCGTCCTCAGCCCGCTTGTACATATGGACAGCCCATTGGTGTCTCTGCTCATAGTGGACCCAAGCTACGAGACAGGGTCAGGGTTATCTGCCAACTGGCAAATACCTCAACTGGTGGCAAATCTTCCACCATCTCCGGGCAAAAATGCTCTTCCAAGCACCTGCACTTCCGAGAACCATGATCACAGACGCCTCCCTCCTAGGTTGGGGAGTGCTTTGTGGGGACTGCCGCACAGAAGACAGCTGGTCCCAGGAGGAGTCGCTCCTACAGATCAATCTCCTGGAGCTCAGGGCAATCTTCCTAGCCCTACAAGCGTTCTGCCACCACCTGCAACATCAGTCCGTACAAACAGACAATCAAGTCACCATGTTCTATATGAACTAGCAGGGCGGTATGAGCTTGTACTCCCTCTGCCAGGAGGCGGTGGCCCTACTCTCCTTTGCAGCTCGCAATAACATGCTCTTGCGAGTAGTCTACCTCCCAGGCCAGGACATCTGCCTAGCGGGCAGGCTGAGCAGAGTCCTTTGGACGCGTGAGTGGTGCCTGAACCCCAGGGTGGCCAAGAGGCTCTTCCACCTCTGGGGTAGGCCAGTGATGGATTTATTTGCCTTTCCAGACATCATGCAGCTGCATTGCTTCTGTTCGTGCCAATCGCACCTAGAGAGAGTGGCGGCAGATGCCTTCCTGATCTCATGGCCTACTCTATGCATTCCCACTGACCCTCTCCCCTGGTCACCAAGACCCTCTTCAATGACAGAGCGAGAGGGCATCAGTCAGTCACCCACAGGTGGCCAAGGCAGCCCTGGTTTCCACTACTGCTCTCCCTGTCTGTGGCGCTTCCAGCCCCCTGGGCCAAATTCCTGACCACCTGTCTCAAGAGGGGGGCTCACTCCTGCACCCCAACCTGGGGTCCTTAGCACTAACAGTGTGGTTGCTGAAAGGTAGCACTGGCCCCTTCCAATCTTCCAAGAGAAGTTGAGGAGATTCTACTGGCCTCCCGAAAGCCCTCCACCAGACGAGCTTATGCCTTTAAGTGGCAAAGGTTCTCTGCCTGGTGTGTGGAAAGAAGGGAAAACCCTTCTGTTGCCATGTGCAATTAGTACCCCAGTACCTACTGTACCTGTCCCACACTTGGCTGAAATCTAACTCGGTGAAGGTGCATCTGAACACGATAGCTGCTCACCATCACCCTGTCGAGGGGAAACCCCTCTCAGGACAGCCCCTGGTCTCCAGGTTTCTCCGGGACCTCCTGTTTATCCAAGCCCCCTCTCCGCCCTCCAGCAGCAGAGTGGGACCTCAACGTGGTGCTCTCCTAGCTCACCAAACCGCCATTCGAGCCCCTAGCCACCTGCGGTACCTGTCTTGAAAAGTGGCCTATCTGGTGGTCCTTGCGTCTGCTTGAAGAATGAGCGAACTCCAGGCCCTGGCGGTGGAGCCACCATATTCAGGGTTCTATAAGAACAGGGTAGTGCTCCGCACACACCACAAATTCCTCCCAAAGGTGGTATCTCCTGTGGTCCTCCCCACCTTCTTTCCGCGACCTCATGCCGGCAGTGAGGAACCTAGTACTGCATACACTGGATTGCAAATGGGCCCTGTTCTTCTACTTACAGTGGATCCAGGCCCATCGCAAAGCCCCTCAGCTTTTCATGTTTTTTAACCTAGCAGACTAGGGCTCCCCGTGACTAAGAAAACTCTATCCACTTGGGTGGCAAACTGTATTGTCCTCGCCTATGAGCAAGCTGGCCTCTCCCTTGAGCACTAGGTCACAGTGCATCGCATGAGGGCGATGGGGGGCCAACATCTACTCAGTGACAGTGACGGAGATCTGCAAGGCCGCCACATGGTCTTCAGTTCATGCCTTTGCAGCTCACTATTGCCTGGAGAGCGAGCCCTGCAGGGACAGTGCATTTGGCCAGGTAGTACTCTGTAATATTTTCAGGGTGTAGGCAACTCCTGCCCTCCGACCCTTCTGTGTTCAGGCTACTGGAGTGATAGTGTCACTGGACGCTAGGGTCTTGCAGAGTCTCTCAGTGGGGACTCACCTTCTGCAGCTCACGACTACCCGATTGGTGCTGTCATGGTTTGGTCCTTATCAGCCTGGAGTTAGGGAGTCCCATAGGTGAAAACTGAGTTCCCTCTTGTTCCAGGAGAAAGCATAGTTATTCACCTGTAACAGGTGTTCTCTAAGGACAGCAGGAATCAGTCCTCACAACCCTTCCTCCTCCCCTGGGAGTTGCCTCCCTACCATGTTTTAGTTTTTACTACCGTGCTAGCTATGCCATCTGACTGAGCAAGATGGCACCCTTGGACGGGAAAGGGACCACGCATGCACAGTAGCATGTCCCAAAGGCTTTCTTTGAAAACTGGAAAGATGCTCCACATGTGCTCTGTCAGTGCTGACGTTATCTATATGTGAGGACTGATTCCTGCTATCCCTAGAATACCTGTTACAGGTGAGTAACTACGGATTTTTTTTTTGTTTTGACATGAAGCAATCTCAGTACAATAGAGATGTTTTTCTCTATGTGAGTGCAAAATCCCAAGGGGACCTAGACCATGAACCAATGGGATGTTTTCTTCTGAGGGAAGAATTTTTTTTCAAACAGCTTTAACTCCCAAGGGGGCCCAAACCAGGATCTCGTGGGTGGTTTTCCTCATCTAAAGAAGATGTATCAGTTCAGATTCCCAAGGGGGCCCAGACAGAAACCCATGGGATGTCCGTCTTACGAAAAGAACATTTTTTTTTTCTCAGCAAGCGTGATGTTTTTCTTGTACTAATGGAAATTTCCTCAGAACACACAAACTCCCAGGGGAATCCAGGTTGGGTACCCACGGGACATTTTTCTTCTAAATGAACTTTTTCATTAAGCTAAGGGGGGCCCAGTTTGGGCTATGTGGACTATTAAAAAAGGCACCTCAGCAGACGGGTGTGCTTCCTATCATCGGCATGCTTTCTCCGATAGAGGGGAGTTTTGCCCTTGTTTCTGTCATGCATTGATAATTGCACAGGCTCACCCAGGAGGGCAGGCCTGACCTATTTTTAGCATGAGCATGCCATGGGCTGGAGCCCACCTGTATCCAGAGGTTAAGGGGGTATGAAGCTTCCATACCCCTTCCCACATAGTGCCGCAGTAGTTTGGATGATCCCCTTCCTCTGCCGGCATCATCTCACCTGTCCTCAGCAGTGCAGAAGGGAACAACATAGGAGACAAAGAGGGCAATAGAACAGTGAAAAAAACAAAACAAAAAAAATAAACCAAAACAAAACAAAAAACCCCAAAACCCTCGCCAGGCTTTTCTGTTTTGTTTTTCCAAGTTTTTCAAATGCTTCAGGGGCTTTTTGCTAATTGGTCACTATGTCTGCATCGGGCGAGCCCTCAGCCATTAAACAAAAAAAATATTCCCGTGGCAAGTCATTGCAGCCCTGTGGACAGGCATTCGCTCCCAATTGTTTTTACTTACCTTGCAGCTTGAAACACTCCTCGTGGTATGGGGCCTGTCCCCGGTTGCTATCAAAGGTCTGGCCTTCATGCCTCTTTCCCGTCAGGCCCGCCATGCAGCTGTCTTGACCTAACTTTTGTTCCTCTGCTAACCACATAGCAAGTACTCATATGGACAGGATGGAATGAGTGACCTGCACAGATACACAATCTTGAGAAGTAAATGCAGTATGCTTATGTGTGTATATGTATATCATGCTGGTTCTGAACCTTACTTCTCAGACTGTCTAGAGGAACACATGTTTTTCAAACAACCCAGCCGGGGGGGCAGGGGCAGTGGCGGTGGCGGCAGGGGGTGCGGTGGCAGGGGCGAGGGGGCGGTGAGGGGCAGCGGCTGGGGGGGTGGTGGTGGGTGAGGGGCGGTGGCGGGGCCTGTTATCTTTAGTTCCCTATTGCTCACAATGCAGAAGAATGTTTAGACTTGGCTTTGTTCATTTAAATCACAGCAGCCAGGGTTTGATGGCTGTTTGCTCCTTGTGAATTTTTATGAGCTATTTATTACTACATTATTTTGGCTGTTCTAAACTGGACGGCTGCTAAAAAAACAAAACAAAACCCAAAGTTGTCTATATAGATAGATATCTACATCCGCTGTGCCTGACAGGAGTAGATTCAGACCAGGGCATCAGATCTTAAATCTGGACTGGGTCTCAACTTGCATAAGCCTCGGGCTCACCCTGCAATAAAAAAAAAAAAAAAAAAAAAGGAAAAGCAACAACCAACCACCATGGTGGCCTCTGTTTGCCTACACACTGTAGCATATTAGCAAGTACAGCAGTAAGGTCCACCATGACTGCATCTCTAGTCCCATCTAGTCCCAAATGCTCATTCTAAGGGTAACTTGGGATACTCCCATTCCTCGACCCATTAGTCCATAAGAACACAAGAAATGCCATACTGGGTCAGTCCAAGGTCCATCAAGCCCAGTATCCTGTTTCCAACAGTGGCCAATCCAGATCCCAAGTACCTAGCAGTTTCCCAAAAAGAGACACTGGTTCCATAATGCTTGTATTGGGGCAAGCAGTGGATTACCCTAGTCCTCTTTAATAATGGTTTATGGGCTTTTCCTCCAGGAACTTGCTCAAACCTTTTTTTTAAACCCAGCTACACTAACAACTTTTACTACATCCTCCGTCCCACAGAACGTAACAGAGCTCACTGCAACTGTACGCTGCCACTTGCTTTCTTCTGAAGATACCTTTGCAAGCTTTATCTGGAGATCTGCTCTCCATTACAGCATATACTTCCTTTTCCTTAGAACTGGATGGCATGCTCTCTCCTGAGGACTGGCTAATCTATGACCACCATCTCGATTGCATGACTGAGTAGCCCCATGCATCATTTACCACAACTCCTACTATAGAAAGTACAGAAGCAACTCATCACATGTCACGGGTTCCACATACGAGACCAGGGCCAGATGCATCGGACTCCCTCGGTCCAAAGAAGAAAAAAGAATATTATATCTACATATTTAATTAACGAATGCCCCATAGGACCCTCATACCCTAGCCTTCTACTGCTTCCCTGCCACCTACGCTCAACAAGATTTCCTCAGGCGCCAGCCGTCATTTGCAGTATCCTCGTTGTCATGGAAGATAACTTTATTTCTATTATTCCCCTGTTATTCTCCAGGGCACAATGGCCTTGTAGTGTCGATTATACACCCAGCTTCCCCTCAAAATACATAACCAGTAGGGAACTGCTTCCATGCCCCACATCCCTGATGGAACCAGGCAATACCATTCTATTTCTAACATCTCTCCATTCCCAGCTGTCTGCAGCAACTGCCTCAGTGACAATCTTGCATTTCTCAAGGCTTTTTGCCAGATACCACATAACAGTCTTTATATCCAGGGCTAGTCCTAAGATTCCTTTGGGATCTGGTCCCTGGTCAGTACTTCGGCTATGGCTGTCATGGCTGTTCTAGTCTATTATATACAGTCATATGTCCTGATCTCTGATACCTGCTCCAGGCTGCAATAGCAGCACAGTGGCCCCAGATTAATTGTGCAGTTCTTTATCCTGCCATTCCCCCTGCTGCTATATAGCTGCTGCAGGAATGTTCCACATCCTCATATCCAAAAATGGGCAGACTCTACACAGCTTTTCTGAATGGACACAATTCCAAGCATTTCTCTGGGAACGAGCAGGATGTCAGCCCTCACATATGGGTGATGTCAACATCGATGGAGCCCTTGCAGAAGCATCTCCCCAGCTTTCAAAGAAAGCCTGTGGGAGATGTTACCACGCATGCGTGGTCCCTTTTCCTGCCCAAGGGTGCCATCTTGCTCAGTCTCCTTTTTTTGCCTGGAGCCCTTCAGACGTTTGTCTGACTTGTCTCTGGAAAAAGTTGATTTTTCTCTCCGAGTTTCAAACTCTCCTCCGGTATCGCACTGATACTCTTTCTGCCACCTGACCTCGCTATCTCGGCGTCGAGTCCAGGACTTATTTTTGTAGTTTTTTTCGTTTCTTAATTTTCTGGTGTCTTCGTGCCTTTTTTCCGCAGGGGTACTTTTTTCCCCCATGGCTACCAGTAGCTTTAAGAAGTGTGATCGATGCTCAAAAATTGTATCTTTGACTGACACACATGACTGCTGTCTCCGCTGCCTTGGGCCAGATCATGACCCGGTAGCATGCGGTCTTTGCAAAAGGATGTCCAGCAAGGTCCTCAAGAGCTGCCAGCAGCAGCTCATTAAGTTTTTCCCAGAGTCCCTGGTGCCTCTGAAGGCCAGGGCCTTGTCTGAAGCTTCGACACCTCGGGTGGACTCTTCCAAGCCCAAACCCTGCTGTGGATCTTCAGAAAGGGGATCTCTCTCAAGGGAACCCAGGAAGAAGAAACCCTCGAATGCAGCATCCTTTGAGGGATCCAACCAGCCAGGTGCCCCTTGGGCCAGGTCCCGCAGTCCGAGGCGCTCGTCCAAGGCATTGGAGAGGGAGCAGCCTGCAGAGGTCCCCCAGAAGAATTTGACCTGGGACTGGCCTTGGTCCCCAGACACCATCCTTATCAAGGATTATCTTTCGGGGGAGCTGACGCCAGGCCTGAGTTCCTCTGTGCCTGTGCTGAAGGCTACAGAGCCTTCTGGCCTGGAGTCCAGAATGGTGGCCCTGGAGCGCAGTTTGTCTGCCTTCATGGACCAGCGGGTGCTGTTGTCCAGTTCATCCACCCTGACCATTGGCCCCTCGACTTTGAAGATGTCCCCGGAGGCCGAGCCAATCCTCGAGGTTCTTTGGCCTTGAGTCTATTCTTGGCCGAAGTTTCAATCCGGTTCCCGTTCAGGAACGCGATCATCCCCAGCAAGTGGGCTGGGCACCAGCTGCGGAGTATTGGGAGCACTGATGCCTGCAGAACAGCCCTCCTACATCCTCGACAGACTACTCTGAGTGGGAGATGGAGGATGAGAAGTCCCCCGATACCCATTGCCACTGCGACATCCATCAGACTCTCCCATCTCGGAGTCTTGACAGCGGTCCCTGCCGGAAGATATGGGCTTCCTTGAGTTTGTCAAGGATATGTCTAAGGCCCTTGCGTTCCCTACGAAATCAGAGGAGGACCCTAGGGTGAATGAGTTGGAAATCCTCCAGTAGGAGGCTCCTCGGAGGGAATCTCTCATGGTGCCCATCCCTCCCATCTTGGACCGGCTGATGCTCTGTATATGGGAGACATCAGTATCGGTGCTGGTGGTGAGCAAACAGCTCCACTCAATGTATTGAGTCCACTGGAGCCCAGGCTTCCAGAAATCACAGCTGCCGCATAACTCCATGGTGGTGGAGTTGGCCATGTGTCAGTGAAAAGCCAGAAGATGCACTCCTCGTTGCCACCTGGCAGGGAGGCCCACACCTTGGACATCCTCAGCAGGAAGTGTTACCAGGGCTCGATGCTCATCGGCCGCATCCAGGCCTACCAGCTGTGCATGGACATGTACTTGAGGGACCTGTCGAAGGAACTCATTGGGTTCTCAACTGGTCTCTCCGAGAAACCCCTGCAGTGGTTCAAGAACCTGGCCAAGGCAGTCCATGAGTGCTCCAAGTTCATGTCTCAGGTGGCCTATGACTGGTTTGAGTCAGCAGCTTGAGTGGTGGCGGTGGGCATCTGTGCACGACACCAAGCTTGGCTACGGTCGTCTGACTTTGAGCAGTGGGTTCAGGATAAACTGGTCGATGTCCCATGCCAAAGAGAGAACCTCTTTGTCAAACCCATGACCGACAAGGCTAGTCCTAGTCCTTCAAGACTGAGGATCAAAGAACTCTGGCTGAGCTATTTATGCCTGTGCTGCTGAGGTAAGCTGTGACCAACTTCCTGAATGATTAACAGTCCTTGCTTGGATAGAAGGAGTCTTTCAAAATGGCCTTTTGACCTGCCACCTGGTGTTAACACCTATTGAAAAGGTTTCACAGGTCCCTTGCCCCCTAGGTAGAAGGCCTCTTTTTAAAGGTCTCTAGAAGACATTATTTGCTGCTCAAATAGTACTGACCCTGTTTTGCCTTTTGTGATAATCTATATTCTTATTTGATTTAAATTATAGCTCTTTGCTGCTGCTGCTAGGCTCTAACTTATTATGAAATTTAAACTACAAGCTCTCTGCTGGGTATGAAATGCAACCAGAAAGTTCTCTTCTGTGTTTTAAATTTAAACTTATAGTGCTGCTACTAGGCCCTGACTGATTTAACAAAAAATAGTGGGTTCACAGATTAAATAGCTTTAATAGAAAGAATTCCTTTCAGAAAATTCCCAGAAGTTTATACTCAAAATTGCAGATCTCTCTCCAGAAGTAAAGTCCCCTTTTCTAGTCCTTCAAGACTGAGGATCACAGAGCTCTGGTTGAGCTATTTATGCCTGTGCTGCATTGATAAGGCAGGCAAAGGGAGAATTTGAGAAGAAACTTGCTGCGGAAGCAGAAATGTGAAATAAAGATTTTTTTCAAGTACATTCGTAGCAAAAAACCTGTGAGAGAGTCAGTTGGTCCATTAGATGATAGAGGAGTTAAAGGGACACTAAGAGGCGACAAGGCGATAGCGGAGAGACTGAATGAATTCTTTGCTTCGGTCTTTACTGAGGAAGATGTAGGGATGTTACCCATGACTGAAGTGGTATTTAAAGGTGCGGAAGAATTGAAGGAAATATCGATACATCAGGAAGATGTATTACAACTATTAGATAAACTGAAGAGTAGCAAATCACCTGGGCCGGATGGTATACATCCAAGGGTGTTGAAAGAACTGAAATATGAGATTGCAGACCTGCTATTAGTAATCTGTGAACTCTCATTAAAATCATCTCTAATACCTGAAGATTGGAGGATCGCCAATGTAACACCAATTTTTAAAAAGGGTTCCAGGGGTGATCCGGGAAACTACAGACTGGTGAGCCTGACGTCAGTACCGGGAAAAATGGTAGAAACCATCATAAAGAATAAAATTACTCAGCATGTAGATAGTCACGACCTAATGGGAGACAGCCAACATGGCTTTAGACAAGGAAGATCTTGTCTTACTAATCTGTTATGTTTTTTGAAGGAGTGAATAAACAGGTGGACAAAGGTGAGTCAGTTGATATTGTGTATCTGGACTTTCAGAAAGCCTTTGACAAGGTCCCTCATCAGAGACTTTTGGCAAAACTAAAGAGTCATGGGATAGGAGGCAGTGTACTATTGTGGATCAGGAACTGGTTAAAAGATAGAAAGCAGAGGGTAGGGCTAAATGGCCAATTGTCACAATGGAGAAAGGTGAATAGTGGTGTACCCCAGGGATCTGTGCTGGGTCCGCTGCTTTTTGACATATTCATAAATGACCTGGAAAGTGGAATAACGAGTGAGGTTATCAAATTTGCAGATGAGACAAAACTATTTAAAGTTGTTAAAACCCAAGAGGATTGTGAAAAATTGCAAGAGGATCTGGATAAATTGGAAGACTGGGCATCAAAATGGCAGATGAAATTTAATGTGGACAAGTGCAAGGTTATGCACCTAGTGAAGAACAACCCAAACTATGGTTACACGATGCAAGGTTCCACATTAAGAACCACCACCCAGGAAAAATATTTAGGCGTCATTGTGGATACCATGTTAAAACCCTCGGCCCAGTGTGCAGCGGCGGCCAAAAGAGCAAATAGAATGCTAGGTATGATAAGGAAAGGAATGGAAAATAAAACAAAAGATATTATAATGCCTCTATATCCGTTCCATGGTGAGACCGCACCTTGAATATTGTGTGCAATTCTGGTTCAGAGAAGAGCCACCAAAATGGTAAAGGGGATGGAAGGATACTCCTATGAGGAAAGGCTAAAAAGGTTAGGGCTCTTTAACCTGGAAAAGAGACGGCTGAGGGGAGATATGATAGAAGTCTATAAATTAATGAACGGAGTGGAACGGGTAATAGTAGATCGATTGTTTACGTTATCAGAATATAGAAAGACTAGGGGACATGCAATGAAGCTACAGGGTAAACTATTTAAGACTAATAAAAGAAAATATTTTTTCACTCAACGTGTAATCAATCTCTGGAATTTGTTACCGGAGGATGTAGTAAAGGCTGTTAGTGTAGCTGGGTTTAAAAAAGGTTTGGACAAGTTCCTGGAGGAAAGGTCCATAAACCATTATTAAGAAGTGACCGAAGATATCAATGCTTGACCCAGTACAAGCATTGTGGAACTTGTGTCTCTTGGGGAAACTGCTAGGTACATATGACCTAGATTGGCCACTGTTGGAAACTTGCCAGTGCTTGTGCTGTTTCCAGTTTTCATCATTTGGCTCTTTTTTCCATATCCTGAAAGATGCTTTTTTTGGCAACAGCCTCTCTGACCTCACCTTTAAACCATGCTGGCAGTTTTTTGGACTTTCTTCCACTCTTCTTAATGCATGGAATACAGCTGGTCTGGGCTTTCAGGATAGTATTTTTAAACACCCAAGCTTGATGTAAGTGTTTAACCTTTGCAACCGCTCCTTTTAGTTTTATCTTAACTATATTCCTCATTTTATCATAGCCTCCCTTTCGAAAGTTAAAAGGTAGTACTGTGGATTTCTTTACTATCCCTCCTCCACTAATTAAATCAAACACGATCATGCTATGATCACTATTGCCAAGTGGTCCCAACACCCTTATTTCTTGCACCAGATCTGGTGTTCCACTAAGGACTAGGTCCAGTATGGCTTCCCCTCTGGTCGGTTCATGAACTAGCTGCTCCAAGAAGCAGTCATTTATTTCATCTAGAAACTTTATCTCCCTAGCATGTCCTGCCGTGACACTGACCCAGTCGATACCAGGGTAATTGAAATTACTCATTTCTCATTCTGCACGTTGGGACCCTGCCACCCCTCTCTTTATAAATCTCCACTGGCTTCCTCTGACTTACCGCATTCAGTATAAGCTTCTTACGTTGCTCCATCAGATCATTTATAACCATACTCCCCAGTACCTATTTGATCTCATTCAGTTCCACACTCCTAGTCAATCCCTTCGGTCTTTACACATTAATCGCCTGCACCTCCCGTCATCTCCAAGTCACTCATAATTCTGCTTTCTTCTTTGCGCATTAGAACTCTTTACCCCTCAATCTTAGATTGGAACAGAACCACAAGACATTCAAAGCCCTTGAAAAGGTCTTTATTTCGTGTTTTTGCTTCCGCAGCAAGCTTCTTCTCAAATTCTCTCTTTTCCTGCTTTATCAATGCCTTGCATTTGACTTGCCAGTGCTTGTGCTGTTTCCAGGTTTCGTCATTTGGCTCTTTTTTCCATTTCCTGAAAGATGCTTTTTTGGCAACAACAGCCTCTCTGACCTCACCTTTAAACCATGCTGGCAGTTTTTTGGACTTCCTTCCACTTTTCTTAAAGCGTGGAATACAGCTGGTCTGGGCTTCCAAGATAGTATTTTTCAACAACATCCAAGCTTGATGTACGTCTTTAACCTTTGCAACTGCTCCTTTTAGTTTTTTCTTAACTGTTTTCCTCATTTTATCATAATCTCCCTTTCGAAAGTTAAAGGGTAGTACTGTGGATTTCCTTACTATCCCTCCTCCACTAATTCAATCAAAGGCGATCATGCTATGATCACTATTGCCAAGTGGCCCCAACACCCTTATCTCTTGCACTAGATCTGGTGTTCCACTAAGGACTAGGTCTAATATGGCTTCCCCTCTGGTCGGTTCATGAACCAGCTGCTGCAAGAAGCAGTCATTTATTTAATCTAGGAACTTTATCTCCCTAGCATGTCCTGCTGTGACACTGACCCAGTCGATGCCGGGGTAATTGAAATCACCCATTATTATTACTGCACTGTAACTTTTGCTAGCTTCCTTGATTTCTTTGAGCATTTAATCATCCATTTGTTCATTCTGGCCAGGCGGACGATAGTACACCCCCACTGCCATCGCCTTCCCCTTTTTACATGGAATTTCAATCCATAGAGATTCTACAGCAAATTTTGTTTCTTGCAAAACTTTAATCCTTTCTGACTCAATGCCCTCTCTAACATAGAGCGCAACCCCTCCACCAATTTGATCAGCTCTATCATTACGATATAGTTTGTACCCAGGTATCACAGTGTCCCACTGGTTGTCCTCCTTCCACCATGTCTCTGATATTCCAATCATATCTAACCTCTCGTTTAGTGCTATATATTCTAACTCTCCCATCTTGTTTTTTAGACTTCTAGCATTTGCATACAAGCATTTTAGAGACTGTATTTTATTCATATTAATTTGGCTATTGGTAGACATGGGTAATTTGGGATCTTTAAGCTCTGTCTGCTCCATACTCGAGGGCATTTGGGCTACTTGACTCTTTTTTGGAACCTCTCTGCTTTTTGTAGTACCCATCAAGGATACATTCTTCCGAACCATGCGCTCTTGGGTGACTGTCGGCTTTCCCCTATTATCTAGTTTAAAAGCTGCTCTATCTCCTTTTTAAAGGTTAATGCCAGCAGCCTAGTTCCATCCCGGTTAAGGTGAAGCCCATCCCTTCGGAAGAGCCCCTCCTTTCCCCAGAATGTTCCCCAGTTCCTAACAAATCCAAACCCCTCATCTCTGCACCATTGTCTCATCCACGCATTGAGACTCCGGAGCTCTGCCTGCCTTTTGGGTCCTGCGCGTGGAACGGGAAGCATTTCGGAGAATGCTACCCTGGAAGTTCTGGATTTCAACTTCCTACCTTAAAGCCTAAATTTAGCTTCCAGAACCTCCCTACCACATTTTCCTATGTCATTGGTACCGACATGTACCAAGACAGCAGACTCCTCCCCAGCACTATCTAAGACCTTATCTAGGTGGCGCGTGAGGTCTGCTACCTTCGCACCAGGCAGGCATGTTACCAGGCGATCCTCACGTCCACCAGCCCCCCAGCTATCTACATGCCTAATGATCGAATCACCAACTATAACTGCTGTCCTAACCCTTCCCTCATGGGCACTTGGCCCCGGAGAAACCTCCTCGGTGCGAGAGGGGTTTACATTACCTGGAGGACAGGTCCTAGTTACAGGATCACTTCCTGCCACACCAGGGTGATGCTCTCCTGTCACGTGACCTCTCTCCTCTATGGCAGCAGGGATGCTGCCAGACTGGAGGTGGGACTTCAGGACTATATCCCTGTAGGTCTCGTCTATGTACCTCTCTGTCTGTCTTATGCTTTCCAAGTCTGCTACTTTAGCCTCTAGAGAACGGACTTGTTCCCTGAGAGCAAAGAGCTCCTTGCACCTAGTGCACACGTAAGACCTCTCACCAGCTGGGAGAAAATCATACATGTGACACTCAATGCAAAAGACTGGAAAGCCCACATCCCGCTGCTGGACTGCTGTCTGCATCTTAATTTTAAGTTTGTGTTTAGATCTTTAAGTTCTTTACGTACTAAAGGGTGCTATGAATATTTATACCACTAAAACAGCACCTAATAAGTTTAATATACCTTGTTCACCTGAAGCTTAATTAATCTCAGGTCCTTAGTGTATGACTGATTTGGGTAATGAGCTTCACCTGAGAGCACCTCCTGTCTTTTAAGTTGTGCAAGTACCTATAAAGCTGTGATTATCCCAGGGGAGGGTGGGTGTGGGGAGGGAGGGAGGGATATTACACTTATTAAAAGAGGGCTGCTACACAGTACCCTGTCATGTGCTGCTGAGGTAAGCTATATTCTGATTTGATTTAAATTATAGCTCTTTGCTGCTGCTAGGCTCTAACCTATTATGACATTTAAACTACAAGCTCTCTGCTGGATTCTAAATTTAACTAGAAAGCTCTCTTCTGTGTTTTAAATTGAAACTAAAAGTACTTTGCTGATGCTAGGCCCTGAGTGACTATGAAATTTAAACTACAGCTCTCTACTGGGTATGAAAGGTAACCAGAAAGTTCTCTTCTGTGTTTTAAATTGAATCTTAAACTGTTGCTACTAGGCCCTGACTGATTTAACAAAAAATAGTGGGTTCACAGATTAATTAGCTTTAAAAGAAAAAAATTCCTTTCAGAAAAATTCCCAGAAGTATATACTCACAATTTCAGATTTCTCTCCAGAAGTAACAGCCCCCCTTTCTAGTCCTTCAAGACTTCAAGTTGGGATTGATATCGCCAGATGAGAGAGGAAAGGAGCATGACGGAAGCAAGGGTGAGGTTTTCTCAATGAGACTGGAGATGGTTGAAGGAGAGAGAGAAAATAGTGAAGCTTGATGACAGATATAGGAAAAAACAAAATGGTAGAGGAAGTTGGTATGGTGGGTAATGAGGAATAGGGACATGGAACTGTTGGAATGAGGGGAAAAGATTAGAGTGTGTTAACATCAAGAACACAGTGATGGGAGAACATAGGAGAACAAGAGGAGATACAGGTAAAGAGGCAGGCGAGAAATCCTAGTGGGTTCAGGCGCACCTGAGTAATTGCATCAATGAGCAGAGGAAGGCTATGAAAGAATGTTAAACCAGAGGTAGGTAGGTGGGTAATAAAGTTAAATGAGAAGGGAGATGCAGCCTCCAGTTGCAGAGCACTGGAGCTGGGTAAAAGACATATAGAAAAGACATACACTAACAATATATAAATAGAATATAACTTGCTGTTTATTTCTCTTTCTCCAGGAACAAGCAGGAAGTCGGTCCTCACATATGGGTGACCGTGCCGACGGAGCCCGCACAGAGCATTTCCCCAGCTTTCAAAGAAAGCCTTTGGGACATGCTGCCACGCATGCATGGTCCACTTCCCCCCTAAGGGTGCCATCTAGCTCAGTCTCCTTTTTTCCACGGAGCCCAAAGGATGCACGTCCTGTTTCCCTGGAAAAATCCTCCAACATTAACCTTAAAACTTGTTTTTTTTCCCCCGTTTTGCATATCGGTTCCTCTTCTTGCCTCGAGCTGACGCCGTCCTTTGCTCTCCCTCCTCTTTTGACTAGGCTTGTCTCGACCGGCGTTTGCGCCTTTTTTTGCTAGGGGATTGTCAACCCTGGCCTAGGTGTCTCCCACCATGTCCCCCAGTGGGTTCAAAAGTGCAACCCTGCAGTCAGACCATGTCTGTTACAGAGCTTATGACTGTTGCTTGCACTGCCTTGGACTGGACCACGACAGTACCACCTGTGACCTCTGCCAGGCATGACTCCGAGAACCAACAGGAAACAGTCGGAGTTGCAGGAGAAGCTGTTCCTGCAGTCCCACTCAGCACCGGCTTCCCCAGTGCTGAGCCCCAAGCTGAGCACATCCCACGAGGTCCGGGCGTCTTCAGAGTCCTGCAGCGGTGGCTCCTCCGTAAAGACGCCGGACCATGTAAAGAAAAAGAAAAAATCCTCGAAGCTAGTCGAGATTCCAACGGTGAAACCTGGTAAGGTCCCACGGAGGGACTTGGGTGACTAAAGGTCTCTAAAAGGGAGTCCTCGGCCAGCAGTGACTGTGCAAGGCTCCCCAAGGCCGTGGTCCTCGTTGAAGACACATTCGCGAGAGTGCCTGGTTGGGCTCCTCGGTGCCCATGCTGAAAGCTGCAGAGCCACCTGGTATTGAGACCTGGATGGCGTCCTTGGAGCAGAATATCTTTGCCATCCTGGCCTTGCAGCAGGCAATGAGATCACAGAGAGAGGAATACAGGCATCTGTATTTGGAAAAACTTAGAGAAGCTAGCAAAGTAGTCAAGAAGGCAAAGATTCAAAAGGAGGAGGAAATAGCCAATGTAATAAAATGGGGGGATAAGACATTTTTCAGATATATTAGTGAGAAGAGGAAGGGCAAGAGTGGTATTGTCAGACTCAAGGGTGCAGGGGGGGAATATGTAGAAGCTGATAAGGATAAAGCGGAATTGCTTAACAAATATTTTTGTTCTGTGTTCACAGATGAAGAACCAGGAGCAGGACCTTAGAAAACACCCACAAATAGGAACAGAAGCAAGGGACATCTTGAACAATTTTCAGAAGACTGTGTTCGTGAGAAACTAGCTCAACTTAAAGTAGACAAAGCGATGGGACCGGATGGGATACACCCTAGAATACTGAGGGAACTTGGGGACGTTCTAGCAACTCCACTGACTGACCTTTTCAATGCCTCATTGGAGTCGAGAGTGGTGCCAAAGGACTGGAGAGAGGCTCATGTGGTGGTGCCTTTACAGAAAAGCGGAAGTAAGAATGTGGTTGAAAACTACAGGCTGGTTAGTTTAACTTCGGTGGTGAGTAAATTATTGGAAACGCTGCTGAAAGAGAAAATAGTGAGGTTTCTGGAGTCCAGCGGATTACAGGATCCGAGGCAGCATGGATTCACCAGAGGCAGGTCTAGTCAGACAAATCTGATTGATTTCTTTGACTGGGTGACCAGGGAGTTGGACCGAGGGAGAGCTCTAGATGTGGTTTATTTAGATTTCAGTAAAGCCTTTGACACTGTTCCTCACAGGCGACTTATAAACAAACTGAGCACCCTAGGGATAGACCCTAAAGTTACTGCTTGGGTTAGAAATTGGTTGGGTGGGAGGCGACAAAGAGTACAGGTAAATGGAGCTCACTCTGAGGAGAAGGATGTTACCAGTGGTGTGCCCCAGGAATCTGTCCTTGGTCCCATTCTTTTTAACATCTTTGTTAGTGATATAGCGGAAGGGCTGTCGGGTAAGGTTTGCCTCTTTGCAGATGATACCAAAATCTGCAATAGAGTAGACACCCAGGAAGGTGTAGATAACATGAGGAGGGATCTAGCTAAGCTTGAAGAATGGTCTAGAATTTGGCAGCTGGGATTTAATGTTAAAAAATGTAAGGTCATGCATTTGGGCTGCAGCAATCCAAGGGAGCAATACAGTATAGGAGGTGAAGTACTTTTGTCCACTAAAGAAGAGCGGGACCTAGGCGTGGTTGTGTCTGATGATCTTAAAGTAGCTAAACAGGTAGAAAAGGTGACGGCAAAAGCTAGAAGGATGCTTGGGTGCATACGGCGAGGACTGGCTAGCAGAAAAAAGGAGGTGATAATGCCTCTGTATAAGTCTTTGGTGCGACCTCATTTGGAGTATAGTGTGCAATTCTGGAGACCGCACCTTCAAAAGGATGTGAACAGGATGGAGTCGGTGCCGAGGGTGGCTACTAAAATGATTAGTGGTCTTCATTATAAAGCATATGAGGACAGACTTAAGGATCTTAATATGTACACCTTAGAGGAAAGGCGGGATAGTGGTGATATGATTCAGATGTTTAAATACCTCCGTGGCATAAATGTTCAGGGAGAGAGCCTCTTTCAATTGAAAGCAAGTTCTGCTACGAGGGGACATGGGATGAGGGTGAAGGGAGATAGATTCAGGAGTGATATGCGGAAATATTTCTTTACGGAAAGAGTAGTGGATCCGTGGAATAGTCTCCCAGTTGAGGTGGTAGAGATGAGGACAGTAACTGAATTCAAAAAAGCATGGGACCAACACAGAGGATCTCTAAAGGTAAAAAGTGGACTGTTGTAGTTGTTGATATGGAAGGACAGACTAGATAGGCCATGTGGTCTTTTTCTGTCATCATGTTTCTATGTTTCAGTGATGCCAGTTTCGTCTGCATCTGCCCTGACTGCAGGGGAATCCCTGGGCGTGGAGCCAGGCCCTGAGCGCCACTTGCCTTGGGCAAGCCCTCGGCACCGATCGAGATCCCGATCTTTGGGTGTCTGGTCCTCCCCAGCCTGTTTCCGGGAGTCCAACCCAAGATCCCCCAGGGGACCCCGGTTCCTCGGGGCTTGCCTGAAGTCACGGGAGTCCCAAGTTTCAGAATCCTCGATGCCCTCTGGCTCCAACTGGGAGACAGACACCAAGGCCTCCCCCGAGACCTCTTGACACCGGGAAGTTCCCTTGGAGCCATCTCCTCTGGAACCCTGGTGCCACTCCTCGCCCGAGGCCTTGGCCTTCCACGATTTTGTGCGGGATATGGCCTGAGTTCTCTAAGTTCTGACCAAGTCAGAGGAGGACCCGCGCACCAAAGATCCTCCAGTATGAGTCCCCGCTAAAGGAGACCCTAACGGTGCCAGTGCAGCCCATCTTCGAGAGGCTACTCCTGTGAATGTGGGAGACCCTGACATCGATGCCAGTGGTCAGTCGATGCCTTGACGCAATCTACTGCATCAAGAAGGGCCTGGGCTTCCAGACGTCCCAGTTTCCACATAACTCCATGTTTCTTATCGGTCCTCCAGTTCAGTCCTTCACCTCTGTGTAGTGTACCTCCTCCTGCAGCATGGAGACTGGGCATGTCAAAACTGCGACATCACTGGATATACCCTGCTGATCTCTCCCATCAGCCCCAGTGTGTCCAGTCTCCATGCAGCAGGAGGACGTAGTGAGCCTAGGTGCTGGGCTTACTTGAGGGACAGATAAGGGGCATTGATTAGAATAGTTACGTTTTGTAGTTTTTTCTTTTCTACCTTTTACTTAATTTAATTTGGTACTTTGCCTTTAAAAAAAAAAAAAATGGTAAATTTGCTGGACTCGATCCAGCTTTAATTGTCTCACCACTCAAATTCTTTTCATTTTTGGGAGCTGCTCTCCCCTCCTAGATTGATCGGAGGGGAGTTGTGCAGCATGGCTGGCAAACAGGCTGTCGGCTCCGGGGCTCATGGCGACTGTCTCTCTCCCATCGAGGCAAAGCCGGGGCCAGAGTGCGCTCTCCGTGGCTGCTGCTTTTCGGGGAGCAGCATCGCGGATGGCAGGGCTGCCGGTCACATTGGTGAAGTAGCGACGAAAAGGTACTGTTTGCAGGCTTTTGTTGCCCGACACGCAGGAGTAGCACTGAGCCACGGGGGAAGTTCTAAGCCGCATCGGGGATACATGGCGTGCAGCAGGCCCAACGTTTTTTGCGGGCTTTTCTTCCTGCGCCTTTTTTCTAGCCGCTAGGCAGCTACAGCATAGTTTTAATTAATTTAATTATTTTAATTTCAAGGGATTCAGCTCTCATTTGTCTTAATTTTCTTTGTTTCGATTGGGATTAGATTTAATTTGCCTTTGAGGTTTTGATTTTTTGTTTTATCTTGTTGTTGTTAAGTGCCGTCGAGTCGGAGTCGACTCATGGTGACCCTCTTGATAGCTATCCTAAATTGTGTTCGGTCTTCAGTCAGGCGGCTTATTGTTGACAGACTGGTACCTGTAGCTGCTGTTATTGTATCGATCCATCTCATTGTTGACCTTCCTCTTTTGCGTTGACCTTCTATCTTGCCAAGCATGATGTCTTTCTCTAATGATCTCTCTCTCCGCATGATGTGTCCAAAGTATGAAAGTTGAAGTCTTGTCATCTGAGCTTCTACAGAAAGCTTAGGTTTGATCTCCTCTAGTACAGACTGGTTTGTTCTTTGGGCAGTCCATGGTATACACAGTATTCGCCGCCAGCACCATAATTCAAAGGCAGAAATTTTCTTCCTGTCTATCTTTTTCACTGTCCAGCTTTCACATCCATATGATGTTATTGAAAATACCATGGCTTGAACAAGTCGAATCTTTGTATGGAGCGAGACATCTCTGCTCTTGAGAATTTTATCTAGGTCTTTCATAGCCATTCTGCCAAGAGCAATGCATCGTCTGATTTCTTGACTGCTTGTTGCTTCTTTATTGATAGTTGATCCAAGTAGGTTAAAGTTATTCACAATTTCAATTTCTTCTCCTTCGACGATGAACCTGTTGATTATGCCAGTTGTCATGATCTTTGTCTTCTTTACATTAAGGTGCAGGCCCATTTTGAGACTGTTCTTTGATTGTGAGAAGCAAATGTTTCAGATCATCTTCACTTTCAGCCAGTAATGTGGTATCATCAGCATAGCGAAGGTTGTTGATGAGTCTTCCACCAATCTTCACACCTCTGTTGTCTTCATACAATCCTGCTTCTCTGATGATTTGTTCTGCATATAAATTAAACAGGTAGGGGGAAAGTATGCAGCCTTGTCTTACACCTTTGCTTATTTTAAACCATTCTGTTTCTCCTTGTTCTGTTCGAACAGTTGCTTCTTGATCAATGTACAGATTGTGCAAGAGAACAATCAGGTGTTCTGGTATACCCATGCTTGTTAATGTGGTCCAGAGTTTCTCATGGTTTTCCCAGTCAAAAGCTTTGCTATAGTCGATAAAGCACAAATAGATATCCTTTTGGTATTCTTTAGTCTTTTCAAGGATCCATCTCACATCCGCAATGATGTCTCTCGTTCCTCGCCCTTTTCTGAACCCTGCTTGCACTTCAGGTAGTTCTTGTTCCAGCTATGATTGTAGTCTCTTTTGAATAATCTTCAGTAGAATCTTGCTGGCATGTGGGATCAGAGCGTTTGTGCGATAATTTCCGCAGTCAGTTGGATCACCTTTCTTTAGTATTGGTATAAACACAGATCTTTTCCAGTCAGTTGGCCATGATGCTGTCTTCCATATTTCTTGGCAGAGCCTTGTAAGTATGGTAACAGCTGCATCAGATTGCTGTAATACTTCTATGGGAATGCAATCAATGCCTGGTGCTTTGTTCTTTGATAAGGCTTTCAATGCTGCTTCAACTTTTTCTTTCATCACCAATGGTTCCAGATCATAAGGTACAGGTTGAAACGGCTGTTGGTCCACTGGATCTTTATCATATAAAAACTCTGTATATTCCTTCCATCTTTTCTTGGACTTCTCAGCATCATTCACAATAGAACCTTGAGGATCTTGTAACATTCCAATTCGAGGCTGGAACTTTTTCTTTAACTCTCGTAGCTTTAGGAAAGCTGATCTTGTTCTTCCTCTAATAGTTTCTGCTTCTATTTCCTTGCATACGTCATTGTAGTACTTTTCCTTTTCCTGTCTTGCTGCACGTTGGAAATCTCTGTTGAGTTCTGTGATTCTTTCTCCCCTGGCTTTAGCTTTTCTGAGTTTCTGGGCAATTTTCAGAGTTTTTTCCATCATCCATTTTGACCGTTTTTTTCTTTTTTACCTTTTGTAGAGACTTCTCGCTTTCTTCCAACACAACCTTCTTGATGTCATTCCATAACTCTTCTGGAACTCTATCATTTGTATCTAAAGCAGCAAATCGATTTTGCAGGCAATCTTTAAATTCCAGTGGTATATTCTCAAGGTCATATTTTGCTGCATTCATGAGTGGTTAGCTCTTTTTCAGCTTTAGCTTGAGTTTGCATACTAGTAGTTGATGATCTGTACCATAGTCAGCTCCAGGTTTTGTCTTTGTTGATGTTATAGAGCTTTTCCATCGTTGACTTCCACAGATGTAGTCAATTTGATTTTTATACAATCCATTGGGTGAAGTCCATGTGTACAGTCGCCGCTTGTGTTGCTGGAAGAAGGTGTTCGAGATGAATATCGTTAGTCTTGCAGAATTCTATCAGTCTTTCTCCAGCTTCATTTCTGTTGCCAAGTCCATATTTTCCAACGACTTTGTCTTCTTCTTTGTTGCCAACCTTTGCGTTCCAATCACCCATGACTATCATGATATTCTGTTTGCATGTTCTGTCAATTTCAACTTGTACTTGTTCATAGAACTCTTCAATTTCATTCTCTTCTGCAGCTGTTTTTGGGGCATATACTTGAATTATAGTTGTGTTGATAGGCATTCCTCGTAGACGAATAGAGATTAAGCGTTCGCTGACTGCATTGTATTTCATTACAGTTCTTGCAAGTTTCTTCTTTATTATAAATGCAACACCATTTCTTCTTTGTCTTTCATTTCCAGCATAGTAGACCATGTGATCATCTGATGCAAAGTGCCCGATGCCAGTCCATTTCAGTTCGCTGACACCCAACAGATCAAGTTATACACATTCCATTTCATTCTTGACCACCTCCAACTTCCCTTGGTTCATGCTTCGTACGTTCCATGTTCCAATGTGTAAGACATCTTTACAGCTTCTGACTCTCATTTCATGCGCAGCTACATCAGCAGTCAGACGTCCCGAGGGCTTTGATCCAACCACATCATAAATGCTGGCTTTACTCTGAAAAGTCTTCAGCTCTTCCCCAGTAGCTAGTTGAGTGCCTTCCAACCTGGGGGTCTCATTTTCCAGCACTACAGCACAATTTGTTTTGTTGTAACTATCCATTGGGTTTTCATGGCAAGATACAGAAGTAGATTGCCGGGCCTTTCTTCCGCGCAGTTTAAGTTTGGTGGTGTTGCCGTTGTAACAGAAATGTGATCCTCCGCCGTCAACACTATCCCATTCTGCTGCTGCCCAGATGAGTGGTTTGTCTTGGTCTGGCATCTCAGCTGAAACCTGTCCATCTTGGGAGACCCTGCCAGTAGTTAAACTACCGATAGTTTAGCTCTCAGCATCACTGATGCACACAAGCCCTCACAGCACGACAAGCTGCAAACCAAGTGAGGTTTAAAAAAGGCTTTAAAAAAACAAAACAAAACACTTTGAAGTTAATTTGTTTTTTAGTGAAGAGTGAATCCTTCAGTCCTAACAGATATTTAAGGATTTTTGTAGCCCATGCCGTCACGTCCACAGTGTTTGTGTGGCACGCGCAGAGGTGCAGTCTGACGCAGGGGTCTGCCGTGGCTGTGCACGGGCTTCGTCCGCGATGGAGCAGGAAATCCAAGACAGGACTGATGAGGGCACCCAAGCTGCATTTACCATGGGAGAAGAGTCCATGCTGGAATCTTTGTCCGCAACTCTACTGGAAAGCCAAGCAGGGGCGGCTAGCTCAGTGCCGCCGACAGGTTCTGGAGCACCCCTTGGAGCTTTTTCTCTGGATTTTGTGCTAATTATGCATCAAGCTTATTGCTTGCGTCAGCAAGGGATGGTAACGGAGCCTTTGTCCCTTGGAACGGTGGTACAGCATTCAGGCTCAGAAAACATCAGTAGTTGTTTGGTGAGACCTCTTAAGAGGACGTGGTCGCTCAAGGACCAGCCTTTGGATTCGGATTGGACGGAGGCGGAAGAACTGGAGTTCGAACCAGAATCCGGAATGGAAGAACTCAAGGAAGGAGAGATTCCAGAGCCTGAGGACCAGGCGAGGAACAGAAGAGTATTCCGAAAGGAAGAGCTAACGGCACTCATTACCGAGTCCCTTCAAGCACTAAACCTTGCTTCAGTCCAGCCAGTGGAGGAGGAAGGTCTGGAGGATCCTCTTATCCAGGCGGTGCGTCAAACGCAGGCGGTATTTCTGGTTCACCGTGTGGTTGACCGAATGATTCAAGATGAATGGGATGTGCCCGAAGCTGGATTACGGGGTGTGAGAGCTATGAATAGGCTCTACCCCTTGGCGGACAAGGAAAAGGAGAGGTTTTGTTTGCTGAGGATAGATGCTGCGGTGTCAGCAGTCATGAAAAAGATGACAATACCTGTAGAAGGTAGCGCGGCCTTGAAGGATGCGCAAGACAGGAAGGTGGACGGGCTAGTAAGACAAGCCTTTGAGGTTAATGTTTTCTCTTTGCAAGCTTCTATTTGCGGGGCTTGGGTGGCGAGAGCTTGCCTAAGGTGGGCACAACGCTTGCTGCAACTATCTCAGCAGGTACAAGAGCGTCTAATGGATCGGACACGGCTGGAATCAGGTGCGGCATATTTGGCTGATGTCCACTATGACCTGATTAGGGCATTGGCGAATAGTATGTCGTCGTTGGTAGCCGAGCGCCGTTATCTATGGTTAAGATGCCGACGGACTGCAAACCTGCACACACACTGCGTTCCCAGCAGCATAAGATCAGTCAAAGAACGGACGAGCAACCGGGCATTCACGTACTCAGCACCTATGCTCTGGAACCGGCTGCCTCACGAGTTACACCAGACCAAAGACTTACACACCTTCAGAAAAGATCTTAAAACACACCTGTTCTAATCCCATTACGGCATCACCTAGCTGATCCCAACTATACTTCCCATGCTGCCCTCCTACCTCTTAAGCATAAGGTTCATAGGAACCTTTTTCTCAATTGATGCATCACATCTTTGTTGATTTAAAAAAACAAACAAACAAAAAAAAAAAACAAGTTTATATGTATATATTGCTCTGCTATTTGCATGTATTTTTGCGATCTCTATGTACAATTATAACCTCACTGGTTGCTCAATCTGTAATTTATTGAATAATCAAATGTTGCTCAATCTGTAAATTATTGAATAATCAAATGTATAACTGTGATCTAGTGGTTGTTAGCCCCCCCTACCTTAATCAGACTGTGTTCCTAAATTTATGCTGTACATAATTCCCTTGTCTTGTCCACCTAAGGACCGCTTCTGATCGCTGGAAGGAGCGGTGTATAAATTTATGCCAAATAAATAAATAAATAAAAATAAAATTAAGAAATTGGGCGGCGGATATTTCTTCCAAGTCACGTCTCACTAAGCTTCCGTTTAAGAGAAAGTTGTTGTTTGGTGAAGACCTTGACAAGTTGGTTAAGGATTTGGGGGAGTCCAAAGGCGAAAGGTTGCCAGAGGATAAGCCTACAAAAATTACTTGATTTCAACCAAAAACCCAACAACTAATATGTGCCAATAGCAGTATTCAGTAATTACACTTTTTTGTCGGATAACTCACCATTGAGCAGGAATCTTCCTACTCCCGAAGTGAGCCCTCCTTTTAATTCAATTTTTTAAATTGACCCATTACAGGTCTAAAACCAGGTGCGACAGCACTAACAAGCCTGAGGAAGAGCTGCAAAGCTGAGCGGCTTGAAACACTGGTGTTGCACAAGAACTATACGGCTCCTTTACTGTTGGAGATGGACTGGTGAAACTCGGCTTGGGGATTTGGAGTTGTTACTCCTGAGCTGAAAGAATCGCCACGAGAGACATATCCTGTGTTTTTGTCAACATGAACTTTTTTGAGGCATTCTGCTGATACAATCCTCTTGGAGGCGTTCAGCTCTATTCCAGATAAGTACTTTGGGATTATCAATGCTTGAAGAGTACAAGTTTGAAAATTCTCAATAATGGATAGAGTTTTTTGCGGATAAGAAGGGTTCCACTCTAGCGGTATAGGAGCAACGCTTTGTTAGTGCTGTCGCACCTGGTTTTAGACCTGTAATGGGTCAATTTAAAAAATTTAATTAAAAGGAGGGCTCACTTCGGGAGTAGGAAGATTCCTGCTCAATGGTGAGTTATTCGACAAAAAAGTGTAATTACTGAATACTGCTATTGGCACATATTAGCTGTTGGGTTTTTGGTTGAAATCAAGTAATGTTTGGGGACTACTGTTAGGTTGATTTCAAAGGGTGTAATTGGATTGAGCTTGAGAGGATAAGCCTAAGCAAGGAAGATCCCTACTGTCTTCATGTGGTCAGTTTTGAGACTTCAGGCGGTTTCGTACCGCTTGCTTAGGAGGTTTCCAAAGAGATAGGTTTGCTTCAAGAGCGCAGGGGTTTTGTGGTTTTCGAGGAGTGGGGAGGGGGTTCTCAACTCCCTCTGCTTCAGCGAGCCGAAAAACACAATGAAGCGAGGTGGGCCCGGGTAGAGATACAACAGATAGGAGGACTACTTCGGAAGTTTCTTCCTGCCTGGGCCCAGATAACATCCGATCAGTGGGTGTTAGAGGTAGTACTCGAAGGTTATGCTCTCGAATTTGCTCTTCCAGTACTAGACTCAATTGTCCTGTCTCCTTGCAAGGGTCAACAGAAAATGGCCGCGGTTCATCAAAAATTGGATTGGCTTTTACAGTTAGGAGCGGTGGTGCCGGTACCACGGGATCTCTACGGCGTCAGTCGTTACTCCATTTATTTTGTTGTATCAAAAAAGGATGGATCTCTCCGTCCTATTCTGGACCTCAAGGGAGTCAATCGCTGTCTGAGTGCCTCACTATTGAATGGAGACGTTACGGTCAGTAATAGTGGCAGTTCGTCAAGGAGAATTTCTGACTTCCCTCGACCTTACTGAGGCCTACTTGCACATCCCTATCAGATCATCTCATCAAATATTTCTACGGTTTGCCGTGCCGTTGGGGCACTTTCAGTTTCAGGCATTGCCCTTCGGTTTTGCACCGGCGCCGCGCACCTTCACCAAGGTTATGGTGGTGGTGGCGGCGCTGCGAAAAGAGGGAATCTTAGTTCACCCATACCTCGACGATTGGTTGATTCGGGCAAAATCCAAGGCCGAGAGCATGAAAGTTACAAACAGAGTAGTGACGTTTCTTCAGAGTCTTGGCTGGGTAGTCAATGCAGCCAAGAGTCGTCTGGTGCCGTCTCAGCTTCTGGAATACTTAGGTGTGTGGTTTGACACTCGCTTGGGAGCGATATTTCTGCCAGATCGACGGGCTCAGGCCCTGCGGCAGCTAGTGTGCAAGTTTGTTTAGACTCTGGCTCCGTTAGCTTGGAACTATCTTCGCATGCTAGGGACAATGGCAGTGACCCTGGAGGTAGTACCATGGGCCAGAGCCCCCATGCATCTGCTACAGAGGTCATTGCTCTGGCGCTGGTCACACCAGAACGATTCTCTGAATAAATGTCTTCCCTGTCTATTGTGGATCAGAATGACCCTTCGGTGGTGGCTTTGCCCAGGAAATCTGGTGGCAGGCATGACACTGGAGCAATCGCAGTGGCTTCCAGTGTTGACGGATGTGAGTCTCTTAGGTTGGGGAGCTCATTGCAGGGATCTCTTCACACAGGGAACATGGAGCGACCAGGAGGCTCAATGGTCAATCAACCATCTGGAACTGAGGGCAGTGGTCCTAGCACTTCAAGCATTCGAAACCACGGTGAAGGGTCGAGCGGTGCGGGTGCTGTCAGACAATGCCGCAACGGTAGCTTACCTCAATCGGCAAGGCAGCACGGGAAGTGCAGCCATGGAAGAGGAAGCAGGGGCCCTGTTCGCTTGGTGGAGCCTCGGCTGCAGGCGATATCGGCGGCACACATAGCGGGGATGGACAATGTGATGGCAGATTTTCTCAGCAGAGTCCGGGTGGTTGCCAGAGAATGGGAGCTTCATCCGGAGGTGTTTGCCCAAATAGTCCTCAGATGGGATCCTCCGGTCATGGATCTCATGGCAACCTTTCGGTCAGCCAAGGTGAATCGTTTTTACAGCAGAAGATGAGAAAAGGATGTCAGAAGGGATCGATTCCCTGATGCAACAATGGCCATCACACAGTCTTCTATGTTTTTCCCCTGTGGGCGCTCATAGGACGAGTGGTTCAGCGCATCGAAGCGCATCGGGGGAGAGTGGTGTTAGTGGCTCCGGATTGGCCAAGACGTCCGTGGTATGCCAATCTAGTTCGCCTGCTCGACGGGGATCCTTGGTGACTACCAGCAACGACAAATGCGTTGATTTAGGGACCTCTTCGAATGCCTCAAGTGGATCAGTTCTCGCTTATGGCTTGGCCATTGAAAGGGCAAGGTTAAGGAAAAAAGGTTATTCGGCAGCGGTGATTGCGACCTTGCTTAGGGCCAGAAAGAGGTCCACATCCCTAGCGTGTATGCGTATTTGGTGGATAGTTGAGGACTGGTGCTCTCAGCAGCAGGTCCGTTCAGCCACAGTTTCCGTTCCTATGGTATTAAACTTCTTACAGGACGGTTTTGATAAGGGATTGGCAGCTAGCTCCTTAAGGGTCCAGTTGGCAGCTCTGTCTTGCTATAGAGGTAAAGTCCAGGGGGTGACCCTGGGCACCCATGTTGATGTGGTTCGATTTCTAAAGGCGGTATCCCGGCTACGGCTGTCTCGCAGAATGGTGGTTCCTCCATGGGATCTCAACTTGGTTCTGGGGGCGTTGACTAGAGAACCCTTTGAGCCCTTGCTCCAAGCTTCGATCAAGGATTTAACTGTAAAAACAGTATTTTTGATGGCCATTTGTTCGGCACGCCGGGTTTCAGAGTTGCAGGCTTTGTCTTGTTGGGAGCCGTTCCTGTCGTTTTCCAGAGAAAAGGTGGTCTTGCGTCCTGTTTCATCCTTTTTGCCCAAGGTGGTTTCACCTTTTCATATGAATCAATCTGTTACATTGCCAGTATTGGGGTCTATGGAGGAGAGCGCTTCGGACCGCAGTCTTCGTTGGTTGGATGTTAAGAGAGTTTTGCGGCAATATTTAAAAGTCTCGGAAGCTTTCCGTAAGTCTGATTGCCTATTTGTACTGTTTGGAGGGCCGCGTAGAGGAGAAGCGGCAGCTAAAGCTTCGATTTCCAGGTGGGTCCAAGAGGCGATAGCGTCTGCATATATTTTGCAGGGTCGTCCGGTGTCCGTGGGATTACAGGCTCACTCTACTAGAGCGCAAGCGACTTCGTGGGCGGAACATAGTTTGGTTCTGCCAGTGGAAATTTGCAGAGTGGCCACTTGATTGTCGCGCCGTACTTTCAGTAAGCACTATCGCCTGGATGTCCAGGCGGCTAATGATGCCTGTTTCGGGTCGGCGGTCTTGCGATCCGGGTGGACAGGTCCCTCTTAATGCTCTGTTACATCCCAGAGGTGAAGGAATGAATTGAAGGACCGATAAGGAAAGAGAAATTAGACTTACCTGCTAATTGTTGTTCCTTGAGGAACTCCAGTTCAGTCCTGATTCCCACACGGGGTTGGTTAGTTCAGATGGCAGTTTAGTCTGGGGGGGGGGGGGAAATATCAGTTTCGATCTGTGTAAAACCATTCTGAGTTTCGGGATTGCGGTGATTATTTACTTTTAGCTTCTCTATCCTCTTTTGTTCCTGGAGGTAAGAGAAATTGAGAGATGAATATGTTTCCCTCTTATTTTAGGGGGGATTTAGTTTAGTTGGTTAAAGTTGAATTTTTTAAAAAGTTAAATTTAATGCTATAGCTACTTATTTGTTGCTCCTTTGAGTCTGCTTTGTCAATAGTTCACTGGGGCTGATGTCACAGTTTTGACATGCCCAGTCTCCACGCTGCAGGAGGAGGTACACTACCCAGAGGTGAAGGACTGAACTGGAGTTCCTCAAGGAACAACAATTAGCAGGTAAGTAATCGAGGCAGAAGTTCAAAAGCCAGAGGAATCACTCTTCTGTCACACCGGGCAGGGAGGCCAGAGCCCTCGATGCCCTCGGGCACTAGTGCTTCCAGGGATCCATGTTAGGCTGCCGGATACAGGCCTATGAGCTGTACATTGGGATGTACCTCAAGGGCCTCATTCAGGAGTTGGCAGATTTCTCTGCGGACCTCGCCGGGGAACTTCTTCAGAGGTTCCAAGTCTTGACTGCCAGAATCCGGGGCTGTTCAAAGTTCCTCTCCCATGCCACCTACGATGGCTTTGAATCTTCAGCCAGGGTAGCAGCAGCGGGCATCAGTGCTTGGCATTAAGCCTGGTTGCAAATCTCCAACCTTGAGCAATGGGTACAAGAAAAATTGCTGGATGTCCCCTGCACTGGGGAGAACTTGTTTGGCAAGTTCTCCTGCTCATTTATGTATAATGTATATATGTATATATGTAATTAGTACTCATATACTTAACAAACCCCTCGTGTGATGTGCCTACCCTCCTGATCAACCTGTACACACCCAAATTTTACTGTACTGATTGACAGTCCTCCTTATGTTCTCCTTGTGTAATCAGACCGCTGCTGATCGCTGGAAGCAGCGGTATATAAATGTTTGCTAAATAAATAAATAAATAAAATAAGTCCATGGCCGACAAGGCTGCCGAAATAGAAGTCGAGGTTGTGACCAGGCAGAGGCTCTCAAGGAAAACCTCGACTCTTCCCCAGAAGAAGCCATTGGGGAAAAGATCACCCTTCCCCAGGAAGAAGGAGTCCTTCCACCAGGGCCACTATCAGCCCTTCTCGGCACAACAGCAGAAGGGCCCTCAGCCCAAGAACCAGGGGCATGTCCCGAGGAAGCTTAAGACTCAGAAGCCTCTGACCTCAGCTCTCGCCCATTCTGGGGTAAGCTTTTCACTCTCTGGGCAGGGCCTCCTCTCTCCTGGGAGACCCTCCCCAGCCCATAGGGGGCTGCCTGGCACTTTTTGCCCACAGGTGGGTCGGGATCAGCATGGACCAATGGGTCCTACATGTGATAAAGGAGGGCCAACTCCTCAGGTTCCATCAAACCCCTCCAAGGTTCTTCCCAGGGGAGCCCGTGTGGCCTCTCCTTCACCAGACCTTCCTTCAGACGCTCACGGGGTTGCTCAGGGACAAGGCGGTAGAGCCTGTACCCAGACAAGTGTGGGGAAAAGGTTTCTACTCAAGGTATTTCCTTATTCCCAAAGGAACTGGAGGCCTTGGGCCCATACTAGACCTATGAAACTTGAACAAGCTTCTGGTGAGGGAGAAGTTCAAGATGCTCTCCCTTGGAACACTGCTGCCCTATCTCCACCAGGGAGATTGGCTGGCTGTGCTTCTTAGACCTAAAGGATGCATATACCCACATCCTGAATCCACTCCTCCCAAAGACAGTACCTAAGGTTAGTGGTGGGAGGAGAGCCCTACCAGTACAGGGTGCTTCCATTTGGCCTGGCCTCCTTGCCAAGGGTCTTTACAAAGTGCCTGGCGGTTGTGGCCGCCCATATGCGGCTTCAAGGGGCCTTCGTCCTCCCTTACCTGGGCAACTGGCTTATAAAAGGCAGCACGGCCCTCAAGGCCGGCCATGCTACAGAGCAAATAATCTGCCTCCTGCAGCACCTGGGGTTCGTCATCAACTACCCCAAATCCCACCTCTCTCTAGCCCAAAACCTGGAGTTCATGGTTTCCCAATTGGACACGCTGCTGTCATGGCCTTCCTCCCAAAGGAAAGGGCCCATCACCTCGTGCAGCTGGCGGGGGTGATGCAGACAAGCCAGTCAGTACCAGCTCGCTGCCGCCTCAGGCCTTAACAGTCTATGTCACGCCCCTAGCCCACTTACGCATGCGGGCGGGCCGACCAGTGGTGTTTCCACTCCCAGTAGGACCTAAACCATGGGCAGATTATGCGATTGGGTCAGGGTCACCTGCCAACTGGTGGACTCCCTCGGCTGGTGGCAGTCTCCAGGAGAGGGTGTTATTCCAGGAACCTGCACCTCAGATAGTCCTAACCACGGACACCTCCTTTCTGGGATGGAGTGCAGACTGTGGAGACCTCCGCACTCAAGGCAGTTGGTCGCAAGAGGAGTCGCCCCTACAGATCAACCTTCTGGAACTTTGGGCCATTTTCCTAGCCCTGTGAACGTTCCGCCATCTCCTGTGCAACCGGCCTGTTCTGATCCAGACAGACAACCAGGGCTCCAAGGGGGGCACGGGCTCGTAGTCCCTCTTCCTGGAAGCGGTGGCCCTCCTCTCCTTTGTGGTATGCCACGGAATGCTTCTGCAAACGGTGTACCTTCCAGGTCAGGACAGTTGCCTAGTGGACAACCTCAGCAGAGTCCTCTGCCCACACGAATGGCGTCTGCACCTACAGTGGCAAAAAGACTCTTCCGCCTCTGGGGCAGGCCCAAGATGGACCTGTTTGCCTCCCCAGACAATACGCAGCTGCACCACTTCTGCTCACGCTAGTGACATCCGGGAAGAGTAGCGGTGGATGCCTTCCTAATTCCGTGGTCAGAAGGCCGCCTCTATGCCTTTCCACCGACTCCTCTGGTGGCCAAGGCCCTCTTCAAGGTCCAGAGCGAGCAGGCATCAGTGATCTTCATCTCCTCCAGATGGGCCCGGCAACCCTGGTTCCCTCTATTACTCTCCCTGTCGGTGGCATTCCCAGTCCCGCTGGGTCGGGACCGGGACCTGGACCTTCTGTCTCAAGCAGAAGGCTCCCTCTTGCATCTCAACCTGGAGTCGCTAGCGTTGACGGCATGGCTGCTGAAAGGGTAGCCCTGGCCCCTTTCAATCTCCATGGGGAAGTTGAAGAGATCCTGTTGGCCTCCCATAAAGCCTCCACCAGACAGGCATACATCTTCAAATGGAGAAGATTCTCCATCTGGTGTATGGAGAGAAAGGAGAATCCCTTCTCCTGCTCCATGCAAATAGTGCTACAGTACTTACTGCACCTCTCGCACACCAGCCTAAAATATAATTCGGTGAGGGTACACTTGAGTGCCATAGCTGCTCACCATCACCTGGTGGAGGGGAAATCCCTCTCAAACCAGCCCCTAGTCTCCCAGTTCCTCTGTGGCCTCTTGCTGTCAAAGCCCCCTCTCTGCTCTCCATTGTCAAAATGGGACCTTAATGTGGTGCTCTCCCCACTCATCAGCTGCCATTTGAGCCCCTGGCCACATGCCATCTGAGATACCTCTCCTGGAAAGTGATTTTCCTGGTGGCAATCACATCTGCTCGGAGAGTGTGCGAACTCCAGGCCTCGGTGGCGAATCAGCCATATACATGGTTCTATAAGAACAGGGTAGTGCTCCGCACACACCCTAAATTCCTCCCCAAGGTGGTATCTCTCTTCCATCTCAATCAGGAGGTGGTCCTCCCCACCTTTTTCCCACGGCCCCATGCCAGCAGAGAGGAACTAGTCTTGCCTACGCTAGACTGCAGGCAGTTTCTGTCCTATCTACAAAGGACTCGGGCCCATCGCAAAGCTCCTCAGCTCTTTGTATCATACGACCTCAGCAGACTGGGGCTCCTGGTAACATCGTGGACTCTGTCACTTGGGTGCCAGACTGCATTGCCCTTGCCTATGAGTGAGTGGGCCTTTCCCTTGAGCACTGGAAAACTGCACATCGCTTGCAGGCTATGGCTACATCGGTAGCCAACCTCCGCTTAGCGCCAGTGACAGAAATCTGCAGGTCTGCCACATGGTCTTCGATCCATACGTTTGTAGCTCATTACTGCCTGGAGAGCGAGTCCCGCAGGGACTGCCTTTGGGCAGGCAGTACTCCGTAATATTTTTGGTGTGTAGGCAACTCCTGCCCTCCGTCCCTTATGTGTTCAGGCTGCTGGAGTGATAGTGTTGCTGAAAGCTAGGGTCATGCAGAGTCTCTCAGTGGGTACTCATCTGCAACTCATGGCTACCCAATGGATCAGCAGTGGTACTGTTGTGGTTCGGTCCTCGGTAGCCTGGAGCTAGGGAGTCCCATATGCGAGGACTGACTTCCTGCTTGTTCCTGGAAAAAGCATAGATCTCCAGGAACAAGCAGGAATGAGTCTTCACATATGGGTACGTTGGTACCGACGGAGCCTGCGCGGGAATGCTCCCCAGCATCCAAAAAGAAAGCCTTTGGGAGCATCCCACACGCATGCGCGCTGCCTTCCCACCCATTCACTTCCCTCTCAGTTTTCCGCGGAGTCGGCAGGACGTATTCCTGTCACCGCAGAAAATTCTTCTTTTATTCTTATCTTTTTGTGGTCGCGTCTGCCTTCCCTCGACGCCACCAGTACCACCGGTGCTTTTCTTTCTTTTTACTAAAAAATTTCTTCTTTTCTCTAGGAATTTTCCTGTTTAGTGCCTGACGGTTTCTAGGCCACTAGGCCTCTATCCTTCCATTAATCTCTTTAACAAGGATGCTTTATTTCAAGCTAATCAGTTAAACACTGATATTGTTGCTTTCAGAGGATTGTCAAAACTTTCCTTTATCCCAGCTAGTAAAAAATCTCCTAACAAACTTTATCCCCCTAAGGGGAAATAGTTTTATTCATCTTCTACCCATCATGCAGATGTTTCTAAAGAAGGGCAACATCAAACCAGGCTAAGGAAATCAAAACCTCAACAGGCTCAGCAAACCCAGCAGTCGCAGGGTTTGATATTTTATTCATTAAATCTCTTTTTCCTGTTTGAGGTTTAGAACCGCTAACCTACTTCTTATCAACAGAAGCATCTACAGTTCATCTCATCCTTACTGAGAGATCAGTGATACACTGACTCAATCCTCGACTCTAGGCATGAATCTCTTGCCACAAGAGAAATACATTCTTTTAGCTCCTAGAGCTATGGAGGATAATCATGCCCTACAGGTAACAGGTTTCTCCTCTCCCTTTTGAAGGAAAAAGAGTAACAACTAATAACAAGGTAGGCTATGCCCTTCACCTTGATAGTTTTTCCTGTATGAGGATATCTCATAGTTTTGACTGCAAGGGGGCTTTACCTTTTTCAGGGACTTACCAAATTGTAAGTCTTCTCAACTCTGTATTACTTTCTATCCCTCTTAGTCGAGACATTCAGCCTAAGAGTGATACTATTCAACTGGAGGGCTTACTTTTTAAGCCATAGCATTTTCTTCAATACCTACTCCAGTAAGTGGTTTCCATACAGAGCTTTCTTCCCCTTTGCAATCTTCTCAAATATTTCTTTTAAGACAGCTTATCAGACAATAATTGAGTTTTACCACTCCTAATTATGTCTGTCGGTCCTTTTCCAATCGATAGGACCTAACTTTTTCTGCTGCCTTAATAACAAATAATTCCAAGAGAGGTTCCAAAACCCACTTGGACACTTTATCATTGCAGGCAACCGGCCTGTCTACTATTCTTAGCCATCTTCAATTCTTTTTGGCTCCAACAGAATAGATTAGGTTGCACACTGGCAATTAAACAGCCAGATCTCACCTAAGCAACCTACAACATGCTCTCTGCAATTATACAAAAAAGCTCTGCAACTATGGGCCTTTGCCAGAGAGCGTCAAAGCCATTCCTAGTTAGGTAACTTCCAGATGGTTAGAAAGGCTTTGCCCAGTCATGCTTCTACATGACTGGTTTTTCCTACTCTTACCATCTTCCTTAAAATTTCTTTTTAAGGAAAAGGAACCAGGGCTTAGACCACGTGAAAGCATAAAGATTTGCTCAATTTCCTGGGTTGTTCCACATCTCCAGTGGAACTCTTACAACAGGGATGCATTCCTTTTCACTGCAGTCGGTCCTTGTCTAGTGCATTCCTTCTAATTCCCAATACTTCATTGAAGCTTATGCTGAACAAAGAACGCATGATACTCATATTGCCCTCATAGAGGGGCAAACATGGTATCCCCTTATATTGCATCTTCTTCTCCACACTGAAGTTATAGAAGGATCCAGACTTGTTGTCTTAAGACTAAGGATCTCTTCTGCACCCCTTCACGTAGGTCTTCATTTCTGGTTATTGAAAGGCTAGAATTTTAAAGAAATCTAGACCTCTCCTTCTAAGTAAGAACATTCCACTGGTTTCCATGTAACCTTCTCCGTGGTTCTTCCACTTGTAACCAGAAAGAGATTCTCCATCTATATTCTCAAGCAGGTCTTACCCCTTCTTGTTATTAAGTAAATCTCTCTCTCTCTCTCTTTATTTATATATATATATATATATATATATATATATATATATATATATATATATATTGTGGTGATGAAAGCCCTTTGGACAACATGGAACTGGATGAAGATCCTGAATTCCCCATGGAAGTGGATGGCAGTGCACAGGTGCAGGGGAATTACAGCCCAGCTCAGAAGCAACGTCAGCTCCCTGCAAGAGTCAGACCACGCCCTAGCTCAGGGGTGGAGACAGGATTCCCTGCTGATTGGTCACATGGGGGCAGAGAGCAGGGAAGGCCCAGCAGGCAGCAGTTGTTAAAAACACAAGCAAAGCAAGGGAGAACCACCCAAAGAAGCACCGGGAGTCAGACAAGGAGAACCACCCAGGGGAGCGTGGAGAGAACCGCCCAGAGAAGCATCCAGAGTCAGCTGGAGAGAAGCACGCAAGGAAGCACACGGAGAGACAGAGGCAGTGGCAGTCTCAGGCTGGAGCCCGGACACAGATACAGACCAGGAGGAGGAAGAGACAGAGCCAGCAACTGAAGGCAGAGGCACGAGTGAATGGAGGAGAGCTGGACATCAGGCAAGGAACAGGAACAGCTGTGAGAGCTGGAACGGTGCGAGAGAAAGGAAAGAGGCTGGAGCAGTGCTAGGCTGGAAGAGAAGGCCAGAGAAAATCTCTCCAGAAAGCAGCTACCTCAGAGGGACTGGAGTAGGAGAGAAGGAGCCTGCGTTCCAAACCCTGGAGAAACCCAGGAGGAAAGGAAGCAGCACTTATGTGAAGAAACCGCCTCAAGGTAAAGCCAGCAGTTTTATTTCTGATAACACAGCAGAAAGACAATTTGCTAGTTTTAAAGGGCCGGAAGTTGAGCCCTCACCTCCCACGATTAAGAAGTGGATAGAAAGCTTATCCGAGCCATAGCTCGGATAACAGTGAAGCCTGTGAGACCTCTAAGCTAGAGGCATTAAGGAAGCTATTCTCTGAAGAGAAGTTTCACTCCCCTAAGTTAAAAGTGCCAACAAGGGCTGATTATGCCCATGGATTGTTCTTTGGCACAAAGAAAGAATTTTATAGTTGTGAACAAGAATAGAGAGTCTGAAAACCCTATAGGAAAATAGGGGCAGTTCTTACCTTTATTGAAGAAAGCTAATTCTGTGTATTGTATCACTGGCTGAAGTAAAGAAGCAGGGAGGAACTGTGTGTTTGAAAAGGAAACCCAGCTGTGACAAAGTTTGTTGGAAATCTGCTAATTGACCACATGGGGCAGTCCCCGGTGATTGTGTAAGAAAGCAGAACAGCTGAGAAGTGAAAAGGTTTTCGTTTGTTATTCTCCCTCTGGTTTAAATCCTGATTTCATCCTTTCCTTTGGAGATGTATCCTACTGCCTTAGTTGTGTATGAGCCCTAGCGTATTTTGGAAATCCCCACAAATAAATTTTCTTGCATGCCTTACCATCGACTCAACTACATTATTTCCCTCGAGGAGTAGTGTACTACAAGACCCAGAATCCTCTGGTGTCTTTAAAAGAACTTTATTCCAAAAGGACATACAAGGACGTCCTCCATGCTGTAAGCCCCTGGGCCCAGCTGGAAGCGTCGCAGTATATGACTGAAAGATTTGTTACTGTCCATATTAATGCTGTTCCAGCATACCATAGGGTTTTAAATGGACAACCAATTTCTATGGTAATTAGAAACTACCTTCTTTTACCGTAACCTTTCCGGTTACGTTACATCTCCCAGCTGGTGAGAGGTCTTACGTGTGCACTAGGTGCAAGGAGCTCTCTGCTCTCAGGGAACGAGTCCGTTCTCTAGAGGCTAGAGTAGCAGACTTGGAAAACATAAGACAGACAAAGAGGTACATAGACGAGACCTACAGGGATATAGTCCTGAAGTCCCACCTCCAGTCTGGCAGCATCCCTGTTGCCATGGAGGAGAGAGGTCACGTGACAGGAGAGCATCACCCTGGTGTGGCAGGAAGTGATCCTGTAACTAGGACCTGTCCTCCAGGTGATGTAAACCCCTCTCGCACCGAGGAGGTTTCTCCAGGGCCAAGTGCCCATGCGGGAAGGGTTAGGACAGCAGTTATAGTTGGTGATTCGATCATTAGGCATGTAGATAGCTGGGTGGCTGGTGGACGTGAGGATCGCCTGGTAACATGCCTGCCTGGTGCGAAGGTAGCGGACCTCACACGCCACCTAGATAAGGTCTTAGATAGTGCTGGGGAGGAGTCTGCTGTCTTGGTACATGTTGGTACCAATGACATAGGAAAATGTGGTAGGGAGGTTCTGGAAGCTAAATTTAGGCTTTTAGGTAGGAAGTTGAAATCCAGAACTTCCAGGGTAGCGTTCTCCGAAATGCTTCCCGTTCCACGCGCAGGACCCAATAGGCAGGCAGAGCTCCGGAGTCTCAATGCGTGGATGAGACAATGGTGCAGAGATGAGGGGTTCGGATTTGTTAGGAACTGGGGAACATTCTGGGGAAAGGAGGGGCTCTTCCGAAGGGATGGGCTTCACCTTAACCGGGATGGAACCAGGCTGCTGGCATTAACCTTTAAAAAGGAGATAGAGCAGCTTTTAAACTAGATAATAGGGGAAAGCCGACAGTCGCCCAAGAGCGCATGGTTCGGAAGAATGTATCCTTGAAGGATACTACAAAAAGCAGAGAGGTTCCAAAAAAGAGTAAAGTAGCCCAAATGCCCTCGAGTATGGAGCAGACAGAACTTAAAGATCCCAAATTACCCATGTCTAACAATAGCCAAATTAATATGAATAAAATACAGTCTCTAAAATGCTTGTATGCAAATGCTAGAAGTCTACAAAACAAGATGGGAGAGTTAGAATATATAGCACTAAACGAGAGGTTAGATATGATTGGAATATCAGAGACATGGTGGAAGGAGGACAACCAGTGGGACACTGTGATACCTGGGTACAAACTATATCGAAATGATAGAGCTGATCAAATTGGTGGAGGGGTTGCGCTCTATGTTAGAGAGGGCATTGAGTCAGAAAGGATTAAAGTTTTGCAAGAAACAAAATTTGCTGTAGAATCTCTATGGATTGAAATTCCATGTAAAAAGGGGAAGGCGATGGCAGTGGGGGTGTACTATCGTCCGCCTGGCCAGAATGAACAAATGGATGATGAAATGCTCAAAGAAATCAAGGAAGCTAGCAAAAGTTACAGTGCAGTAATAATAATGGGTGATTTCAATTACCCCGGCATCGACTGGGTCAGTGTCACAACAGGACATGCTAGGGAGATAAAGTTCCTAGATGAAATAAATGACTGCTTCTTGGAGCAGCTGGTTCATGAACCGACCAGAGGGGAAGCAATATTAGACCTAGTCCTTAGTGGAACACCAGATGTAGTGCAAGAGATAAGGGTGTTGGGGCCACTTGGCAATAGTGATCATAGCATGATCGCCTTTGATTTAATTAGTGGAGGAGGGATAGTAAGGAAATCCACAGTACTACCCTTTTAACTTTCGAAAGGGAGACTATGATAGAATGAGGAAAACAGTTAAGAAAAAACTAAAAGGAGCAGTTGCAAAGGTTAAAGACGTACATCAAGCTTGGGTGTTGTTGAAAAATACTATCTTGGAAGCCCAGACCAGCTGTATTCCACGCTTTAAGAAAAGTGGAAGGAAGTCCAAAAAATTGCCAGCATGGTTTAAAGCTGAGGTCAGAGAGGCTGTTGTTGCCAAAAAAGCATCTTTCAAGAAATGGAAAAAAGAGCGAAATGATGAAACCTGGAAACAGCACAAGCACTGGCAAGTCAAATGCAAGGCATTGATAAGGCAGGCAAAGAGAGAATTTGAGAAGAAGCTTGCTGCGGAAGCAAAAACGCGAAATAAAGACCTTTTCAAGTACATTCGTAGCAAAAAACCCGTGAGAGAGTCAGTTGGTCCATTAGATGATAAAGGGGTTAAAGGAGCACTAAGAGGCGACAAGGCGATAGCGGAGAGACTGAATGAATTCTTTGCTTCGGTCTTTACTGAGGAAGATGTAGGGATGTTACCCACGACTGAAGTGGTATTTAAAGGTGTGGAAGAATTGAAGGAAATATCGATACATCGGGAAGATGTCTTACAACTATTAGATAAACTGAAGAGTAGCAAATCACCTGGGCCGGATGGTATACATCCAAGGGTGTTGAAAGAACTGAAATTTGAGATTGCAGACCTGCTATCAGTAATCTGTGAACTATCATTAAAATCATCTCTAATACCTGAGGATTGGAGGATCGCCAATGTAACACCAATTTTTAAAAAGGGTTCGAGGGGTGATCCGGGAAACTACAGACCGGTGAGCCTGACATCAGTACCGTGAAAAATGGTAGAAACCATCATAAAGAATAAAATTACTCAGCATATAGATAGTCATGACCTAATGGGAGACAGCCAACATGGCTTTAGACAAGGAAGATCTTGTCTTACTAATCTGTTATGTTTTTTTGAAGGAGTGAATAAACAGGTGGACAAAGGTGAGTCGGTTGATATTGTGTATCTGGACTTTCAGAAAGCCTTTGACAAGGTCCCTCATGAGAGACTTTTGGCAAAACTAAAGTGTCATGGGATAGGAGGCAGTGTACTACTGTGGATCAGGAACTGGTTAAAAGATAGAAAGCAGAGGGTAGGGCTAAATGGCCAATTTTCCCAATGGAGAAAGGTGAATAGTGGTGTACCCCAGGGATCTGTGCTGGATCCGCTGCTTTTTGACATATTCATAAATGACCTGGAAAGTGGAATAACGAGTGAGGTTATCAAATTTGCTGATGACACAAAACTATTTAAAGTTGTTAAAACCCAGGAGGATTGTGGAAAATTGCAAGAGGATCTTGATAAATTGGAAGACTGGGCATCAAAATGGCAGATGAAATTTAATGTGGAAAAGTGCAAGGTTATGCACCTAGGGAAGAACAACCCAAACTATGGTTACACGATGCAAGGTTCCACATTAGGAACCACCACCCAAGAAAAAGATTTAGGCGTCCTTGTGGATACCATGTTAAAACCCTCGGCCCAGTGTGCAGCGGCGGCCAAGAGAGCAAATAGAATGCTAGGTATGATAAGGAAAGGAATGGAAAATAAAACAAAAGATATTATAATGCCTCTATATCGTTCCATGGTGAGACCGCACCTTGAATATTGTGTGCAATTCTGGTCGCCATATCTTAAAAAGGATATAGCAATTTTAGAAAAGGTTCAGAGAAAAGCCACCAAAATGGTAAAGGGGATGGAAGGCTACTCCTATGAAGAAAGGCTAAAAAGGTTGGGGCTCTTTAACCTGGAAAAGAGACGGCTGAGGGGAGATATGATAGAAGTCTATAAATTAATGAATGGAGTGGAACGGGTAAACGTAGATCGATTGTTTACCTTATCAGAATATAGAAAGACTAGGGGACATGCAATGAAGCTACAGGGTAAACTATTTAAGACTAATAAAAGAAAATATTTTTTCACTCAACGTGTAATCAAACTCTGGAATTTGTTACCGGAGGATGTAGTAAAGGCTGTTAGTGTAGCTGGGTTTAAAAAAGGTTTGGACAAGTTCCTGGAGGAAAGGTCCATAAACCATTATTAAGAAGGGACCCAGGATATCAATGCTTGAACCAATACAAGCATTGTGGAACCTGTGTCCCTTGGGGAAACTGCTAGGTACGTATGACCTAGATTGGCCACTGTTGGAAACAGAATACTGGGCTTGATGGACCTTGGTCTGACCCAGTATGGCATATCTTATGTTCTTATGAAGCTCTCCATGTAAAGTCATTATCCTAAGTGACATCACTTAGGGAAGACATTACTGATCTTCAAGAAATTGGAGGCTACACCGCCTACTACAAATGTTTCTTACTTTCATTTGGATAGAGGGGTCTTAAAGACCCATCCTTTTTCTGCAAACCAGTCAGATGTATCTCCTCTTTTTCCTAGTATTCTGCTCCAAGGACAAAGAGCTTCAAATTTGGCCTACAGAAGCTTTAGCTTCTCCTCCGAAGTCCAACCTCATTAAACTCCCCCAGTTTTTTCTTTTGGGATTAGTTCTAACCATTAAGGCTTCTGACCTCTGCCTGTATTGCAAATTTATTTTCCTCTACTTCACAGGGAGGTAATTTCTTTGAGGCTAATGTACTGACTCTTAGCACCAGACCCATATTAGCCTCAACAAATACTTTCGCAATACTTTTGAGTAAGGTCAACATTAGAAAATTGGAATTCAATATTTACTAACATTTAGGATCTACACAAGGACTCCCCTCTAGACGCCTTGTTTAGTCAAGCTGTTCCACAGCACACCCTTTTTAATTCAACTCCTACCCTCCATCCCTTGGATGCCTGAGGTTCTGGAAAATAGCATGGCCCATCTATTAGATTTGCAACATGCTGGGACCTCCTCTAGGCATCTCTAGCTTGGGAGTCCCCATATGTGAAGACTCATTCCTGCTTGTTCCTGGAGATAGCACAGTTACTTACCTGTAACAGGTGATCTCTGGGAACAGCAGGAATAAGTCTTCACAACCCACCCACCTCCCCTAGGAGTTGTGCTCTCTCTCTCTCTCTCTCTCTAATTTGTCTACTTCCCTCCTTCGGTCTCAGCTACAAACCCAACTGATGAGAGGGAAGTGAATGGGCGGGACGGCAGCGCGCATGCGTGTGGGATGCTCCCAAAGGCTTTCTTTTTGGACGCTGGGGAGCATTCCTGCGCAGGCTCCGTCGGTACCGACGTACCCATATGTGAAGACTTATTCCTGCTGTTCCCAGAGATCACCTGTTACAGGTAAGTAACTGTGCTTTACTCACCTTTAGCAGGTGTTCTTCAGGGACAGAAGGAATTGGTCTATCTCCAGGAAGAAACAGGAATGAGTCTTCACATATGGGTATGTCGGTACCGACTGAGTCTGCGCGGAACGCTCCCCAGTGTCCAATTAGAACGCTTTTGGGAGCATCCCACCACACCTGCGTGCTGCCTTCCCGCCTTTCCCAACTGCCTCTCCTCAGTTTTTGTTTTTCCGCGGAGCCGGCAGGACGTACTCCTGTCACCGCAGAAAATTTTTCCTTTATTTTTGTTTTTTCTTGTGGTCGCGTCTGCCTTCCCTCGACGCACCGGTACCGCCGGTGTTTTTCTTCTTTTCTTGAACTAAATTATTTCCTTAGTAGGGAATTTTTCCCTGTTTAGTGCCTGACAGTTTTCAGCCTACGAGGCCTTCCCAATTCCTTCATGGAAACGTCAGCCACTATCCCTAAAACATGTTTCAACTGTGGCGGTACTAAGTTAGTTCTAGACACCCATAACTGGTGCCTTCCATGTTTGGGTCCTGACCACTATCCACTGGAGTGTCCCTCCTGTAGCACTTTTTCCAAAAGACATTTTCAGCATCGAGCTCAACTCGATACGCGGTTCCCGTCAGCTCTGAGGGTCTCAGCTACAACTTCTTCACAGGATCAGGTAACCCCACAAAAGTCTGTAAAGACTAGCCAGTCCTCGGGTGATAGATCTCATGTTCAACATCGAGATGGCTCCGGCCTTGCCCTCGAGGACCATTTGGCTTTAAAACCCCGGCGGGAGTCTTCGGCCTCCAAAGCACTAACGGGGTTACAGGTTATTTCCGGGGTTTTCACCTCCGCGAAAATACCTGAGCCATGCTCGGTGGTGGTATCCGCTGGGAGCGGTGCCGGTACCCCGGCATCGGCAACGGTGTTGGATGGAACACTCCACACGATGATCGCAGTCTAGCGTTCTCAGTATCTTCGGTGCCGCTAGAACCGCTACAGACCGATCTTCCAGCATCAGTATCGATCCCGGTACCGATTCTGGCATCCATGTCGGTACCCTCCAGGTCTGTTTCGATTGATTCGCTGCTTTCGATGCAGAGTCTAGAATCGATCTCTAGCCTGGACGATTGGATACCGACTCGTCTCGGTATTGACCTTGCTCGGTGCCGAAGACATTGTCCCAGAGGTCAAAGTCTACCTCTCTCAGTACCTTCGGTACCATTAGAATCGCTTCAGACCGATCGTCCGGTGTCTGTACCGGCTGCGATACCACTGCCGGTTCCGTTTTCTACCTTTGCATCGGTACCGGTGCCTTCCATGTTTACTTCCACAAGCTCGCTTCCTTCGGTACCGAGCTTGGAGTCCATCCCTGGCATGGATAGTTTTTCACCGATTCGTCGTGGTACTGACCTCAAACGGTACCGCCGACTATCCTTTCAGGACAACCCGATGCTCCACCCTTTTGGGTCTGGTACTCTAATGGATCAATCCATTAGTGCTAAGGCTAGATCTTAAACAGATCTGACCTTCACTCCTCATAATACAGGATCCCCTTCTGGGGAAATTTCTTTTCAAGCATTCCTGCTTGATATGGCAAGGTTACTTGCCATTTCTATACCTGATCAAGATCCTGCTCCAAGGGATTCAGAGTTTCTGTGTCTCCCTGAGACTCCAAAGAAGGTTATCATGCTCCCTTTGCATCAAACCTTACAGGATCTTTTACTTAGAATGTGGGAAACTCCTTTAAAGGTATCCCCACCTTCAAGGGCCACTGACTCTCTGTACAAGGTGCCTCCTTCTCCAGGTTTTCAAAGGACTCAACTTCCACATCATTCTCTTGTTGTGGAATTAGCAATGAAGCGTGTGAAAAGTGCTAAAAGGCACTCTTCTTATCCGCCAGGTCATGAGGCTAGAACTTTAGATGCCTTTGGATGTAAAAGCTTCCAGGCATCCATGTTTTCAACAAGAATTCTCTCATATATTTTCTATATGGGACTATCTCTTGAAGAGCTCACAACCAGTTTGCTGTTTTTGACTCCTTTCCTTCAGGATCACAAAAGGGCAGACTACTCTTTACTGGTTAGTCATGTTCAAAATATCTCTAGGTTTCTTACTCGTGCTACCCTGGACAGTTTTGAGTCTGTTAGCAGAACTTCTGCTATAGCCATAGGGGCACGACGCATGGCCTGGCTCCAAGCTTCTGACTTGGATACATCGGTACAAGAAAGGCTGGGAAATACTCCTTGTACTGGGGAGAATCTCTTTAACACAGAGACTTTACGCCAAGTTGCTCAGTTAACCACTGGCACTGTTGCTTTCAAGGGATTGTCTACACCTTCCTCTGTCCCAGTTGGTAAGAAATCTTCTACCAAACTTTATTCCTCCAAGGGGAAAAAGTTTTATCCTTTCTCTACCCATCATACAGCTGTTTCCAAACAGGGGAAACATCAAACCAGGCTAAAGAAACCACAACCTCAACCACTTCAGCAAACCCAGCAGTCGCAGGGTTGCTGATAGATTCTTCACTGAATCCTTCTTCCTGCTTTGAGGTTTAGAACCTGTAGTTTGCTGCTTCTCTTACAAGCATCTACATCGGTTCCATCCAAAACTTTACATTAAAGAGACATCCTGACTTTTAGTTCATAGAGCTCCTTAGCATGATTATGCTTTGCAGGTAGTAAGGTTACTCCTCTTCCTTCTAAGTAGATAGAGGAGTAACCACTGTCAATAAGGTCGTCTATACCTTTATCTTTGACAATTTCTCCTGTATCAGCATGTCTCATACTATTCTTTTCAAAGATTTACTCTACCCCTCTTACTAAGACATTTTGGTCTGTAAGAGTATACGACTTAACTGAGGACTTATCCCTAAGCCCTGAGTTTCTTTTCAGAGTTGTCGCCACCTTGCATTCTTGTTTCTCGTGGCAGCTTCTCAGACAGTGATGGAGTTCTACCACTCCTACTTATGTCTGTAGGTCTTTTTCTAATCTTAAGACCTACGATTTTTTCTGCCGCTCTAACAATACTTAGAATGCAGGGGCTCTTAGTGTTTAAATCACTAACTTGCTAACCAAGCACCCAGGGCTTGATCTCCAATATCAATCTTTCTGGCCTTAGTACTAAGTCCCAGACAGACTTAGAACCTTCTCAGGGTTTTCTTGTTGCAGCATACCTTCTACCCTTAGCCTCCCCCAATCCTTGGCGTTGGCGGAGTAGTTCAGGTCACATACTGGCTCTTAAACAGCCAGTTTTTTCTGCTAGCCAACCTGCAACATGCTCTCTGCATCTCTACAGAGCAGCTCTGCACTATGGGCCCTTGCTAGAGAGCAAATAATTCCAGATGGTTAGGAAGGGATTTATTGGGTTCTTCCCTACCCTTACCATTTCCATTAAAGTCGTCTTCTTCAATAAAGGACACACGCATTTAATTAAGTGAAGACCTAAAGAATTATCCAATCCCCTGGGTTGGTTCACATCCCCAGTGGACCCTTTCACCAGGAATGGTTTTCTTTCACTGACAGCCAGTCTTTCTTTGTGTATTTCCTTCCATCCTCAATTCCTCATGGAGTAATTCATATTGAGCTCAAGAATGCATCATACTCATTTTGCCCTCTTAGAAGGGTAAATATGGTATCTCTTTTCATTGCATCTTCTTCTCCAGCTGTCATGCTGGAGTTCTGGAAGGATCCAGACTTGCTGTCGGCGGATTAAAACATCCTCCATTCCTGGTTTTTCAAGGGCTAGAGTTCTTTTTTTTTTTTTTTAATCTTTTATTTAAATTTTGAACATACAAACACTGTAAAACAAACCCAAAAAGAAGAAAGAACACCACTCCCCACCCCCCCCCACCAGCACTACAATCCCGTCCCCTATAGGCTATGCGTCTCCATCACCATCAATAGCAAGATACTTCTCATGCATAGCAACCCAGATACAATGGGAGCATCAGATCCAAAACCCCACACTACAAACCTAACTCTCACACACTCACTCTAGCTTTTGCAACATAGTCATCTAAACACCGCCACTTATCCAACACAGAACCCCCAACATGATTACCCCTGCGCCCGTTAATAAAAGCAGCATGATCCTGCGCCTTCTCATAGCTGGCATAGAGGCACACCATGTTCCACCAATGATGGACATCTAGTCTGCTAGAATCCTTCCAGCATACCAAGATGTGCTTCAAGGCTATGGCAACTAAAAAATCCAACAGAAAACGCTTTCCTTTCAAATCAGGAAGGCCACTTGCGGAAGAGCGCAGAATCACTACCTGCCAGGTAAAGGGAGACTGAAAGCACAAGATCTGCTGTATCCTATCCCAAACAGGGAGCCAAAAAGAATGAACGTAAAGGCAATCAAAAAACATGTGTTTATAGGTACCAGGACCACGAGAACAAGACCAACACAGGTTACCAGAATCAGGCTTCCATCTGGATAACCGATTGGGAGTGATAATAGCACGATGGAGCAAGAAGAATAAGGACTGCGTTATAGCAGCTGCTTTAGAGACCCTGCTGACCCTAGACCACAGGATCGACCAGTCATGAGAGGAAATTTGTACACCTAAATCCAACACCCAATTGTCACAGCCCGCCAGTATAGAGGAGCTGCCCTCCCGCAAGTATGCATAAAACTTGGAAGCTACACCAGTCTTTCTAGAATATGAGAGGGCCAGCTCATACAGACCCCAGGTCGAAGCCAGGCACCGGGTAGACACCCCCGCGGAAGATAAACAACTTACTAGTTGAATCCATTGAAACTGACACATAGGAGACAGCGAGAATTCCTGTTGCAACCTAACCCAGGGTTTCCACCGCCCATCCTGAAGCAGTTGCCCAATTGTCCAAATACCTTTATCTTGCCAATGCCGCCACCCAAAGGATTTGCGGCCAATCTTGAACCGAGGATTCCACCAGATCGGCATCCGAGGGGACACCGAGTTCTCTGAACCCATTACTCCCGCCAGATGTTGAAATGCCCCTTGGGTCGCCACTACTATTGCCAGAGCAGGAGAAGATAACGGGCATGCTATACCAACCAGAAGGTCCAAGGGGATCGGCTCTACTAGCCACCTTTCCACCTCGACCCAGACTGGACACGATCCCCCATGCTCGCGGGGACACCACAATGCCCCTTGTTTGAGCAAGAAGGCCTGATGGTATCTGTGAAAATCCGGGAAATTTACCCCCCCCATGTCTTTGCTCGCCTTTAACTTGCCGAGAGCTATCCTAGGGGGCTTCCCTTGCCACAAAAAGGCCACTAGTTGCCTCTCCCAGCCTTTATACACCTTCTGAGGGAAGGAAGTCGGCAGCATTTCTAGAATATAGTTTATTTTGGGGGCGAGGACCATTTTAATAGACTCCATGCGGCCCCACCACGATAGATGCAACAGTGACCACTTAGTCGTGAACGTCTGGATCAAATCCTCAATCTGCTTACAATTAAGGTGAAAAGTCTCTTCGAGAGAGCTACAGAATCGTACACCAAGGTACTTAATCACCCTCTTTTCCCAGACGAAGGGAAAATCCTTTACAACCTCCGAGAACGTAACTCTGTTCATGGGGAAGGCAACAGACTTAGACAAGTTTATTTTGTAGCCAGACACCTCTGAGTAGTGACCTATGACCTTCAGAATCTCATCTAGAGAACTGGGTTGAGAAAAGAGCAGCAGGTCATCAGCGTAAGCTGCGAGCTTAACCTGAAGGTCCCCGATCCAAACACCCCTCACCTTCTCTGAATGTCGGATTAGTAGCCCTAGCGGCTCCAAAGCCAGATTAAAAAGAATCGGCGATAAGGGACAGCCTTGCCGAGTCCCCCGGAATAAAGAGAAGGGGGCAGACAGAAACCCATTTACAAGGATACGAGCCCGTGGGGAAGAGTAGAGCACCTGAATACAACGGATGAAACCCTCTCCGAACCCAAACCAACGCAGGACCCTAAATAAAAAGACCCACTCGAGCCGGTCAAAGGCCTTTTCTGCATCCAAGGAGATCCCCACCAAAGGAGAGCCAGCTTGCTCCGAGACGGCCAGGATATCAAGCAACAACCGGGCATTATCTGACGTCGCCCTCCCGGGCATAAAGCCACATTGGTCAGGGTGGATCAAGTCAGCCGACACCTTCGCCAGCCTATTGGCCAAAACGGCCGCGAACAGTTTATAGTCCGCATTCAAGAGAGAGATCGGCCTATAGTTCTCCACCTTAAGGGCGTCTCTACCCGGCTTTGGTAACACCACTATCGTGGCCTCGCTGAAACCCCCCACTACGGGCAACTGATCTTGCAGAAGCTGAAAATATTGACTTAGAAAAGGAAGAAGCTCCCCTTGAAACACCTGATATAGTTCAATGGGAATACCATCCGGGCCTGCGGCCTTACCTTTTTTAGCCGCATTAAGAGCAAAGCGAAGTTCACCCAAAGAGACGGGGACATCCAAATCCGACGCCTGCTGAGCCGAGAGACTAGGATTGGGGATATGCTCCAGGAATGCGTCACACTCCTCCCCATTATTCCCCCCCTCCGAACTATACAAGCCAGCATAGAAGGCCCTAAAGGCGTCGGCTAGCTCCGGGGTTTTTGTGAGCAAAGTCTGGTCACTCTGCTGGAGAGCAGCCACTTTAGCCTTCTCTGCCTTGGGAGCCAAAGTAGTTGCCAACAGCCTACTCGCCTTGTTTTGCTCCCTGTAATATCTTGCTTTAGAAGCCTGCGACAACTTTTCAGCTTCCATGCTTAAGATGTTATTAAACTGATACCTAAGCTTCTGTAACCGTAGCAAGACACACGAGTCCACTTTCTTTCGCAACAGGTGCTCTCCCGCCCGAATTTGGGTCTCCAGCTCACTCAAGACAAGCTTTTGACGTCTCGCCGCCCCAATGGCAAAACTGGTAATTCTAGCACGTAGGGAGGCCTTAAAAGCCTCCCACCATGCCCATCCGGAAGTAGCCTCGGGAAGGTTCACCGAAAAGTATTCTTTGATAACTCCCCGCAGAAATGCACAGAAGTCCTGATCCAGGAGAAGAGATCTCTGAAAGAACCACCCGGAGCTCCTAGCAGAAGGATCAGGCAGAAAAGAAAGGAAAACAGCCGCGTGGTCTGAGACTGTGCACGCCCCGATTTGTGCGTCTTCCACTTGGGCCACAAGAGCCCTGGAGATCAAAAAGAAATCAATCCGCGAGTGTGACCCGTGCGGGAGGGAATAGAAGGAAAACTCCTTCTGAGAGGGGTGGAACAAGCGCCAGACGTCTACTAAATCCATCTCCTGCACCATACTGTTGAGCATCTTGGCCGCTTGGCTGGTCCTAACAGAACGATAGGGTTGACGATCAATGAGAGTGTCCAACACTAGGTTGAAGTCGCCACCTAGAACAAGATTAGCGTGACTGAGGTCTTGTAGCTCCCCCGCAATCTCGTGAAAAAAGGAAACATCATCAGCGTTCGGGCCATATATATTCATTATATCAAAAGTCTGGTCTCGAACTCGTAAACGAGTTTTCACCCATCTCCCCCGCGGATCTGCCCGGGTCAATTCAACAACCGGCTGGAGAGTTTTCCGGGCCAAGATAAGCACACCATTTTTCTTATGACAAGCCCCGGCCACCCCGATCAGTTGATACTGCCCCCCACCCAGCTTTTGTGCCTCCTCTGACGGCAAACGGGTCTCTTGGAGCAGAACAACGTCAGCCCTCATCTTCCTGCAATAAAGCAAGATCTTGTTCCTCTTCATGGGGTTATTGATTCCCTTTACGTTCAATGACATAAAATTAAGTGATCCCAGAGCACAAAATTAATAACATACTTGACATAAGAGAGTACAAAACTTTCAACCAGGTGGACCCGGCTCCCACAAACAACCATGCCCCATCCCAAGGAAACCAATAAAACCCTAACCCAACCTTAAGACTAAAACTGTATGGGAGAACCATCCTAAACAAGGCTACAGCTTAACCCCCCACCACCCGTGTACCCCACACGCACTCCCCCCCCACTACATAACCAGAATCACAATCATAATCCCCTTCTCCAACCCGGGACCCATCCATACCTACCCACACTCACACTCCCCCCCGCGACCCGCACACATGCATACTCTCAAAAATACATTCCCCCCCCCCTCCCACCCGACACATCATACAGTTATTTAAGGAAAACTAAGGAAGACCGGGGGCAGGAAGAGAGCCTAGGGGAGGGCACCAAGGGGAACCGGGGGGGCAGGATGGAGCCATAAGGAACCAACCCCCAGGGTCGTGAACCCCCAGCCCAATTACTTGATAGGTACCGTATAACAGATGGACCATGCCCCGTACCTCCCCGCAGAACTCAACCGGGCACCCCACATCCTCAGCACAGGAACTCATCGGAGCACAAGGTACACAAACCAAAGGAAATGGAGAACAGAGAATGTCCCTTCGCCTCCACAGGGCCTCTGAAGAACACCGAGCTCAGCAACAGTCTGGAAGCCCAATAGTCAACACACTGGATCAACGCATCAGCATGGCTTCCTGCTCCTCCACAAATTGAAGCAACAACTGTGGATCCTCAAACGTACGCGTTTGATTGTGTAGAGTCACCCGAAAACGCGCTGGAGCGAAGAGGCCATAACGTGCCTGAAGGTGTTGTAGACGTGGACGAAGAGCCAACATCTGCCGTCTTCTCTCTACTTTCCCCTTGCTGAAGTCGGGGAAAAAATAAATATTCCGCCCCTCAAAACTGATCGGCGCCAAGGACTTTGCAGCCGACATGATTTGCAAGGCCTGTTGGTGCCTCAGCACTCTCAGGATAATGGGCCTCGGTTGCTTAGCCTGCGGCCCGGGGTGCAGAGGGACACGATGCGCTCTTTCAAATTCCAGAGGGGGGCAATTGCGCAGACAGGAAGGCCAGCATGTTGCCCGCCTCAGCGCCCTCGGGCACTCCGATAATGCGCACGTTGTTTCGGCGGGTGCGATTATTTAAGTCCTCCAGGTTGCGCTCCAATAACGCTATGCGTTTATTATTGACCAGGGTAAGCTTTAAACGTTCTTCATGACACTCTACCTGGCTTTCCACACGCGAGATTTTTTCCGCGAGCCCCATGAGCTGCTCTTTCATTTCCTTTAACTCAACGATATCTGCTTGTACTCCGGAGAGCGTTTCTTTATTGGCCTCTACGAGCCCGCGGACTGCTCGGATCTCCGTGAGCAGCTCCTGCATCGCATCCATGTGCTCTCTGGGCCCAGCTGCCTTCTGCGGGGAGGGCGGATCTGGCTTTTGCCGTTTCGTACCCCCAGACCCGGGGGAACTGAAGTCTAGCTTGCCGGATTTGCCCGCGGCCATCCCTTCCCTCGTACCAAGCATGAAAAGGGGGAAAACTCCAGTAGCAGCGGGGGCGTGCAGGATTTATGGCAGGATTGCAGGGAGCACGGGGATCAAGCTGCCATCTTGTTCGCCGGCCAAGCTCCGCCCCAAGGGCTAGAGTTCTTAGAATACTCTAGACTTCTTGTCAGTGAGAGCACTCCCTTAGCTCTCCCACCCACAACAAGGGAGAATGGATTCTCTAAACATCTCCTCAAGCAGGTATTCCCTTCTTGTTGTTAGATGAATCTTTCTCTCTTCACATATCCCTATGTGGGGACATAGGTATATATATATTATGCATACATGTAGGTAGACATCTGTACCCATATATATATATATATATATATATATCTGTCTGCCTAGGTTCATATTTATATACATATATAGATATAGATATATTTTTTCCTATATGGCCCCGACAGATAGTCACTATCCTTTTCAATGCTGCTCCAGCATGTTCAGGATTCTACATAACCAACCACTTCCCTGTGGTAGTTAAAAGGTTTCCACCATGACCTTCACTTTAGGTACATCTGAAGGCCTCCATGTACCATCTTTTTTCCTAAGTAACTTTATTTAAGAAGGACATTCTGAATTTTCAGTAAATAGGAGGCTACAATGCCTCATACTTCTGTCCTCCTTTGTTATCGGATATAGGGGTCTTCAAAGCCCCTCTTCTCCTATAAGAACTATGTCTCTTTAGGGTCAAAAGAACTTCAGGTTTATCTAATAGGGACTTCCGCATTTTCCGCAAAAGTCCTACCCCATTGAACTACCCCAGTCTCAGCTGGGACTTTTCTCGCACTAAAGGTTTGACCTCAACCTGTCTTTGCACAGTTATTACCTCTGCTCTATATTGAGGTATTCGTTGAGGATATTCTGCTGGTTCATATTAACAGTCACATATGAACCTCCATAAACTTTTCACAATACCTCAAGGTGAGGTCCATATTGCTAAATTCCACTTCAATGTTTACTACTAGATATTATCTACACAGGGTCTCCTTTCTAGGCGTCCTGTTTGGTCCAGTTGGTCCATACCATATCTTTTTAGTTCAACTCCTACCCTCCATCCCCAGGATGCCTGAGGTTCTGTCGAATAGCATGCCCTTCTCTGATTCACAACATGCTGGGACTCCTCCAGGCATCTTAGCTTGGGAGTCCCCATATGTGAAGACTCATTCCTGCTTGTTCCTGGAGATAGCACAGTTACTTACCTGTAACAGGTGATCTCTTGGAACAGCAGGAATAAGTCTTCATAACCCACCCACCTCCCCTAGGAGTTGTATTTCTCTATCTCTATCTTTCCTCTCTCTCTCTCTTTGTCTCAGCTTTAAAACTTAACTGAGGAGAGGCAGTTGGGAAAGGCGGGAAGGCAGCACGCAGGCGTGGTGGGATGCTCCCAAAAGCGTTCTAATTGGACGCTGGGGAGCATTCCCGCGCAAACTCCGTCAGTACCGATGTACTCATATGTGAATACTTATTCCTGCTGTTCCCAGAGATCACCTGTTACAGGTAAGTAACTGTGCTTTACAACCCTCCCTCCTCCCCTTGGAGTTGCCTCTCTACATTGTTTAAGTCCTTTTTCTGCTATGTCATCTGACTGAACAAGATGGCACCCTTGGGCGGGAAGGGGAGCGCACGTGTAGTAGCATGTCCCAAAGGCTTACTTTGAAAGCTGGGGAAATGCTCCACACAGACTCTGTCGGTGCTGATGTCGCCCATATGTGAGGACCGATTCCTGCTGTCCCTGGAGAACACCTGTTACAGGTGAGTAACTATGCTTAGCAGACATAGGAAAATGCTTAAACAAAGCATAAGTTAACAGAGTCTCTAGTAGTGACAATGTTCCAAGTATTTCAAGTACAAGCAAGCGTCCTTGGAGGGAATGCGATATAACTGACTTGTTTTTTGGTTCAGCAATTTTCTTTTCCTTTGGGTCTCCAGCTATAGCAGAATTCACCTCTAATGGGGCTACAGTTTGTTAGCATCTACCCAGTTCTGATATAGAAGATCTGAGGAGGAAACTGTAAATCTTCTCTCCTCCTCCAAATTGACTACCTGCTTCTCTGATCCCATCCCCACACATCTACTAAGCTCTTCCATCTGTCATATCCTTAACCTCTCACTTTCCACTGCAGCTGTTCTGTGGCCTTCAAGCATACTCTGGTCATACATCTCCTCAAAAAGTCCTCACTAGACCCTGCCTGTCCTTCCAGCTATCAGCCTATCGCTCTCCCCTTTTGCTTCAAAACTACTTGAACATTGCTTTCTTGACTTTTTCCTCTCAAGCCCTTCTGGATCCATGACAGTTTAGCTTTTCTCCTCTAATTCCACAGAAACAGCTCTTGGCAAAGTCTCCAGCTACTTGTTCATTGCAAAATCCAAGGCCCTTTACTTGATCTTCATCCTTCTTGACCTTTCTGCTGCCTTTGACACTATTGATCACCACCTTCTCCTAGATACCTGTTCTTGCTTGGATTTAGGGGCTCTGTTCTGTCCTGGTTTTCTTCTTATCTCTCTCATCGCACTTTTATTGTATGCTCTGGTGGATCCTCCTCTACTGCCATCCCACTTTGTCCATGAACTTCTTGGGACCTCTACTTTTCTCCCTTTACACTCTGTCCCTTGGTGCACTCATTTCCTCCCATGGTTTCAGTACCATCTATATGCTGGCAACTCTCAGATCTACCTCTCTGCTCCTGAAATCTCTCCGGGAATCCAGTCCCAGATCTCTGCTTGCCTATCCAACATTGCTGCCTGGATGTCTCACTGCCGTCTGAAATTGAACATGGCCAAAACTGAGCTCCTTATCTTTCCTCCTAAATCCACCTCCTCCCATCCTTCTCTACCTCTATGGATGGCACTACACTCCTCCCTGTTTCCTCAGCTTAAGAAAAGCATGGGACAAACACAGAGGATCTCTAAAGGTAAAAAGGGAACTATTGTAGTTGATACGGAAGGATAGACTAGATAGGCCTTGTGGTTTTTTTCTGCCATCATGTTTCTATGTTCGCATCTTTGGGGTCATCTTTGACTCTACTCTCTCTGTCTTTCTCTGGGCACATCCAACAGATGGCTAAAATCTGTCTCTTCTTTCTTTATAACATCAGCAAAATTAATCCCTTCCTTGTTACTCAGACTACTAAGACCCTTATCCACTCACTAGTCACCTCCCGCTTTGACTATTGTAACCTGCTCCCCTCTGGTCTCCCTCTGAATCATCTCTCTCCCCTTTAATCTGTTCAAAACTCAGCTGCACGGCTAATCTTCCTCCAGTGTATCTATGCTCATGTAACTCCTTCTCAAGTCACTTCACTGGTTCCCTATGAATTTCCACATCCAGTTCAGACTTCTACTGACCTACAAGTGCATTCATGCTGTGGCTTCTCTCTTCCTTTCCTCTCTCATCTCACTCTACACTCCTCCTCAGGAACTCTGCTCCTCTGGCAGATCCCATCTTGCTTCTCCATATGCCTGGAACAAACTGCCTGAGTCTGTGTGTCGGGCCTCTTCTCTAGCCTTATTCAAATCCAGCTAAACATCCGCCTCTTTGAAGCCGCTTTTGGATCCTGATGCTCCTCACTCTCTTATTTATTTATTTAACAATCATTTATATCCCGCATCTTCCAGAAGTTCAGGTGCGGTTTACAATTGAACAACAGTCAACAAAGCAGTGCTTGTTTTACATGGAACAATATTTGGCAGAAAACAATGTAATGGTTAAATACGTAACCGAACAGTGTAATGGTTAAATACATAATAGAACAGTGTAATGGTTAAATACATAACAGAACAAGAACAATGTTAAGAACTATGTACAAATACATGTTTGTAAACTCGTTGGATTTAGATCATGGATATTTACAAGTGGGTGTAATATCTGTTAAGTTATGAGGTTAGCTTTACTCAGTAGGGTGTAATTTAGCCTTTTTCTGGGATGATCGATGGATTATCTATTTTGTTGTAGTGCATGGCAAAGAGATATGTTTTTAGTTTTTTGCGGAATTCTATAATTTCAGTTGTAGATCTTAGGTCCTCCGGGATGGAGTTCCAAATAAGGGGGGCCGCATGTGAGAAGGCTCTGTTATTAGTTAGTTTGCTTGCTTTTATAAAATCATTAGGGGTCCTTAATTTATTTGAGTGTCCTTTTCTGTGAGTGGCTTTTTGAGATTCCTTGCTTATAAGTTTGCTTAATGGGATTGGAGCCATGCCATTAAGAGCTTTAAATGTGGTTATTGTGGTCTTATATATTATCCTGCTTTGTATTGGCAGCCAGTGCAGGGTTTCTAATATTGGAGTAATATGCTGAAATGAGTGTGCTTTCATTACGATTCTAGCTGCTGCGTTCTGTGCTAGTTGTATTCTTTTGATGTTTTGTTTCGTTATACCTAAAAGAATTAGGTTGGAAAAATCAAAGTGCGGGGTTATGGTTGCCTGTATTATATTAATGAAATCCTGAAAGTGAACTAAAGGGCGTAGTTGCTTTAGTATTTTGAGTTTGAAGTAGATTTTCTTTATAGTGTTTCTAATGTGGGTGTTCATCGTAAGGTGTGTGTCTAATATTACTCCTAGATATCTTATTTCATTTTTTATTGTGATGTTATGGTTTTGTATTGTTATATGGGTTGGAGGGACGTATGAATGGTTTTTCGTTACAATTAATACTTCTGTTTTTGAATGGTTTATGTGGAGGTTTTTCGCTTTGAGCCAGGATGTGATTTCGTTAAGGCAATCTGTTAAGAGTTTTATCGGTACATCAGGGATGGTGAATGGAATGTATAACATGATATCATCTGCGTATAGATGATAGAGTACACCGAATTTTTTGAAAATTGTCCACTACTTATGTGTATCTTACTATTCTTTAGTCCATGGTTTCACTATGTGTTTTGTCTTCATTAGATTGTAAGCCCTGATGAGCAGAGACTGTCTTACATCGTATATTTACATAGTGCTGTGTACACCTTGTAGCGCTATACAAATGATTAGTAATAGTATGTATACTTTTTTTGTACCTTTTGTAGTTTACCTCTGCCATCACAGTAACAAAAAATATTCTTAGCTGAAGTTGGCAAACCATTTTATTTTGTGCTGGTGTGTTTTTACAGAAAAGTCATCCATATGTTTGCAACAGGAGAGGGACTGCTGACCCAGAAGGACAGAGTCACTGATGATGGACTGCAAGAAGTGTTTGAGGCCAATGTTTTTGGACACTTTATACTGGTAAGACATGAGGTACTGCTGCATGTACTTAGCTTTGTCTTCTGCTATATTTTATTAAATGGTAGAAAGATATATATGTAAGCATGGGATAGAGCAATCTGTAGAGGAACAAAGAGTTATAAAAGATCAGTCACTGACATGAAAATATTGCTTAGCAGAATGAAGACTAAGGTATGGTGTCTGTTAGGAATTCATTATATTAAAGTGGAGTGATTTCTCAGATATGTTTTCTGTAATTTTAATGGCTCTTTAAAGCTTTTTGTAAATTGCATCAAGTTTGTTTATTTAGCTTTATTTATATATTGCCTTTCTCCGGGTCAAGGCGATATATAAATTGAATGTTGAATGTGTACTCAGGACTGTACCAAGCTAGAAATGTGCCCTGTGCGACTAACGAATCTGGTGCCTCCCTCCACCCAACTATGTGCAGTAACTCACTCTTTTTGAGCTTCCTAGAAAGCCCAGTGAGATCAGAGCCCCCTTCTGTGCTTGCGCCCTGTACTGTTTGCATAGCCCTTGGTATGGTCCTGTGTGTACTATTCATAAACTGAATTATTTATTTACCACCTTTTCAAACAAACATTCCAGAGTTAATATAATCTAAAAGGACAACTTGGTTGATTTTCATTTCTTTCTCTTTCAAAATATTTTTTTGCTAACAATGATAGTAATGCAAATCTCATCTGTTTCACATAAAGCTCTGAAGACTGAACCTTGATGTACAGAGTTGAATGTAGTATGATTATCTGTAGCTGTAATATTTGATGCAGCTCCCTGGAACCTTCACATGTACTATGGAGAAAATTACTGAGTCGTATCCTGAGATATTTGCTTGAATTCCTTAGGATTTATGTCAAACTGATCAAGGCTGCTCTTCAGGTTGTCTTTGTAGCTCTTGCCTGGATGACCTGTTTATACAGGGTTTCACACATCCCATGTGCTAAGTCACCATGGGGACCAGAAATTTTGCCATGGTGCCGGTGATTTTGGAAGTTCACTCTAGTTACCTCTGCAGCTGCCTCAGAAGCAGCTAATCTCCAAATAGAAACTAGATTGTAAATTCTTGCAAGTGGACCGTGTCATCCAGTGGAGCTTGAGTTGGGGGGGTGGAAAAAGCTTATTTCCTTTTTGTCCACCAGATCAGTTCAGAATGCATGTGTTGTGCCCCCTAGCTAGCAAATGTAGACAGATTATAGAGCTGTGAGCTCTGCCATAAGAGGCACAATACAGTCAATAGCTTGCCAGTATTTTTTGTCTCCAGCAGATGATGAACTTTTGTGCAGCTGGCCTGATCTAGTGAACTGGTTCCCTGGCCTGACTGGAAAATTGTAACTTCAATTGAGTTTACAAGGTTGGAGGCAGCTGGTTCGGTTCAGCTCGGTTCATGCGAACCGGTTCCTGCTGCTGCCTGTGTTTTGCCGAATCGTGCTAAACGTGGCATTGCAATGCCGGCTCTGGAGTGACGGGAAGTCCCCCACCCAACAGTGGTTTGACTGCATTGGGAAGATCATGGTATCAGGAGACATCCCTGATACCATCAATCTACTGACAGATGGGGGATCAGGCTGCTGGGCCACCAGGGAGTTGCTCTCCTGATGCGGATGGCAGCGGGACAGAGTGTGCGGCTCCCGCAATGCTACCGCATGCGGGGCTGCTACCTGCGTGTCCTGACTGATGGCGGGATGGTCCAAATTGGATCCAAGATCAGTTCGAATCCCACTGCTGCTTGCCAGGGTGATACCTAGAGGAATTCAGGGCCATTTCCCTTAGACCAGTGGGCCACAAGGAAGCATTTAAACAATTTTGTTTCCATCCCCTGAACTTCACCCAATACTTGCAACATGGAGTGATAGAGGCATTATGATATGTTCTCCATTCTCTGGGAACAAGCAGGAAGTCCATTCTCACATATGGGTGACATATGTATCGACTGAACCCGCATGGTAATCACTCCCCAGATTTCAAAGAAAGCCTTTGAGAGTTAGGCTGCACCTGCACGGTCACCTTTCCGCCCAACGGTGCCATCTTACTTCAGTCTTCTTTTTCCACAGAGCCCTGCAGACGTCCAGTCTCTCATACCTGTAAAAGCTGATTTTTTTATCCTTACTCTTAGTGTTTTTTCACAGTTCTTTTTAATGGTCGGTTCCTGATCACCGCCTTGCTGCCAGAGCCTGCCCTCACCTCAGCGTCGTGTTTTTTTTTCTCTGTTCCTTTTTCTTTTTCCGGTGCACAGGTCTTCTCTTGTGCCCAGCCTGACTGAGATGTCCAAGTTTGACCTGACGGGTGCTGTATTCCCTGCTATGTCTTCGGTCAGTGGATTTAAGCAATGTGGCAAATGCCCCCCGCACTATGTCTATCATGGACCTCCACAGTTGCTGCATTAAATGCCTTTGTGCAGATCACGATGACTGCACTTGCCCGCTCTGCCTGCAAATGTCGAGCATGAGCTGGAGGAATTGTGAAAAGCAGCAGGGGGAGCTTTTTGGCTTGAAGGCTTCTGCTGTGGTTCCGGCATTGAGCCTGGAATCGCTGCCCTCGGAGACTGCGGCTGACGATTTGGCATTGCGCGCATGTGCTCTATCCAAGCCCTGAGGTTCTGGAGTCTCAGACTGGGAGTCGTTCTCTGAGGACCTCCCCCATGGGTCCAAGACATCATCCAAGCCGAAGTTGAATTCTGATCCTGGAGCCAGGAGTAAAACCTCCGGTCCCTGGCCTCAGAATCCTCTACCCTGATGCCAAGGACGATGCCCGGGAGCCGCCCTGGAAGCTGCTCCAGCAGGAGGAGACTCCCACCCTGTCAAGGGATCGGGCTCAGTCCTCCAACGGGATCACCCAGCTGGTTGCTGCGGATCCTACTGCATCGAAGCCAGGATGGGTGGCCTTGGAACACAGCCTGGCTGCCTTTCTTAAGGTGCAGCGGGACCCGATGCCTGGAGCCTCCGGGTTGTCTGTGCCGACATCAGGACCCGCCACTTTGAGGACGTCCCAGCCTGTGCTGGAGCAGTTCACGGCTCACATGGAGCCGCATTGGTCAGCCTCCTGCTCGAGGCGTGACTTGTCCTCAAGCACCTTCGGGGTTGATTCGTTGGGCACCTCGTTATCCCTCTGCACCGGCTGCTCATTGCTCCAATGACTGTCTGGGACTTGAGGTCTTGTTTGGCTCCTATTCAGACTGGGAGAGTGATGAGTCACCTGACACCAGGAGGCACAGGGATGTCCCCTCTGACCCATCTCCCCTTCAGGAGCACCAGAGGTCCCAGCCGAAGGACCTTCCATTCCTTGAGTTTGTCTAGGGAATGTTGAAGGCTGACCTTTATGGCAGATCCGGAGGATGAGCCTTGTGTTGAGGCACATCCTTCAGTATGAGGCCCCTCTGAGGGAGGCACTGACGATGCCAATACCTCCCATCCTGGAGCACTTGCTGTTCAGGATGTGGGAGAGCCCAGTGATGGTGCAAATAGTGAGCCGGTGGCTCGATTTCCAGTATCAAGTTGACAAGAGCCTGGGCTTTACGAAGACACAGCTGCCTCACAACTCCATGGTGGAGGAGTCGGCCATACATAGTTTAAAGAGTCAGAAGATGCATTCCTTGGTGCCCCCTGGTAGGGAGGCCCGCAGAATGGATGGGTTTGGTAGAAAGTGCTAACAGAGCTTAATGCTTGAGGCCCACATCCAGACTTACCAGTTGTACATGGGCATGTACCTGAGGGACCTGGCAGAGGAGCTCGCCAGGTTCTCAGCTGAGCTGGCAGGTGAGTGCTTCCAGACCCTCATTTTCTCTGTCAAGGAATGCTCCAAATTCCAGACTCGAGCGGCCTATAACAGCTTCAAGTCCTTGGCTGTGGTGGGCATTAGTACCTGCCATCTGGCTTGGCTACAGTCCTCAGACTTGGAGCAATGGGTACAGGACAAACTGGCCGATGTCCTCTGCCGAGGAGAGAACCTCTTTGGCAAACCCATGACTGACAAGGCCGCAGAGTTGGAGTCAGAGTTTATGACCAGGACTAGGCTGTCTCGGAAGATCGCTGATTCTTCCTGCTGGAAAGCTTCAGGGAAAAAGCCCTTCCACCTGAAGACGAGAGAGGTTTATGGAAAATACTCCCAATTTTCGGCCTATCAGGCTCCCCAACAGGGTCAGCAGGCCAAGGGCCAGGAACATGGCCGCTGTAAGTAGAAATCCCCCAAGCCCTAAACAGTGCCCCAGCTGCAGCCTGCAGGAGTGATTTTGACTCCTTGGGCATAGCCCTTCTTTCCCCAAAGGACCAGGGTCCAAGGTACACAGGACGACGCTGGTTTACTTCACTCGCCTCTGGTTGGGCATCACCACCAATGCCTGGGTGCTGCAGGTGGTGCGGGAAGATTACCTTCTGCACTTCGACCAGACGCCGCCTCCCTTCTTCCCAAGGGGACTTCCCTGCACAGAGAGCTCCTGCAGAAGGAACTAGAGTCCCACAGCCCCTCTAGGGCACAGAGTTCTACTCCTGGTACTTTCTCATCCGAAAAAAAGACAAGAAGCTTTCGGCTGATCCTGGATGTGCGAGATCTAAACTGCTTTATGGTCAAGGAGAAGTTCAAGATGCTATCCCTTGGAACATTGCTGCCCTACCTCCAGTGGGGAGATTGGCTATGTTCCTTGGATCTCAAAGATGCTTATACCCACATCCTGATCCAACCCCGGCATAGTCATCGGAGGATGTCACTACCAGTACAGGGTGCTCCCCTTCGGCCTCTCTTCTGCCCCCTGGGTGTTCACCAAGTGCCTGGTGTTAGTCGCCGTTCACCTCTGCTTGCTGGGAGTCTCTTCCTCTATCTGGACGACTGGCTCCTAAAGGAAAATTTGACAGAGGAGGTCCATCATGTGGCCCTCCGTACCATCTGGGTGCTGCAGCATCTGGGGTTCATGAGCAACTTCCCCAAGTCACAATTGCAGCTGACCTTGTGCCTGGAGTTCATCGGTGAGCTCTTCTGGACTCAACCCAGGCCAGAGCCTTCCTTCCTCTGGACCGGGCCAATATGTTCTTACCACAGACACCTCCAAGCTTGGCTGTGGAGCCCACTCTCACGGTCTTCAGTTGCAGGGTGCCTAGACTCAAGAGGAAAGTGCCCTACAGATTAACCTCCTGGAACTCTGAGCTGTGACAAATGCTCTTTGGGTTTTTCAGGCCCACTTGGTGAACTGGGTAGTCCTCATTTAAACAGACAACCAAGTAGCGATGTTGTACATCAACAAGAAGAGTGGAATGGGCTCCTACCTCTTCTGTTGGGAGACGGTCTGCCTATGTACCTTCACCGCGGAAAAGGCATCCTCTGTGCGGTCTATCTGCCGGGCCAGGACAATCAGCTCGCAGACTCAGCAGAGTCTTTCAGCCCCACAAGTGGCGCCTCAATCCGTCGGTAGCCATCTCTATCTTTTGACATTGGAGGACCCCGACATTGGACCTTTTTGCCAGTCCCAAGAATGCGCGGCTGCTGTGCTTTATTCTCCAGGAGGCTGACCCTGAGCCGGGTGGCGGCTGCACCTTTCTCCTGTCTTGGTCCGGGAGCCTACTGTATGCATACCTGCCTACTTCCCTGGTTCCCAAGACCTTACTCAAAGTGCAGTCAGACAGGGGCTCGGTAATTCTCATTGCTCCTTGGTGGGCCCGACACCGTATTTTCCCCCTATTCCTGCAGCTATCATGGGGGGGGGGGGCCCCAATAACCCCTGTGCCATGCTCCAGACTTGCTCTCGCAGGAGGACAGGACCCCAGCCTCCAGTCCCTCACCCTGACGGCGTGACTGCTGAATGGTTAGTTCTAACACACTTTCCCCTCTCTTGGGATGTGGAGGATATCCTTCAGGCACAGTGCAAAGATTCAGCAAAGCACGTGTATGCCTTCAAATAGCATAGTTTTTCGATCTGGTGCACAGACAGGAATCTCAACCCTTTCTCTTGCTTTGGTGCAAGACATCCTCCGTATCTGCTGCACCTCTCCCGGGCTGGTCTAAAATCCATTTCCATCAGGGTGCACCTCAGCACCCTGCCTGCGCATCACCACCTCGCCGATGACTAGCCTGGTGGTGTGGGACCTGAACGTTGTTCTTGGGAAGCTCATGGCTCCCCCATTTGAGCCTATGGCTTCTTGCCATCTCAAGTTCCTGTCGTGGAAAGTGGTGTTCCTGGTAGTGCTCACTTTGGCCAGATGAGTCAGTGAGCTGCAGGCGTTGGTGGCCCCCGCCCCCTACCCCAGGTTCTCCAAAAACAAGGTTGTTCTCCGGACTCACCCAAAATTCCTGCCTAAGGTGGTGTCTGCCATATTCACCAAGAGGTGGTCATCCCCACCTTCTTTCCCAGTCCTCGTGCATCCAGGGCAGAGGCCTTGCTTCACACCTTAGATTGCAAAAGGGCATTGGCTTTCCATCTCGAGAGGACAAAGGCCCATCGCCGCTCGTCACAGCTGTTTGTCTAACATCAACAAGCTTGGGGTTGCGGTCTCTATGCATACCCTGTCTACCTGGGTGGCAAACTGCATCTCCTTCGCCTGCGAGCAAGCTGGACTCACTCTGGAGTGTCAAGTCACCGCACATAATGTGCACACTATGACAGCCTCAGTGGTTCACCTGCACTCTGTCCCCCTACGGGATATCTATCAGGCTGCCACCTGGTCTTTGGTCCATACCTTTGCAACCCATTACTGCTTGGAGGAGAGCTGGCGGCACGATAGCGCCTTCGGCCAGGCAGTACTTTGTCACCTCTTTGGGGAATAGTGCAGCTCCTTCCCTCTGGCCCTTTGTGTCCAGGCTACCAGAGAGGGGATTCTAGCGTCAATGTTGGGGCTGCATCATTGGATTTCAAGCCATGCAGCATGCCTTGCTGCTTTCACAGTTCCCCTTTTGTGTTGCCCATGGCTCCTACAGGTTTTTTGGTAGTCTGTAGCTTGGGAGTCCCATATGAGAGGAATGACTTCCTGCTTGTTCCCGAAGAAAGCATAGTTACAGATGAGTAACAGGTGTTCTCCGGGGACAGCAGGAATAGGTCCTCACAACCCTCCCTCCTCCTTGTGGATGAGTTCTTTTCTTTTTTTATGCTTGTCTGTCGTCATACTGAGGTAAGATGGCACCTCTGGCAGGAAGTTGACCATGCATGCGTGGCCTAATTCTCTCAAAGGCTTTCTTTGAAAGCTTGGGAGTGATTACCGTGTGGGCTCCGTCGATGCCTATGTCCCCCATATATAAGGACTGATTCCTGCTGTTCCCGGAGAAACCTGTTACACCTATTCCTCATAATGCCAAACGTTCTGTTAGCTTTCTTGGCCACTGTTGCATACTAAGCAGAGGATTTCAGCATATTATTCATGAAGACACCTAGGAGGTAGCTCCTAAAGTAAAACCTTACATCGTGTAGCTGTTCTTTGGGTCATTAAGTGCATTACTTTGCACTTTCATAAGAACTACTATTACTGATCATTTGTATAGCACTACAAGGCATAAATAGCGCTGTACAGAAACATGTAGTCAAAGATAGCTCAACAGCTGGGGCAAGGATAGGTCCATGGGAATGTGAGAAAACACACAGTTGGAGAGCAGGAGACTGTGTGGATCAGGATGCAAAAGTGGCCTCGAAGAGGTTAGTTTTTAGCCTGGACTACAAAAGGGTCAGAAATGAAGTCTGACGTCCTGACACATAGGTAGGTAGTTCCAAGCACAAGGAGTAGCAAGGTGGAAGGATTGAAGTCTGGAGTTGACAGTACAAGAGAAGAGCACAGGTAGAAGAGCGGAGTTCCAGAGGAGTGGTGTGGAGGAGGGATAAGAGGAAAGGTAGTGAGGAGCATCAGAATGAGTGCACTTCTAGGTCAGTAGGAGAAGTTTGAACTGGATACGGGAATGGATAGGGAGCCATTGGATTGACTTGAGAAAAGGGGTTATATGAGTATGTTGAGGCCGGCAAAGCACAGCTGACTTTTGAACAGATTAAAGATCAGAGTGGAGTGGAGGAGTAGCCTAGTGGTTAGAGCACTGGCTTGGGAACCCAGAGACCAGGGTTCAATTCCCACTAGCACTCCTTGTGGCCTTGGGCAGGTCAGTTAACCCTCCATTGCTCAGAAAACTCCAAGTTATCAATGTTCCTGTTTACCAAGTTTAAGTTACAATGTAAACCACTTTGATTGAAATGATAAAGCGGTATAAAAAAACCTGATAAATAAATGAGAGATGATTCAGAGGAGACCTGCAAGGAGGAGGTTGCAGTATTCTAGATGGGAGGTGCCTAAAGAGTGAATAAATATCTTAGTAGTGTGTTAGAATGGAAGGGGCAAATTTTACTGCTGATATAGAGAAAGAAATAACAGATTTTAGCTATTTCTTGGATGTGAGTGGAGGAGAGGGAGGAGTCAATGACTCCAAGTTTGTGAGCCGAGGAAACAGGGAGGAGTAGAGCATTATCCACAGAAATAGAGAGAGGAGGAAAGGGGGGATGTGGCCTTAGGGGAAAATGTAAGTAGCTCTGTTTTGGCCATGTTCAGTTTCAAAGGGTGGTGAGACATCAAGGCAACAATGTCAGATAGGCAGGCAGTAATATGGGCCTGGATTCCCAGAGAGATTACAGATACAGAGGTAGATCTGAGAGCCATCAGGGTGGTTCTCCAGGACCAAGCAGGAAGTCAGTCCTCACATATGGGTGACGTCGGCGCCGACGGAGCCCTCGCGGAGCAATTTTCCCCAGCTTTCAAAGAAAGCCTTTGGGAATTGCAGCGCGCATGCGCGGTCCTCTTCCCGCCCAAGGGTGCCATCTTGCTCAGTCTTCTTTTTTCCGCGGAGCCCTACAGACGTCTGTGAATCCCCGCAGAAAAGTTGATTTTTTTCTCTATTTTTCTCTTTTTTCTTCGGTTCGACGCCGGTTCTTTTCCCGCCCGGACTCGCGACGTCGGTTGCGAGTCCGTCCCGTATTTTCGTTTTTTTGTCCTTCGTGACAGATTTCGCGCCTTTTTCCTTTTTCCCTGGCAGCCCGGTCATTCGACCTCGCAGGGGCCCTTTTTCCCCCGATGGCTGCCAGCGGCTTTAAAAAGTGTGATCTCTGTAAGAAACTCATGTCTCTTACAGACACTCATGACTTCTGCCTCCGCTGCCTCGGCCCAGATCATGACTCCATGATCTGTGTGCCATGCGGCAAAATGTCCTCAAAAGCATTGAGGAGTCGGCAGCATCAGCAGGAGCGTATCTTCTCTGACTCCGGCCGGGCTCGGACCTCGTCAGAGGCTTCGACGTCTCGGGACTCTGGTCCGGAGCATCGTCGAAGTTCCTCTGAAAGGGGGTCTCCTACCCGGGAACATCATCGGAAGAAGAAACCCGCGAGGGCGGGATCGGTGGGCACTCCTGGTTCCTCGAGGGCCAGGTCGCTTAGCCCCGATTCCCGTCCCAGGTCCTCGGAGATGGAGAGGCCGTCAAAACATCCTCGACTCGAGGTGGACTTGCCCGCTCACGTGAGTACTGTTGTCCTCGTTGACTCGCCTCCGAAGGACCCGACGTCGGGCCCGACGCTGTCGGGGCCCGAGTCGGGGGCTGCTGGGTCTCCTGAGCTCGGACTCAGGTTGACGGCCTTGGAGAGCAGTCTGACTGCCTTCATGGACCAGCAGCGGGCATTGATCGCTGGCCTCGCCGGTGCTTCTGCCCTGACCGCCGGGACGTCGACCTCCAAATCGACCCCGGAGACCGAGCCGATCCTCGAGTCCATGAGGGCTCGAGTCGATCCTCGGTCGAGGTCTCCTTCGGCCTCCCGTTCGGGACCGAGGTCGTCGACGCCGACTCCCTCGGCGTCGGAGCGGATAGCATCGGTGCCCGCCCGACCGGAGCCGCTCGACGACTCCTCCGAGGAGTCGGCCTGGGAATCTGAGGGCGAAGAGTCACCTGGTTCCTTTCGGACTCGGTGTGTCCCTTCGGACTCCCCCGAGTCCGAACCTCGGAGACGGTCCCCCCCGGAGGATACCCGGTTCTCGGACTTCGTGAGGGATATGGCCAAGGCCTTGGCCTTCCCCGCGGATCCCGAGGAGGAGCCTCGAGTCGAAGAACTCGATGCCCTCCAATATGACTCTCCCCCGAAGGAGGCCTTTATTGTACCGGTTCCTCCGATGCTGGAACGACTTCTCTTCCGCATGTGGGAGAGCCCGGCGTCGTCGCCGGTATTAAGCAAGCGGGTCGATTCCATTTATCGAGTCTGCAAGAGCCCCGGCTTCCAAAAGGCACAACTACCGCACCATTCCATGGTGGTGAAATAGGCCATGCATAGACTTAAGAGTCAAAAAATGCACTCCTCGGTGCCCCCTGGTTTCCTTTTTTTCAGCTCTCACGTGTTTCGCTGCAAGCGGGTCTGGATTCACTGCGCCGTCACCTCTCCACACCCCCTGCACTCCTCTCCAGCTTCATCAGGTACCAAATTTCTTGCCTTCACTGTTTCCTGCTGTTTCTCCTATCTTCCCTTCCATGGCTAGCATACCAGTCCATTGGGGTCGCCGCCCAATCCCATTTCCCCGCTGGCGCTCTCGCTCTCCCTCTAATCTTCTCCTCTGTGCCCCCTCTCGCTCTACCTCTCCCATGCCCGCAGCTTCCACCTGCTCCACTTCCCAACCCTCTGCCCTCTCTAGTGCCTCCCAGTCTGCCCTTAAGCTTGGTCTTCTTAACTGTCGTTCCCTCAGGACCAAGTCCCTCCTCGTCCAAGATCTGATTTCTCAGGCTTCCTTTGACCTGACGCTCCTCACCGAGACCTGGCTGAAGGAAGGGGAGGACGCCCTTCTGGCTCGCTGCCTCCCTGCCGGGTTTTCGGCTGCCTCAGTTTCCCGCACTGGGCGCTCAGGTGGCGGCATGGCCGCCATCCTTGCCCCCTCTCTCTCTTTCACTCAGATCTTCTCTCCTTCTTTGTCCTACCCCGAGGCCCTTCTTCTCCATCTTCATACCACACCCCCTACTCATGTTCTCCTCGTCTATGCACCCCCTGCTCTCCGATCTGACCTCTGGGACTCCCTCCTTCGTTCCCTCTCTGACCTCTCCTTGCTTTTCCCCCATCTCATCATTGCCGGTGACTTTAATCTCCACCTTGACTCTCTTTCATCCCCCAGAGAGCATGCATTCCTCTCCCTTCTGCATGACCTGGCTTTCCTACAGCATGTTTCTTTTCCCACCCACTCCGCTGGCCATACTCTTGATCTTCTCCTGTCTCCCTCCTCCTCCTCGCTCTCCCTTTCCAACCTGTCCTCCCGTACCCTTCCCTGGTCAGACCATCTTTGCATCTCAGCCTACTGCTCCCATCCAATCCCATCCCTCCCTTCTCCCGTTCCTCCCTCCACCCCTCGTCTCTCGCTCCATCACCCCATCACTGGCCCAGCAATTCCCTCCAGCTTCAGATTTGCTCTCTGCTGATTTTGCCTCCTTATCTCCTAACTCACAGGCCTCTACCTGGTTCTCTTCCCTCTCAGCCGCTCTTGATCTCATTGCTCCCCTTCGCCCGCACCCTCCTCCTCGTCGCCCTTCTCACCCCTGGTACCATCCTGGTCTACTCTTACTTCGTTCCCAACTTCGCAGAGCCGAAAGGCAATGGCGTAGGTCCCCCTCTCCGGTCACTCTATCCCTCTTCAAGGCCCAGCACTCCCACTATCGTTCCCAGATCCATCTTGCCAAGTCCTCCTTTTTCTCTATCGCCATTGCTAATGCCCCCAACCAGACCCGTCATCTTTACTCTACCCTCAAATTTCTTACCTCCCTACACCCCTCTGCCCCCTCCGCACCTTCCCATCCTATCCCCGCCCCTTCTCTTCTCGCCTCTGCCTTCAGCAACAAAGTTTCTACCCTACGAGCCTCACTGCCTTCTCATCCTACGCCCATGCCCTCTCCCCCCCCATTTGCCTCCCCTCCCCCTGTTTCCCAACTGTCTCACACATGGTCCTCTTTTTCCCTGACTACCACCACTGAGCTTCATCACCTTATTTCTGCGTCCAACAAAACTTTCTGCTCCCTTGACCCTGTCCCTCCCTCTTGGTTATTGACACCCTCGCAGTCCTTCCTTCCCTACATCCAAACCATCCTGAACAACAGTCTATCCACTGGAACTTTTCCCTCCCCCTGGAAGCACGCTCTCATTCGCCCCCTTCTTAAGAAACCCTCTCTTGACCCTCTTGACCCCAACAACTACCGCCCAGTTTCCAACCTCCCCTTTCTGTCTAAACTTCTTGAGAAGGTTGTCTTTGCCCAATTATCCCATCACCTTGACTCCACCAACTTCCTTCACCCCCGTCAGTCCGGTTTCCGTCCTGGGCACAGTGTTGAGACTATTCTTCTTGCCTTTACCAACGCCCTGCATGTTGCCCACGACCGTGGTGAAATTTCGGTGGCGGTGGCCCTTGATCTTTCCGCTGCTTTCGACCTTGTAGATCACTCCCTTCTTCTCTCCCGGTTGCGTGATGCTGGCCTCTGTAGCACTGTTCTTCGGTGGTTCCACTCCTTCCTTTCCTCCCGTTCAGGTGCTGTTTTGTCCCCTTCCCCCTCTCACCCCTCCTCTGATTCCTTTCCCATCCCCTGTGGGGTTCCCCAGGGTTCTGTGCTGGCTCCCCTTCTCTTCAATCTCTTCCTGACTCCTCTCACGCTTCTTATCCAACAATCTGGAATCTCAGCCTTCTACTACGCTGACGACATCCTCCTTCTTTACCATACGTCCCCAGCCTGTCCTGATCTCGCTCCCCTCAACTCCTGCCTTGCCGTTATCTCTGACTGGATGACCCATAACTGCCTGCATCTTAACCCCTCAAAAACCACAGCTATCTGGTTCCCCCACGGTTATCAGCCCCCGTCAATTGCCCCATCGTTCCCCGCCACTCCCATCTCTCTGGTCTCCACCTTTCGATATCTTGGGGTAATTTTCGACTCAGATCTTTCCTTCTCTGCCCATGTCTCTCACGTGTCTCAATCCTCCTTTTTTTATCTTAGACAGATCCGCGCTGTTCGCCCCTTCCTCTCTCCCTCCGCTCTTGTCACTCTGCTCTTAGCCCTTGTCATTTCTCGGATCGATTTTGCTAACTCCATTCTCTCTGGCCTATCTAAGCTCCACCTCTCTCGTCTACAACGCATCCCAAACACTGCGCCGCCCGTCTCGTTTCTTCCGCCTCCTACAGGGACCATGTCACACCCCTTCTCCTCCGTCTCCACTGGCTTCCCGTTTCCTTCCGGATCCAATTCAAGCTTCTCACGCTCGTTCACAAAGTTCTTCACACCACCACGCCACAGTACCTTGCCAAACTCATCCACTTTCACACCCCCCGGCACACTCCTCGTTCCTTTCACCTCAACCGCCTCACTCTTCCCCCCCCCCTTCACATGCTCATCTCCAATCCACCCGCTCCTCTGCCTCCTTCTTCATAGGTCCGGCCCTCTGGAACTCCCTCCCCTCTACTCTCCGTCTGGAGCCCCACCATCCTACCTTCAAGCACGCCCTGAAAACTCACCTCTTCTCCCTTGCCTTCAACCTCTCTCCATCCTAGCCTCTCCTTCTCCTCTATTGACCCTCCTCTCCTGTACTTGCTTCTCTACTTTTACCGAGTTGTAACTTTCTTTTCCTTTTCCGGCCTTGTGCCTACTGTAATGAAGAAATAATTTTGTAAACCGCTCTGCTTACCAATGAAGGGCGGTCAATCAAGTCAATAAACCTAAACCTAAACCTAAGCCCGAAGCCTGGATGCCCTCGGTAGGAAGTGCTTCCAGGGCTCTATGCTTGCTTGTCGAGTCCAGACTTACCAGCTCTACATGGGCATGTATCTCCGAGACCTGGCTAAGGAAATAGCCGGGTTCTCTGCTGGTCTCTCCGACGAACCTTTGCAGAGGTTCCAAACCTTGTCTACTGGTATTCGGGAGTGCTCCAAGTTTATTTCTCGAGCAGCCTATGATGGTTTTGAGGCTTCGGCTCGAGTAGCTGCGGCCGGCATCGGTGGACGCCGCCAGGCTTGGCTTCAGACGTCCGACCTCGAGCCCTGGGTACAGGACAAGTTGGTCGATGTCCCCTGCCGAGGTGATAACCTCTTTGGCAAGCCCATGGATGAGAAGGCTGCACAAATCGAGACGGAGACTCTCACCAGAACTCGTCTCTCAAGGAAGACCTCTGCCCCTTCTCAAAAGAAGAAGGCCTCGGGGAAAAAGCCCTTTTACCCGAGGAAAGGTGCTGCCTATAAATACTACCCTCAGTATCAGGCCTCAGCAGCTCCCCCACAGGGAAAGCAGGCCAAGGGACGGGGTAATGGGTCCCGTAGGCAGCAAGCCCCCAAGCCTGCACCACCGGCCCCTGCTCAGCAGGGTGGGGGTTTTTGACTTCCTCAGCATAGCCTCTCCCCCTCAGCTGGTTTCTCTCAGCACAGGAGGCCGGCTGGTCCACTTTGCCCACAGGTGGTCCAACATCACCACAGATACCTGGGTACTTCACATAGTTTAGAAGGGCTATCTTCTTCACTTTCACCAGGTACCTCCCTCCTTCTTTCCAGGGGAGCCTCCCAGACTCCCTTTGCACAGGGACTTACTCCTTCAGGAGTTAGCAAGTCTCGTTCAGGAACAAGCCGTGGAACCGGTGCCCCACCACCTGAAGGGTCAAGGGTTTTACTCCAGGTACTTCCTGATTCCAAAAAGGACAGGAGGCCTCAGACCCATCCTGGACTTGCGAAACCTCAACAAGTTCCTTGCAAAGGAGAAGTTCAAGATGCTTACCCTTGGAATCCTGCTGCCCTACCTCCAGCAGGGAGACTGGCTATGCTCCTTGGATCTAAAGGAAGCGTATACTCATATCCTCATTCATCCAGACCACAGACAATATCTCAGATTTGTTGTGGGAGGAAATCATTACCAGTACAGAGTACTGCCCTTTGGCCTATCCTCCACCCCCAGGGTGTTCACCAAATGCCTAGCAGTGGTGGCGGCCTATCTAAGACTTCAAGGTCTTTTTGTGTTCCCATACCTGGACGACTGGCTCATCAGAGCCCCATCTTCACCAGAGGCCGCTCAGGCCACTCATCGCACTGTGGCTCTGCTCCAGCACTTGGGTTTAGTCATAAACTTCGCAAAGTCTACTTTGCTCCCCTCTCAAAATCTCGAGTTCATAGGCGCCAGGTTGGACACACTTCAGGCGCGGGCCTTCCTCCCTCTAGACAGGGCCAAGCGGCTCATGGATCTCGCCAGCCACTTTCACAGCAATGCGCTGGTCTCCGCCAGGCACTTTCTGCGACTGCTCGGCCATATGGCTTCCACGGTCCATGTGACCCCCAATGCCCGACTGAATATGCGTCCTGCTCAGTGGTGCCTTCGCACTCAATGGCATCAGGCCACGAGGAGCCTTGCGGACTCAGTACACATCTCCGACCAGCTGGTCTCATCTCTGCGATGGTGGCTTCATCTACCAAACCTAGTGCTAGGGGTGGCTTTTCAGCCCACTCCGCATTCTCAGGTCCTGACGACCGATGCTTCCCTCCTAGGTTGGGGAGCACATTGCCAAGGGTCATGTACTCAAGGCCTCTGGAATCCTTGGGAGTCTGCTCAACAGATAAACTTCCTGGAGCTCAGAGCCGTCCGCCTAGCGCTCAGAGCCTTCTCTCACCTGGTGTCCCACCAGTCACTGCTGATACAGACGGACAACCAGGTTGCCATGTACTACGTAAACAAACAAGGCGGAACAGGCTCCTTCCTCCTCTGTCAGGAGGCGCAACAGCTATGCTCTTGGGCAGTCCGCCACGGCATCCTCCTCAGGGCTGTCTATCTCCCAGGTCAAGAAAATTACCTGGCCGACAAGCTCAGCAGGATCCTCCAGCCTCACGAGTGGAGGCTGGATCCGATGGTGGTTCAGCGAATCTTTCTCAAGTGGGGTCTCCCCACCATGGATCTGTTTGCCAGTCCTCTGAACCGGCAGCTGCCCAGATTCTGCTCTCGACAGCCACATCCTCTCAGAGTAGCTGCGGATGCTTTTCTGATTCCATGGTCCACCGGCCTCTTGTACTCCTTTCCTCCCATGCCACTGGTGTCTCGGACGCTCTTCAAGGTTCTCAGAGACAAAGCCTCGATGATTCTAGTGGCTCCCCGGTGGCCGAGACAACCTTGGTTCCCGCTTCTAATGCAGCTGGCGGTGGACACTCCTCTTCCTCTGGGGTTTCAGCCCGACCTCCTGTCGCAGGATCAGGGGACTCTCCTACACCCCAACCTCCGGTCCCTTCATCTGATGGCCTGGCTGCTGAAAGGGTAGTCCTTGCTCCTCTGCAGCTACCTCCAGATGTGGAGGAGGTCGTCTTGGCCTCCCGGAGGCCCTCCACCCGGAAGTCCTACGCTCTTAAGTGGCGTCGGTTCTCCGTCTGGTGTACTCAGCAGTCTCAAGATCCCTTCTCCTGTTCAGCATCAGTAGTTTTGCAGTACTTGCTCTCTCTCTCTAACCTTGGACTTAAGTCCAACTCGGTCAAGGTCCACCTCAGTGCTCTTTCTGCGCATCACATGCCGGTGGATGGTAGACCTCTTTCCAGCCACCCTCTGGTGGCTCGTTTTCTCAGAGGCCTCCTTCTCCTTAAGCCACCTTTGCGCCCGCCAGCCCCGGACTGGGATCTCAGTGTGGTTTTGCAGCGGATTACCTGTCCGCCTTTTGAGCCTATGGCTACCTGTCCTCTTCGTTTTCTTTCTTGGAAAACCTTGTTCTTGGTGGCCCTCACTTCTGCTAGACGCGTTAGTGAGCAGCAGGCCCTAGTATCTGATCCTCCTTACACTAGGTTCTACAAGAACCGGGTAGTCCTACGGACTCACCCTAAGTTTCTTCCCAAAGTGGTTTCCCCTTTTCACATCAACCAGGAGGTGGTATTTCCGACCTACTTTCCCAGGCCCCACTCCAGCCGAGCTGAAATGGTCCTGCATACCCTGGACTGTAGAAGGGCGTTAACCTTCTACCTTGACCGTACGCGGGAGCACAGAAGGGCTGTTCAGCTCTTCGTCTCTTATGACCCCAATAAGTTGGGGCTCTCTGTCTCCAAGCATACTCTGTCCATCTGGATTGCTGACTGTATCGCTTGGGCTTACGAGGCAGCCGGCCTCGTGTTGGAAGGTAGAGTCACGGCTCATCGTGTTCGGGCAAAGGCTACGTCGGTGGCTTACCTCCACTCTGTTCCATTGGTAGACATCTGCCGGGCCGCTACTTGGTCTTCAAGCCAGACTTTTGCAGCCCATTACTGCCTGGAGAGGGAGTCCCGCAGGGACAGTGCTTTCGGACAGGCAGTCCTCCGTAACCTCTTTGAGGTATAGGCAACTCCTACCCTCCATCCCGGATGTTGGGCTACCGGTTGGAGACATATTCAGAGAAGATTCCTTCCTTCTGTGCTACTGAGCTTGAGGGAGCTCCTTTTTGTGCTTAGGGTCTCCGGTAGCCTTAAGCTTGGGAGTCCCATATGTGAGGACCGACTTCCTGCTTGGTCCTGGAGAAAGCGTAGTTACTCACCTGTAACAGGTGTTCTCCAGGAGCAGCAGGAATCAGTCCTCACAACCCTCCCTCCTCCCCTTGGAGTTGCAGTTCTATGCTTTCGTTTTTGCTAATTTTTTGCTGTCTTTTAGCTATGTCATCAGACTGAGCAAGATGGCACCCTTGGGCGGGAAGAGGACCGCGCATGCGCGCTGCAATTCCCAAAGGCTTTCTTTGAAAGCTGGGGAAAATTGCTCCGCGAGGGCTCCGTCGGCGCCGACGTCACCCATATGTGAGGACTGATTCCTGCTGCTCCTGGAGAACACCTGTTACAGGTGAGTAACTACGCTTACTGAAAGCCCTGGGAGGAGATGAATGCACATAGTATATAGAGAGAAAAGAAGTTGGGCCCAAAACAAGACCCTTGGGGTACACCAATTGAGAGCAGGATAGCAGTAGAGGAGGATCCACCAGAATAAACACTAAAAGTGCGGTGGGAGAGAAGAGAATCAGGAAAAAACAATGAGGACAAGGTATCAAGGAGGAGGTGGTAGTCAACAGTGTCAAAAGCAGCAGAAAGATGGGTGAGGAGTGAGTAAAGGCCCTTGAATTTGGCAAGGAACAAGTCATCAGACTTTGGCAAGAGCAGTTTCAGTAGAATGTAGAGGATGAAAGTCAGATTACAATGGATCCATAAGAACAAGATATGCCATATTGGGTCAGACTAAAGGTCCATCAAACCCGGTATCCTCTTTCCAGCTGTAGCCAATTCAAGTCACTAGCTTCCCTAAAGGTGTACAGATTTTCCCAGTCCACTTTAATAATTTCTGGACTTTTCCACCAGGAACTTGTCCAAATCTTTTAAACCCAGCTACACGAACAGCTTTTACTACATTCCTCAGCGAATTCACGTTTGATTACATGTTGAGTGAAAAAATATATCTCCAGGAACAAGCAGGAATGTAGTCCTCACATATGGGTATCGTCGGTACCGACGGAGCCTGCACGGGAACGCTCCCCAGCATCCAATAGGAAAGCTTTTGGGAGCATCCCACAGCGCCTGCATGCTGCCTTCCCGCCTTTCCAACTGTCCCCCTCCAGTTCCTTATCGTTCCTCCAGTTTAGTCCTCCACCTTTGGGTTGTGCACCTCCTCCTGCAGCTTGGAGACTGGACCAGTAAAAACTTGTGACATCACTGGATGTAGCCAGGTGGAATCCCCCATCAGCCCCAGTGTGTCCAGTCTCCATGCAGCAGGAGGACGTAGTGAGCCTAGGTGCTGGGCTCACTAGAGAAACCAATAAGGAGCAGGCTAGTTAGGGTCTAAATTCCTTTAAATCCCTTTAAATTCTTTTAAATCCTTTGAAATTACTTTAATTTGTTTGCCTTGGGGTATCTTTAAATTTCCATTTTTATTAAGGGGTTCCGTGTCTTTAACAAAACCCCCCCCAAAAACGGAGGTAAGGGGAAAGGGAATCGGAAGAGCCCGGTACTCCCTTCCCTGCCAAGCCGAGACCCCTATTTGTCTGCCAGATCTCTTCCCCTTGAAGGCACGGGGCAGTGCTCCGGGGGCAGTACGAGCACAGCTCTTTTTCTGTAAAGTGGCAGCCCGTGGCTTCGGGGGCCGCATCTGGTACAATCGCGGCAGTTTGTTTTTAGTCCCTCGCGGTGGACGTTGTTCCGGTTCGCTCGGGGCGATGCCGCGGCTGGCAGGGGCTGGGTATCCGGATACCTGCTATTGCCTCAGGGCAGGAATGGCCCATCTGCTGAGAGGTTTCCCTCGCTTCGCGCCAAAATTTGTGGTGAAGAAGCCGTGGCCATTTTAAAAGCGTGTTTTTTTGCCGTGTGGCATTTGGCGCAGCAGCGGCCTGAGGGGCAGCAGGCCTGGCGGGGACACAGTGTAAAGGTCTCCGGAGAGTCAGTGTCGGGGGCTATTAGGAGTTTTCTGTTACTTTCATTTATTTCTCTTTGTTTTTTGGGTTACTTCCAGTTAAATCAGCAGTCTCTTTGGCATTAGCGCAGGGCTAGCCCAAGCATTTTTCAGGACCCTTGATTAGTCATTAAGTTAAAAAAAAAAAAAAAGAAAACAAACAGGAGCAGAAGAACTATAAGTGCTCAGTCTGGTTGTACTGTTGGGTCTAGCTGACAGCCGCTCAGCTCATACCAGTACGGCCGCAGTGTGTCGTTTGCGGCACCCATAGAGGTACAGTCACAGATATCGACATCTGTCGGGGCTGTGCTGCTGTCTCGGTCACGGTGGAACAGCAGATGGAGACCCTCATGGTCTCTGCCCCCCAGGGCCCCGCTGTGGGGGCAGAGGGGGAAGCGGGGAGGGCTGTCCCGTCCACATCAGGAACGGAGACTGTTTCAAGGGATTCTGGGGCGCCTTCGGGGCTCCGATCCGAGGCGCAGGTGGAGGATTTTGGCCCAGACTGTGTTGCTTATGCATCAAGCATTTTGTCTCCGACGTCAAGGTAAGTTGCCGGGGCCCTTGCCTTTCCCCTTGGCTGTTCCGCGATCTGGGTTGGCGGATTGCGACAGCCTTACCCTTAAACCCTCCAAGAGGCCTCGCCCACCGGATGGCTCTCCCTCTGAGTCGGAGTGGCAGGAGGGGGAGGGCGCAGATTTAGATATGGAAGTTGATATTGACGAATTGGAAGAAGGGGAGATCCCAGAGCCGGAGGATCAGGTGAGGATCATCAGAGTATTCTGGAAGGATGAGCTATTGGCCCTTATTACGGAGTCCCTGCAGACACTCAGACTGGCAACGGAACAACCAGTCGAGGAAAATGATGGGGAAGATCCTGTCATCCAGGCGGTCCATCAGTCGCAGGTGGTTTTCCCGGTCCATAAGGTGGTGGATCGAATGATTCAGGATGAGTGGGACCAACCCGAAGCCGGACTCAGGGGGCTAAGGATTATGAACAAACTATATCCTCTGGCGGATAAGGACAAGGAGAAATTCCGCTGCCCAAAGATTGATGCTGCGGTCTCAGCGGTCACTAAAAAGACTACTATTCCAGTGGAAGGTAGCGCAGCCTTAAAGGATATGCAGGATAGGAAAGTGGATGGCTTGTTAAAGCAATCCTTTGAGGCGGATGCAGTCTCTCTACAAGCTTCCATCTGCGGGGCTTGGGTGGTAAGAGCTTGTCTCCGCTGGGTTCAACACTTACGACATTCGGCTTCACTGGAGCCGGACAGTGTTAGAGAGCTAGAGCATTTAGAGTCTGGCTCCGTGTATTTGGCGGATGTTCACTACGACCTGATCAGAGCTTTAGCGAATAGTATGGCTTCATTGGTGGCTGCGCGGCAATCACTGTGGATGCAGAATTGGTCAGCCGGCAGTTCTTCTAAGTCGCGGCTCAGTAAACTCCCGTTTAAAGGAAAGATATTGTTTGGAGAAGACCTTGACAAGCTAGTTAAGGATTTAGGGGAGTCCAAGGGCGGTAGACTTCCGGAGGACAGATCCAAGCAAGCAAAATCCTCGTCGGCCTTCCGGGGTCAATTTCGAGATTTTCGGAGATTTCGCTCCTCCCGTTTTGCGGGATCCCAAAGAGGACGATTTGCTTCTTGAGCCCAGGGGTTTCGAGGGTTTCGGGGAGCAAATAGAGGATTCGCAGCGACTTTCACTGGGGTCGTGAGAAGGCCACAATGAAGAGAGGCGGGTCCTGGTGGAAAGTCAACCGTCTTCGGGGTTTCCTTTCTGCCTGGACCCACATAATGTCAGATCAATGGGTACTGGAGATCATCCGCGAGGGTTATGCACTGGATCTGGCAAAACTGGTGCTGGACTCTTTCGTGATGTCGCCCTGCAGAGGTCAGCATAAAACCCTGGCCATTCAGCAGACGTTGAACCGTCTTCTGCAGTTGGGTGGCGTCATACCAGTGCCGATAACAGAATATGGCATGGGGCGGTACTCCATTTATTTCGTGATGCCAAAGAAAGACTGGTCCCTTCATCCAATTCTAGATCTCAAAGGAGTGAATCGTTGTCTCCGGGTGCCGCACTTTTGGATGAAAATGCTAAGATCCGTCATTGTGGCGGTACGTCGCGGCGCGTTTTTGACATCTCTCGATCTCACGGAGGCGTATCTCCACGTTCCGATCAGGTCCTCATATCAGAAGTTCCTGTGGTTTGCCCTCCCTTGGGGGCATTACCAGTTTCAAGCGTTGCCCTTCGGTCTTGCGACGGCTCCGAGGGTGTTCACCAAGATCATGGTAGTGGTGGCGGCGGCCCTACGCATACCTCGACGATTGGTTGATTTGCGTGAAATCCAAAGCAGAGAGCGAGCGGGCCACGGAAAAGGTGGTGTCATTTCTTCAGGACCTTGGCTGGGTGGTCAATCCGGTCAAGAGTCACTTGGTTCCGACTCAAGTCCTCGAGTATTTGGGAGTGCAGTTCGATACTCGAAAAGGAACTGTGTTTCTACTGGAGCGGAGAGTCCCAAGCGCTTCAGAAACTAGTGCAGTCCTTCCGGGCAGCTCCGGCACCCACGGCGTGGAGTTATCTTCGGGTGCTGGGGACCATGGCGGCGACATTGGAGGTGGTTCCCTGGGCCAGGTTCCACATGAGGCCATTACAGCGGGCGTTGCTTCGCCTCTGATCCAACCAATCCAATTCGTTGAGCAAGCGTCTACCTTGCCCCTTGCGGGTCAGACAAGCCCTTCTCTGGTGATTGCTGCCTGTGTCCCTGATAGTGGGAATGTCCTTGGAGCAACCGGAGTGGATTCCGCTATTGACAGACGCGAGTCTCGCAGGCTGGGGGGCGCATTGCAGAGGGAACTTTGCGCAAGGCCCTTGGTCGATGGAAGAAAGCAGTTGGTCAATCAACCGCCTGGAGCTGAGGGCGGTGTTTCTGGCACTGCGCAGCTTCGAAAACATGGTGTCGGGGTGAGTGGTACGGGTGCTTTCGGACAACGCTGCGACGGTGGCCTACATAAATCGTCAGGGCGGTACCGGAAGCGTGGCCATGGAGGAGGAGTCGGAAGATCTGTTCTCCTGGGTAGAGTCGCTGTTACAAGCGATTTCGGTGGCCCACATTGCGGGGAAAGACAACGTGGAGGCAAATTTCCTCAGCAGGGTCCAAGTGGATGCAGGGGAGTGGGAGTTGCATCCGGATATCTTCGCGCAGTTGGTTCTCCGGTGAGGAACTTCGGTCATGGATCTGATGGTGACCTGCCGGTTGGCGAAATAGTCATTTTTTCAACAGGCGTCGGGAGCCCATGTCGGAAGGCATCGACGCCTTGATACAACCTTGGCCGTCGACAGGTCTCCTCTGTCTTTCCGCCATGGGTGCTAATAGGGTGAGTGGTTCAGCGAATCGAGGCTCACCGGGGGCGTGTGCTGTTAGTAGCTCCGGACTGGCCCAGGCGCCCGTGGTACGCCGACCTCATGAGGTTGCTCGACGGGGTTCCGTGGCGGCTTCCAGTGTCGCAGGATCTGCTGTTGCAGGGTCCACTTCAAATGCCTCAGGTGGATCAGTTCTCGCTTTCGGCTTGGCCATTGAAAGGGCGAGGCTAAAAAAGAAAGGTTGCTCCAACTCAGTCGTGGCAACCTTGCTTCAGGCGCGAAAAAGATCCACCTCGTTGGCTTATGTGCGTGTTTGGCGCATATTTGAAGATTGGTGTTCGAGACATCAGGTACGAGCTGCGACGGCATCCGTACCTTTGATTTTAAGTTTTCTACAGGACGGATTCGAGAAAGGGTTAGCAGCCAGTTCCTTGAGGGTCCATCTAGCAGCTCTGGCGTGTTATAGAGGTAAAGTTCACAGGGTGTCTGTAGGAGCTCACGCCGATGTCGTACGGTTTCTTAAAGCCATCACCAGGTTACGGCCGGCGCGTAGAGTTTCGGTTCTGCCGTGGGACCTTAACTTGGTCTTAGGGGCACTTGTAAAGAGGCCATTTGAGCCCTTAAGCCACGCGTCCGTCAAATATTTGACTTTAAAGACAGTATTTTTGTTCAGCGTGGCGCATTTCGGAGTTGCAGGCCTTGTCGTGTAGAGAGTCTTTCCTGTATTTTTCTAGGGAAAAGGTGGTGCTTCGGCTGGTGCCCTCTTTTTTTGCCTAAGGTGTCTTCTCGGTTTTATCTGAATCAGACGGTTTCTTTGCCAGTCTTGCGGTCTGCAGTCGGGCGCTATCCCGTTAGTGGGTTGCGCCGTTTGGACATTAAGAGGGTGTTGCGTCGGTATTTGGTAGTCTCTGAGTCTTTCCGCAAATCGGATCGCCTATTCGTGTTTGGCAGTCCCAGGAAAGGAGAGGCAGCGACTAAAGCTTCCATTTCCAGGTGGATTAAGGAGGCGATTGTCTCGGCATATATGTTGCAGGGTCGTACGGCGCCGGTGGGGCTGAGGGCTCACTCTACTAGAGCGCAAGCGACTTCCTGGGCAGAGCACAGTCTAGTTCCGCCAGTGGAAATTTGTAGGGCTGCCACATGGTCCTCGCTTCATACCTTCAGTAAACACTACCGCCTAGATGTGTTGGCAGCGAATGATGCCTGTTTCGGGTCAGCGGTGTTGCGTGCCAGCTGGCAGGGTCCCTCCCATTAGTACTGCTCTGTTACATCCCAGAGGTGGAGGACTAAACTGGAGGAACGATAAGGAAATTGAAATTACACTCACCTGGTAATTGTAGTTCCTTGAGTGACGACAGTTTAGTCCTCAGTCCCACCCAGGGATTGTTTACTTAACAGGGCACGCGTTCTGAGACAAGGTTCGGGTGTACAGGTGAGTATCACCTTAAGAAGATTCTGTTCTCATTTGTGCTTCTTTCCAATGTCTCTCACTTCTCTGTCTTTTCCTCTTTCTAGTCCCAGGCTCGGCAGGGAGGAGGAAATTAATAGGGCAGTTCTCACCCTTTCCTTTTAAAGGGCAGGTTAATGGGGGTTAGATTGTTCAGTTATTCATTGCATTACAGTTCCGTTTGTATTGGATATGTGGGCTACTTATTTGTTGCTCTTTTGAGTCTGCTTTGTCAGTAGTTCACTGGGGCTGATGGGGGATTCCACCTGGCTACATCTAGTGATGTCACGAGTTTTTACTGGTCCAGTCTCCAAGCTGCAGGAGGAGGTGCACAACCCAGAGGTGGAGGACTAAACTGTCGTCACTCAAGGAACTACAATTACCAGGTAAGTGTAATTTCAATTTCTTCATTTTCCACAGAGCCGACAGGTCGCATACCCTGTCACCGCAGAAAATGTTGTCTTTAATCTTTGTTTTTGTGGTCGCATCTGCCTTCTTCTTCTAAAAAAAAAAAACAACCCAAACAAACTGTATTTCTGAAGTGGTTTACTTCAGGAACTTATTTTCCTTGGTGCTAGGCACCATTTTGGGCACTAGGCCCAATTTTTCCGTAAAAATAGAAAAACCTACTTCAGGTTTTAAGAAATGTTCTAAATGTGGCAGTACCATTTCCATCACCGACACCCATGATTGGTGTCTCAAATGTTTAGGTCCTGACCACTATATTTCAGAGTGCCTCTCCTGTGGAATGATGTCCAAAAGGGGCCAGCAGAACCGAACTGCTAAACTTAGCACCCTTTTTCCCTCAGACGCGGCATCTGTTGCATCAATGTCCTCCAGGACTTCATCTTCCTCCCATGGATCTCAGGTAACTAAACATAAATCTAGCCGGTCCTCAAAGGGTAGATCTCCTAAGTATCAAGATGCTCCTGGCATTGCCTTTGAGGAATTTTCACCGGCAAAACTGCCCCGGTGAGAGGCTTCGGCTTCCAAAGCATTAATGGGGCTCCAGGATGTTCTCGAGGCCTCAACCTCGGCAGAACTACTGTCGCCATGCTCTGGGGTTCCAGCCGCTTCTACCGGTACCGACACCCAAGCATCGGCAGCGTCGATAGACCAGAGATTCCTTGCTATCGAACGCAGTCTAGCGGCTCTTCTCACGACTTCGGTACCGTTGAAACCGCTTCAGACACCTCAACAGATACTGGTACTGACATCGGTGGGTATGCCACCCGTACCGAGTCATGCGTCTCTCTCCGGCATCGACAGATTGGTACCTGAACAACCTGATACTGACTTTGATCGATACCGGTACCAGGCTTTGCACAATCACCGGGATCGGAGATATTTTGAATCCTCAGATGAGTCTAAAGACTCCAAAGACTCTGCCGATACCAGAGTACTTCTCCCCGAGGATTCCTCTTCTCCTCAGCGCAGAATGTCTCCGCTAGAGGATATGTCCTTTCAGGACTTTATCCGTGATGTGGCCCGAGGCCTTTCCATCACAGTAGCTCCTGAAAAAGAGCCTAGAGCAAAGGAGCTGGAAATCCTCCAATACCCTAAGGCTCCCAAAGAGGCAGCTACTCTGCCTATTCATGAGATCTTAGATGATCTTATGCTAAGGATGTGGGAAACACCTTTAACCACATCTCCTAATTCTCGAAGACTCGATACCATGTATCGTGTTCCACCATGTCCTGGCTTTCAAAAAACTCAATTACCACACCATTCAATGGTGGTGGAATCAGCCATGAGAAGGATGAAAAGTGCAAAGAGACATGCATCCAATCCTCCAGGTCGTGAATGTAGAACTCTCAATGCCTTTGGGCGTCGATGCTTCCATGCTCTCAGCTAGGATCAGTTCCTATATTTTGTATATGGGAATGTTCTTTAAAGAGGTCACAGGGGACTTGGAGCTTATGAGCCCCCTTCTTCCTGATGACAAAACACAAGACTATCTCTCACTCTTGTCAAACATGCTCAGGATGTTTCCAAGTTTGTTAATCATGCAGCCTTTGACTGTTTTGAGTGCATAAGCAGAACCTCTGCTATTGCCATTGGTGCACATCGTATCGCCTGGCTTCAGGCATCTGACTTGGAAATTTGGGTACAGGATAAATTAGGAAACATTCCTTGCACAGGAGAAAATCTCTTTGGCAAGAATTGGCAGGAGAAGGCTAATGAAATAGATGCTGACAATATCACATTGGATAGATTGTCCAAATCTACAGCCGATCCTGCAAAGAAAAGATCCTCTAAGAAACCATTTTTCAATAAGAAAAAGAAGTTTTATCCTTCCTATACCCAACAGGGACACGTCCAGGTCAGACTGCCCAAAAGGGACAGCAGCAACAACCTAGACAACAAAAGAAGCCAAAAGCTGCAAAACCTCAGCCAGCTCAGCAGGCTCAGCCTCCTCAGGGGCTTTGACCCCTTGCTAGAGAACTTTGCCTTCCTGCCCCTGAATGGTCCAGAACCCTTAACCATCCCAGGCAGGTTATGTCATTTTGCCCACAGATGGTACCAAATAACAGCAGAAAATTGGACTCTGTCCATTGTATGAGAGGGGTACAAGCTTCATTTTCACAACCTGCCCCCTCCTACAATTATAAGACAGTTCAATTCTCAGACCTCTCTCGACAATCTCTTAGGTCAAGAAGTCACAATGCTCCTTGCTCAAGGAGCAATAGAGGAAGTACCCATTCCCCATTAGGGTACAGGGTTCTACTCCCCTTATTTCCTTATTCCAAAGAAACAGGAGGACACAGACCCATTTTAGACCTCAGAGAATTGAACAAATATATGTTCCGAGAGAAGTTCAAAATGGTCTCTCTAGGAACTCTGCTACCCTACCTCAGGATTGGCTTTGTTCTCTAGATCTCAAGGATGCGTATACTCATATTCTCATCCATCCAAATCACAGGCGATTCCTCCGATTCCTGTTTCAAGGAAAGCACTACCAATACAAGGTTCTTCCCTTTTGCCTGGCTTCTGCGCCAAGAGTGTTCACAAAATGCATGGCTGTGGTAGCAGCATTTCTCCGCACTCTGGGAATATTCGTCTTCCCTTACTTATACGACTGGCTCATTTGAGCTCCTACAGTGCCAGAAGCCAGCTCTGCTCTGTCTCGCACAATGCGAATCCTTCAATATTTGGGACTGGTCATAAACCTCCCAAAATCCAATCTTGCTCCCACTCAGTCCCTAGAGTTCATAGGAGCTCATCTGGATACCAGACAGACAAGGGCTTTCCTTCCGCAGCCCCGCTGTCTTCGCATAGTACAACTAGCTTCCCAAGTAGTGCTCAAACCTTGTCTCGCTGCTCGGGAAATGCTACAGTTGCTAGGCCACATGGCATCCACCGTGCATGTGGTTCCCTATGCTCGCCTCCATATGTGAGCAGCCCAGTGGACTTTATCCACTCGGACACAGGCCTCAGGTTGCCTGTCGGACAAAATAACAAACTCAGATTGTCTTATTTCGTCCCTCCAATGGTGGCAATCACCCAGAAACCTTCTGGTGGGGTCTCCTGTCCAGCAACCCCTATCCCAAGCCACCCTAACAGATGCTTCACAGGTGGGATGGAGAGCCCACCTGCACGATCTCTCTACCCAGGGTATCTGGACTGCACAGGAGGCCTGTCTTCACATCAACCTCCTGGAGCTCAGAGCAATCTTTCTTGCTCTTCGAGTATTTCACGCCCAGCTCAGATACAAGGCAGTCCTAGTTCACATAGAACATGGCTACCTGATTGTCCGTTTGAACAAGCAGGGCGGAACAGGCTGTCTGTCACTATGCAACGAAGCTTTGCGACTATGGGCCCTCGCCAGAGAGCATCATATTCATCTCCTTGCGGTGTATCTTCCAGGCATTCAAAACTCTTGGGCAGACAAACTTAGTCGTGTTCTGCTTCCACACGAATAGTCTCTCCATGCAGACGAGGTTGCCCAAATATTTCAGATTTGGGGAACCCCTGACATAGACCGTTTTGCAAGTCTGCTGAATACCAAACTTCCCCGGTTCTGTTCCAGAATTCTGGCTTGATGTTGTCAGGCAAGGAACGCCTTCCTCCTTCACTGGGGTCAGGACTTCCTATATGCCTTCCCACCCATTCCCCTCATCCCCAAAACCCTATTCAAGCTTCAGAGAGACAGACGTCATATGATCCTCAGCTCCATGTTGGCCACGGCAAACGTGGTACCCTCGTCTCGTACATCTCTCTCAAGCTCCGCCTCTGGAGTTGGGATCCGCTCCAGATCTTCTCTCCCATGAGGATGGAATGCTGTGGCATCCAAATCCCCAGTCTCTGCATCTCAGGGCCTGGTTGCTGAAAGCCTAGAACTTCAGGATCTTAACCTTTCCCAACAGGTAAAGGATATCCTTCATGCTTCTAGGAAACCCTTCACAAGACGCTTGTATGCCTTTAAGTGAAAAAGGTTTACCATATGGTGCTCGCGGAAGGGTCTTAACCCTCTTGCGATTCCTCTGGAATCGATACTGGAGTATCTCCTTCATTTGTCAAATGCGGATCTCAAGACAAATTCAGTAAGAGTCCATCTTAGTGCTATTGCAGCTTCTTACAAGCCTCTAAGTGGACAACCTATTTCCTCTCATCCTCTCATAGCGAGATTTATGAGAGGCCTCCCATTAAGCCACCACCGGTGGCATGGGACTTAAATCTGGTGCTCGGGCAGCTCATGAAACCACCCTTTGGACCATTAGCCACTACATCTTTGAAATTCCTTTCTTGGAAAGTCATCTTCCTCATTGCAATCACATCAGCAAGTCGCATCAGTGAATTGCAAGCGTTAGTGGCTGATCCTCCTTATACAAGGTTCCACCATGATAAGGTAGTTCTTAGGACTCATCCACACTTTATGCCAAAGGTGGTTTTGCCTTTCCATTTAAACCAAGTGGTTTACCTTCCTGTATTCTTTCCTAGGCCTCATGCCTCCAGTGCAGAAAGGAACCTTCATAGCTTGGACTGTAAAAGAGCTTTGGCCTTTTACTTGCAAAGGCACAACAACATAGAAAAACTTCTCAACTCTTTGTTGCTTTTGATCCTAGTCATTTGGGACTTCCAGTTTCCAAAAGAACACTGTCCAACTGGATCGCACAGTGCTTATCCTTTGCCTATGAGAATAAGAACCTTCCTCTTGAAGGCCATGTCACCGCTCACAATGTGAGAGCCATGGCAGCCTTAATGGCTCATCTTCACTCTGTGTCTATCGACGACATCTGTCGAGCAGCTACTTGGGCTTTGGTACATACCTTCACAGCCCACTACTGCTTAGACAAGGACTCCTGCCGGGATGCCTTGCTTGGCCAAGCTGTTCTTCAGCACCTTTTTCAGACTTAATCAACACCTACCCACCGTTCCTTGTAGGATGCCAGAGATCTGTGGGGGGAAGTGGGGCCCTTTCTCAAGGGCTGACAACTTCCTGGGGCCATCTCCCTGGCATCTGCAGCTAGGGCGTCCCCATATGTGAGGGCTACATTCCTGCTTGTTCCTGGAGATAGCGTAGTTACTCACCTGTAACAGGTGATCTCCGGGAACATCAGGAATTTATTCTTCACAACCCGCCCACCTCCCCTAGGAGCTGTGTATCTCTGTCTCTCTCTCTTTCTCTCTCTTTTGTCTCAGCTATAAGCTCAGCTGGAGAGGGACAGTTGGAAAGGCAGGAAGGCAGCACGCAGGCACTGTGGGCTGCTCCCCAGAAGCTTTCCTATTGGACGCTGGGGAGCATTCCCGCGCAGGCTCCGTCGGTACCGATGATACCCATATGTGAAGACTAAACAAAGAACTCTCCCGCCACCATCATCAGCTCTCCTCTCCGGGGGATCGAGCCTCCAGCAGCGGGAGGAGCAGCAGCCATCCCTGCCCAATCGGGGTAGCCGCCCGCATTTAAAAATCAACGCACCATCGGGCGCGCATGCGCCTGCGGGCCTCGCCAGAGGGCCCTTTGGCACGGCCCTTAGGCAGCGGCCCAACGAAACGACCATCTCACAGCTCTGCAAATGAAGTTCGATCTCCCCCTCCCACCCGATGAGCACATCCATCTACAGTATCCGCCAGCAGTAGCTACCGCATGAACCACTCCAAGTCCACCAGATATCCACCCTCTTCCTCACCGCCAGACCCGCGCTTCAGCTCCTTGAGCTCTCTCCCGGTCGTCTAAGGCCCCACAATGGTACATCAAAACAAAGACTCCTAGGAAGCAGAACCCAAACTGAACCTCGGGACATAATAGGTATGATAAAGAATAACAGGATCACGCTTTAAACCTAGCAGGTCTACAAACGATTAGATAGCATACGCTGCAGCTCTATGTCATATATTACCTAGAGTTTTAGAACTGGATGTTGTATCCATATACCTATGAGTCTATGTATAGCTAACATACCCATCTGTATATTCTATCGCTGCTAGCTGCACGATTACGGTACTTAACTGTAGCATTACATCTAACCACCCAAAGCCAAAGACATCACCTGTATACTCCCGAAACCGCTCAACTCTGTGTCCTACTCACTCACTAAGGCTCTATAATCTCAAGCCAGCTCAATTATTGGAATGGATCACGTCACGATAACACTAATATGTAGCTACCTTCTCTTAGGCCTGTTCAGTAGTACATTAGCCCTAACAGGCACTCACAACCAGATACCTACTCTACAGGGATATGGGAGGAGATGGTCAAGAGACACCCCCCACAAGTCAGTAAACGACACGCATCCTACATACCAGCACCTACTACACATTGCAATTCAGCACACCACAAATGTAAAAAAGATCAAACCACCCCCACAAGATTTAAAGGCTGCTCTCATAAATGCACGCTTAGTCCGCAACAAATGGCCAATCATCACTGACTTAATCGCCCTCCACAACCTTGACATTCTCCTAATCACAGAAACCTGGCTAACAAATACTGACACCGTACTCCTCAACCACCTGCTACCCCCCAACTTCACAATACACTGTTGTCATAGAGGCGACAAAAGAGGCGGCGGAGTACTCATACTCGCCAAAGCTGACCTCAATTTCCATCTCTCCAACAGTACCAACACTCCCAACCTTGACATAGTTACCATAGCAAATAATCACTGCTCCATCAATCTGCTGTACAGGGCCCCAACTCCTTCCCATGAGGACCTTGCCACGATAATTGAGCTAGCCTGCAATACTCCGAACTTGCGTACCCCAAACTGGATACTGGGAGACCTCAACCTGCCATCCCTGCATGACTCTCAAGCGACAGCATTCCTTGATGCTCTGACAGACCTAGGATATCAGCAGTTAATCAACGAACCAACTCACACAAAAGGGAACACACTAGACTTGATCTTCGCTCCTTTAACCGTCCACAATGCAGCCCCCTACTCCTCACTAACCTACATTGAAGTTCCTTGGTCGGACCATAAGCTAATCACGTTCCTTATCCCAATGGAAAACCACCCTAGGAAGCCCCCTGATAACAAAACAAATGCCACAAGAATACCCCCTCGTAGTTTTCATCCTTTCAACAGGGAAACCATTATGAATCACACACAGCCACTCCTCAGCACGACATCAACTAACCTTGATAAACTAGTCTCCAGCTAGAATGATAGTCTTAGCTCCATTGCACTACGCACGGAGCACAACACAGCCCCAAGGAAAAGGGCTGCCGCGCCCTGGTACTCAAAAGAACTACGGGATTCCCTCCTCAAACTCAGAAAACTCGAAAGGCGATGGAGGCGTTCACGATCCACAGAACACCAAGAAGCCTATAACCTCCAACTAGCATCTCACCGTAAAGCGATAACTGAGAAAATAAGACAAGCACACACAGATACTCTACGACAATCACTAAAGAAACCACACGACTTATTCAACCTAGTCAAGAACCTCACGAATGAACCAGGACCGGTGCAAAAAACTGAGATCCGCGCACAAGACTACGCCGACTTCCTTCAATCAAAACTATGCCAAACCAGCAAGCTCGAAGCACCTGCCCCCAACGAAGTGCAAAGCAATGCAACAAAGCTAACAACCTTCTCCACTCCATCACTTAAACAAATTGTTGACACCATCTCCACAATCAACACCTCCATGGCGCAGTCTGATCCTTGTCCAGTCTTTTGGATAAAGGAACTAAAAACAGAGTTTAGCCCATTCATAGCCAGACTCTTTGACACATCATTCAGTTCAGGAGTTTTTCCCCTAAATCTCAAACAAACATCCATCAGACCCCTGTTAAAAAACAGCAAACTCGACCCTCAGAAAGTGGAGTCATATAGACCAATTGCCAGTATTCCACTCCTAGCCAAGATAATAGAAAAAGAAGTCCAATGCCAGATACAACAACACATCAATGATACCGCACCTCTAGACCACTGTCAACATGGCTTCAGAGCTGCCCATGGTGTGGAGACACTACTCACCTCCCTCTTCAACAACATTCTCAACACAATAGACAACATTCATACGGTGTGGCTCTTATATTTTTGGACATAGCCGCAGCCTTCGACTCAGTGTGCCACATGACCCTCCTGAGACGGCTAGAAGAGAAAGGCATCTGCGAGTTAGCTCTAGCAAGGTGCAAATCATACTTCTCTGATAGATGGCAGCATGTGCGAACAGAGACCTCAACGTCTGTACCGTTCCACCAGAAACAAGGCGTTCCGCAGGGATCCTCCCTATCAGCCCTGCTGTTTAATATCTACATGCAGCCCATCTGCGATCTCATACGCTCATTCAACATTGACTACATGATATATGCCGATGACGTACTACTATACACACCCTTCAAGACTGAGCAGATCAATCTCTCATCACTAACGAACTGTTTCATTGCAGTGGAAAACTGGCTCCAAAATCAGAATCTCTGGATACAACACAAAAAGACTGAAGTTCTGTTCATTACCAGAAACCCTAACATCCGCCCACCGGCCAACCTAAAAGTCGGAAATGTAGAGCTTCAAACCAAATCTACAATCCGTTACCTGGGTGTAACACTAGACCAGAAACTGGACATGAAATCCCATTGAAGCAGGAATCAACAGGCAGTAGCCCCTCACACCCGCAGAAGGAAACACACACAGACAGACTAGTATGCAAACAAGATCTTTTATTGTGTACACAGTCTCAGACAGAGCCGGCACCCTGGACAAAAGCTCTGAGCCTTGAAATGGCGTCCAACTTTGTCTTATATACAGAACAGTTTCCCTAAAACATGTCACCTTCTCATTTGTCTCAGATATCTCCTCCTTGCCAATCAGCAGCTCTTGGGGAGGGCTTTCACAAAACTTTCCTGTGTAGTCTGTCTAAACCGGTATGCTCTTGTCTGCTGGTTTCAAGGGGAAAGGTTTGTGCTTACGTTTCGTTGCACTGTGGCGGCTCAGGCTCGGTGGGGGAGGGAGGGGTGTTTTCACTGCTACCTTCCTGGCTGCTTCACTCCCCCCTTTTATTGTGTGACCTCAACCGCTATGGGCGGTAGAGGGCAGTACTACCAGGAGCAGGCTGTAGAGGGGTGTATTGGGTCAGGGCCATGACAGAGGTAGCTGCCTTGCGCTCTACTAAGGCGTCAAGGGTGGTGGTGAGAAAACGGTAAAGAACAGGGATACAGCATGGTAAGAGGGCACATACCAGGAAAAGGAGGGAGAACAAGTCGGGGGCATAGGGACAGAGCGGGGATGTCTGGGACCGACCCTGGCTACGCTGGGCGTATGGAGGAAAGCGGCAGTCATAAGCCTGCCAAATGTGCATGGACCACCGGTAGCATTTATGGGAACATAGGTGTAAGTCATTCTTCCACATATCAAAAACCAGCCTAAGGGAAGATACATTTCTGAGTAAGCATAGTATACCTTTGTAATAGAGCTGCATGATAATTCAGCGTTCGACATATTAAATCCTCTTTCCTTGTCATTTACAAAAAGGAAACAGTCAGTAGCATTAAGAGTGGAAACTACCTGTAAGGAGAAAGGAATCTGGTTAAAATGAGCTGAGGTAGGTCGAGTGACCCCAAGAAAGTAGAAAAAGGTAGAAAAATAAACTCCAGGCTGTTTACAGTTCAGATTATTAAGTATAGTAAAATTCTGCATTTCACATAAACTAGAAGGCACAGCAATGAGACAGGTTGACAGAAAAACCCCTGCTTGCAAAGAATTACATATGCAAAAGTCTGTCATATTTAAGGCAGTTCGGGCGAGTAATATTGCTGTGTTAGTGGTCTTCATGCTTGGCTGGGAACAGGTCCACAACAAGGGTACGAGAAAAGCCAAGGCACTTTTATTCATTCTGGTTTGGAGTATGAGGTGGTTAGTCTCCCAGGCAGTATAGAGTCCGTCAGTTGTCCGATGAAATCAATCTTTGGGCAGAAGTGTTCTTTCTAAGTTTTAAACGCAGGGGCTGGTTCGGAATCGGGATAGAGGTCCAGGCTGGAACAGATTCTGGTGCAATGGCCTTGACACGGGTATGATGGATCCACGGAGCAATTTCGGCCACCTTGATAGCTGTAGGGGTGGCCAGCAGAACAGTATACGGGCCTCGCCACTGAGGAGTCAGCGGGTTTTTCTTCCACTCCTTGACCCAAACTCGCGAACCAGGTTGATGTGTATGGAGTGCTTCTGTCGGGGAGCCGTTCCTGAACCCACTGGTGCAATTCCTGCAAAACAGAACTGAGAGCCAACAGTTCCTGTCGGGTTATTTCTGAGCCTATCTGAATCAAGTCTCCATGGACGCCCTGTATAATGGGTGCAGGACGGCCATACACAGCTTCAAAGGGAGAAACACCAATACCCTTACGTGGGGCTGATCGTATAGAAAGCAGGGTTACAGGGAGCAATTGGGGCCACTTCAATGAGATCTCCTGACACAGTTTCGCTAAATGCAATTTTATGGTACGGTTCATACGTTCTACCTTCCCTGAACTCTGCGGGCGGTAAGCTGTATGTAGCTTCCAATCAATCTGCAAGGCCTTAGCTACCTGCTGCACTATTTGGGCCACAAATGCAGGTCCATTATCGGATCCCATTACTACTGGAAGTTCAAAACAGGGAATGATTTCATGTAATAATACCTTAGTTACCTCCCTGGCCTTTTCTGTATGGACAGGGAATGCCTTCACCCACCCCGTAAAGGTACAAACCAAAGCTAACAGATACCGGTATCCATTTGCTCAAGGCATTTCTGAAAAATCAACTTGGATATTCCCCATGGGCGTGACCCCATAAGACTGAACCCCTGGGGGTTGGCAGGGACCGGGCATTATTCTTAGCACATGTGGTGCATTGCCTAACAGTTGCGGCAGCTATGGAGGATAAGCAGGAAACAAAGAAATGTGGGCGGAGGGCGGTTTCCATAGCTGTCTTGCCAAAGTGAGTAGCTTGATGAAATGAGGACAGGAAGGCTGGGGCAAGGCTGTCCGGGATGACTATCACTGGAACTGTCCCCTTTCCAGGTAGCCTTATCCAGCCATCGGCGTGTAATACTCCACCCTTCTTCTGACAGAAGAAATCCATATCTCCAGGAACAAGCAGGAATGAGTCTTCACATATGGGTATCGTCGGTACCGACGGAGCCTGCATGGGAACGCTCCCCAGCGTCCAAAAGGAAAGCTTTTGGGAGCATCCCACAGCACCTGCGCACTGCCTTCCCGCCTTTCCCAACCGCCTCTCTCCAGTTCTTCTTTTCCGCGGAGCCAGCAGGTCGTGTTCCTGTCACCGCTGAAGAATTTCTTTATTTTCTTTTATTTCTTTGGTCGCGTGTCTGCCTTCTCGACGCCGGACCGGTACTGCCGGTCTTTTCTTTCTTTCTTCTAAATAAATAAATAAATAACTACTGTTTTTCTCACTTCAGTGCATTTTTTCTTTCTTTGGCCTTAGGCCTACAAAAAGTTTCCTCATGGAAAAGCCCGCCTCCGGGTTTAAAAAGTGCACAAAGTGCAGCAGCACCGACACCCATGACTGGTGTCTAAAATGTTTAGGTCCTGACCATTCCATTACGGATTGTGAGTCCTGTTCCATGATGTCTAAAAGAGGTCCACAGAATCGAGCAGCCAAGCTCAGTACCCTGTTTCCCTCTGATGCAGCTTCGGTGGCATCGACGTCTTCCAGGGCTGTTTCTTCCTCCCATGGATCTCAGGTAACCAAACTTAAGTCCAGCCTGTCCTTGAAGGGTAGATCTCCCTCTAAGTATCGACATACCTCCGGGCTTGCTCTCGAGGAATCCGCACCGGCAAAATTACCCCGGCGGGAGGCTCCGGCTTCCAATGCTTTATCTATGGAGTCACAAGTTGACATCGATGGCTCGGCCTCGACCGATCACCTGTTGCCATGTTTATTTTTATTTATTTATTTATTTAACGTTTTTCTATACCGCACTATTCGGCATCAGCGCGGTTTACAAGTAACAAGTTGGTACAATGTGGAGTAACCATACATTGAACTTACATAAAACAGGGAATTTAAATATGGATAACGGGTGAACTTTATACATAATATACAAAGGGGAATTTAAGCATGGATAACAATTGAACTTTATACATTATATACAAGAGGGGATTGCATCATAGCTGAGTTTATGATACAGGCCCTAAAGGAGGGGTTGGATGAGGTGGAGAGTTATCGTAGGAGAATGGTTTGACGGCATCGGGTTAGAGAGACTGTAGGGTCATGTGATACTGTCTAGGTGATGCTGTCAGAGTTAGAAAAGTGTTGTATAAATAGGTGCTGTTTGAGAGCTTTTCTGAACTGGGGGAGGTTGTTTATGGTCCGGATTTCTGTTGGAAGGGAGTTCCAGCATGAGGGGGCAAACAAAGCAAAGGCACGCTTTCTAGTGGATTTTTTGCATTTTGTGATGGCTTTTGGAAGGAGGATGGTATTGCAGGATGTGGCTCTTCTTAATCTGTTGTCTGGTGTAGGTTGAATCAGATCTGACAGGGTAGTTGCGGTGATACCGTTGACTGCTTTGAAGGTCATGGTTAGGATCTTAAATGTGATCCTGTATTGAACGGGGAGCCAGTGCAGGCTCTTCAGAATGGGGGTGATATGATCTCTGCGAGATGCTCCATAGAGGGTTCTAGCTGCGGTATTCATCGCCAGCTGTAAGGGGTTTATCGAGCTCATTGGGAGGCCAAGTAGGATGGAGTTGGCGTAATCGAAGTGGGGCATGATTATGGCCTGGAAGATTGTTCTGAAGTCATTTGGTTCCAGGGTGTTCTTTATGAGGCGTAGTGTCCGTAATTTATGGTAGATTGTCCTGATGGTATTGTCTATGTGAGCATGCATGTCCAGGTGCTGATCAAGTGTTACGCCTAAGTATTTGATCGTTGTCTTGGAGATGAGTTCTGCGTTGTTCACCTTGATTGATGAGGGGGGAGTGAATGACTGGTCACTTCCAATGAATAAGACTTCTGTCTTTTTTAGATTTATTCTGAGCATTTGGTTGTGTAGCCAGTCTGTGACGGCATTGAAGCAAGAGGAGACCTGGTCAAGGTTTGGGTGGTCTGTGTCTATTGGGGTGAACATTAGGACATCGTCAGCATATACTAGGCAGTTGATGTTAAAGGACCGGATAAGGCTGCAGATGGGCTGCATATAGATATTGAATATGTTCTGGGGTACCGGTGGTTCCCACTGGTACCGACATCCAGACATTGGTGGCATCGATGGATCAGAATATTCTGACCATGCAGCGTGCCATCACGGCATTCATACAAGTGCGACGCCTTTGGTACCGCAACAAACTCCATTGTCGGTACCGACTCCGGCACCGATATCTGTTCCGGTGCCGGTACCGATTGCATCGACATCGGCTTCGGTTTCGACTGCAGCGGTACACTGTTCTGTGATGCCCATCAGTACCGTATCGGTACCGATCACTCCCGATGTCGATACCACCCGGTACGCGTATCGGGCTCTGCAGGAGCATCCAGATAGGCGATACTTCGATTCCTCTGAAGACTCTGATGAATCAGAGGCCTCTATCGAAGCATCGGTGATCCTTCCTCAGGAGCCCTCTTCTCCAAAAAGAAGAATGTCTCCTCCAGAAGACTTGTCTTTTCAAGACTTCATTAGGGAAGTGGCCAGGGGCCTTTCCATCTCAGTGGCCCCTGAGACAGAGCCTAGAGCCAAAAAATTAGATATTTTACAATATCCTAAGGCTCCTAAAGAGGCAGCCACTTTACCAATACATGAGATTCTTTATGATCACATTTTGGGCATATGGGAGACTCCTCTCACCACCTCCCCTCATTCTCATAGGTTGGACACCATGTATCGTGTTCCTCCTTGTCCTGGCTTTCATAAGACTCAGCTTCCTCACCACTCCATTGTGGTGGAGTCTGCTATGAAAAAGATCAAGAGTACAAAAAGGCACTCTTCTACTCCTCCAGGAAGAGAATGCAGAACCTTAGATGCCTTTGGCAGGAGAATTTTCCAGGCCAATATGCTTGTTGCCAGAATCAACTCCTATAGTCTCTATATGGGGATGTTTCTAAAAGAAGTTACAGATAATCTGCAAACTTTGTCTCCTTTTATTTCAGAAGATAAAAGGGAAGAGTTTCTCACCTGGCTCAAACATGCCCAGGATGTTTCCAAGTTTTCCAACCGTGCAGCCTTTGACTCTTTTGAAGGTGCCAGCAGAGCCTCGGCTATTGCCATAGGTGCACACAGAGTTGCTTGGTTATAAGCTTCTGATTTGGAACCCTGGGTTCAGGATGGACTAGGAAACCTTCCTTGTACAGGTGAAAACCTTTTTGGCAAAGATTGGCAAGCAAAGGCCACCCAGATGGATGCTGAAAATTCTGCTTTACATAGACTTTCAAAGTCTACTTCTGCTCATTTTAAGAAAAGGTTGTTCAAAAAGGGATTTTTCCCCAAAAAAGGGAAATATTATTCTGCTTATGCTCAGCAGGCATCTTCTGCAGGTCGTTTTGCTATAAAGAGACAGCAACAACTGAAACAGGCCAAATCTAAGGCTGCTAGGACTGCTACGGCCCAACAGCCTCAGCCTCCTCAGGGCCTTTGACTTACAACTAGAGAACTTAGCCTTTCTGGCTCTAGAACATCCAGAGCCTCTCACCATTCCAGGAAGGTTAGCTCACTTTGCTCCCAGATGGGAACAAATCACAGCAGAGCAATGGACCCTCTCCATCATAAGGGAAGGGTACAAGCTTCATTTCTTAAACCTTCCCCCTCACACCATGGTGAGACAGTTCAATTCTCCAACATCTCTCCTCCACCTTCTGGGTCAGAAGATTGCTACCCTTCTTGCCCAAGGGGCAATAGAAGAAGTATCCCTTCTTCAACAGGGCTCAGGGTTCTACTCCCCCTACTTTCTCTTCCCAAAGAAAACAGGGGGCTACAGACCCATCTTAGATCTCAGAGAATTGAACAAGTTTCTATGCAAGGAGAAATTCAAGATGACTTCTCTCGGTACTCTCCTTCCATACCTCCAGAGTCAGGACTGGCTTTGTTCTCTAGATCTCAAGGATGCGTACACCCATGTCCTCATCCATCCAACACACAGAAGGTTCCTTCGGTTCCTTTTCCAAGGAAAGCATTATCAATACAGAGTACTTCCCTTCGGTCTGGCCTCTGCACCAAGGGTGTTCACAAAATGCATGGCAGTAGTAGCTGCATTTCTACGCACTCTAGAAATATTTGTATTCCCATATCTGGACGACTGGCTCATCCGAGCTCCATCCCAGTCAGAGGCCCAGGCTTCCCTGGCCTGCACAAGCCGTATCCTTCAGTATCTGGGACTTGTAATAAACATCCCAAAATCCCATCTCACCCCTACTCAATCTCTGGAGTTCATAGGGGCCTTACTGGATACCACCACTGCAAGGGCCTATCTTCCCCAGGCCCGTTGCCTACGCTTGGTGCAGTTAGCCTCCCAGATTCAGTTAAAGTCCCATTTAACTGCTCGAGAGATGTTACAACTGTTAGGCCACATGGCATCCACTGTGCATGAGGTCCCTTATGCTCGCCTTCACATGAGGGCAGCTCAATGGACTTTGTCCACCCAATGGACCCAGGCTTCAGGGTGCCTGTCAGACAAAATAGCAACCTCCAGTCGCCTTTTTTACTCTCTCCAGTGGTGGAGGTCCACCCAAAATCTGTTGCTGGGGTCCCCCTTTCAACAGGTGTTACCCCAAGCAACCCTTACAACAGATGCCTCCCCAAGGGTTTGGGGGGCTCATCTACAAGATCTCTCCACCCAGGGCATCTGGTCTCCACAGGAGACATCTCTGCGCGGCACATAACAACACTCGAACTAGATAATATTGTAGAACTTGTGAAAACTGTAAATACACAACAACTTTTAAATTTTAAGATGTTGTTATAAAGTATGTGCGCTCGCTTGGCGAGGTGTGTGCGCGCGCACACGCGCACAGCTTAGAGGGAACAGTGCTCTGCATATCAACCTCTTAGAGCTCAGAGCAATTTTTCTAGCTCTGAGTCTTCCACACCCTGCTCAGCTACAAGACAGTCCTCATCCACACGGACAACCAAGTAGCCATGTTCTACGTGAACAAGCAGGGGGGGACTGGCTCTCTGTCGCTTTGCAATGAAGCTCTGAGATTGTGGGCCTTTGCCAGAGAGCATCAAATTCATCTCATGGCAGTGTATCTTCCAGGGGTTCAAAACTCTTGGGCAGACAGACTCAGTCGAGTTCTGCTTCCACACGAATGGTCCCTCCATGGGGACCAGATAACCAGGATCTTTCAAATTTGGGGAACCCCAGACATAGACCTGTTTGCAAGTCCGTGGAATGCCAAACTTCCCCGGTTCTGTTCCAGGATTCCGTGTCAGGGAGTTCAGGTCAGGGATGCCTTCCTCCTTCATTGGGGGCAAGACTTCCTCTATGCCTTTCCACCCATTCCCCTAATTCCCAAAACACTGTTCAAGCTTCAGAGAGACGAGGGGTCTATGATCTTCATAGCACCACGTTGGCCACGCCAAGTGTGGTACCCTCTACTTCTTCATCTCTCTCAAGCTCCCTCCCTGGACTTGGGATCTGCTCCAGACCTCCTATCCCAGGAGGAGGGAACGTTGTGGCACCCAAATCCCCAGTCTCTTCATCTCAGGGCCTGGTTGCTGAAGGCCTAGACCTTCAAGATTTGCATCTTTCTCAGCAAGTGAAGGATATCCTTCATGCTTCCAGAAAGCCTTCCACCAGACGTTCCTATGCTTTTAAATGGAAGAGGTTTACCATTTGGTGTGCAGAGAAAGGTCTTAACCCTCTTGCAATACCTCTGAATTCTTTGCTAGAGTATTTGCTGCATTTATCCCATGCAGGCCTTAAAACGAATTCAGTAAGAGTCCATTTGAGTGCTATTGCAGCATCCCTTAAGCCTCTCAATGGACAGCCTATTTCCTCTCATCCTCTTATAGCAAAATTCATGAGAGGCCTTCTTTTGACTAAACCTCCCATCAGAACACCTCCAGTGGCATGGGACTTGAATCTGGTTCTTGGCCAGCTTATACAGCCACCCTTTGAACCCTTAGCCACTACATCCTTGAAATTTCTTTCCTGGAAGGTTATTTTTCTCATTGCAGTCACTTCAGCTCGCCGCATCAGTGAGCTGCAAGCCTTGCTGGCTAATCCTCCTTATACAAGGTTCCATCATGACAAGGTAGTCCTCAGGACCAATCCACACTTTATGCCTAAAGTGGTTTCACCTTTTCATCTGAATCAGGAGGTGTATTTACCTGTCTTTTTTCCAGGACCTCATGCATCAAGTGCAGAGAGGAATCTCCATACCCTGGATTGTAAAAGAGCGCTCGCTTTTTACTTACAAAGGACACAGCAACATAGAAAGTCCTCTCAACTCTTTGTTGCTTTTGATCCCTCTCATTTAGGACTTCCAGTCTCTAAGAGAACTCTGTCCAATTGGATTGCTCAGTGTATTTCTTTCGCCTACCAGAGTAAGAACCTTTCTCTAGAGGGCCATGTCACAGCTCACAATGTGAGGGCCATGGCAGCCTCTATGGCTCATCTAAACTCTGTGTCCATCGACCAAATCTGTCGAGCGGCCACCTTGGCCTCGGTTCATACCTTAACAGCCCATTACTGCTTGGACAAGGACTCCCACCGGGATGCCTTGTTTGGTCAGGCTGTTCTCAAACACCTGTTCCATGCTTAAACAGCTCCTACCCCCCATCCCTGGTTGGATGCCTGAGATCCATGGAGGGAGGTAGAGCCCTTCTCAGGGACTCACAACCTTGGGCATCTCCCTGGCATCTCTAGCTGGGGAGTCCCCATATGTGAAGACTCATTCCTGCTTGTTCCTGGAGATAGCACAGTTACTTACCTGTAACAGGTGATCTCTGGGAACAGCAGGAATAAGTCTTCACAACCCACCCACCTCCCCTAGGAGTTGTATCTCTCTATCTATCTTTCCTCTCTCTCTCTCTTTGTCTCAACTTGAAACTCGAACTGGAGAGAGGCGGTTGGGAAAGGCGGGAAGGCAGCGCGCAGGCGCTGTGGGATGCTCCCAAAAGCTTTCCTTTTGGACGCTGGGGAGCGTTCCCGCACAGGCTCCGTCGGTACCGACGATACCCATATGTGAAGACTTATTCCTGCTGTTCCCAGAGATCACCTGTTAAAGGTAAGTAACTGTGCTTTCCCGTGTGGTGTATCTCGGGGCCCATTGGCTTAGCGGGACCGGGAACGGGGGGGCTTGTAGGTCTTGGGAGCCCTCTGGGAAAGGCTGGGACAAGGCTGCAGTTGCAACTCGCCGGGCTTCTGCATCAGCCCGTCTATTACCCTTGGCCACCTCACTATTTCCCTTCTGGTGGCCTCTACAGTGCATGATGGCTACAACTTTGGGATACCAGACTCCGTCCAGTAAGGCCAATATCTGGGAGCTGTTCTTTATCTCGGAGCCAGCTGCAGTGATTAACCCCCTTTCTCTGTATAGAGCACCATGGGCATGGAGAGTGGTGAAGGCGTACTGGGAGTCTGTGTATATATTCACGTGAAGGTTAGTTCCAAGGGTCAGGGCTCGGGTAAGGGCAATGAGTTCCGCCTTTTGTGCGGATGTGCCAGGGGGCAAAGGCTGAGCTTCGACTATCACTTCCATCGTCACCACCGCATACCCTGCTCACCTACGGCTCTCCAGCACCAGACTGCTACTGTCCACGAAGTAGGTCTCATCCGGGTTGCTTAAGGGTACGTCTGTTAGATCAGGGCGACTGGAGAATACCAAATCCATTACTTCCAGACAGTCGTGATCAGGTGGTCCCGGGCCGATAGGCAGGAATGTAGCAGGATTTAAGGCTTGGCTAGTTGTTACTCGCACCCTGGGATTTCCCCATAACATGCTTTGGTATTTTAACATTCGGGAACCAGTAAACCAGTGATTTCCTTTTTGTTCCAGGAAGGTTTGGACTGCATGCGGGACAGTAACTAGGAGGTCTTTGCCCATAGACAGTTTATCAGATTCTTCCACCAATAAGGCTGTTGCTGCTATTGCCCTTAAACAGGGTGGCCATCCCTTGGCCACCGGATCCAGCTGTTTAGACAGGTAGGCGACTGGACGTGGCCAAGATCCCAGTTGTTGAGTCAAGACCCCCAGCGCTGTTCCTGCTGCTTCGTGCACATAGAGAGTAAAGGGCTTAGTGACGTCTGGGAGGCCTAGGGCTGGTGAAGATAATAACGCCCTCTTCAACTGTTCGAAGGCCCTCTGTTGGTCTGGTCCCCATTCAAGGGGGCTCGTCTCTGGGCCTCTTGTAGATTCATAGAGGGGCTTTGCAATCCTGGCGAAGTTGGGAATCCAGATGCGACAGTACCCTGCAGCCCCGAGAAAAGCGCGTACCTGCTTGCGAGTTGTTGGCACAGGGATCCGGCATACTGCCTCCTTCCGTTCTCTCCCCAACTGTTGACTTCCTTTGGAGAGATGGTATCCCAGGTATTTCACTTCCAGCTGGCATAACTGGGCCGCCTTCTTCGAAGCGCGGTAGCCTGCATCATACAACAATTGTAGAAGCTCTGTGGTTGCCAGTATACACTCAGCCTCAGAATCAGCTGCGATTAACAGGTCATCAACATACTGCAGGAGTGCTCGCCTGCCGGGCTCCCCTGGGGGAAACCAGCAAGATCCTGGGCCAGAGCAGTGCTGAAAATGGTGGGGGAGTTCTTGAACCCCTGTGGCAGGGCGAGTCCAGGTCACTTGGGTCTTCCTGCCCGTTGCAGGGTTCTCTTTCTCAAAGGCGAATAGGTGTTGGCTCTCAGTGGACAAACGTATACAAAAGAATGCATCCTTCAGATCCAGCACTGAGAAATGGGAGGCCGCCGCTGGAATGAGACCCAATAGTGTATAAGGATTTGGCACCACTGGATGCAGAGTCACTGCAGCCTCATTGACACGATGGAGATCCTGCACAGGTCGGTAGTCCGTAGTACCTGGTTTACGAACTGGCAACAAAGGGGTGTTCCATGCTGATTGGCAGGGCCGCAGGATACCGTACTGTAGAAGCCGTACCAGATGATGATGGATTCCTTCTACAGCTGCCCGTGGCAGCGGATACTGCTGCATGTGTACAGGGGAGGCTCCTGGTTTTAATTCAGTACAAACAGGAGGGATATTGATGCATTCGGGGGGGGGGGGGGGTTACCTTCAGCCCATACTCCTGGGGATACTGAATCCCATTTATCCAAGGCAGTCACATCAGACTCGGACTTATCCTCGTACAGCCGCCATTCTTCTTCCCGGGGGATGGACAATACCAAAACTGCTGGGCCCAGGCTGGGTATTTCAAGTTCAGCCTGGCCCTCAGGCCCGAAGGATATCTGGGCCTGAAGTTTAGCCAAGACATCCCTTCCCAACAGGGGTATAGGGCATTCAGGCATATACAGGAACTGGTGGGTGATAGTCCGTCCCCCCAATTGGCACATGTGGTTTTGCAGAAAGGATCTTTGGGCTCTTTCCTCCATGGCTCCCACGACAGTTACTGATCGGGAGGAGACCGGGGTCACCTGTTGGGTTACCACTGAGTGTGTTGCTCCAGTATCGACCATGAATTGCATTTCTTGGTCCCCTAAGTTCATCTTGACCATAGGCTCCTGGGGACCTAACAGAAACTTGGAGCCCGGTCTGGCCTAGTATTCATCCGAGTCATAATGTTCCACCGCTGCAAGGCCTTCAAGGTCTGGTGGAGGAGGCGGGAAGGTGTCATGCTGGTATACCATAGGTTGGTCTTGCCCTCGTGTCGCATGCACAGGCCTTGCCCTCTCGCCCCGTATGGACGGAAATCGCCCCCTTCTTGCGTTATGATTCGGACACTCATTCTTCCAGTGTCCCTCCTCTTTACAGTAGGTGCACTGATTGGGGCCCAGGGGATTCCTCGGCCCTCCATGCCCTCGACCTCGTCCACGTCCCCTGCTCTCTTCCATGGCCCAGGCCGGAACCGGTGGTCGCTCAGCTAGGGCAGCCGCTTGGAAGTCCGCCTTTTTCTTCATTCGACATTCGGATTCTCGCTTTTGCTCCTGGTCACGATTCACAAACACTTTTTGTGCCACTTCCATCAGCTTTGAAGCGTTCATGCCCGCAAACCCATCCAATCTCTGCAGCTTCCATCGTATATCACCCTGGGCCTGTGCCACGAAAGCAGTATTCACCATACGAAGGTTCTCAGGAGCTGCTGGATCGTAAGGGGTGTACAGTCGATATGCCTCAGACAGGCGCTCGTAGAAGGCCGCCGGGCTCTCATCAGGAAGCTGGAGAGTCTCAGCAATCTTGCTGATATTCATGGCCCGCTGTCCCCCCTTCTTCAGCCCTTCAAGGAGCGCAGTTCGGAAACGAGTGAGAGCCTGTGCTCCAACAGGGTCATTCGGATCCCACTGAGGGTCTTCATTCGGAAAGTCCGCAGCTGCTTGCTGCTGGGGATTGATACCTCTAGCGTCATCAGGATGAGCCTCAAGCCACGCAAGGGTAGCTCGCACGATACGGGTTCGTTCTTCTGTGCTGAATAAGGTAGAAAGCAGCTGTCTACAGTCCGACCAAGTAGGCTGGTGCGTTTGCATAATACTGGTCATAAGGTCTGTCAATTCCTGTGACTTTTCAGTATAGGAGGCGTAGTGTGTCTTCCAGTTCAGCAAGTCAGTAGTAGAGAAAGGTACGTATATCAGGCTAGAAGGTCCCACTGCCACATGTCCAACGGCATCGAGGATAGGGAGTCCCTGTACTTGCCGTAGTGGCATTTGGAAATCCTGCTTCGTTAGCTTATCAGCAGCGGACCGTAGGCGGTGGGACAGCGGGGTAGACGATTTAAGCTCAGCCGGGGTGCTCCCAGGGGGTGAGACTGCGGCGCTGGAGATAGTACTGGGAGTGGGAGGTGAGGATGATGATGATGGACTCAGTCCATGGGACTCAGGGGTCTGAATGGTTGTATCACTGTGAGGAGAAGAATCTGAAGTAGAGCTGGAATCTGCAGAATCCTCCCTAAGCCCTGCACTATCTTCCCCAGGGGAAGGTACATCTATCGGGGGCGGAACCTGTAGTGGCACGGACGGGACAGGGAGATAAAGCAGATTGGAGGGGCGTGTAGGAACCTCTGGAGAGTCCCGCCCCTGGTAGATGGGGGCAGGCGTTCGTCCCTTCCGGCGACTGGCAGCTGCCACCATTATCCTACACTGATCCTCATGGCAGCGCTGCAGCCATTTTGGCTGCTTCTGGCATACAGCCAGCCATGAATCAATGTAGGGAAACTGATCCGGGTGCTCCTTTACTACAATGTGGTGGACTAGGGACACAGTGAGCTGATCAGTGGATCCTTCAGGGTGCCCCAGATTCACCAAAGCGGGCCACTCCCGCCCACATAAAACAGATAACCGAGAGGCAGAAAGTGGAACCCCGTAATCCCCCCTGAATCCAGATTTAAAATTATGGAGCATACACTGCAAGGGCGTCTGCCCTTTGGAACCTCCCGACCCCATGCTCAATGCAGTAATACTGACAATATTTCCAGTTCACACAGGGTTAATCCGAAAAACAGACAGACACACTGAACAGGACATTAAGAGGGAAAAAAAGAAAAAGAAAGGAATGCCCGAACCTTAACTCCGCCTCGGAGCACTGAGAGAGCAGAGAAGGAAAGTCCAGAGTCATGAGGGAAAGAAAGGGAATAAAGGGAACATAAGCACGTTAGCAACAAATACACATACCCATCCATCCCCAACCACCACAGACTGGACGAGCGGTGGTTTCAGATTCCGCCCCCCCCCCCCGGGGGCCCTTACTCGGACCGCTCGTACGGGTGATCAAGCCGTTACAGAATTACTCAGAACAGAACAGAATATGCAGAAGTACTCACCAGACCTCCGGCCGGACAAAGTTTGGATGCCAGTCTATCCTGCCGGTTTCCATGGGTAGTCAGCCCGTCGGGACCGACCAACCAGACACGTCAAGGCATCCTTCTGGAGCACAAGGGGTCCGGCAGCGCCGAGGACCGTCGACAACCTGGGAGCCGGTCCCCGACCGGTCGAGCCCCGGTACTTCAAGATCGCAGAACGATTCCTACCGTGGGTGCGAGGTGTAGGTTTCCCGGCCAAATTTATTTATTTATTTATTTAGCTGTATTTATATTCCGCTTTTCACCGGGTCAAAGCGGTCAATTGGGGGATACATTTAACACGAGGGGATATGACACACATACGTTAATACTTACAGGGAACATCGGCAATGGAGGGTTAAGTGGCTTGCCCAAGACCACAAGGAGTGCCTATAGGACTAGAAATCCCAGTCCCTCCGGCCTGAGATTGCTGTCCCCAGGTGGGACTTGAACCCCCGGCCCTCCGGCCTGAAGTACCTTGTCCTAACCACTAGACCACTCCTCCCTCCCAAATGCACCAGAAATGAAACAGGAATCAACAGGCAGTAGTCCCTCACACCTGCGGAAGGAAACACACACACACAGACAGACTAGTATGCAAACAAGATCTTTTATTGTGTACACAGTCTTAGACAGAGCCGGCACCCTGGACAAAAGATCTGAGCCTTGAAATGGCGTCCAACTCTGTCTTATATACAGAACAGTTTCCCTAAAACATGTCACCTTCTCATTTGTCTCAGATATCTCCTCCTCGCCAATCAGCAGCTCTTGGGGGGGCTTTCACAAAACTTTCCTGTGTAGTCTGTCTAAACCGGTATGCTCTGGTCTGCTGGTTTCAAGGGGAAAGGTTTGTGCTTATGTTTCGTTGCACTGTGGCGGCTCAGGCTCGGTGGGGGAGGGAGGGGTGTTTTTACGGCTACCTTCCTGGCTGCCTCACCATATTGGCAACATGGTCAAATCAACATATCTAAAAATCAAAACACTTAGACATCTACGCCCCCTGCTGCAACCGGATGATTTCAGAACGATCTTTCAGGCGTTAACTATTCCACATCTCGACTATGCAAACGCGATTCTGCAAGGGTTACCTCAATCCACCCTAACTCCACTCCAACTTGCCATGAACTCTGCAGCCAGAGTTCTAAATGGAGCCTCAAGATGTGACCATATAACACCGATCCTCAAAAGTCTCCACTGGCTCCCAATTCACGGTAGGATCACCTTCAAGATCTTACTACTAACATTCAAGGCCATCAACGGACTTTCCCCCTCATCACTTGCAAGCCTTACGCTCATGACTCTCCCTACCAGAGCCAGACGACACGCAGCAATAAATACTATAGTAATCCCCAAAACAATAACCCAGTGTACACAGTCAACCGCAAACAGAGCTTTCAGTCTCTGTGCACCTAGAAGCTGGAACTCCCTGCCACCCAGCATACGAGCAATCACAGAGATAACTAAATTCTGGAAGGCCCTGAAGCATTACCTCTTCCTCAAGTGCTACCCTGAAGTAGGCAAGCCAAAGCGCCCTGCATGTAACACAGATCCTTAATCACCCGGTAACCATTCCACAATGCGATGTACATACGGTTTTCATCTTATGCCTTTTGTGTAAATAGTTAACACGTTATCCAAGTTAATCTCCCTGTTATCTGTAATTTACAGTGTAACCCCACCGTAAAACTTCTTTGATGTTCCATGTAAACCGCACTGATGTCGAATAGCGCGGTATATAAGAGTATTAAATAAATAAATTCCTGCTAGTCCCAGAGATCACCTGTTACAGGTGAGTAACTACGCTTTCTCCAAGTAAACTTAAATGTGCTAAATTGCATATTCGCAGATACTGTTTTTGTACTTTTGAAAGATTGTTGCTGTATTTGTTTTTCCTGATTTTAGGACAATCCTCGCCAGGGGCTCCCACGTACTGTATGTCACTGATGAAATGCTAATCTTTAGAGAAAGCAAAGTTGCTCAGAAGGCAGTAGTTCACTGGTCACACATAATTACCCTCCTTCCTTTCTGGAGTTGAACTTGCCAGCTTAATTATAAGACTTGGAGATGTTGCATGCTCACAGGTACATAAGAACTACCATGCACGCTCAGTAGAGCCGTAATACTTTTTTCATAAAAAGCTTCAGAAATTATATTGTGATTTGTGGCATCGGGATGATTTCATTCCAACATAGTACTACTTATTGTATAGTGCTACAAGGTGTACACAGTGCTGTACATATGACTGAACTGCTTTTTATAGAGAGCACCTATTTCAAGTTAGCAACTTCATTTTATAAGTATAAGCAGTTTCATGATTTCTTCAAAGCCATCTGTGTTTTCTAACTAACTCGTTAAAACGTTTCATTATTTTTTCACTTTCAGATTAGAGCAATTAAATCTCTTCTGTGTCATGTTGAGAGTCCATCTCGGTTAATCTGGAGTTCTTCTAGTAATGCTAGGAAATCGGCCTTTAGTTTAATGGATTACCAGCACAGCCAGGGTCAAGAATCTTACAGTTCATCCAAATATGCCACGGACCTGTTGAGTGTAGCTTTGAATAGACATTTCAATCAACAGGTAAGTTCCCCCAGTAATTTTTTTTTCTTTTTCTTTTCCTATGTGGGCTTGATCCCATACAATTGGGAGAATCATACCATAGATTTTATTAACCAGGCATATGCTGACAAATTTAACTGAACATAAACCCTCACATTTGTTTTTCTACATTAGTAAAGTTAGGTGTATGCTGCTCATCTTCTCATTTGTGAGGTAGGATTACCTGTTTTAAGGTTTCATGCATAATTTGCCATACTGCCTTTCCCGAATGAAGTAAAGAGGTTTAAAAAATAAAATGTCTTCCAGAAGAGAGCAAAATATAGAACACTAGACAGACATAGAAAAGAGAAAATAGGATGGCTGAAGAAAAAAATAACTAAAGATATATAAAACAAGATGACAAGACTATTTTTTTCAGATATGTTGGAAACCATGGGAGATGAGTCAACCAAGGAAGCTGAGTGTAGAAAGAAAAAAAAAAGCCTTGGGGGGTACACAGACTGAAAGCGAGATAGCAGTAGAGGAGGATCCCACTGGAACATATATTAAAAGTGTGGTGGGAGAGATGAGGAGAAAACTAGGACAGGAAAGAACCCATAAATCCAAGCGAGGGCAGTGTATCAAGGAGAAGGTAGTGATCAACAGTGTCAAAAGCAGCAGAAAGGTCAAGAAGAATGAGGATTGAGTAAGGCTGCTTGTATTTGGAGACTTTGGCAAGAGCCATTTCACTAAAGTGTAGAGGATGAAATCCAGATTGCAGTGGATCCAGAAGGGACAGAGGAGAGAAAGTCAAGACAGTGGCTTCTCCTTTTGTTGGATGCCAGCTCAGTGCTGTTGGAACAGCTGTGAGTTGGCATGGCCCATCAAATGCCTCGAGGCAAAAGCCGTTTAGATGACCCTTTTGCACTTCTTGACCCTTGTCAAGGGCTAAGCGGTCAGGGTCTACTTGGACAATGCTACAGCAGTGGCATACATCAATTGGCAAGGGGGCACAAAGAATGCCAGAGTGTCCCTGGGTGGAAAGGAACCTCTTAGCTCGGTCGGTGTAACACATTGCTGGAGCTGGTTGCATGGATGCAGATGTCATCAGCCATCACTCTCTTGATCTTGCAGAGTGGGAACTGAGTCTGCCTATCAGCAGGTTCTGTACTGCTGGGAAAGATCTGATGTCGACCCAGTCCAGTGCCAGAGCGGAACACTTCAGCTGCCACAGGTAAACAAGCTCAGAGGCGTTGACGCCCTAGTAAAGCTCTAGCCAAAGCGCTGCCTGCTGTATGTATGTCTTCCATGGCCACTAGAGGGGTCATGTGCTTTGACGTATAGAGTGGTATCTGGGCTGGATGATCTGGTGGTGCCAGATCAGCCACGGAGGCTGAGGTTCGAGAACCTGATGAGACTTTTGCAAGATCCTTCTCCAGGAACTAGCAGGAAGTCGGTCCTCACATATGGGTGACGGTAGAGACGGAGCTACCGCAGAAGCATCTTCCCAGCTTTCAAAGAAAGCCTTTGGGAGATGCCACCACACATGCGTGGTCCCCTTCCCGCCAAAGGGTGCCATATTACTTTGTATCCCTTTTTCCGCGGAGCCCAGCAGCCCTCTGGAAAGAAAGTAGATATTTTTGTGCATAAAACTGCCCTTCTTTCTCCGGTTAGCATCGGTCCCTTTCCCGCCTCAGAGCCCCGTTGCCCTGGCATAGAGTCTAGGAACAGTGTTTTAGTTTTTTCTTCCAGCGCGGTTTCACACCCTTTCCTAACCGCTGGCCCTCCAATGGCCAGTGAGTTCAAAAAGTGTGATCGGTGTGCAAAGAACGTGTCCCTAACCAATACATACGACTGCTGCCTCTGGTGTCAAGGTGCCGACCATGACCCAGAGGTTTGCACCTTGTGCAAAACGTTGTCCACAAAGGCCATTCAAAGTCATTGACAGAAACAAGACGGCATCTTCCACAGGTCAGATTCTGCCCCAGTATCCCCGGTAGCCTCATGCTCTAAGGCACCACACGGATCCTCTGAGCCATGTAAAGCCCCCCGTGGCACCCGATCAGGCCTGCAGACACTCTGACAAGTGTTCCTCAGAGTGTAAGAACAAGAAGAAGAAATCTTTGAGGACCTCATCCTGAGAATCATACACCCATGGCAAATCCCGATGCCAGGTCCCCCAATCCCTGGAGGATATTGGAGGAGTCAGAGCGGGAGTGGCCGTCAAAGGTGCCCAGAACAGACGCCGAGGCCTCCGGTGATGGATCACTGACCCCCGAGGCCTGTCCCATCGAAGACTCCCTCACCTCACCGACGCCAGACCCATTCACCCCGGTGTCCGCGTCGAAGGTAGCAACTCCTGAGTGAGCAGCCAGGATGACTGCATTGGAAGGCAGTATCACGGCCTTCCTTGCTTTGCAGCAAGCATCGATGCCCAGCCCCGCCTGTGCTCGCGCTGAGACCACAGGGACCTTGATATCGAGGACTCTCTGGGCCGCCGAGACATTCCACAAGAGCCCTGAGCTACGAGCTGATCCTCGGGAGCATGATCCTCCCTGGCAAGCAGCCACTGTGGGTCACCGAGGACCCAATCCAAACTCAACGCCTCAAGCGCCATCTGGCCTAGAGTCCTCAAACAACTACTCACTGGGAGTCTGAGGACGAGGCTTCCCCAGAGATGCATAAGAACATAAGATATGCCATACTGGGTCAGACCAAGTTCCATTAAGCCCAATATCCTGTTTCCAACAGTGGCCAATCTAGGTCATACGTACCTAGCAGTTTCCTCAAAAGACACAGGTTCCACAATGCTTGTATTGGGTCAAGCATTGATATCCTGGGTCCATTTTTAATAATGGTTTATGGACCTTTCATCCAGAAACTTATCCAAACCTTTTTTAAGCCCAGCTACACTAACAGCCTTTACTACAACCTCCGGTAACAAATTCCAGAGTTTGATTACACATTGAGTGAAAAAATATTCTCTTATTTGTCTTAAATAGTTTACTCTGTAGCTTCATTGCATGTCCCCTAGTCTTTCTATATTCTGATAACATAAACAATTGATCTACGTTTACCCGTTCCAATCCGTTCATTAATTTATAGATCTCTATCATATCTCTCCTCAGCCGTCTCTTTTCCAGATTAAAGAGCCCTAACCTTTTTAGCCTTTCTTCATAGGAATATTCTTCCATCCCCTTTACCATTTTGATGGCTCTTCTCTGAACCTTTTCTAATAACACTATATCATTTTTAAGATACGGTGATCAGAATTGCACACAATATTCAAGGTGAGGTCACACCATGTAACGATATAGAGGCATTATAATATTCTTTGTTTTATTTTCCATTCCTTTCCTTATGATACCTAGCATTCTATTTGTTCTCTTGGCCGCCGCTGCACACTGGGTGGAAGGTTTTAACATGTTATCCACAATGACGTCTAAATCTTTTTCCTGGGTGGTGGTTCCTAATGTGGAACCTTGCATCGTGTAACCATAGTTTGGAGGGTTGTTCCCTAAGTGCATAACTTTGCACTTGTCCACATTAAATTTCATCTGCCATTTTGATGCCCAGTCTTCCAATTTATCAAGATCCTCTTGCAATTTTCCATAATCCTCATGGTTTTTAACAACTTTGAATAGTTTTGTGTCATCTGCAAATTTGATAACCTCACTCGCTATTCCCTTTTCCAGGTCATTTATGAGTATGTCAAAAAGCAGCGGACCCAGCACAGATCCCTGGGGAACACCACTATTCACCTTTCTCCATTGGGAAAATTGGCCATTTAGTCCTACCCTCTGCTTTCTATCTTTTAACCAGTTCTTGATCCGCAGTAGTACACTGCCTCCTATCCCATAACTCTTTAGTTTTGCCAAACGTCTCTTATGAGGGACCTTGTCAAAGGCTTTCTGAAAGTCCAAATATACTACATCAACCAACTCACCTTTGTCTACCTGTTTATTCACATCTAGGGAGGAGTAGCCTAGTGGTTGGGGCAAGGTACTTCAGGCCGGAAAGTCGGGGGTTCAAATCCCACTAGAGGACAGCAACTTTGGGCCGGAAGAACCGTGGTTTCTAGTCCCACAGATGCTCCTGGTGGTCTTGGGCAAACCACTTAACCCTCCATAGCCCATGTTCCCTGTAAGTATTAGTGTATGTGTCTCATTTATTTTTTTTATTTATTTATTTAACAATCTCTTATATACCGCAGCTTCCTGAGATCAGCTGCGGTTCACAAATAACAACAGGCAACAAATCATGGATTTGTTTTACATATAACGTCATATAACTATAACCAATGTACAGTAAACAAATGTAGAACAGATAGCACAGAACAGTGCAACACTATATACATAGCGGCCTGCGTGTTAAATGTATCCCCCAATTGTGTCTTAACCGCTTTGATTGAAGGATAAGGCGGTATACAGAATCTGTCTAAATAAATAAATAAGAATAAAATCTTCAAAAACATAACAGATTCCTGATTGTGTAACCAGTCTAGTCCCGGACCTCTGGGTTCCCTATCTCATCCAGCAGCTTTGGAGACTGAGAAACTCCTCCTTTTTATGATGTCACCGGTATATCCTCCCAGAATCCGCCTCCTGCCCTCAGTTACCTCAGTCTCCAAGCAGCTGGATAGATAGGAGCCCGGAGGTCCGGGCTTACTGGAGAAACAATTAAGCCTAATTATTTTAGTTGGTGGTTTAGTTATTTGGGAAGGAGAGTTTTACTTAAAGGACTGTGCCTTTAAGTTTGACTGCAGGCATCTCTTTCTCCTTTTCTTTTACCCCCCCCCCCCTCTTTCCGTGGCTTCCGGTTCACCTACGCCTGCTAACTCAGGGAACCTAAGCAGTAGCTCACTTTTTGGGGTCCCCTCGGTACAGTCAGCTACTTTTAAGGGGCAGAGACCCGGAGGACGGCCTAGCCAGCGCCGCACAGAAGATTGCCTGTTGGTGCGCTGGCAGGCTCCTTTCGATCGCACACAGGGTACAGCGGTGCGAGAGTGTGCAGTCTCCGGCGGTTTCAGACGCTCTCTGGGATCGGAGAGAAGCGAGCCCGGTGAGATTGCAGCAGGCTGCTTACCTTGAGCACGTCAAAGGTAATGACACACCTTTTCTTAACGCGGGGGCTGTGGAGAGCATTTTGGCGCCAAAGGGAGCTCAGCGGGCCCTGCCGCGTGGCACCTCAGCGTAGGAACGCTGCTTCTGCATGCGGTAGCCATTTTGTTCTTTCCCGACTGTCTGTGGCGCCCCGGGGAAGCTCGCTCATTCTCTCCTTACTTAGAATAGTTAATTCCTTTTAGATTTAGTTTAGTTGAGTTTAGTTAAAAAACAAAAACAAAAACAAAACGGGCTGGTGAAGCTGTTGGGTTCAGAGTGTGTGTAAAACAGCTTGAAGGGACAGATTACCTTTCTGTTATTTTTTGCTTTACCATGCCTTCCAAGCCACTGTGTTTAGTCTGTGGCATGAAGAAGGGTTCTTCTTCAGGAGTGTATAAATCCTGTGTAAGGGACACTGCCTCCATGGACCTTCCCAGGGATGAGAAGGGGGATGGCGTCGGAGAACTCAAGCTCACAGTTACAGGAGGTGTCCCTGGAGGAGCCAGTGGCTGGGCCCTCCTCAGCTCCAGTCACGCCGCCTCCTCAGACACCTTTGCCCAAGGATTTGTCAGCAATTTTTTCGAAGGATTTTGTTGCGCTCCTTCAGCATACTTTCTTTGCTCACGCTCAGCAGGGGAAGGGCCCTGAGGTGTCGGCGGGGATTAAGAGGGCCGCGTCGCCGGGCCAGGCCGAAGCTCCTCCCAGTGGCGCCAAGAGACAGCGTATGGAGGGGGTGCCTGCGGAGTGTTTTGTAACATCGGAGGGGCCGCTGTTCGATGAAGAGGTCCACGGCTTAGACGTTGAAGAGGAGTTGGAAGAAGGTAAGCTGTCAGAGAGAGAGGACCAAGCAAGGGTGGTGCCCGTCTTCCGAAGGGAAGAGCTGCCTGCGTTAATAATAGAGGCCCTAAAGGTTTTAAATATGCCAGTCCCTGGGGCACCCGAGGATGATACCCCGGAGGATCCCTTACTGCAGGTTTTTAGGAAGACTCAGAGGGCGTTCCCTGTACATAGGGCTTTTCGGGAGATAATCCAGGAGGAGTGGAACGTGCCAGAAGCACCTTTTGAAGGGATCCAGGGTCATGGGCCGCCTTTATCCTTTGTCGGATCAGGATAAAGAGGTGTTTAAGTCTCCCAAGGTTGATGCAGCCGTCTCGGCGGTCACCAAGAAGACTACCATCCCGGTTGAAGGCAGTGCTGCCCTCAAGGATTCTCAGGATAGGAAGTTAGATGTTTTGGTAAAACAGGTGTTTGATGTGAATGCCCTGTCACTTCAAGCGGCTATTTGCGGGGCTTGGGTTGCTAGAGCCTGTCCTTCGCTGGTCGCAGCGGGTACAGGGTGGCCAGGATGGTGCGGATTCGGGAGAGGCGGCCAAGTTGGAGTCTGGCGCGGCCTACTTAGCAGACCTTCAATATGATCTTATGCATGGTTTGTCTAAGAGCATGGCTTCTGCAGTGGCGGCATGTAGGTATCTGTGGCTTCGCAACTGGGCGGCGGATAGTGCCTCCAAGGCTAGATTAAGCAAGCTTCCGTTTAAAGGGCGCCTGTTGTTCGGGGAAGACTTAGAGAAGCTGGTTAAGGACTTAGGAGAATCTAAATGGGGTAAATTACCAGAAGACAAGCCTAAGCCTAGCCGGCAGTTCTCGGCTGGCAGGGGGCAGCAGCGAGATTTTCGCCGGTTTCAGGCCCAGAGATTCTCTTCAGGTCAGAAAGGACGTTACTCTAATAGAGGTCCAGCCTTCCGAGGGTTTCGAGGTGCGGGACGGGGGTTCGGTCCGTCAACCTCCTCCTCCTCTTTCACGTCCAAAAAGCAGCAATGAGATACGGGGGGCCAGGGTGCCCTTGCTTCCGGTAGGGGGGCGGTTGCAGGAGTTTTATGCTGCCTGGGCCCGGGTAACGTCAGATCAGTGGGTGCTAGAGGTTGTGCGAGAAGGATACGCCCTGGAATTTCTGAGGCCAGTGCGAGAGGCCTTTGTACAGTCCCCCGTAAAGTCGCCCGCCAAGCGCGAGGCATTGCGGGAGACAGTCCGAAGGCTACTAGAACTCAGGGCGATAGTGCCTGTACCTCCAGACCAACGCAGCAACGGTCGTTACTCTATTTACTTCATCGCCCCGAAAAAGGGAGGGGGCGTTCGTCCATTCCTAGATCTCAAGGGCGTGAATCGTTGCCTTCGCGTCTCTCATTTCCATATGGAGACTCTGCGATCAGTCATTGTAGCGGTGCAAAGGGGAGAATTCCTCACCTCGCTAGACTTATCGGAGGCTTATTTCCACATGCCAATAAGACAGGAGCATCACAAGTTTCATTTTCGGTCATTTTCAGTTCCGCGCGTTGCCCTTTGGCTTAGCGACGGCCCCGCGAACCTTCACCAAGGTGTTGGTGGTGGTGGCGGCGGCTCTCAGAAAGGAGGGAATCTTGGTGCATCCGTACCTGGACGACTGGTTGATTCGGGCAAAGTCAAGGTCCGAGAGCCTATCAGCCACGGCTCGAGTAGTGGCTTTTCTGGAGGAGCTCGGTTGGGTTGTCAATATGGCAAAAAGTCAGTTGGTTCCCTCCCAGAATCTAGAATATCTGGGAGCTCGCTTCGACACCAAGGCAGGAAAGGTGTTCCTGACGGCGGAAAGGGCGAAGGGCCTTCGGAAATTGGTAGCCTGTTTTCTTCAGTACAAGGCGCCCGCGGCGTGGCATTATCTTCAATTGCTGGGCACGATGGCCGCGGCCATAGAGACGGTCCCGTGGACGAGAGCTCATATGAGACCGTTACAGAGAGCCTTGCTTCGCCGATGGTCGCATCAACAGGACCCACTGTCCAGGAAATTGCCCTGTCCGGAGGAGGCTCGTCAGTCCCTACAATGGTGGTTGCGTCCCGCATCCTTGGCAGGAGGGAGGGCGCTGACCCGCGCCAGCCTGGGTGTCCGTAATGACAGATGCCAGTCTCTTGGGCTGGGGCGCTCATTGCCAAGGGATGTTCACGCAGGGTCAATGGACGATTCAGGAGAGAAGTTGGTCCATCAACAGGCTGGAATTGAGAGCGGTGACCCTAGCGCTGCAGGCGTTTCAGCAGCTGGTCAATGGCAAGGCAGTCCGAGTGTTTTCCGACAATGCCACAGCGGTATCCTATGTCAACAAACAAGGAGGGACGAGCAGCGCAGTGCTGGAAGTCGAGGCTGGAGCCCTGTGCGATTGGGCCGAAGCGCATCTTCTGGACCTGTCGGCAGCGCATGTCGCCGGAGTGGACAATGTGCAGGCGGATTTTCTCAGTCGAGGACGGGTGGATCCAGGAGAATGGGCCCTGCATCCTGAAGTCTTCGGAATGATAGTGCGCAGATGGGGGGCACCGGTCATGGATCTCATGGCAACCTTTACCTCGGCAAAGGTCAGCCGTTTTTTCAGCAGACGAAGAGAAAGGATGTCAGGGCTTGGATGCGCTCATTCAGGAGTGGCCAGTAGGGCAGCTGCTGTATGTGTTTCCGCCGTGGGTCCTGATTGGAAGAGTGTTGCAGCGGATCGAGCAGTTCAAAAGTCAAGTAATTCTGATCGCTCCAGACTGGCCTCGCAGACCTTGGTTCGGGGATCTGATGAGGTTGGTAGTGGCGAAGCCATGGCGGCTTCCTCCTCGCCCGGATCTTCTGGCGCAGGGACCACTGTTCATGCTTCACGTGGATCGATTCTCACTTACGGCCTGGCTCTTGAAAGGGCATGGTTGAAGGTGAGGGGTTATTCGTCGGCGGTTATATCTACCCTTTTGAAGGGTAGAAAAAGGTCCACTTCACTAGCATATGTCCGTATCTGGAGAGTTTTCGAGTCTTGGTGTGTGGTCAGGAAGTGTGAGGCATTGAAATCCTCCGTTCCACAAAAATTAGATTTCCTGCAGGATGACTTTGTCAAAGGTTTAGCGACCGCGTCATTGCAGGTTCAGGTAGCGGCTTTATCTTGCTACAGAAGTAAGATTGGAGGTCAGACGCTCGGTTGTCATTCAGATGTTAAGTGTTTCTTGCGGGCGGGTTCTTGCTGCGCCCGCCGTCTCGGCCGTTCGTCCCGAAGTGGCATCTACCATCCATTTTAGAAGCGCTGGAGCACGAACCCTTTGAGCCACTGTCCCGAGCGTCGCTCAAGGACCTCACCTTAAAGGTAGTGTTTCTGGTGGCTATTTGCTCAGCTAGGAGAGTCTCCGAACTGCAGGCGCTTTCCTGCAGAGAGCCATATCTGTCATTCTTTTCCTCGAAGGTGGTTTTGAGGACGGTGCCGGCTTTTCTTCCTAAGGTGGTTTCGCCTATCTCCAGGAACAAGCAGGAATGAGTCCTCACTTATGGGTACGTCGGAACCGACGGAGCCTGCGCGGGAAAGCTCCCCAGCTTCCCAGAAAGGAAGCTTTTGGGGCCTCCCACAGCGCATGCGCGCTGCCTTCCCGCCTTCCTGACCAACTCTCTTCAGTTCTTCTTTTTCCGCGGAGCCAGCAGGTCGTGTTCCTGTCACCGCTGAAGAAATTGTTATTTTAATTTGTTTCTTTGACCGCGTGTCTGCCTTCCCCGATTCCGGACCGGTACCGATGGTCCTTTTTTCATTTATTTAAAAAATATATATATATATATTACCTTCCCTACACTTGGTGTATTTTTTCTGTGAGGCCCCTAGGCCTTCTCAGGTCTCCCTCATGGACAAACCAGCTTCTGGTTTTAAAAAATGCACTAAGTGTACCGGTACTATTTCAATTACAGACACCCATGACTGGTGTCTTAAATGTTTGGGGCCTGACCATTCCATTCCGGATTGTCCATCCTGCTCTCTGATGTCCAAAAGGGGCTTACAGAACAGAGCAAATAAATTTCATATGCTGTTTTCTACCGATACTCCAGCATCAACATCCTCCAGGTCTTCTTCTCCTGATGGATCTCAGGTAACCAAACATTCTTCGGGCAAGTCCTCAAAAGGCAAATCTCCCTCTAAACAGCGAGAGGCCCTTGTAGTTGACCCTGAGGACCCTGCCCCAGCCAAAAAACCCCGGCGGGAAGCTCCGGCTTCCAAAGCTCCTCCTATGGGGTTACAGGTAGACATCGATGGCACGGCCTCGACCGATCTCCTGTTAGACTGCTCTGGGGTACCGGCTAACACCGGTACCGACTTCCAGACAGTTGTGGCGGCTATGAGTACTACGGTACAGTCCATGCAGCAAGCCTTACTAACTTTCCTTAATGCTGCACCGCCATCGGTACCGCGACAATCGGTTCCGACTCCGATTCCGGTACCGCAACCGATTCCGGTACCCAGAGCATCTACTTCCAGTAGCATGCCGGTTCCGGTCCCCGGTTCCGGGGCTTTCTTCGATACCGCTCCGGTACCCGGTACGCCCGATATCGGTACCGATCGGTATGCGTATCGATCTCTGGAAGCGAATAGACGATACTTTGAATCCTCTGAAGAGTCTGATGCCTCAGATGATTCTGCTGACGTCTCTTTCACTCTTCCTGAGGAGCCCTCTTCTCCAAAAAGGAGAATGTCTCCTCCAGAGGATTTGTCCTTTCAAGACTTCATTATTGAAGTAGCTAAAGGACTCTCTATCTCTGTATCCTCAGAAAAGGAACCTAGAGCAAAGAAATTAGATATTTTAGGATACTCTAAGGTTCCTAAAGAGGCAGCCACCTTACCCATACATGAAATTCTTCAAGAACACATGATGGATTTATGGGAGGCTCCTCTTACCCTATCTCCACATTCTCGACGTTTGGACACCATGTATCGGGTTCCTCCTTCTCCTGGTTTTCAAAAAACTCAGCTTCCTCACCACTCTATTGTGGTGAAGTCTGCTATGAAAAAGATAAAGAGTACCAAAAGACACTCTTCTACCCCTCCAGGAAGAGAATGTAGGACTCTGGATGCTTTTGGGAGAAAAATCTTCCAAGCTAGCATGCTTATTGCCAGAATCAATTCATACAGCCTTTATATGGGCATGTTTTTGAAAGAGATCTCATTGAAGATATGTCAATTTCTCCCCTTTATCCCAGAGGATAAACAGGAGGAATTTCTTCTTTTGCTAAAGCATACTCAAGATATTTCCAAGTTCTCCAACAGAGCAGCCTTTGACTCTTTTGAGGGAGCAAGCAGGGCCTCTGGCATAGCCATAGCTGCTCGCAGACTGGCTTGGCTCCAGGCCTCTGATTTGGAACCCTGGGTACAAGAAGGCTTGGGCAATTTGCCCTGCACAGGTGAAAATCTTTTTGGCAAAGAGTGGCAAATCAAAGCCACTCAAATGGATGCAGAGAATGCTGCTCTAGATAGACTTTCTAAGTCTACCTCTACCCCTGCCAAGAAAAAACCTTTTAAGAAAACTTTCTATAAAAAGACCAGATTTTCCACTAATACTGGCCAGCAATCTTCCCAAGTTCGCTTTGCTCCTAAGCGTCAGCAAACTAAGCAGGCCAGAACAAAGGCCACAGGGTCTGCTACAACCCAGCAGTCCCAACCTCCTCAGGGTTTTTGACTTGGTTCTAGAGAACTTACCATTTCTGGCTCTGCAGCAGCCAGAACCTCTCACCATTCCAGGAAGGTTAGCTCATTTTGCTCCCAGATGGGAACAAATCACATCAGAACCGTGGACCCTCTCTATCATCAGAGAGGGCTACAAACTGCATTTCTCCAGCCTTCCTCCCCATACCATGGTGAGACAATTCAATTCTCCCCCATCTCTCCTGTACCTGTTGGGACAAGAGGTGACCACTCTTTTCGCTTAAAGGGCAATAGAAGAGGTTCCTCTTCCTCAACAAGGGTCAGGTTTCTACTCCCCCTATTTTCTGATTCCCAAGAAAACAGGGGGATACAGACCAATTCTAGATCTCAGAGAATTGAACAAATTCCTCTACAAAGAGAAATTCAAAATGCTTTCTCTAGGTATTCTCCTTCCATACCTACATAGTCAGGACTGGCTTTGTTTTCTAGATCTCAAGGATGCGTACACACATATACTCATCCATCCATCCCACAGAAAATTCCTACGGTTCATGTTCCAGGGAAAACATTTCCAATACAGAGTACTCCCCTTCGGTCTAGCCTCTGCTCCAAGGGTATTTACCAAATGCATGGCAATAGTAGCTGCATTTCTACGCACTCTGGGGATCTTTGTTTTCCCATACCTGGACGACTGGCTCATCCGAGCTCCATCTCAGTCCGAGGCTCAGACTTCCCTGGACCACACCAGACACATATTGCAGTATCTGGGACTTGTCATCAATCTGCCAAAGTCTCAACTCACCCCTACTCAATCCCTAGAGTTCATCGGGGCTTGGCTAGATACTACCCCTGCAAGGGCCTATCTTCCTCAGGCCCGTTGCAACCGTCTAGTGCACTTGGCCTCTCAAATTCAGTCCAGAAGCCACTTGACTGCCAAAGAGATGCTACAACTGCTAGGTCACATGGCATCCTCTGTTCATGTAGTGCCATGCTCGCCTACATATGAGAGCAGCTCAATGGACCTTGTCCACACAGTGGACCCAAGCATCAGGAGCTCTCTCAGACCAAATAGCAACCTCAAAACGTCTTTTTTGGTCCCTCCAATGGTGGATATCCAATCAAAATCTGTTGTTGGGGGCCCCCTTCCAACCTGTGTTACCCCAAGCAACTCTTACTACAGATGCCTCCCAAACAGGCTGGGGAGCTCATCTCCAAGACCTCTCCACTCAGGGCCTTTGGTCTCCACAGGAGACCACCCTTCATATCAACCTTTTGGAGCTCCGAGCAATTTTCCTTGCTCTCAAGGTCTTTCATACCCTCCTCATCAACATGACAGTCCTTGTTCATACCGACAATCAAGTAGCCATGTTCTACGTAAACAAACAAGGAGGGACTGGCTCTCTGTCGCTTTGCAACGAAGCTCTAAAACTGTGGGCCTTCGCCAGAGAGCATGGGATTCATCTCCTGGCAGTGTACCTCCCAGGAATCCAAAACTCTTGGGCAGACAGACTCAGTCGAGTCCTGCTGCCACACGAATGGTCCCTGCACATGGGTCAGGTACTCAGAATTTTTCAAGAATGGGGGACCCCGGACATAGACCTCTTTGCAAGTCCGTACAATGCCAAACTTCCCCGGTTCTGTTCCAGGATTCCGTGTCAGGGAGCTCAGGCCAAGGATGCCTTCCTCCTTCATTGGGGTCAGGCCTTCCTATATGCCTTTCCACCCATTCCCTTGATTCCCAAGACTCTATTCAAACTTCAGAGGGATCAAGGATCCATGATCCTCATAGCTCCACGCTGGCCACGCCAAGTGTGGTACCCTCTACTTCTGCATCTCTCCCAGACACCCTCCCTGGATCTGGGAGCTGCTCCAGACCTTCTGTCCCAGGAGGAGGGGACTTTGTGGCACCCAAACCCCAAGTCCCTTCACCTCAGAGCTTGGTTACTGAAGGCCTAGACCAGTGATGGCTAACGTTTTTGAGCCCGAGTGCCCAAACTGCCGCACAAAACCAAAGAATTTCCTCAAAGTGCCAGCACGTCAATTAAACCTTAACAACAAGATTTTAGTATCTAAAAACTCTTTATAAAGTTGCCTGAACTATGTAACATCATTTGTAAAGGTTGGAATCTTTGTATTGTCAGAGAATCAATTTGATTCACAATCCTTTGGTTTTCATTTCAATTTATTGGCAATTTATAATGTTTTAATGATTTCATTCAATTTAATGAATTTAGGAAGAATTTGATTCAGTTACACAATATATTTTAAATGTATTATTCACATAACATGTCAAATGTATCCTGAGTAAAAAAAAAGATAAACTTCTTAAAACTGTTAACTGTGTCAGGACTCGGTGTGTATTCCCAAAGAATCTATACATGAAAAAAATTAATGTGATGTTTGTTGTTGCATGCATGCTGATAACTTGTCAAAGAGATATCTTTCTACCTTTTGTGCATTATTTTTCAGTTGCAATTGCTCCAGCCACTTTCTTCTGGTTTCTTCAGGTTTTCTGCTAACTCTCCATCATCTGCTGTCCATTTGTCCCCCTCTATCCGCTCTCTCGTCGCAGCTCACAGTGACACGCGCCGGCTTTCAGAGCGCGAAGGGATTAGTTTCCCTTTCGCGGCTCTGTTAAGCCCGCGGGGGCTGATGGGAACTTCCCATCAGCCCCCGCGGGCTTAACAGAGCAGCGAGGGAGAAACTCTTCCCTCGCTCTCTGAAAGCCGGCGCGTGTCACTGTGAGCTGCGATGAGAGAGCGGATAGAGGGGGAGGGCAGGCTGTGCTGGGCAGGGGGGGCCCCGCGGCACACTCGATTCTGCCGCGGCGGCCCCGGCAGCAGGAGAAGACAGCTTTTTTTTTTTTTTTTTAAATTTTACTTGCGGACCTTCCCGCGTGCCAGCTGCAAGGCCTTCGCGTGCCACAGCTGGCACGCGTGCCATAGGTTCGCCATCGCTGGCCTAGACCTTCAAGACTTGAATCTTTCTCAACAGGTGAAGGATGTCCTCCATGCATCGAGGAAACCTTCCACCAGGCGTTCTTATGCTTTTAAATGGAAAAGATTTTCAATTTGGTGTGCTGACAAAGGTCTTAACCCTCTAGCACTACCTTTGAAGTCTTTACTCGAATATCTCCTGCATCTTTCCAATGCAGGACTTAAAACAAATTCTGTAAGGGTCAATTTGAGTGCTATTGCAGCATCTCTTCAGCCTATCAATGGACAACCTGTTTCCTCTCATCCTCTTATTGCAAGATTCATGAGAGGTCTAACTTTAACTAAACCTCCCATTCGGCCTCCTCCGGTGGCATGGGACTTAAATGTGGGTCAGCTTATGAAGCCACCCTTTGAACCCTTAGCCACTACCTCCTTGAAATTTCTTTCCTGGAAAGTCATTTTCCTTGTCGCAATCACTTCTGCTCGCCGCATCAGTGAATTGCAGGCTTTAGTGGCTAATCCGCCTTATACAAGGTTCCATCATGATAAGGTAGTCCTTAGGACAAATCCTCACTTTATGCCTAAAGTGGTCTCGCCTTTTCATCTTAATCAACAGGTATATCTACCTGTCTTTTTTCCAGCTCCTCATGCATCCAGTGCAGAGAGGAACTTACATACCTTAGATTGTAAAAGAGCCCTTGCCTTTTACATCCACAGGACACAGCAACATCGAAAGTCTTCTCAACTTTTTGTTGCTTTTGATCCTTCTCATTTAGGACTTCCAGTCACAAAAAGAACACTGTCCAATTGGATTGCTCAGTGTATTTCTTTTGCTTACCAGAATAAGAACCTTTCTCTGGAAGGCCATGTCACAGCTCATAATGTGCGAGCCATGGCCACATCTATGGCTCATCTTCATTCTGTATCCATTGATCAGATCTGTCGAGCAGCCACCTGGGCCTCGGTTCATACCTTCACAGCCCATTACTGCTTGGACAAGGACTCCCGCCGGGATGCCTTGTTTGGTCAGGCTGTCCTCAGACACCTGTTCCATTCTTAAGCAACTCCTGCCCACCTTCCCTTAATGGATGCCTGAGATCCATAGGAAGATAAGGAACCCTTGGAGGGGGATCTCCCCGGCATCTCAGCTAGGGAGTCCCCATAAGTGAGGACTCATTCCTGCTTGTTCCTGGAGATAGCACAGTTACTTACCTGTAACAGGTGATCTCTGGGAACAGCAGGAATTAGTCCTCACAACCCACCCACCTTCCCTAGGAGTTATCTCTCTCTCTCTCTCTCTTTCCTTTCCTCTCTCTATTGTCTCAGCTTTAAACTCGAACTGAAGAGAGTTGGTCAGGAAGGCGGGAAGGCAGTGCGCATGCGCTGTGGGAGGCCCCAAAAGCTTCCTTTCTGGGAAACTGGGGAGCTTTCCCGCGCAGGCTCCGTCGGTTCCGACGTACCCATAAGTGAGGACTAATTCCTGCTGTTCCCAGAGATCACCTGTTACAGGTAAGTAACTGTGCTTTTCATGTGAATCAGGAGATTTCCCTACCGGTGTTTTTGCAGTCTGCAGACATGTCGGGGCCGTGAAGGTTGCACCTGTTGGATGTCCATAGGTCGCTTAAAAAGTATCTTCGGCGTACGGCTAGTTTTCGCAGGTCCGACAGACTTTTCGTCCTCTTCGCGTGTCCCAGGAAAGGTGAGGCGGCGTCAAAAGCATCCATCGTGAGGTCGATTAAAGAGGCTATTGCATCAGCCTACATATTTATTTATTTAGCTGTATTTATATACCGCTTTTCACCGGGTCAAAGCGGTGTTACATAGGGGGTGGGGGAATTAAGTACAAGGGGGGGCCATCACCGGGGAGGCAACATTGATAATTTTGACATAGGACAGACGATGGACATAGACAGACGTTGGACATAGACAGGTTAGAGTAGCTTTGAGTTAGATGTTCATTGTGGGTGAGATCAGGGGTTTGTGGGTTTTTCGGTGGGATTCGAGTTGAAGTATTCCTGGAAAAGGATGGTTTTTAGCTGTTTTCTGAAAGATAATAGGTCGGCATTGTTTCTGAGATAGCTCGGTAGAGAGTTCCATAAGGATGGAGCATAAAGTTCGAAGGCTCGCTTACAGGTCCGTTGCGAGCATTTGGTTCTTTTGTGAGGGACGGTGAGGGAAATGCTGGAGGCTTGTCTAGTTGATCTGCCGTGGGCTGGACGAGCCAGTAGGGTGCGAAGCTGGGTGTCCTGTGTTTGATGGATAGCTTTGTGGGTGAGTAGGATAGCTTTGTATTTTGTCCGTGCTTCAAGGGGGAGAATGTGTAGTTCTTTCAGAATTGGGGTGATATGGTCGGTTTTCTTTGCGCTCTGAATGATTCTCGCAGTGGTGTTTAATGCAGTTCGGAGGGGGTTGGTGTGTGTGGCTGGAAGGCCATGGTAGATTATGTTGCAATAGTCCAGATGTGGGAGTGTCAAGGCTTGCATCACTGTTCGGAAGTCTTGATGTTCCAGGAGGGGTCTGAGACGTTGCACTGTTCTTGCCTTATGAAATATAGTTCCGGAGGTTTTAGTGATCTGTTGTTTTAATAATAATGCCCAGGTATCTTATCTGTGGTTGTATATTGTATCTGTGGTTGTATATTGAAAGGTCGGCCGGTGCCGGAAGGGCTTCGGGCTCATTCCACTAGAGCACAAGCCTCGTCGTGGGCAGAAGTGCGTCTGGTACCCCCGGTGGAGATTTGCAAGGAGTTAGAGTCACAGTTGTCATAGGGCATTTTGGTTTAAGGGTTGTGTAGTTCTTGCATAAGTAAGTGACTTCATTCCTTGGTTAAATGCTTACTTGTGTCTCCGGTGAGTCTGCTTTGTCAATAGGTTACTGAGGGAAGGAGGTGGATTCCGGGAGGATATACCGGTGACATCATAAAAAGGAGGAGTTTCTCAGTCTCCAAAGCTGCTGGATGAGATAGGGAATCCAGAGGTCCAGGACTAGACTGGCTACACTCCAGGAAACACAATTAGCAGGTAAGTCTAATTTCACCTTAGTAAGACAAGATCTGCCTTGTCTAAAGCCATGTTGGCTGTCTCCCATTAAGCCATGATTATCTACATGTTCAGCAATTTTGTTCTTTAAGATGGTTTTTACCATTTTTCCCGGTATTGACGTCTGGCTCACCGGTCTGTAGTTTTGCCAGATCACCCCTGGAACCCTTTTTAAAAATTGGCGTTACGTTGGTCATCCTCCAATCTTCAGGTATTACAGATGATTTTAATGATAGTTCACAGATTACTAATAGCAGCTCTCCAGTCTCATATTTCAGTTCTTTCAACACCTGTGGATGTATATCATCCTGTGATTTGCTACTCTTCAGTTTATCAAATAGTTGTAATACATCTTCTCGATGTATCGATATTTCCTTTAATTCGTCCACACATTTAAATACCACTTCAGTCATGGGTAACATCCCTACATCTTCCTCAGTAAAGACCGAAGCAGAGAATTCATTCAGTCTCTCTGCTATCGTCTTGTCGCCTCTTAGTGCCCCTTTAACCCCTCTATCATCTAATGGACCAACTGACACTCTCACAGATTTTTTGCTACGAATGTACTTGAAAAAGTCTTTATTACGCGTTTTTGCTTCCGCAGCTAGCTTCTTCACAAATTCTCCCTTTTCCTGCCTTATCAATGCCTTGCATTTAACTTGCCAATGCTTGTGCTGTTTCCAGTTTTCGTCGTTTGGCTTTTTTTTTCCATTTCCCAAAAGATGCTTTTTTGGCAACAACAGCCTCTCTGACCTCACCTTTAAACCATGCTGGCAGTTTTTTGGAGTTCCATTCACTTTTCTTAAAGCATGGAATACAGCTGGTCAGGGCTTCCAAGATAGTATTTTTTAACAACTCCCAAGCTTGATGTAAGTCTTTAACATTTGCAACTGCTCCTTTTAGTTTTTTCTTAACTGTTTTCCTCATTTTATCGTAGTCTACCTTTCGAAAGTTAAAAGGTAGTACTGTGGATTTCCTTACCATCCCTCCTCCACTAATTAAACAAAGGCGATCATGCTATGATCACTATTGCCAAGTGGCCCCCAACACCCTTAGCTCTTGCACCAGATCTGGTGTTCCACTAAGGACTAGGTCCAATATAGCTTCCCCTCTGGTTGCTTCATGAACCAGCTGCTCCAAGAAGCAGTAATTTATTTCATCTAGGAATTTTATCTCCCTAGCATGTTCTTTCGTGACACTGACCCAGTCGATACCGGGGTAATTAAAATCACCCATTATTATTACTGTGTTGTAACTTTTGTTAGCTTCCTTGATTTCTTTGAGCATTTCATCATCCATTTGTTCATTCTGGCCAGGCGGTCGATAGTACACCCCCACTGCCATTGCCATTTTTACATGGAATTTCAGTCCTTGGAGATTCTATAGCAAATTTTGTTTCCTGCAATACTTTAATCCTTTCTGAGTCAATGCTCTCTCTAACATAGAGCGCAACCCCTCCACCAATTAGAACAGCTCTATCATTACAATATAATTTGTACCGAGGTATCACAGAGTCCCACTGGTTGTCCTCCTTCCACCATGTCTCAGAGATTCCAATCATATGTAACCTCTCATTTAGTGCTATATATTCTAACTCTCCCATCTTAATTTTTAAACTTTTAGCATTTAACAAGCATTTTAGAGACTGTATTTTATTCGTATTAATCTGGCTATTGGTAGGCATGGGTCATTTGGAATCTTTTAGTTCTGTCTGCTCCATACTTGAGGGCATTTGGGCTACTTCACTCTTTTTTGGAGCCTCTCTGCTTTTGGTAGTATCCTTCAAGGATACATTCTTCCGAACCTTGCGCTTTTGGGCGTCTGTCGGCTTTCTCCTGTTATCTAGTTTAAAAGCTGCTCTATCTCCTTTTTAAAGGTTAATGCCATCAGCCTGGTTCCATCCCAGTTAAGGTGAAGCCCATCCCTTCGGAAGAGCCCCTCCTTTCCCCAAAATCTTCCCCATTTCCTGACAAATCCAAAACTCTCATCCTTGCACCATCGTCTCAACCATGCCTTGAGACTCCAGAGCTCTGCCTGCCTTTTGGGTCCTGCGCATGGAACAGGAAGCATTTCGGAGAACACTACCCTGGAAGTTCTGGATTTAAACTATCATAAAAGCCTACATTTAGCCTCCAGCCTACCACATTTAGCCTCCAGCCTACCACATTTTCCTTTGTCATTGGTACCGATATTTACCAAGACAACAGACTTCTCCCCAGCACTCTCTGAGACCTTATTTAGGTGGCGCGTGTGGTCTACTACCTTTGCATCAGGTAGGCATGTTACCAGGCGATCCTCACGTCCACCAGCTACCCAGCTATCTACATGCCTAATGATCGAATCAACAACTATAACGGCTGTCCTACCCTTGCCTCATGGGCACATGGCCCTGGAGAAACGTCCTCGGTGCGAGAGGGTTTTACATCACCTGGAGGGACAGGTCCCTAGTTATAGAATCACTTCCTGCCACATCTGGGTAATGCTCTCCTGTCACGTGACCTCTCTCCTCCATGGCAACAGGGATGCTTCCAGACTGGAGGTGGGACTTCAGGACTATATCCCTATAGGTCTCTTCTATGTACCTCTGTCTTTCTTATGTCTTCCACGTCTGCTACTCTAGCCTCTAGAGAACGGATTTGTTCCCTGAGAGCAAAGAGCTCCTTGCACCTAGTGCACACATAAGACCTCTCACCAACTGGGAGAAAATCATACATGTGACACTCAGTGCAAATGACTGGAAAGCCCCCATCTCGCTGCTGGACTGCTGTCTGCATCTTAGTTTTAAGCTTGTGTTTAGATCTTTAAGTTCTTTACTTATTAAGGGTTGCTGTGGATACTTATACTAATAAAAGTGTACCTAATTCATTTAATATACCTTGTTCACCTGAAGCTTAATTAATCACAGGTCCTTAATGTATCACTGATTTGGATAAAGAACTGCACCTGAGTGCAGCTCCTTTCCTTTACGATGTGTAAGTACCTATAAAACTGTGATTATGCCTGGGGTGGATGGGTGTTGGGAAGGGAGGGAGGGAAATAAGACTTATTAAAAGTGAACTGCTACACAATACCCTGACCTGTGCTTCTAAGGTAAGCTGTGACCAGCTTCCTGGGTGATTAACAGTCCTTATTTGGATAGAAGGAGTCTTTCAAAATAGCCTTTTGACCTGCCACCTGGCTTTAACACCTATTTGAAAGGTTTCACAGGTCTCTTGCCCCTTAGGTAGAAGGCCTCTTTGTAAAGGTCTTTAGAAGACTTTATTGCTCAACAAATACTGACCCTGTGTTGTCTTTTATGCTATGTTATATTTTGATTTGATTTAAATTAAAGCGCTTTGCTGCTGCTAGGCTCTGACTTCGTATGAAATTTAAACTAGAAGCTCTCTGCTGGGTTCTAAATTTAAACTTAAACTGCTGCTACTAGGCCCTGACTGATTTAACAAATACATTGGATTCACATATTAATCAGCTTTAATCCAAAGAATTCCCTTCAGAAAAAATCCCAGAAGTATATATTCACTTTTGCAGATCTCTCTCCAGAAGTAGCAGTCCCCTTTTATAGTCCTTCAAGCACCACGATCTCCCCTCAGACCCATCTCCTGCGGCATCACGGCACCGGTCTCCACCTGAGGATACATCGTTCCTCGAGTTTGTCCATAACATGGCAAAAGCCTTGTCGCTCACCATGGAGGCTGAGGATGACTCTCGCACAGAGGAGCTTGAAATCCTCCAGTATGAGGCTGCACTTAAGGAGGCCTTGATGGTCCCCATCCCCACCTTCCTGGGGCGGCGACTCCTTCGGATGTGGGAGACACCAGCGTCGGTGCCATTGTTAGCCAAAACCTCAACACTATGTATTGAGTCCAGCAGGGGCCCAGCTTTTGGAAAGCGCAACTCTCTCACCTCTGTGGTGGAAGAGTCGACCATTCGCCTGCAGAAAAACCTGAAGATTCACTCCCTGCCCTTGACATCTTTGAATGCAGATGCTACCAGGGCTTGATGCTGGATTGCTGAATCCAAGCCTACCAGCTGTATATCGGAATGTGTCTCAGAGATGTAGTGAGAGTGCTCTCAGGTTTCTCAGTGGGTCTCAGTGGAAATCACCTCCAGCAATTTCAAACCCTCACAAAGTGCGTCGGGAAGTGCTTGAAGTACATGTCTTGAGCCGCCTACGACGGCTTTGAGTCCAACGCAAGAGTGGTTGCCGCAGGCATCGGTGCCCGACGCCAGGCCTGGCTCCAGGCATTGGACCTTGAGCTGTGGGTCTAGGAGAAACTCCTTGACATTTCCTGTCTCAGTAAAAATCTTTTCGGCAAACCTATGGAGGATAAGGCAGCAGAGAGCAAGACAGAGTTGGTCACGAGGACACAGTTCTTCAGGGAGACCTCCTCCCTTCCCAAGAAGAAACCAGTGAGGAAAGGCCAGCCTTACCGAGGCTATCCCCAATACCAGCCCCCCCCCCCCCCCCGTCCCCACAGCAGGGTCACCAGGACAAAGGAGCGGGCCAAGACCACCATAAGCCTAAGGGCTCTAAGCCCCAAATACTGTCTCCTGCCCAGTCTGGGTTTGGGTTTTGACTCCCTGAGCATAGTCTCTTCTCCTGGGAGGAGTAGCTGCTAAGAGGGGGGCATCTGATCCACTTTGCCCATTGGTGGCCTGCCATAACCACTCAACATTCTTCAAGGATGCGTTCAATCTCAACAGCACAACTGGTAATTTCTTCATATATTATTCTCTAGACTTCACATTTAATACAAACCACAACAGCTGATTTCCAAGGTCTCAGACTCATTAATCGCAAACTAGCAGGCAGGCCTTACTAGAAATTGCTCGTATCGCATCAATGACCTTTACAAAGGAAATCTGTAGTGCAGTTTTTTCACGGCAAGTATTGTACAAAGCAGAACAAAGAATGCTTCATGAATCAAGCGTTAGGATAAAAAAACTCTTTCAGGCACTTAGCTTCAAAAAACCCCACGCTGTATCTTCAGAGCACTCCAGCCTTAATCCTGACGCTCTTACAGGGCACCGCTGAGACGTTTCACCGTCATCGGTTTCCTCAGGGGATCGTAATGATAATACTGCTCAAATGTTCTGTAATAAAAATGCATAATAGGAATATGTGACAAGTCTCCACCACTCTCCATACCATACATAAAATAGTTAAAAACCCCGAACCTACTTTCTAAATCTTGATGCTGCCCGCGTTATAACATGTCTTTATCTTTATCTTTATTTCACACTTGATAAACCGCTTTTGTCGGGACATTAAAGTGGTGTACAAACAAAATAAAAGGCAGCACTGCAAACTACGGAAAAAGAACGCCAAAAATAATAGGAAAGAAAGAAAAAGAATAGCACAATAACCTTATAAACGATAAACAATAATCAACAACCAAACACAGGCAAAAGACAAACAGCACAACCAACAGAGGCAGACAAAGGGGGGTAGCAGGACCAAACTGAGCTAGGACAGGAACATCAACCTAGAGCGGTATCAGGGAGGGAAATCAGGAGGGAGATCGAACACTTTCTGAAACAAATGGGTTTTGAGTGAGGCTTTGAACTGAGGGTAGGAGGGTTCTAAACGAAGGGACGGAGGCAGGGCGTTCCACAGCCAAGGACCAAGAAAGAAAAATGCAGCATGACGGGTCTTTTCTAGATGTGCACGGGACGGGGACGGTAAAGCCAGACGATTAGCGTGAAGGGAGCGGAGTTGACGGTAGGGCGTGTGAAGAGAAATTAAATCAGCCAGGTATAGAGGAGTGTAAATTGCACGATGAGTGAGGATAAGGAGTTTATAGTGAAACCGAACACGGAGGGGCAACCAATGAAGACGAATGAGAATGGGGGTAATGTGATCGAAGCGACGGGCGAAAGTAATAATACGGGCAGCTGTATTCTGAATGAGTTGAAGGCGTTTAAGTTGGTAATTGGGAAGATTGGCCAGAAAGATATTACAGTAATCAAGACGACTACGATGAGAGCAAGGACGAGAGTAACCAGAGAACCGAGAGGAAGAAGTGAACGGACAGCCCGAAGCCGGCGGAGGATAGCGAAAGAACGCCTAGTGAGGAGAGAGATATGATCACGGAAGGAAAGGGAGGAATCAAGAATCACCCCGAGATACCGAAAAGAAGATAACAGAGGAATGGGAATAGAATCAATCATAGGGGCAGCAGATGGACACGACCCACTCAGTGATACCCACATAGCAGTGGACTTAGAGAGATTAAGCCGGAGAAGGTGCTGAGAGAGCCAAGAGGCCACATGAGAGAGGCACGAGTTTAAAGGGGAAAGATCCAGAAAAAGTGGAGAAGTATGAAAGAGCAAAATAATATCATCTGCATAAACATAAGATACCGGGTACTGCTGTAATAAAAGAAGTATGTGAAACAGGAGCTTTGCAGTTGCAGCCACCAGGCTTTTCCAAAAAACGCCGCGCATGCGGACAACACCCTGGAAATGAACTTATATAGCGTGCTAGTAACCGTGATTTCAAAGTACCCAAACTTAAAGGAAAATTAAAATTGAAAGAAGAAGCATTATTCAGCCCCTACTTCACTTTCATCAAGTTGTACAATGACTCCTTATACATCTCCCGATGTTCATGATCTTATGGCTCTTCTCAGATACAGGCACCCCATTCTATCTCCTGATTTAAACCTGAAGGGGACACCGTATTCAGTTGGAAAATCCATCGCTGCTCATTCCGTAATAGTTTCTTCCACAGTTCTACCGCCCGTACCTCTACACACTTGCTCGAGCACTATGCATCGCAATTGCAAAAAAGTATGTCCATGCTCTGAGCAGTGTGGAACCAATGGTGCTTCAAGTTTTACACATTTGAGACGGCTTTTGTGCTCTCTTAGTCGAACCCTTAAAGGGCGTAATGTTTTTCCTATGTACCATAGATCACAGGGGCATCGTATGCCGTACACCACAGACTTAGAATTACAGTCCGTGTGTGCACGTAACTGATGTTTAAGGTGTTTATACTTAAATTCAGATGATTCCAACATAAGTGGACACATCTCACAATGTCCGCAGGATTTATGTCCTCCATTGACCTCCGATACACTCACAGGGGGTAAAGTCGCTGGGCTCAATTTATCCTTCAACGTCCGCCCTCTTCTCCAGACACATCTAATACGCTTATTCTGAAGACCCGGGACCACACAGAGAATATTTTCATACCTTCTTATTATTTTCTGTACCGAGTTACTAAGGGGGAATTCCCCGTTATCAAGTTTACATGAGTTTGATCTGAGGATATTCGTTGATTGACAGAGGTGTCTCGCAGTAGCAGGGGCCGATGATTGTATAATGCTCTATGACAGGCGCGAGACACTACCTTAGATGGATATCCTCTATTAAGAAAATTTCTGGTTAAGTATTTCGCTTGAAATTTAAAGTCCATTATATCTGAACAATTCCTACAAAACCGTAGGAATTGAGAGAAGGGAAGCCCCTCTTTCTGTTGTCGCGGGTGTTTACTATCAAAATGTAGCAGGGCATTCCGATCTGTTTCTTTTCGGTGCACAGTAGTTACCAACCATTCACCCCACGCTGTATCTGGACATCCAAATAAGTGATATACTGTTTGTGGTAAATGTAGGTGAACTTTATATGCGTGTCACATTCATTAATCCACTGTACAAACTGGAGAAACCTTTCTTCGGTGCCCTTCCATAACAAAAAGACATCGTCGATGTACCTCTTCCAAACCAGAATATGACTCTTATATGGGGATTCCGCCAACCAACAGGTTTCAAAATGGGCCATATAAAAATTAGCAATGGACGGGGCGCATAAACACCTTAAACATCAGTTACGTACACACACGGACTGTAATTCTAAGTCTGTGGTGTACGGAATACGATGCCCCTGTGATCTATAGTACATAGGAAAAACATTACGCCCTTTAAGGGTTCGACTAAGAGAGCACAAAAGCCGTCTTAAATGTGTAAAACTTGAAGCACCATTGGTTCCACACTGCTCAGAGCATGGACATACTTTTTTGCAATTGCGATGCATAGTGCTCGAGCAAGTGTGTAGAGGTACGGGCGGTAGAACTGTGGAAGAAACTCTATTACAGAATGAGCAGCGATGGATTTTCCAACTGAATATGGTGTCCCCTTCAGGTTTAAATCAGGAGATAGAATGGGGTGCCTGTATCTGAGAAGAGCCATAAGATCATGAACATCGGGAGATGTATAAGGAGTCATTGTACAACTTGATGAAAATGAAGTGGGGGCTGAATAATGCTGCTTCTTTCAATTTTAAGTTTCCTTCAAGTTTGGGTACTTTGAAATCACGGTTACTAGCACGCTATATAAGTTCATTTCCAGGGTGTTGTCCGCATGCGCGGCGTTTTTTGGAAAAGCCTGGTGGCTGCAACTGCAAAGCTCCTGTTTCACATGTTATAACGCGGGCAGCATCAAGATTTAGAAAGTAGGTTCAGGGTTTTTAACTATTTTATGTATGGTATGGAGAGTGGTGGAGACTTGTCACATATTCCTATTATGCATTTTTATTACAGAACATTTGAGCAGTATTATCATTACGATCCCCTGAGGAAACTGATGACGGTGAAACGTCTCAGCGGTGCCCTGTAAGAGCGTCGGGATTAAGGCTGGAGTGCTCTGAAGATACAGCTTGGGGTTTTTTGAAGCTAAGTGCCTGAAAGAGTTTTTTTATCCTAACGCTTGATTCATGAAGCATTCTTTGTTCTGCTTTGTACAATACTTGCCGTGAAAAAACTGCACTACAGATTTCCTTTGTAAAGGTCATTGATGCGATACGAGCAATTTCTACTCAGGCCTGCCTGCTAGTTTGCGATTAATGAGTCTGAGACCTTGGAAATCAGCTGTTGTGGTTTGTATTAAATGTGAAGTCTAGAGAATAATATATGAAGAAATTACCAGTTGTGCTGTTGAGATTGAACGCATCCTTGAATTTTGATTTATACGTTCAGTAAGAGACCTAATACCAGTTAGTAGTTCTGCCATAACCACTGACACCTGGGCCCTTCCAGTGGTCAGAAAAGAATACCTCTTTCTTTTGGACCGGATACCTCCAATTTTCTTTCCAGGAGAGCCCCCTCAGACTCCCCTGCACCAGGCCTTGCTAGAGCAGCAACTCGCAGGCCTCATCAAGGATGGAACGGTGGAACCAGTATCCCTCCATCTCGGGGTCAAGGGTTTCTACTCCTGTTCCTTCACGTCCCTCCAGTCTAGTTCCGGAAAGATAGGAGTTGTCACGCTCTTCCAGCAGCTTGGAGACTGATACACGTCATTCTTTGATGACACTGGTATAAGGACCCAGGCATCGGCTCCTCCCACTCCAGTTCTATCAGTCTCCAAGCAGCTGGAGGACGTGAGCCAGGGATCCTGGCTCACTAGAGATTCAATTAAGGAGTAGTGTTAGTAGTTTTTCGATAGTGGGAGTTAGTTTTTATCACAATTTTCTTTTTACTTGATTTTTTGCTTTATTTTTCTGTACTGTGGGGCAGTGTGTGCTTGGCGAAAGCTTTCCCTTTAATTTGCTGGGGGAACTTCCTTTCCTCTCTTTCTCCCTTTACCGGAGAAGCCGGGAGTTGAAATACTTGCAGTCCGGAGGGGGGGAAAGTACCCCGGGGGTGCCCAAAGACTTTCCTCTGTCTGCTCCGGCGCAACACAGAAGGTTTGCCTGCAGGCGCCTTGGAGTTCAGACAGCCAACGGCAGCTCAGGCACAGTTCTCTGCTGAGCTCTTTGCCGGTGCGGTTTTTCAATCGGGGCACGACGTCGGTCAGCACTACCCACGAAGAGGGGCTCTTGCTTGGCTCTTGGACGGTCAGGTAAGCCAAAGGACTTGATTTGCTGTTCTCTGCTACTCTAGGTGGCTTCAGGCTAGTCAGTGGGCCCTCTTGTACCAGTTTCCCGCCGCGGCCAGTTTGGGCGGGAAATTGTCGGCGGCGAGCAGGGGAAACTCTTGGTATTTTTAAGCAAAGGCAGCTTCGTTTTCGAATAATTTTGGTGGAATTGGAGGCGGGGGACTGTCTGCTTTGTTTTGAGGTGCTAAATAAAAAAAAACAAAAAAACGTGGTTTTGGAGGGGCAGTTCCGTTTTCTTTCAGACTCCAATTCTTCGGTTTGGTGCTTGGGGGGCGTGTTTGCAGCAGAACTGGGCCAACATTTTAGATGTAAAATTTGGAAAAGAGCTCTACGGTGTCAGGATGCCTGCCAAAGCCTTGTGTTTATTATGTGGAGTAAAGAAGTCCATAGTGTCAGAGGCGGGTACCTGTAGGAGCTGCAGCCAGGCTCCCTCTGTGGAACAGCACCGCTTAGAGGAATCAGAGGAGCGGGACATGGCGACGCAGGGGCCTTTGTCTCCGTTGCTTGACTCAATGGACCCTATTCCAGGTCCTTCCACGGCGCCAGAGGGGCTGTCAGCTTCAGCTTCCGTGGCTGGGGATTTATTATCCATTTTTTCTCAGGATTTTGTGGCTCTGATTCAAAGAGCCTTTGGGGGTGCTCCTAGGGACTCTTCTGCTCCGTCAGGGGGATTGGGGCAAAAGAAGCCAGGTACTCCTATGTCCGGGTTGCCTTCGTTCTTAGCGCCGAAGAGGACCCGGGTAGAGCTGGATAGGCGCTGTCAGTCCGACGTTTCGGAGGATTTACACACGGAAGTAGAGGAGCGCGAGTCGCAGCTGGACGAGGAGCTGGAGGAAGGTGAGATTGCTGACCAGGAGGATCAGGCTAGAGTGGTGCGCATTTTTAGGCGGGAAGAGTTGCCCGCGCTGATTTCGGAGACCTTGAGAGCGCTGAATGTACCCGTGTCGGAGCCAGTTGAGGAAGCTTCATTAGAGGATCCCCTCTTACAGGCCTTTCGGAAAACGCAAAATGCGTTTCCCATGCATAGAGTGGTGAAGGAGATGATCCAAGGTGAATGGGATAGGCCTGAATCCACGCTCAAGGGTTCTCGAGTGATGTCGAGGCTGTATCCGTTGGTGGAGCAGTATAAGGATCTTTTTAAGTCTCCTTCTGTGGATGCGACGGTTTCCGCGGTGACCAAGAAAACCACCATCCCGGTAGAAGGGAGTGCGGCTCTTAAGGATACTCAGGACAGAAAGCTGGATTCGTTGTTAAGACAGGTGTTTGAGGTTAATGCTTTTTCTATGCAAGCTTCCATTTGTGGGGCTTGGGTGGCGAGAGCGTGTCTTCGCTGGGCTCAGCGCGTTCAGGGTGTGCAGGCGGAGGACACAGCTGGTGAGGCGGCGCGTTTGGAGTCGGGGGCAGCCTATCTCTCCGATATTCATTATGATCTCATTAGGAGCCTTTCGAATAGTATGGCCTCGGCGGTGGCTGCGAGAAGGTTTCTCTTGTTGCGTAGTTGGGCAGCGGATGCTTCGTCTAAGGCTCGGTTGAGTAAACTTCCCTTTAAGGGGGCGGCTACTTTTTGGTGAGGATTTGGAAAAGATAGTCAAGGATCTGGGGAATTCAAAGGCGGTAGGCTACCGGAGGATAAACAAAAGCAAGGGAAATTCCCATCGGTGACTCGGTTCCCTCAGAGGGACTTTAGTCGTTTTCGCTCCTCTCGTGTTTCACAGAGCCAAAGAGGGCGTTTCTCCTTTCGCAGTCAGAGCTTTCGGGGCTTCCGGGGGGCCAGCAGAGGTTTTGCTGCAGCCACCTCGGGGGCCAAGAAGCCGCAATGAGATCAGGGAGGCCCAGGTGGACGTGGCTGTGGGCGGTCGTCTGCAGCAGTTTTACGCTGCCTGGGTCGAGATTACGTCCGATCAGTGGGTGTTGGAGGTGATTCGAGAAGGCTATGCTTTAGAATTTCAACGGCCGGTGGCCGATGCTTTCGTTCAGTCCCCGTGCAAGGCTCTTTCCAAGTGCAAAGCGGTATAGCAAACTCTTCAGAGGTTGCTGGACCTCGATGCGGTGGTGCCAGTGCCTCCGGACCAATGCGGATTAGGTCGATACTCCATTTATTTTGTGGTTCCAAAGAAAGAAGGAGCGTATCGGCCGATTTTGGACCTCAAAAAGGTGAACAAGTGTCTCAGGGTTTCTCATTTTCGTATGGAGACACTGAGGTCGGTCATCATGGCAGTCAGAAAAGGAGAGTATCTGACTTCTCTGGATTTGTCCGAGGCCTACCTGCACATCCCGATTTGACACGACCATCAACGGTTCCTCAGGTTTGCGGTGCCAATGGGACATTTTCAGTTTCGGGCGCTGCCCTTTGGTCTGGCGACGGCGCCTCGGACCTTTACCAAAGTCATGGTAGTGGTGGCAGCGGAATTGCGCAAGCACGGGGTGCTGGTGCATCTGTATCTGGACGACTGGTTGATTCGGGCAAAGTCCAGGAAGGAGAGCGAGGAGGCAACTGCCACAGTGGTCGGCTGTCTTCAGAAGCTAGGTTGGGTGGTCAATGTGGCCAAGAGCAGCCTGGTGCCTTCCCAGGATCTCGAGTATCTCGGGGCGCGTTTCGATACAGGGGCGGGCAGAGTGTTTCTGCCTCCGCGTCGAGTATTGGCCTTACAGAGTCTGATTCGGCGGTTCCTCGAGCGTCGGCGTCCGTCAGCGTGGCATTATTTGCAGGTTCTCGGGACTATGGCGGCGACAATAGACTTGGTGCCCTGGGCGAGGGCGCATATGAGACCGTTGCAGAGGGCGTTGCTCCGCAGGTGGTCGCATCAGAGAGATCCACTGTCCAAGCGGCTGGTCTGCGCCGACGCAACACGGGAAGCGTTGCAGTGGTGGTTGTGGCCGGCGTCTCTGGCTGAAGGCATGCCCCTGGACATTCCGAACTGGATTCCCCTGACCACAGATGCAAGTCTCCTAGGTTGGGGGGCTCATTGTCAGGGAAAGTGCGCGCAAGGGCAGTGGACGGTTCAGGAACGGTCTTGGTCAATCAACAGGTTGGAACTGCGGGCGGTACGGTTAGCGTTGCTGGAGTTCCAGTGGACTCTGCGAGGAGCAGCGGTGCGAGTGTTTTCAGACAATGCGACGGCAGTGGCCTACGTCAACAGGCAAGGGGGCACCAGCAGTGCTCCCTTAGAAGCCGAGGCGGATCAGTTGTTCGGCTGGGTCGAGCACAACCTTCAAGCGCTGTCGGCAACGCATGTGGCAGCAGTGGACAATGTGGCAGCCGATTTCTTGAGTCGGGTGAGAGTGGATCCGGGAGAGTGGACGCTTCATCCGGAGGTTTACAACGCGGTGGTTTGCCGTTGGGGACCGCCCGTTATGGACCTCATGGCGACGTTCCGGTCGGCAAAGGTAGGCCGTTTTTTCAGCAGGCGCCGAGAAAGGATGTCGGAGGGGCTGGATGCTCTCGTCCAAGAGTGGCCGAGGGATCAGCTTCTCTATGTGTTTCCTCCTTGGGGTTTAATAGGCCGGGTAGTGCGGCGGATCGAAAAGCACAGAGGGTGTGTCATTCTGATAGCACCAGATTGGCCGAGATGGCCTTGGTATGCGGATCTCCAGCGGCTGCTAGTGGGAAGGCCATGGAGACTCCCGGCCAGACAGGATCTCTTGCAGCAAGGTCCGTTGGTGATGCCTTAGGTAGCTCGGTTCTCGCTTACGGCATGGCTCTTGAGAGGGCGAGATTGAGAGCTAAAGGCTATTCAGCGGAGGTGATTGCAACCTTGTTGAGGGCGCGTAGACGATCTACTTCCTTAGCGTATGTTCGCGTGTGGCGCGTTTTTGAAGCGTGGTGTTTGGATAGGGAGTGTGAGGCTTTGCGGGTTACGATTCCGCAAGTGTTAGCTTTTTTGCAGGATGGGTTCCAGAAAGGTTTGGAGACCGCGTCCTTGTGAGTCCAGTTGGCGGCGCTTTCATGTTGTCGAGGAAAAATCAAGGGACAAGCGATCTGTTCACATCCAGATGTTAAACGGTTTCTGAAAGCGGTGGGGGTTTTGCGGCCACCGCGTAGGCTGTCGGTTCCGCCTTGGGATCTTCAGTTGGTCTTGGCGGCGTTAATTTCTCCGCCATTTGAACCTTTGGCGAGGGTGACTTTAAAGGATCTTACACTAAAAGTCGTGTTCTTAGTGGCCATTGCGTCGGCGTGGCGGATTTCAGAGTTGCAGGCCTTATCTTGTAGGGAACCGTTCTTGGCTTTTTATGAGTCTAAGGTGGTTTTAAGACCAGTGCCGTCGTTTTTGCCGAAGGTCCTGTCTCCATTTCATGTGAATCAGGTGGTTTCCCTGCCGGTATTTCATAAGAATTCAGAGGGTTCTAGTCCTCCGCAGTTGCATCTTTTGGATGTGCGGAGGGTGTTGAAGACTTATCTCAGGCGGACAGCGGCGTTCAGAAGGTCGGATAGATTGTTTGTGTTGTTCGGCGGTCCTCGCATGGGGGAAGCGGCGTCTAAAGCGTCGATTGCTAGATAGATAAAGGAAGCCATAGCGTCCGCGTATATCCTGAAGGGGAAGGCGGTTCCGGAGGGATAACGGGCGCATTCCACGAGAGCACAAGCAGCTTCCTGAGCAGAGTATGGTTTTGTACCTGCAGCGGAGATTTGTAAGGCGGCGACGTGGTCGTCCTTGAATTCCTTTGTTAAGCACTATCGTCTGGATATTCAGGTGCGAAGGGATACCTGTTTTGGTGCTGCGGTGCTTCAGGCTGGTATTCCTGGTCCCGCCCGGTGAGTACATTTACTGCTCTGTTACATCTCCTATATTTCCGGGACTAGACTGGAGGGACATGAAGGAAGTGTAAATTAGACTTACCTGCTAATTGTAGTTCCTGAAGGAACTCCAGTCTAGTCCTGGATCCCGTCCCGTTTTTTGATGGTAGTGGCAGCCTGAAGCGAAGCGTGTACAGGTAAGAGAACAGCGAGAACTGTGCAGCTTTGGGTGCGGGGACGGGGATTAGACCCTAACTTACGAAAAAATAAAAGAAAATGGGCGTTTTTTCTCTTCCCAATAGGATCGCAAAGCCCTGAACAGTTCAGTTAAATATCATAGTGACTAAGTTTGTTATTTCTGGTTGGGGACTTATTTGGTTCCTCGGCACTCAGTTTTTTGAGGGTGTTTTACTTAATTGTTGCTCTGGTGAGTCTGCTTTGTCAATAGGTTATTGGAGTGGGAGGAGCCGATGCCTGGGTCCTTATACCAGTGTCATCAAAGAATGACGTGTATCAGTCTCCAAGCTGCTGGAAGAGCGTGACAACTCCTATCTTTCCGGGACTAGACTGGAGTTCCTTCAGGAACTACAATTAGCAGGTAAGTCTAATTTACACTTACTTTCTGATCCCAAAAAAAACAGGGGGCCTAAGGCTCATTTTGGACTTGCAAAACTTGAACAGGTTCCTGGTATGGGAGAAGTTCAAGATGCTCTCCCTTGACACATTGCTGCCCTACTTCCAGCAGGGAGATTGGCTATGTTTCTTGGACCTAAAGGATACTTACACTCACATCCTTATTCATCCCAGTCACAGGCAGTAGTTAAGATTCATGGTCGGGGGCGACCACGACCAGTACAGGGTACTCTTCGGCCTACCCTCCTCACCAAGAGTCTTTTATCTTTCTTTATTAATGATTTAATATACCGCCCAAACCATAGGCAACAGAGCGGTTTACAAACAAAATATGAGACTGCTGAGAAAAAGAAAGGAACGCCAATTATAATAGACAGGAAAGAAAGAGTAAAAGCAGAAAAGAGAAGTGGGAATACAGGAGGAAGGGGAAGGGAAAGTATCAACGAGGGTGCGGGGAAAGGGGAGAGGAGGGAGGTCATAGGCGGTATAAAATAGGTGAGTCTTGAGCCTTGATTTAAATGTTTTGTGGGACGGTTCCAGATGTAGAATGAGGGGGAGCGAGTTCCAGAGCTGTGGGCCCAGGAAGAAAAAGGTGGAGGAGCGTGTGGATTCAAGATGAGCCTGGGCTGGGGAGGGGAGTGATAAGCAATTGGCATGAATTGACCTGAGGAGACGATGGGGAGTCTGGAGGTGAATCAAGTCTGATAGATAAAGTGGGGAGAACCAGTGTAAATGGATTTATGAACGAAGATGAGAATTTTGTAATGAATCCTGTATGGGACCGGGAGCCAGTGAAGATGAATCAGAATGGGAGTAATATGGTCAAAGCGAGAGTTGGTCAAGATACGAGCGGCGGTGTGATGGATGAGCTGAAGTCTTCGAATTTGGGATCGGGGAAGGCCAGCAAGGGAGGCGTTGCAGTAATCCAGGCGAGACACTACTAGAGACAGAAGAAGTGTGGTCATGGAGGGGACTGAGGAAGGGGCAGACTGCACGAAGCTCTCTTAAGGTGTAAAAGGACCGTTGTACCACCGAAGAGATGTTCTCTTTGAAAGACAGGGAAGAATCCAAGGTAACCCCAAGATAGCGCAGAGATGGACCAACTGGGATAGGAGCGGAGGAAAGGAGGTGAACAAGAGGGGAACTGGGTGTCCAGAAGTAAACCAGATGGCGGAGGTTTTGGAAAGATTGATATGCAGAAAATTGGAGACAAGCCAGGATGCAACAGAAGCTAGACAGGAATTAAGAGGAGTAATGTCAGGAAAGGTGGAGTCTTTGTGATAAAGAAGGAAGATATCGTTGGCATAGAAGTATGCTGAAACACCGTGCTGCTGAATTAGAAGTGCAAGAGGAGCTAGGAAAATGTTAAATAGAAGAGGGGCAAGAACAGAGCCTTGGGGGACCCCACAGATAAGGGGAGTGGAAGGGGAAGAGGAGGATCCGGAGAGGACAGAGAATGATCTAGTGGAAAGAAAGGAATGGAACCATTTCAGGACAGAACCAGAAAGCCCAGTGTCGTGAAGCTCTGCAAGAAGGGTGCAGTGATCCACTAGGTCAAAGGCAGCAGATAGATCCAGGGAGATAGCAATAGAGAACCCTGATCACATTACTCCAAAACAGTAACCCCAAGCAACAAGACTCCTCACCTTCCCAATGCCTAAAATGTGCCTTTATAAATGCCCGCTCGATTAGAAAAAAATGGCCTGTAATCCAAGATTTAGTCACCCACAACAATCTTGACGCACTCTTGATCACTGAAACCTGGCTATCAAAAGAAGATAATGTCCTCATTAACCAACTCATTCCACCTAATTTCTCCATACACACAACTCACAGAGGAAAACAAGAAGGGAGGAGGAGCACTCATACTCACTAAGTCTGATCTCCTCTTCAATACAGTTAACTCCTACAGTTCAGACAATCTGGAAATTATCACCATAGTGAACAAGCAATGCTCCATCAACTTGATTTACAGAACCCCGTCAAGCTCCCAGGATGACCTGCCCACAATACTGGACATTGCTGCCAATACCAGCAACTTCAACACGCCAAACTGGATAATGGGAGATCTCAATCTCCCATCACTGCAGCAACATCAGTCCTCTTCATTCCTCCATGCCATCGAAAGTCTTGGATATAAGCAACTAATCATGGAGCCCACACACATCAAAGGAAACATTCTTGACATGGTCTTCGCCCCACAATCGGTATCTACACAAAACAGCAACGTTATAAAATCTATCACTAATGTACCATGGTCAGACCACAAACTCATAATCCTACAAATTCCCTTGGACAACACTCATTACCGAAACAACAGAAACCTTGACAACACACCAAGAGCCCCACCAAGAGGCTTTCGGCCCTTCAATAAGGATTTTATAATGACAAATACCCAACCACTCCTCAACAATACAACACTCAACCTGGAAGAAGCAATTGAAGCCTGGAATAACAACCTCAATGCCATTTCTATCCAACCACACAAAAATAACACTTCAAAGAAAAGAACCTCCGCTCCATGGTTCTCTCCTGATCTGCGAGACTCTCTTAAGCACCTTAGAAGACTCGAAAAACGCTGGCGCCGATCACTTGCTGCTGATGATCATACAGCTTACAATCTCTATTTAGAGACTCACCGTGAAGCAATCACAACCAAGAGGAAGCAGTATCACACTGAGATACTCAAAAGATCATTAAACAAACCCGTGATCTTTTCAGCCTAGTAAAATCGCTATCAAATGAACCATCATCAGAACAAAAACATGATATTCAACCACAAGAATTTGCTGATTATTTACAATCTAAACTTCTACAGACGGATGAGCTACAGAAAGTAGATATCCAAGAATCAACCTGCCAAATCACCTTAACATCACTTTCCGCACCTTCACCTAAACAAATTGAAGACACAATCTCCTCACTCAATACCTCCACCGCTCAAACCGATCCTTGCCCAGCCTTCTGGATCAAGGACCTTAGAAGTGCCTTTAGTCCGTTCATTGCAAGAATCATGAACCTCTCATTTACAACTGGATCTTTCCCATCTGTACTAAAGCTCACATCCATCAGACCACTTTTAAAAAAACCCAAACTAGACCCAAAAAGACCTGACTCATACAGGCCTATTGCTAGCATTCCCCTCCTAGCAAAAATCTTTGAAAAAGAGGTGCAACGTCAAATTCAAGACCACATAGACGCAACAGCCCCTCTCGACTACTTTCAACATGGATTCAGGGAACATCATGGAGTTGAAACACTCCTCACCACTCTCCTCAACAACTTACTCACCAGCATAGACAACATCCGCCAAGGCGTTGTGCTAATCTTCTTAGATATAGCAGCAGCCTTTGACTCGGTAAATCACGAGATACTCATTACACGTTTGATGGAAAAAGGCATTGGTAGTTCAGCTCTGGAATGGTGTAAATCATACCTGGACACCAGAATGCAATATGTAAAATCTGCGACGGGAGAATCAAATCTCTTCCATCAAAAACAAGGGGTGCCACAAGGGTCTTCTCTCTCATCTCTCATGTTTAACATCTACATGCAGCCTATCTGCAATATCATCAGATCATTCAACGTGAAATGTATGATATACGCAGATGATATCCTACTTTATATGCCATTTTCTACAATGCATTTAGACCTACTGCCCATAATAAATTGCTTTAATGCAGTATCAGAATGGCTTCTCTCACAGAACCTCCGCATCTAACACAAGAAAACTGAGGTTCTCTTTGTTACGAGAGACCCCAACTTCATTCCACCATCACATATAAGTGTGAAAGGAGCGGATCTAACCACAAAAGAAACAATAAGATACCTTGGAGTCACGCTGGACCAACGTCTCAATCTGAAAACACATGTAAACAATATTACAAAAGCTGTATACTTCAAAATACGCACACTCAGGCATCTTCGCTCATTACTGGACCCAGATGATTTTAGAACCATCTTCCAAGCACTCATATTGCCGCATTTCGATTTCGCCAACTCAATTCTACAAGGTCTCCCACAATCCACCCTAAGCTCTCTTCAACTTGCCATGAATACTGCTGCAAGGATTCTACAAGGAGCGGCCAGGAGTGATCATGTGACGCCAATCCTCAAACAGCTTCACTGGCTCCCGATACAAGGCAGACTCGAATTCAAAACCCTAGTCCTTACATACAAGGCCATCCACGGTTTATCTGCAAACTCAATAATCGATCTCACACAAACACTACCACCAACAAGATCCAGAAGACAAATAGCGATAAACACCCTAATAATACCGAAGGCCATAACAACGTGTAGCCGATCAACAGCGAACAGAGCCTTCATGTTCTGTGCCCCAAAACACTGGAACTCCCTACCACCCGAAATTCGTGCTATAACTAACATAGGCCAATTCAGAAAGGCCCTCAAGCATAACCTATTCATCAAATACTACCCTACATAAAGCTTCCCCTCTCAAGCATAACCTAATCAACAAATATTACCCTACATAAATTCAAAAATATTCACTACAATCTTAACCACTTTGCCTCCTTTCACAACCCCCACAGTCAACATCATATAAATACCTCTTTCATGTTATCAAATTAACAGACCAACATTCTATGTATATAGTTTTACCCCATATTATCCAAGTTTATCGAATCCAAGTTTATCTTCCTGTTTTATGTAAAACCGAGCAGCCTGTTGTTCTGGTCTTTGGTTATCTGTAAACCGCGCTGATTGTAAATAGCGCGGTATATAAAAAATTGTAATAAATAAATAATAAATAAATAAAATGTGATGCATGCAATTCGTTGAGAATGCCTGGCTGTAGTGGCTGCCTAGCTCCATCTCCAAGGGGCCTTGGTTTTCCCATACCTGGATAACTGGCTCCTAAAATGGGACATGGCCACCGAGGTGCAACAGGCCACTGACCTGCACCATCAGTGTCCTACAGTATCTGGGGTTCCTGATAAACCACCCCAAGTCCCACCTCACTCCTATGCAGGACTTGGAGTTCATAGGAGCTCGACTGGACACCCCAGGTCAGGGCCTTTCTTCCCTTGGACAGGGCAGATGGCGTCAGGGCCCTGGCCACCAAAGTGCAGCTTCATCACGCAGTGTCAGCGCGGTCAATGCTCTTTCTACTGGGCCACATGGTGTCCACGGTCCATGTGGTTCCCAATGCCCATTTGCAGATGTGGTCGGCTCGGTTGTGTCTCCACTCACAGTGGACACAAGCCACAGGCAGACTCGAGGACATAGTCTTAATGTCCTGTCAGCTAGCGGAGTCACTCAACTGGTCACACTGCACCTGTAGGAGGGCATTCCCTTCCAGTCCCTAAATCCCTAGAGGGTCCTCACCATGGACACATTCCTACTGGGCTGGGGTGCCCACTGCGAGGAACTGCGCATACAGGGCAGCTGGTCCCTAGCGAAGAGCCAGCAGCAGATCAAGGCTATTTTTCTGGCTATCAAGGCCTTCCACCACCTCCTGCGGAACCAGTCGGTGCTAGTCCAAACGGATAGCCAGGTTGCGATGTTCTTCCTGAACAAGGTCTCACAGGGTTTCAGCACCTCTGCCAGAAGGCAGTAACCCTCTGCTCGTACACTCCTCAGGGCGGTATACCTTCTGGGCCAAGACCATGCCCTAGTGGACAGGATGAGCAGGGTCTTCCAGCCGCAAGAATGGCGACTAGACCCCAGGGTTGCACAGCAGCTCTTCTGACTCTGGGGAACACCGAGTCTGGACTTCTTCACCAGCCTGACCAATGCTCAGCTTCCCCACTTCTATTGTCCCCAACCGCATCCGCCCCGGGTAGTGGCGGATGCCATCTTCATCTCGTGGTCTGAGGGCCTTTTATATGCCTTCCCTCCCACGCCACTAATCACCTGAACCCTTTTCAAGGTCCTGTGGGACAAATCCTTCATGATCCTGGTGGCCCAGGCAGCCTTGGTTTCCCCTGTTGCTCTGCCTCTCGACGGAGCTCCGGTCCCTCTGGGGAATGCCCCAGGGCTACTGATCCAGGAGGAGGGCTCCCTTCTTCACTCCAAACTGGGGGTCCCTGTCATTAATAGCATGGCTGCTGACCAGGTAGTCTTAGCATCCTTCAACCTCCCAAGGCAGGTGGAGGAAGTCCTCATGGACTCTGTGATAAGGAAGCTTATCATAGCTCAGGTAGGAGCTATAGAAAAGATGATGTGACTCTGAACAAGCAACCTGTCAGTTCTGGTAGAAGTAGGAAAACAGAGTTTTCATATAAAAGACTACCAGTCCCAGAATGCACCAGGTTTCCAGCAGCCATGAGAGGGGCTGAAGTGAGAAAACGTGTGTGCAATCAAGAGAGCTATGAGGTAATCCCTAAGCACTCATCTCAAAGGGCAAGGCCTGATTCAACACAGCTGCGCTGTGTTAGGGAGGAGCACACATTAGGACAGAATAAGAATAGAGCTTATTCTTCAGATAACAGCTTCAGGGAGAGCTTCAGCAACGGCTATAAGCTCCAGCCCAGCTACAGGTTTAAGCATCACCTGGAGAAACAGAAGCCAAGCCAAGCGGATAGAGAAAGAAGGAAACTCTCTGGAAGGAAGAGAAGAAAGGCCATTGGAAGGTCTGGGAGGTATTCCAAATGCCAGCAGAGTCCATTGGACTGGAGTCAGCCAGAGGAATGGAATGGCAGAGATAGGAATCACCAGTGGCTACCTGGAAGAGAGAAGACTGCACGTGGAAAGGACTTTCAGACCTATGCCAGAAGGTATGTGAGAGAGGATCCAGTGTCCAGGGATCAAGATTGGAAGGCTGGACATCAGAATTGGATTACATATTGGCCAGGCTATACAGAGAGGAATTATGATAGCAGGAGAGGCTCAGGTATGAACACTGATCCAGACCCTATCTATAATAGTGAATGGCAGCAAGGGAATAAGCATTCTCATGATAGTGCCTTATGGAAAGACTCGTCTGTGCCAATGTATGATAGTGACCCTATGCTGATTGATGAAGGGGGAGATACAGCAGATGAAACTATTTATTACATGGACTGTTCTCTATCAAAATGCTATTGCTAGCTTTCTGTGAGCAAACACATCAGCCATCACAAAGAAACCTAACTTTGTTCTTTATTTCCACTGCAAACAGCTCTTAAAGCAGGATTTGGGTTCACACAGTAGCAGCCAGCCAGCTAAAGGCTTTCAGCTGGTCAATTGATAGTAACTAAAGCTGCACCTGATTGTGTGTGTGTGAGCAAGGGAGAATCACTGCTGGGATCTGCGTGGAAAATAAGCAGAAGTTAACCTAACAAGCAAAGTTTATTCATTCCTTTGTGCCTTTTTATTTGGTAATTATTTGCTAAGAAAACATTAGCTAATTGCCTGACAAGATGAAGGTTGTTTTCTGGTTTGCTTTATGACTTTGTTATCCATTTAAACACTGCAAGCAAGTAACCTCATTTATATTGCTACCAAGCATATTTGTGCTGGGTGAATTAAACCCCATCAATAAAAGAAGTATTTTATTGGCCTTACCACTGGTATCACAACTCAATTATTGTCTTCAGCTGTGTTTGGGAGTGAAAGAACTACATTACCCACAATACCTTGCAAGAATCATATGAATATATGCATCGTCAAGATTGTGTAAGTTCTCACCCTAGGCAGCCGTCTGACAACTCTCATAAGAACTCCACAAGATGGGCCTATGCCTTCAAGTGGTGTAGATTCTCAGTATGGTGTGTAGAGCAAAAGGTTGACCTGTTCTCGTGCCAGATGCACATGCTGCTGCAGTACTTGCTTCACCTTTCACAAACCGTACTCTCCATCAGAGTGCACCTGAGCGCACTCTCAGCATAGAGGGCAAACCTCTCTTTGCGCAGCCTCTCATTACCCGATTTATGCAAGACCTTCTGCTTTCTATGTCTTCTATCTGCATGCCCCCTGGCAGAATGGAACCTCATTATGGTTCTGATGCAGCTCATCAAGCTGCCTTTTGAACCTCTGGTTTCCTGACATTTGCATTATCTTTCCTGGAAGGTCGTCTCCCTGGTGGTGCTCTCCTCTGCCTGCAGAGTCGGTGAGCTTCAGGCTTTAGTGGCCGAGCCACCTTACATAAGAACATAAGATATACCATACTGGGTCAGACCAAGGACCATCAAGCCCAGTATCCTGTTTCCAACAGTGGCCAATCTAGGTCATACGTACCTAGCAGTTTCCCCAAAAGACACAGGTTCCGCAATGCTTGTACTGGGTCAAGCATTGATATCCTGGGTCCCTTCTAAATAATGGTTTATGGACCTTTCCTCCAGGAACTTGTCCAAACCTTTTTTAAACCCACAAATTCCAGAGTTTGATTACACGTTGAGTGAAAAAATATTTTCTTTTATTAGTCTTAAATAGTTTACCCTGTAGCTTCATTGCATGTCCCTTAGTCTTTCTATATTCTGATAACGTAAACAATCGATCTACGTTTACCCGTTCCACTCCGTTCATTAATTTATAGACTTCTATCATATCTCCCCTCAGCCGTCTCTTTTCCAGGTTAAAGAGCCCTAACCTTTTTAGCCTTTCTTTATAGGAGTATCCTTCCATCCCCTTTACCATTTTGGTGGCTGTTCTCTGAACCTTTTCTAATAACGCTATATCCTTTTTAAGATACGGTGACCAGAATTGCACACAGTATTCATGGTGCGGTCACATCATGGAACGATATAGAGGCATTATAATATCTTTTGTTTAATTTTCCATTCCTTTCCTTATGATACCTAGCATTCTATTTGCTCTCTTGGCCGCCACTGCACACTGGGCCGAGGGTTTTAACATGTTATCCACAATGACGCCTAAATCTATTTCCTGGGTGGTGGTTCCTAATGTGGAACCTTGGCATCGTGTAATCATAGTTTGGGTTGTTCTTCTCTAGGTGCATAACTTTGCACTTGTCCACATTAAATTTCATCTGCCATTTTGATGCCCAGTCTTCCACCAGGTTCTACAAGCATAGAGTTGTGCTTCGTACCCTAAATTCCTTCTGAAGGTGATATCTGCCTTCCCGCCTTCTTTCCACGGCCCCACACCAAAAGACAGCGGCCGTTCTCCATATTCTTGATTGTAAGAGGGCCCTGTCCTGCCTGCAATGTACCCAGGGCTACCTTAAAACCTCACAGCTTTTTGTTTCCTACGATCTCAGTCATCTGGGGGAGGCTGTTACCAAGCAGACCCTGTCCACCTGGGTGGCAGACTGCATCGCCTTCGCCCACGATAAGGCTGGGCTCTTGTTGGAGCACCGGGACACGGCACACAGCGCCAGGGCTATGGCGGCCTCTGTTGCAAGCCTATGCTCTATCCCTATGGCAGACATCTGCCGGGCCACCACCTGGTCTTCATTCACATCTTTGCAGTTCGCTGCTGCCTGGAGAGGGAGTCCCGGTGGAACAGCGCCTTCAGCCAGGCCATACTCTGTAATCTGCTCAGGGTTTAGGCAACTCCTACCCTCTGACCCTTCATGTACAGGCTACCAGAATGATGGTTTTTCCTGGACACTGGTATCCTTAGAGTTTTTTCTCAGACTCTCTTGTGGCTGCTTATGGTTGGGTCATGTTTTTTCTACAGGTTCTTGGTAGCCTGTATCTAGGGAGTTTCATATGTGAGGACAGACTTCCTGCTTATTTCTGGAGAAATTGTAGTTATTCACCTGTAGCGGGTGTTCTCCAGGGTCAGCAGGAATCTGTCCTCACAACATTCCCTCCTCCCCTTGGAGTTGCTGTATAATTTTTGCCGTCTTCTTTTTTCTGCTCTAGCTATGTCATCTGACTGAGTAAGATGGCACCCTTGGGTGGGAAGGGGACCATGGATGTGTGGTGACATCTCCCAAATGCTTTCTTTGAAAGCTGGGGAGATGCTCCCACAGGGGCTCTCTCGGCGATGACATCATCCATATATGAGAACTCATTCCTGCTGTCCCTGGAGAGCACCTGTTACAGGTGAGTAACTACATTTTCTCTGTGAATACCACCCATCTGGGGGCTATTACTGCCAAGGACTGTGTGTTTTTTCTGGATGATTCAGCTTGCTTCTCACTTGAGATACACTACTTAGCACGTAAGGGCTACTTTCCTTCCGTGGTTTCCATGCTTCTCAAGGCTAAGAGAGGATCTACCCGCCTGGCCTATGTTCACATCTTGTTTTGTTTTGTTTTTGAGCATTGGTGCCATCAGCATCTGGCTAGACCTGATACAGCAGCCGTAATGTTACTTAGTTCTCCATGGACAAGCAGAAATAAGTACTCGCGTATGGGTGATGTCCCCAACAGAGCCCTATGCAGAAATACTCCTCAGCTTCTTTTGGAAGCTTTTGGGAGGCTCCACCATGCCTGCATTCTCAGATCTTAGCCTGATGTTGATGGCACCAATGCTCACAACACACCAGATGTGCACATAGGCCAAGCGAACAGAAAGGAAGATATTTTGGAACTAGTCCTTACTGGAACACAAGATCTGCTGCAAGAGATAAGGGTGTTGGGGCCTCTTGGCAAATAGTGATCACATTTGATTTAATAAATGGAGGAAGGATGGCAAGGAAATCCACAGTACTACCTTTTAACTTTCAAAAGGGAGACTATGATAAAATGAGGAAAATAGTTAAGAAAACACTAAAAGGAGAAGTTGCAAAGGTTAAAGATTTACATCAAGCATGGATGCTTAAAAGTACTATCTTGGAAGCCCAGACTAGCCGTATTCCACACTTTTAAGAAAAGTGGAAGAAAGTCCTAAAAACTGCCAGCATGCTTTAAGGGTGAGGTCAGAAAGACAGTAGTTGCCAAAAAAGCATCGTTCAGGAAATGGAAAAGGAGCTAAATGACACAAACTGGAAACGACACAAGCACTGGCAAGTTAGATGCAAGGCATTGATAAGTTACTCAAAGAAATAATTTGAGAAGACGCTTGCTATGAAAGCAAAAACGCATAATAAAGACTTTTCAAGTACATTCGTAGCAAAACACCAGTTGGACCATTAGATGATAGAGGGGTAAAAAGGGCACTAAGACGGGACAAGGCCATAGCGGAGAGACTGATTGAATTCTTTGCTTCGGTCTTTACTGAGGAAGATTTAGGGATGTTACCCATGACTGAAATAGTATTTAAAGATGATGCTGCAGAAGAATTGAAAGAAATATCATTACACCATGAAGACGATAAACTGAAGAGTAACAGATCACCTGGACCAGATGGTATACATCCAAGGGTGAACTGAAATATGAGATTGCAGATCTACTATTAGTAATCTGTGAACTATCATTAAAATCACCTGTAATACCTGAAGATTGGAGGATGGCCAATGTAACGTCAATTTTTAAAAAGGGTTCCAGGGGTGATCCTGGAAACTACAGACCTGTGAGTCTGACATCAGTAAAAATGGTAGAAATCATTATAAAGCACAAAATTACTGAACTTGTAGATAGCCATCATGGCTTTAGCCAAGGAAGGTCTTGTCTTACTAATCTGTTAGGGTTTTTTGAAGGTGTAAATAAACAGGTAAACAAAGGAGTCAGTTGATATAGTGTATCTGGATTTTGAGAAGACCTTTGACAAGATCCCTCATGAGAGACTCTTGGTGAAATTAAAAAGTCATGGGATAGAAGGCAGTGTACTGTTGTGGATCAGGAACTGGTTAAAACATAAAACAGTGGGTAGGTCTAAATGGCCAATTTTCCCACAGGAGAAAGGTGAATAGTGGAGTACCTCATGGATATGTGCTGGGTCTGCTGCTTTTTGACATATTCATAAATGACCTGGAAAGTGGAATAACGAGTGAGGTTATCAAATTTGCAGATGACACAAAACTATTTAAAGTTGTTAAAACCCAAGAGGATTGTGGAAAATTGCAAGAGAATCTTGATAAATTGGAAGACTGGGCATCAAAATGGCAGATGAAATTTAATGTGGACAAGTTATGCACCTAGGGAAGAACAACCCAAATTATGGTTACACAATGCAAGGTTCCACAGCAAGCTTCTTCTCAAATTCTCCTTTGCCTGCTTTATCAAAGCCTTGCATTTGACTTGCCAGTGCTTGTGCTGTTTCCAGGTTTCGTCGTTTGGCTTTTTTTCCATTTCCTGAAAGATGCTTTTTTTGGCAACAGCTTCTCTGACCTCACCTTTAAACCATGCTGGCAGATTTTTGGACTTCCTGCCACTTTTCTTAAAGCGTGGAATACAGCTGGTCTGGGCTTCCAAGATAGTATTTTTCAACAACACCCAAGCTTGATGTAAGTCTTTAACCTTTGCAACTGCTCCTTTTAGTTTTTTCTTAACTATTTTCCTCATTTTATCATAGTCTCCTTTTCAAAAGTTAAAAGATAGTACTGTGGATTTCCTTACTATCCCTCCTCCACTAATTAAATCAAAGGCGATCATGCTATGATCACTATTGCCAAGTGGCGCCAACACCCTTATCTCTTATCTCTTGCACTAGATCTGGTGTTCCACTAAGGACTAGGTCTAATATGGCTTCCCCTCTGGTCGGTTCATGAACCAGCTGCTCCAAGAAGCAGTCATTTATGTCATCTAGGAACTTTATCTCCCTAGCATGTCCTGCCGTGGCACTGACCCAGTCGATACCGGGGTAATTGAAATCACCCATTATTATTACTGTGCTGTAACTTTTGTTAGATTCCTTGATTTCTTTGAGCATTTCATTATCCATTTGTTCATTCTGGCCAGGCGGTCGATAGTACACCCCCACAGCCATCACCTTCCCCTTTTTACATGGAATTTCAATAATCCTTTCTGACTCAATGCCCTCTCTAACATAGAGCGCAACCCCTCCACCAATTTGATCAGCTCTATCATTATATAGTTTGTACCCAGGTATCACAGTGTCCCACTGGTTGTCCTCCTTCCACCATGTCTCTGATATTCCAATCATATCTATCCTCTCATTTAGTGCTAAATATTCTAACTCTCCCATCTTATTTTTTAGACTTCTAGCATTTGTATACAAGCATTATAAAGATTGTATTTTATTCATATTAATTTGGCTATTGGTAGACATGGGTAATTTGGGTTCTTTAAGCTCTGTCTGCTCCATACTCGAGGGCATTTGGGCTACTACATTCTTCCGAACCATGCGCTTTTGGGCGACTGTCGGCTTTCCCCTATTATCTAGTTTAAAAGCTGCTCTATCTCCTTTTTAAAGGTTAATGCCAGCAGCGCCTGGTTCCATCCCGGTTAAGGTGAAGCCCATCCCTTCGGAAGAGCCCCTCCTTTCCCCAGAATGTTCACCAGTTCCTAACATATCCAAACCCCTCATCTCTGCACCATTGTCTCATCCACGCATTGAGACTCCGGAGCTCTGCCTGCCTTTTGGGTCCTGCACGTGGAACGGGAAGCATTTCGGAGAACGCTACCCTGGAAGTTCTGGATTTCAATTTCCTACCTAAAAGCCTAAATTTAGCCTTGTCAGATGGCTGCCTAGGGTGAGAACTTACACAATCTTGACGATGCATATATTCATATGATTCTTGCAAGGTATTGTGGGTATTGTAGTTCATTCACTCCCAAACACAGCTGATGACAATAATTTGAGTTGTGAAACCAAGTGGTAAGATCAATAAAATACTTCTTTTATTGATGGGGTTTAATTCACCCAGCACATGTATGCTTGATAGCACTATAAATGAGGTTACTTGCTTGCAGTGTTTAAAGGGATAACAAAAAGTCACAAAGTAAACCAGAAAACAACCTTCAACTTGTCAGGCAATTAGCTAATGTTTTCTTAGCAAGTAATTACCAAATACAAAGGCACAAAGTAAAGAATAAACTTTGCTGGTTAGGTTAACTTCTGCTTATTTTCCACGCTGATCTCAGCAGTGATTCTCCCTTGCTCACACACACAATCAGGTGCAGCCCTAATTACTATCCATGGACCAGCTGAAAGCCTTTAGCTGGCTGGCTGCTACTGTGTGAGCCCAAATCCTGCTTTAAGAGCTGTTTGCAGTGGAAATAAAGAACAAAGTTAGGTTTCTTTGTGATGGCTGATGTGTTTGCTCATAGAAAACTAGCAATAGCATTTAGATAAAGAACAGTCCATGTAAATAGTTTCATCTGCTGTATTTCCCCTGCATCAACAATCATAGGGTCAATATCATACATTGGCACAGATGAGTCTTTCATTAAGGCACTATCATGAGAATGCTTATTCCCTTGCTGCCATTCTCTATTATAGATAGGGTCTGGATCAGTGTTCATACCTGAGCCTCTCCTGCTATCATTATTCCTCTCTGTATAGCCTGGCCAATATGTAATCCAATTCTGATGTCCAGCCTTCCAATCTTAATCCCTGGACACTGGATCTTCTCTCACATACCTTCTGGCCTTGGTCTGAAAGTCCCTTCCACATGCAGTCTTCTCTCTTCCAGGTAGCCACTGGTGATTCCTATCTCTGCCACTCCATTCCTCTGGCTGAATCCAGTCCAATGGACTCTGCTGGCCTTTGGAATACCTCCCAGTATGAGTACTGCCTTGGAATCTCCCAGACCTTCCAATGGCCTTTCTTCTCTTCCTTCCAGAGAGTTTCCTTCTCTCTCTATCTGCTTGGCTTGGCTTCTGTTTCTCCAGGTGATACTGGTGCTTGTAGCCGTTGCTGAAGCTCTCCCCTCTGTATCTCTTCCTGAAGCTGTTCTTGAAACTGTTGCTGAAACTTGTAGTAACTGTTATCTGAAGAATAAGCTCTATTCTTATCCTGTTCTAATGTGTGCTGCTCCCTAACACAGCGCAGCTGTCTTGAATCGGGCCCTGCCCTTTGAGATGAGTGCTTAGGGATTACCTCATAGCTCTCTTGATTGCACACACATTTTCTTACTTCAGCCTCCCTCATGGCTGCTGGAAACCTGGTGCATTCTGGGACTGGTAGTCTTTTATGTGAAAACTCTGTTTTCTTGCTTCTACCAGAACTGACAGGTTGCTTGTTCAGAGTCACATCATCTTTTCTATAGCTCCTACCTGAGCTATGATAAGCTTCCTTATCACAGCCTCCAGAACATCCCTACCACATTTTCCTATGTCATTGGTACCGACATGTACCAAGACAGCAGACTCCTCCCCAGCACTATCTAAGACCTTATCTAGGTGGCGCGTGAGGTCTGCTACCTTCGCACCAGGCAGGCATGTTACCAGGCGATCCTCACGTCCACCAGCCACCCAGCTATCTACATGCCTAATGATCGAATCGCCAACTATAATGGCTGTCCTAACCCTTCCCTCATGGGCACATGGCCCTGGAGAATCTTCCTGGATGCTTTTGGACGCAGGACTTCTCAAGCTTCTATGCTTTCAGCTAGGATCAGTTCATATATCCTATATATGGGAATGTTCCTCAAGGAAGTCACTGGAAACTTGGAACTTATGAGCCCATTTCTCCCAGATGATGAGAGACAAGATTTTCTTGCTCTAGTTAAGCATGCTCAAGATGTCTCCAAGTTTGTCAATCCTGCAGCCTTTGACTGCTTCGAATACATCAACAGAACCTCTCCTATTGCCATTGGTGCACGACGGATTGCCTGGCTACAGGCATCAGACTTGGAGACTTGGGTAACAGGACAAGTTAGGCAACATTCCTTGCACGGGGGAGAATCTCTTCGGCAAGAACTGGCACGAAAAGGCTAATGAGTTAGATGCTGACAATTCTACCTTAGATAGATTGTCAAAGTCTACAGCCACTCCAGCCAAAAGGAAGCCTTATAAAAAACCCTCTTTTAGCAAAAAGAGGAAGTTTTATCCTTCCTATACCCAGCAGAGTCAAACTCCAGGTCATGTTGCCCAAAAGGGACAAACTAGACAGCAAAAGAAGCCAAAAGGCCCGAGAGCCCAACCAGCTCTCCAGGTTCAGCCCCCTCAAGGGCTGTGACTCCTTCCTAGAGAGCTTTGCCTCCCTGCCTCTGAAGGGTCCCCAACCCCGCAATATTCCGGGCAGGTTATGCCCCTTTGTCAACAGATGGCATCAGATAACAACAGAAATTGGACTTTGTCCATTGTAGGAGAGGGGTACAAGCTTCATTTTCACAGCATGCCCCATCCTACAGTTCTAAAGCAATTCAATTCACAAACCTCTGCAGACAATCTGCTAGATCACGAGGTCTCCACACTTCTTGCCCAAGGGGCAATAGAGGAAGTACCCATTCTTCAACAGGATGCAGGGTTCTACTCCCCTTATTTTCTTATTCCAAAGAAAACAGGAGGACACAGACCCATTCTAGACCTCAGAGAATTGAACAACTATATGATTTCTCTAGGAACTCTTCTGCCATACCTTCAAAGCCAGAATTGGCTTTGCTCTCTAGACTCACATACACTCACATTCTCATCCATCCAGACCACAGGAAATTTTTACGTTTCCTTTTCAGGGGAAAACATTTCTAGTACAGGGTTCCTCCTTTTGTTCTGGCTTTAGCACCAAGGGTATTCACGAAATGCATGGCAGTAGTAGCTGCATTTCTACGAACCCTGGGGATTTTCATCTTCCCCTACTTAGACGACTGGCTCATTTGAGCCCCTACAGTTGCAGAGGCCAGCACTGCACTGCACTGTCCCATACAATGCGAATCCTCCAATACTTGGGATTGGTAATAAACTTCCCAAAATCTCAACGTTCCTTCCCAATGCCTAGAGCTCATAGGAGCCTGTTTGGATACCAGACAGGCAAGGGCTTTCCTTCCATAAGCCCGGTGTCTTCGCATAATGCATCTAGCTTCTCAAGCAGCAGGCAAATCCTCCCTCACTGCTCAAGAGCTACCGCAGTTACTGGGACATATGGCATCCACAGTTCATGTAGTCCCATATGTTCGCTTCCACATGCGAGCAGCTCGGTGGACCCTCTCCACGCCGTGGACATAGGCCACGGGTCGTTTGTCGGACAAAATAACAATCTCTCAACGACTAATTTTGTTCCTCCAATGGTGGCAATCACTAAAATCTGACAGTGGGGTCTCCTTTCCATCAACCCCTCTTTCAGGCCACCCTAACAACAGATGCATCAGAGGTGGGTTGGGGAGCACACCTGAATCATCTCTCTACCCAGGGTACCTGGACTCCACAGGAGGTTGGTTTACACATAAACCTCCTGGAATTAAGAGCAATCTATTTAACATAGAAACATAGAAACATGATGACAGAAAAAGACCACAATGCCCATCTAGTCTGTCCTTCCATAACAACAACTACAACAGTCCACTTTTTACCTTTAGAGATCCTCTGTGTTGGTCCCATGCTTTTTTGAATTCAGTTACTGTCCTCATCTCTACCACCTCCACTGGGAGACTATTCCACGGATCCACTACTCTTTCCGTAAAGAAATATTTCCGCATATCACTCCTGAATCTATCTCCCTTCACCCTCATCCCATGTCCCCTCGTCGCAGAACTTGCTTTCAATTGAAAGAGGCTCTCTCCCTGAACATTTATGCCACGGAGGTATTTAAACATCTCAATCATATCACCTCTATCCCGCCTTTCCTCTAAGGTGTACATATTAAGATCCTTAAGTCTGTCCTCATATGCTTTATAATGAAGACCACTAATCATCTTAGTAGCAACCCTCTGCACCGACTCCATCCTGTTCACATCCTTTTGAAGGTGCGGTCTCCAGAATTGCACACATACTCCAAATGAGGTCGCACCAAAGACTTATACAGAGGCATTATGACCTCCTTTTTTCTGCTAGCCATTCCTCTCCGTATGCACCCAAGCATCCTTCTAGCTTTTGCCGTCGCCTTTTCTACCTGTTTAGCTACTTTAAGATCATCGGACACAACTACGCCTAGGTCCCGCTCTTCTTTAGTGGACAAAAGTACTTCACCTCCTATGCTGTATTGCTCCCTTGGATTGCTGCAGCCCAAATGCATGACCTTACATTTTTTAACATTAAATCCCAGCTGCCAAATTCTAGACCATTCTTCAAGCTTAGCTAGATCCCTCCTCATGTTATCTACACCTTCCTGGGTGTCTACTTTATTGCAGATTTTGGTATCATCTGCAAAGAGGCAAACCTTACCTGACAGCCCTTCCGCTATATCACTAACAAAGATGTTAAAAAGAATCGAAAAAAAGAATCGGACCAAGGACAGATCCCTGGGGCACACCACTGGTAACATCCTTCTCCTCAGAGTGAGCTCCATTTACTTGTACTCTTTGTTGCCTCCCACCCAACCAATTTCTAACCCAAGCAGTAACTTTAGGGTCCATCCCTAGGCTTTAGTGTCAAAGGCTTTACTGAAATCTAAATACACCACATCTAGAGCTCTCCCTCGGTCCAACTCCCTGGTCACCCAGTCAAAGAAATCAATCAGATTTGTCTGACAAGACCTGCCTCTGGTGAATCCATGTAATCCGCTGGACTCCAGAAACCTCACTATTTTCTCTTTCAACAGCGTTTCCATTAATTTACTCACCACTGAAGTTAAACTAACCGGCCTGTAGTTTTCAACCACATCCTTACTTCCGCTTTTGTGTAAAGGCACCACATGAGCCTCTCTCCAGTCCTTTGGCACCACTCCCGACTCCAACGAGGCATTGAAAAGGTCAGTCAGTGGAGTTGCTAGAACGTCCCCAAGTTCCCTCAGTATTCTAGGGTGTATCCCATCCGGTCCCATCGCTTTGTCTACTTTGAGTTGAGCTAGTTTCTCACGAACACAGTCTTCTGAAAATTGTTCAAGATGTCCCTCGCTTCTGTTCTTATTTGTGGGTGTTTTCTGAGGTCCTGCTCCTGGTTCTTCATCTGTGAACACAGAACAAAAATATTTGTTAAGCAATTCCGCTTTATCCTTATCAGCTTCTACATATTCCCCCCCTGTACCCTTGAGTCTGACAATACCACTTTTGCCCTTCCTCTTCTCACTAATATATCTGAAAAATGTCTTATCCCCCCATTTTATTGCATTGGCTATTTCCTCCTCCTTTTGAATCTTTGCCTTCTTGACTGCTTTGCTAGCTTCTCTAAGTTTTTCCAAATACAGATGCCTGTCTTTCTCTCTCTGTGATCTCTTGTATTTCATGAAGGCCTCCCTCTTTTTCTTCACTTTTTCAGCTACTTCGTTCGAAAACCATAGCGGTTTCCTGTTCCTTTTGCCTTTGTTTACCATTTTAACAAAAAGGTTGGTTGCCTTTAAAATACCCCCTTTCAGTTTTGCCCACTGTTCTACATCCCCCAGCTGTTCCCATCCCACTAACGACTCCCTGAGGCATTGGCCCATCTTTGCAAAGTCTTCCTAAAGTCTAAGATCTTCACCTTGGAATGGATTCTAACAGCCCTAGTCCTAATACTGAACCACACCATCTGGTGATCACTGGATGCAAAATGATCTCCCACTACAACATCAGAAACACTTTCACCATTGGTAAGCACCAAGTCCAGTATGCTCTTCAAGTGTTCCACACCCATCTCAGCTACAAGACAGTCCTAGTCCAGACGGACAATCAAGTAGCCGTGTTCTATGTGAACAAGCAGGGTGGAACAGGCTCTCTGTCGTTATGCAACAAAGCTTTACGACTGTGGGCCCTCGCCAGAGAGCATCAAATTCACCTTCTAGTGGTATATCTTCCAGGCATTCAAAATCTTTGGGCAGACAAACTCAGTCGAGTACTACTGCCTCACGAGTGGTCCCGCCACCTAGAGCAGGTGGCAAAGATATTTCATCTCTGGGGCACTCCAGACATAGACCTCTTTGCAAGTCCACTGAATGTCAAACTTCCCCGGTTCTGTTCCAGGATTCCGGCTCACAACTGTCAGGCAAGGGATGCCTTCCTCCTTCACTGGGGTCAGGACTTCCTTTATGCCTTCCTACCCATTCCCCTCATCCCCAAAGCACTCTTCAAGCTTCAGAGAGACAGGGGTCGCATGATTCTCATAGCACCACGATGGCCACGCCAAACGTGGTAATCTCCAGGAACAAGCAGGAATGTAGTCTTCACATATGGGTATCATCAGTACCGATGGAGCCTGTGCGGGAACGCTCCCCAGCGTCCAATTAGAAAGCTTTTGGGAGCATCCCACAGCGCCTGCGTGCTGCCTTCCCGCCTTTCCCAACTGCCTCTCTCCAGTTCTTCGTTTTCCGCGGAGCCAGCAGGTCGTCGTTCCTGTCACCGCAGAAAGTTTTTCCTTATTATCCTTCTTTCTTGTGGTCGCGTCTGCCTTCCTCGATGCTTTACTGGTACCGCTGGTCCTTCTTTCTTTTTTTCTTTTCTAAAAAAAAAAAAATTAGTATTTTTTTTTTTCCACATGCACATGCCTTTTTGGGCCTTAGGCCCAAAATTCCTCCACAATGGGAAAGACCCTCTTCGGGTTTCAAAAAGTGCACTAAGTGTGGTGGTACCATCTCCGTCACTGACACCCATGAGTGGCGTCTCAAATGTTTAGGTCCTGACCACTCCATCATGGAATGTATGGCCTGTGCCATGATGTCTAAAAGAGGTGGGCAGAACCGAGCTGCTAATCTCAATACCCTGTTTCCCTCTGATGCAGCCTTGGTGGCATCGATGTCTTCCAGGGCTTCCTCTTCCTCCCGTGGATATCAGGTAACTAAACACAAGTCTAGCCGGTCCTCAAAGGGTAGATCTCCATCTAAGCATCGAGATGCCTCTGGCGTTGCCCTTGAGGATTCTGCACCGGCAAAATTGCCCCGGCGGGAGGCTAAGAATGTGGGAGACGCCTCTCCTCACTCTTGTAGACTGGATACTATGTATCGAGTCCCTCCTTGTCCTGGTTTCCAGAAGACTCTGCTTCCTCACCACTCTTTTGTAGTGGAATCAGCTATGAGAAGGATCAGGAGTGCAAAGAGACATGCCTCTAATCCTCCAGGACGCGAGTGCATTACTTTGGATGCTTTTGGACGTCGTACTTTCCAAGCTTCCATGCTTTCTGCCAGGATCAGTTCCTATATTTTATATATGGGAATGTTCCTGAAGGAAGTTAGTGGGAATTTAGAGGTTTTGAGCCTCCTTCCTGAGGGTAAAAGACAGGATTTTCTCACATTGGTCAAACATGCCCAGGATGTATCTAAATTTGTCAACCGTGCAGCTTTTGACTGTTTTGAGTGCATAAGCAGAACCTCTGCCATTGCCATAGGTGCATGTAGAATTGCCTGGCTCGAGGCATCTGATTTGGAGCTCTGGGTACAAGACAAACTGGGCAATATTCCTTGTACTGGTGAGAACCTGTTTGGTAAAGATTGGCAAGAAAAAGCCAATGAGTTGGATGCTGACAACTCCACTTTGGATAGGCTATCCAAAGCCACAGCTGATCCTGCGAGAAAAGTCTTTCAAGAAGCCTTTCTTCTCAAAAAAGAAGAGGTTTTATCCCTTTTATTCGCAGCAGGGACGTTCTACAGGTCAGCCTACCCGTAAGGGTTAGCAACCACCTAAACAAAGGAAAGCAAAGACTGCTAAGCCTCAATCGTCTCAGCAGTCTCAGCCTCCACAAGACCTTTGACTTTCATCTAGAGAACTTAGCCTTCCTGGCCCTCAATGGACCAGAGCCTTCCACCATTCCAGGAAGGTTATGTCACTTTGCCCCCAGGTGGGAACAGATAACAGCAGAGCAGTGGACACTCTCCATTATAAAAGAGGGGTATAAGCTGCACTTCCTATGCATGCCCCCTTCCACCATGGTAAGACAGTTCAATTCTCAGACTTCTCTCGTCAACCCGTTAGATCAAGAGGTCACTATGCTTCTTGCCCAAGGGGCAATAGAAGAAGTACCCATTCATCAACAGAGTACAGGGTTTTACTCCCCCTATTTCCTTATCCCAAAGAAAACGGGGGGATACAGACCTATTTTGGACCTCAGAGAATTGAACAAATTCCTATTGAGAGAGAAATTCAAGATGATTTCTTTAGGAACTCTGCTGCCATACCTTCAGAGTCCGGATTTGCTTTGTTCTCTAGATCTCAAGGATGTGTACACTCATGTTCTCATCCACCCAACTCACAGGAAGTTCCTTCGGTTCCTTTTTCAAGGAAACCACTACCAATACAGGGTGCTTCCTTTTGGTCTGGCCTCAGCATCAACAGTGTTCACGAAATGCATGGCTGTGGTAGCAGCATTTCTCTGCACTCTAGGGATATTCGTCTTCCCCTACTTAGACGACTGGCTCATTCGAGCCCCATCAGAGTCAGAGGCCAGGACCTCCCTATCTTGCACAATGCATATCCTTCAGTATGTGGGTCTTGTCATAAACGTCCCAAAATCCAGTCTAACTCCCACTCAGTCTCTAGAATTCATAGGAGCTTTGCTGGATACCAAAAGGGCAAGGGCCTATCTTCCCCAGGCCCGTTGCCTTCGCATGGTGCAGTTAGCTTCTCAAGCAGTGCTAAAACCTCATCTTATTGCCCGAGAAATACTACAACTACTAGGCTACATGGCATCTAAAGTGCATGTGGTTCCTTATGCTCGCCTCCATATGAGAGCAGCCCAGTGGACTTTATCCACTCAGTGGACCCAGGCATCAGGGTGCCTGTCAGACAAAATAGCAAACACAAGTCGCCTTATGTCCCTCCAATGGTGGCAGTCCACTCAGAACCTGTTGCTGGGGTCCCCATTTCAACAACCCTAACCCCAAGCAACTCTCACAACAAAAGCTTCTCCAATGGGTTGAGGAGCTGATCTGCAAGACCTCTCCACCCAAGGCACCTGGTCTCCACAGGAGACTCATCTACATATCAATCTCTTGGAGCTCAGAGCAATCTTCCTTGCTCTTAGAGTGTTCCACACCCTGCTCAGCTACAAGACGGTCCTCATTCATACGGACAATCAAGTAGCCATGTTCTACGTGAACAAACAGGGGGGAACTGACTCTCTGTCGCTTTGCGACGAAGCTTTGCGACTATGGGCCCTTGCCAGAGAGCATCAGATTCATCTCCTGGCAGTGTATCTTCCAGGCATACAAAACTCTTGGGCAGGCAGACTCAGTCGAGTTCTGCTTCCACACGAATGGTCTCTACATATAGACCAGGTGACCAAGATTTTTCAAATTTGGGGAACCGCGGACATAGACCTCTTTGCAAGTCCGTTGAATGCCAAACTTCCCCGGTTCTGTTCCAGAATCCCGGCTCAGGCCTTTCAGGCCAAGGATGCTTTCCTCCTTCACTGGGGCCAAGACTTCCTTTATGCTTTTCCACCCATTCCCCTAATTCCCAAGACCCTATTCAAGCTTCAGAGAGACAGAGGACGTATGATCCTCATAGCTCCACATTGGCCTCAGCAAGTGTGGTACCCTTTGCTTCTACATCTTTCTCAAGCTCCCTCCCTGGAGTTAGGATTTGCTCCAGATTTCCTATCTCAGGAGAATGGAATGTTATGGCATCCCAGTCCCCAGTCTCTCCATCTCAGGGCTTGGTTGCTGAAGGCCTAGATCTCCATGATCTTAACCTCCCTCAGCAAGTAAATGATATTCTTTATGCTTCCAGGAAGCCTTCCACAAGACGCTCTTATGCTTTCAAGTGGAAAAGGTTTACCATATGGTGTTCGCAGAAAGGTCTTAATCCCCTTGCTGTACCTCTGGAATCATTACTGGAGTATCTCCTTCATTTATCCAATGCAGGACTTAAGACTAACTCAGTAAGAGTCCATTTGAGTGCTATTGCAGCTTCCTTTAATCCTATAAATGGACAGCCTATTTCCTCTCATCCTCTTATAGCAAGATTTATGAGAGGCCTTCTTCTAACTAAGCCTCCCATTAGACCACCACTGGTGGCATGGGACTTAAACCTGGTTCTTGGGCAGCTCATGAAGCCACCTTTTGAACCTTTATCTACTACCTCCTTGAAATTCCTTTCTTGGAAGATTATCTTTCTCATTGCAATCACATCAGCACGTCGCATTAGTGAGTTGCAAGCGCTAGTAGCTGATCCACCTTATACAATGTTCCATCATGACAAGGTAGTCCTTAGGACTCATCCACACTTTATGCCAAAGGTGGTCTCGCCTTTTCATCTGAACCAAGCGGTCTACCTACCTGTGTTTTTTCCAAGGCCTCATGCATCAAATGCAGAGAGGAATCTTCATACCTTGGACTGTAAAAGAGCCTTAGCCTTTTACTTACAAAGAACACATCAACATAGAAAGTCCTCTCAACTCTTGGTTGCTTTTGATCCTTCTCATTTGGGACTTCCAGTCTCCAAGAGAGCAATGTCTAACTGGATTGCTCAGTGTATTTCCTTCGCCTTTCAGAGTAAGAACCTTTCTCTGGAGGGCCATGTCACAGCTCAGAATGTGAGAGCAATAGCAGCCTCAATGGCTCATCTGCGCTCTGTGTCTATCGATGACATCTGTTGAGCAGCCACCTGGGCCTCGGTTCATACCTTCACAGCCCATTACTGCTTGGACAAGGACTCCCGCCGGGATGCCTTGTTTGGTCAGGCTGTTCTCCAACACCTGTTCCATAGCTAATCAACTCCTACCCACCATCCCTGGTAGGATGCCAGAGATCCTTGGGGGGGAAGTGGAGCCCTTTCACAGGGACACACAACTTCTGGGATCTCTCCCTTGCATCTAAAGCTAGGGAGTCCCCATATGTGATGACTACATTCCTGCTTGTTCCTGAAGATAGCATAGTTACTCACCTGTAACAGGTGATCTCCGGTAACAGCAGGAATTTAGTCCTCACAACCCACCCACCTCCCCTAGGAGTTGTATCTCTCTATCTCTTTCCCTTTCCCTCTCTCTCTCAGCTTTAAAACTCAACTGGAGAGAGGCAGTTGGGAAAGGCGGGAAGGCAGCACGCAGGCGCTGTGGGATGCTCCCAAAAGCTTTCTAATTGGACGCTGGGGAGAGTTCCCGCTCAGGCTCCGTCGGTACCGACGATACCCATATGTGAGGACTAAATTCTTGCTGTTCCCAGAGATCACCTGTTACAGGTGAGTAACTATGCTTTATGTATCATTACTGTTTTACAACTGTTCCAAGGAGTGTCCCCTACCTTTTTCCCTGTTTCACGAAACTCTTGAAAGGTTTTAGGCCTAGCTCTTAGCAGAATCCCATGCTGAGTGGCTGTCACTTTTGGAAGGCAAACAGCACAATCTGAAAGATTAAAGTGTTTTGTGACTGAGTGAAAATGTGACTCAAAAATATTTGGGTGTTCCCCATAACGTTCCCAAGATTCTGAATGCAGTACTGCTTCATTAAAACGCCTTGATATCATGAAAGGCGGTATATAAGAAATGTTAAATTAATAAGTAAATTAACAATAATATGCCATAACACAACTGCGACCTGATAAGGAAACATTCTTAACAGACCTCTAAAATATCTAAAACTATTAATTACTCCAAAAATAAATGTTCAAAGAAAAAAATGAAAACGCAACTATCCTTCTTAGTACTACGAAGATGAGCACTATTCTCCAGGACCAAGCAGGAAGTCAGTCCTCACATATGGGTGTCATCGGCGCCGATGAAGCCCCAGCGGAGCATTTCCCCAGCTTTCTATGAAAGCCTTTAGGAATGCAGGCACTCATTCGCGGTTCACTTCCCGCCTAAAGGTGCCATCTTATCTCAGTCTCTTTTTTTCCGTGAAGCCCACCGGACGTGTGTCCAGTTTTCCCGGTTAAAATTAGATTTTTCAGCGATTTTTTTTGCTCTTTTTCTTCCGGTTTGACGCCGGTTCCCCTCCCGCCGGGTTCGGTACACCGGTATCGAGCCCGATTCCTCTTTCGGTTTTTGCCCTTCGTGGCTGGCGTTCGCGCCCTTTTTTCTCTTTTTCCCTGGAAGGCCGGTCTTTTGACCTCGCGGGGACTCTTTTTTCCCCGATGGCTTCCAGTGGTTTTAAGAAGTGTGATCGGTGTAAGAAACTAATGTCTCTCACCGACACACGCGACTGCTGCCTTCGGTGCCCCGACCACGATCCTAAGTCATGCAGGGCCTGTGGAAAAATGTCCTCCAAGGCACTACGAAGTCGCCAGCAGCAAAAGGACAGGCTTTTCTCGGACTCAGCCTCCGGCCGGGCCCAGACCTTGTCTGAGGCCTCAACATCTCGGGATTCCGATCCCAAGCGCCATCGAAGCTCTTCGGACAGGGGGTCCCCGACCGGGAACGCAAGAGAAAGTACCTCAGGTTCATTGTGGGAGGAAACCATTATCAGTACAGAGTGCTGCCTTTCGGCCTCACCTCCGCCCCCAGAGTCTTCACAAAGTGCCTAGCAGTGGTGGCGGCCTAGCTGAGAAATCAGGGAATCTTTGTCTTCCCCTATCTAGACGACTGGCTCATCAGGGGTCAGACATGTCAGGAGGCCAATCAAGCCACCCTCGGGACTATTGCTCTTCTACAACGCCTGGGGTTTGTCATAAACTTCGCAAAGTCCACTTTGCTCCCCTCCCAGAACTTAGAGTTCATAGGAGTAAGGCTGGACTCTCTGCTGGCAAAGGCTTTCTTGCCAGCAGACAGGGCCCAAAGGTTGATGGCCTTGGCAAATCAGTTTCTCAGCAGGTCCCTGGTCTCCGCCAGACTCTGCCTGAGGCTTCTAGGCCACATGGCTTCGACAGTACATGTGACTCCCAATGCCAGGCTCCATATGAGGCCTGCACAGTGGTGCCTTCGGGCTCAGTGGTCACAGGCCACAGGCAGCCTCAGAGACAGGATAAGGGTGTCCAGACCATTTCTGCACTCCCTCAACTGGTAGCTGCACCCACCCAATCTACTCAAAGGGGTGCCTCTCCAGATTCCAGGGTACATAGTAGTGATAACGACAGATGCCTCCCTGCAAGGCTGGGGAGCTCATTGTCTGGGCAAGTGCACCCAGGGACTCTGGTCTCCCTGGGAAGCTGCACAGCAGATCAATCTCCTCGAACTCAGAGCTATTCGATTGGCACTCAAAGCTTTCACTCCTACCCTGGCTCACCAATCTGTCCTGATTCAGACAGACAACCAAGTTGCCATGTTTTATGTGAACAAATAGGGCGGACCTGGGTCCAGGCTCCTTTGTCGGGAGGCTCAGGACCTTTGTTCTTTTGCCCTCAAGCACAACATGCTCCTCAAGGCTGTGTACCTTCCAGGCCAGGACAACTATCTGGCGGACAGATTAAGCAGAATACTGCAGCCCCACGAGTGGCAGCTGCATCCTTTAGTGGTTCAGAAGATCTTCCTGAAATGGGGTCTCCCTTTGATAGATCTCTTTGCCAGCCCAACGAAAAAGCAACTGCCAAAGTTCTGCTCCAGGCAATCGCATCCTCTGCGGATAGCAGCGGATGCTTTTCTGATGTACTGGTCTCAGGGCCTCCTCTATGCGTTTCCTCCTACGCCTTTGGTGGCCCAAACTCTCTTCAAGATTCTTCAGTACAAGGCCTCGGTCCTGCTGGTGGCTCCCAGGTGGCCAAGACAGCCTTGGTTTCCTCTTCTACTTCAACTGGCGGTGGATCCTCCACTACATCTGGGGTTGCAACCCGACCTTCTCTCACAGGAGCAGGGTTTCCTTCTGCACCCCAGTCTCAAAGCTCTCAATTTGATGGCCTGGAGGCTGCAAGGGTAGTCTTGGCTCCCTGGGGCCTGCCTCAGGAGGTTGAGGAGGTTGTCCTAGCCTCTAGGAAACAGTCCACTAGGAAAACCTATGCTCTCAAATGGAAGAGGTTTTCTGTGTGGTGTCAGCTACGTACAGAAGATCCTTTCTCCTGTACTGTGCCAGTAGTCCTTCAGTACTTACTGCACTTGTCAAATCAAGGTCTTAAATCCAATTCTGTTCGGGTCCACCTCTCAGCTCTAGCAGCTCACCACTCTCTGGTGGAGGAACATTCTCTGGCTGGTCACCCCTTGGTGTCTCGCTTTCTTAGGGGCTTGCTTTTGCTCAAGCCTCCTATCCGTCCTCCTGCCCCTGAGTGGGAGCTGAATGTGGTCTTGCAGCAACTGACTCGCCCACCTTTTGAGCCGATGGCTACTTGTCCACTACGCTTCCTCTCCTGGAAGACACTCTTCCTGATAGCTCTTACCTCGGCTAGGCGAGTAAGTGAGCTTCAGGCCCTGGTCTGTGATAGGATTTATAGGAACAGGGTAGTCCTTCGGACTCATCCAAAGTTACTCCCTAAGGTTGTCTCCTCTTTCCACCTCAACCAGGAGGTGGTTCTTCCAACATTCTTCCCTAGGCCTCATGCAAGCCAGGCTGAAGCAGTCCTGCATACCCTGGACTGTAGGAGGGCCTTCTACCTTGACCGTACGCAGGGGCATAGAAGGGCTACCCAGCTCTTGGTCTCCTTTGACCCCAATAAGTTGGGGTTGGCTGTGTCCAAGCGTACCTTGTCCATCTGGGTGGCTGATTGTATCACTTGGGCTTACAAGGCGGCTGACCTTCCTTTGCAGGGTAGGGTAACGGCCCACAGAGTCAGGGCAGTGGCTGCCTCAGTGGCTCATCTCCCCTCTGTGCCCTTGGTAGACATCTGCAGGGCTGCAACTTTGTCTTCAAGCCAGACTTTTGCGGCCCATTACTGCCTGGAGAGGGAGTCCCGTAGGGACAGTGCTTTTGGCCAAGCAGTACTTCGGAATCTCTTTGAGGTTTAGGCAACTCCTGCCCTCCTGCCCTCTGTTGGGCTACCGGTGGAGGTTGTGTCCTTGAAAAGCCTTTCTTTGCTGCTGAGACTAGAGGGAGTTCTCTTGTTCAGCCTGGGTTCCTCGGTAGCCCAGAGCTAGGGAGTCACCCATATGTGAGGACTGACTTCCTGCTTGGTCCTGGAGAAAGAGTAGTTACTCACCTGTAACAGGTGTTCTCCAGGAGCAGCAGGAATCAGTCCTCACAACCCTCCCTCCTCCCCTTGGAATTGCAGTTGTACATAGTTTAATTTTCATTTTTGTGTGCTGTTCTTAGCTATGTCATTTGACTGAGGTAAGATGGCACCTTTAGGCAGGAAGGGAACCGTGCATGCGTGCCTCCATTCCCAAAGGCATTCATAGAAAGCTGGGGAAATGCTCCGCTTGGGCTTCATCGGTGCATATGACACTCCTGCTGCTCCTGGAGAACACCTGTAACCACCCCCAACTCCCATTCTCTTCATGAGGTAGGTTAAGTGCCAAAGGGTCATCGCTTATATATCAGTAAAGAACTAACTCAAACTAATTGTATCAACCTAATCAGCAGTATAGATGCTGGAAAAAATTTCCTACATAATTAGTTCATTCAAAAAGCAATTAATCATGATAGTCTTTTCTGCAGTATCACTGTTGTCCAAGTCTGAATGAGTCTCTGCATTACAACAACAGAAGACACCTCCCGTGATTCACAGATGTAAGGAACCACCTTCTGGATCCTGTGAAGTAGCCTTTTTGCATTGTGAAAGATGTATCCAACGAGATTGTCCTTCCACTTTACAAGCTGAGTATCCCACCAGGAGCACACGGAACGGACCTAGGATCTTGGGAGCCAAAAGTGTCTTTGGATGCAAGTTTTTAATCAGGACCCAATCTCCTGGCTTCAATTGTGGATGCGATAACTCTGAAGGAGTATCCTGCTGAGGATTCACTTGCAATAAAGGAGAAACATACAAAACTGAGTTCAGTCATGAGCAATAAGTCCAAGATATCGCCGCGCAACAGTTGAGGATCTGGGATTATTGTCAATTCATGTGGAGAAGTAGCTAGACGTCCAGTAACTATTTCATAAGAACATAAGATATGCCATACTGGGTCAGACCAAGGTCCATTAAGTCCAGTATCCTGTTTCCAGCAGTGGCCAATCTAGGTCATACGTACCTACCAGTTTCCCCAAAAGACACAGGTTCCACAATGCTTGTACTGGGTCAAGCATTGATATCCTGGGTCCCTTCTTAATAATGGTTTATGGACCTTTACTCCAGGAACTTGTCCAAACCTTTTTTAAACCCAGCTACACTAACAGCATTTACTAAATCCTCCGGTAACAAATTCCAGACTTTGATTACACGTTGAGTGAAAAAATATTTTATTTTATTAGTCTTAAATAGTTTACCCTGTAGCTTCATTGCATGTCCCCTAGTCTTTCTATATTCTGATAACATAAACAACCGATATGCGTTTACCTGTTCCACTCTGTTCATTAATTTATAGACTTCTATCATATCTCCCCTCAGCCGTCTTTTTTCCAGATTAAAGAGCCCTAACCTTTTTAGCCTTTCTTCATAGGAGTATTCTTCCATCCCCTTTAACATTTTGGTGGCTCTTCTCTGAACCTTTTCTAATAACTCTATATCCTTTTTAAGATACGGTGACCAGAATTGCACACAATATTCAAGATGCGGTCTCACCATAGAGGCATTATAATATCTTTTGTTTTATTTTCCATTCCTTTCCTTATGATACCTAGCATTCTATTTGCTCTCTTGGCTGCTGCTGCTGCTGCAGCACACTGGGCTGAGGGTTTTAACATGTTATCCACAATGACGCCTAAATCTTTTTCCTGGGTGGTGGTTCCTAATGTGGAACCTTGCATTGTGTAACCATAGTTTGGGTTGTTCTTCCCTAGGTGCATAACTTTGCGCTTGTCCACATTAAATTTATTCTGCCATTTGGATGCCCAGTCTTCTAATTTATCAAGATCCTCTTGCAATTTTCCACAATCCTCTTGGATTTTAACAACTTTAGTTTTGTGTCATCTGTAAATTTGATAACCTCACTCGTTATTCCACTTTCCAGGTCATTTCTGAATATGTCAAAAAGCAGCGGACCCTGCACAGATCCCTGGGATACACCACTATTCACCTTTCTCCATTGGGAAAATTGGCCATTTAGCCCAACCCTCTGCTTTCTATCTTTTAACCAGTTCTCGATCCACAGTAGTACACTGCCTCCTATCCCATGACTCTAGTTTTGCCAAAAGTCTCTGATGAGGGATCTTGTCAAAGGCTTTCTGAAAGTCCAGATACACTATATCAACCGACTCACCTTTGTCCACCTATTTATTCACACTTTCAAAAAAACATAACAGATTAGTAAGACAAGATCTTCCTTGTCTAAAGCCATGTTGGCTGTCTCCCATTAGGCCATGACTATCTACATGCTGAGTAATTTTATTCTTTATGATGGTTTCTACCGGTACTGACGTGAGGCTCACCGGTTTGTAGTTTCCTGGATCACCCCTGGAAGCCTTTTTAAAAATTGGTGTTACATTGGCGATCCTCCAGTCTTCAGGTATTAGAGATGATTTTAATGATAGTTCACAGATTACTAATAGCAGGTCTGCAATCTCATATTTCTGTTCTTTCTGTTCTTTCAACACCCTTGGATGCATACCATCCGGCCCAGGTGATGTGCTACTCTTCAGTTTATCTAATAGTTGTAATACATCTTCCCGATGTATCGATATTTCCTTCAATTCTTCCGCACCTTTAAATACCACTTCAGTCATGGGTAACATCCTACATCTTCCTCAGTAAAGACCGAAGCAAAGAATTCATTCAGTCTCTCCGCTATCGCATTGTCGCCTCTTAGTGCCCCTTTAACTCCTCTATCATCTGATGGACCAACTGACTCCCTCACAGGTTTTTTGCTACGAATGTACTTGAAAAAATCTTTATTTCGCGTTTTTGCTTCCACAGCAAGCTTCTTCTCAAATTCTCCCTTTGCTTGCTTTATCAATTCCTTGCATTTGACTTGCCAGTGCTTGTGCTTTTCCAGGTTTTGTCGTTTGGCTCTTTTTTCCATTTCCTGAAAGATGCTTTTTTGGCAACAACAGCCTCTCTGACTTCACCTTTAAACCATGCTGGCAGTTTTTTGGACTTCCACTTTTCTTAAAGCGTAGAATACAGCTGGTCTGGGCTGCCAAGGTAGTATTTTTCAACAACACCCAAGCTTGATGTAAGTCTTTATCCTTTGCAACTGCTCCTTTTAGTAGTACTGTGGATTTCCGTACTATCCCTCCTCCACTAATTAAATCAAAGGCGATCATGCTATGATCACAATTGCCAAGTGGCCCCAACACCCTTATCTCTTGCACTAGATCTGGTGTTCCACTAAGGACTAGGTCTAATATGGCTTCCCCTCTGGTCGGTTCATGAACCAGCTGTTCCAAGAAGCAGTTATTTATGTCATCTTGGAACTTTATCTCCCTAGCATGTCCCTAGCTCTCCCATCTTATTTTTTAGACTTCTAGCATTTGCAAACAAGCATTTTAGAGACTGTATTTTATTCATGAATTGGAATATACTTCCCCATGAAATCCACGGCATCAAAAGCATATTACAATTCCGAAAAGCCGTGAAGCATCACTTATTCACAAAATACTACCCAGAAGTGATCATGGACACTCACACAACCTACAGACCTCCCACTTACACCAAACACCTTAGCACCTTAATACAACCAGAAAATGGTTAGACTCCACGATAGTTCACATTACTACTGTTGACCCGTGCCACCTACATGAATACACGTACAATATCCACTCGAGTTTAAATATGGTATATAGTAAAAGCATATATAGTATAATGTTGACTGTACATAGTTATCCCTGTTATTCCATGTTATATATTCCCTTGTTCTCTGTAAACTCAATGTTACCTGTATGCATTGCAGTATATTTTGTTCGATGTACACCGCGCTGATTTTAATAGCGCGGTATAGAAGAGATGTTAAATAAATAAATAAATAAATATTAATTTGGCTATTGGTAGACATGGGTAATTTGGGATCTTTAAGCCCTTTCTGCTCCATACTCGAGGGCATTTGGGCTACTTTACTCTTTTTTGGAACCTCTCTGCTTTTGGTAGTATCCTTCAAGGATACATTCTTCCGAACCATCCGCTCTTGGGCGACTGTCAGCTTTCCCCTATTATCTAGTTTAAAAGCTGCTCTATCTCCTTTTTAAATGTTAATGCCAGCAGCCTGGTTCCATCCCGGTTAAGGTGAAGCCCATCCCTTCGGAAGAGCCCCTCCTTTCCCCAGAATGTTCCCCAGTTCCTAACAAATCCAAATCCCTCATCTCTGCACCATTGTCTCATCCACGCATTGAGACTCTGGAGCTCTGCCTGCCTTTTGGGTCCTGCACATGGAATGTGAAGCATTTCGGAGAACGCTACCCTGGAAGTTCTGGATTTCAACTTCCTACCTAAAAGCCCAAATTTAGCCTCCAGAACCTCCCTACCACATTTTCCTATGTCATTGGTACCGACATGTACCAAGACAGCAGACTCCTCCCCAGCACTATCTCAGACCTTATCTAGGTGGCGCGTGAGGTTCGCTACGTTCGCACCAGGCAGGCATGTTACCAGGCGATCCTCACGTCCACCAGCCACCCAGCTATCTACATGCCTAATGATCGAATCACCAACTATAATGGCTGTCCTAACCCTTCCCTCATAAGCACATGGCCCTGGAGAAACGTTCTCGGTGCGAGAGGGTTTTACATCACCTGGAGGACAGGTCCTAGTTACAGGATCACTTCCTGCCACACCAGGTTAATGCTCTCCTGTCACGTAACCTCTCTCCTCCATGGCAACAGGGATGCTGCCAGACTGGAGGTGGGACTTCAGGACTATATCCCTGTAGGTCTCGTCTATGTAGCTCTGTCTGTCTTATGTTTTCCAAGTCTACTACTCTAGCCTCTAGAAAATGGTCTCGTTCCCTGAGAGCAAAGAGCTCCTTGCACCTAGTGCACACGTAAGACCTCTCACCAACTGGGAGAAAACCATACATGTGACACTCAATGCAAAAGACTGGAAAGGCCCCATCTCGCTGCTGGATTGCTTTCTGCATCTTAGTTTTAAGTTTTTGTTTAGATCTTTAAGTTCTTTACTTACTAAGGGCTGCCAAAAAACTGTACCTAATACGTTTAATATACCTTGTTCACCTGAAGCTTAATTAATCTCAGATCCTTAGTGTATGACTGATTTGGGTAATGAGCTTCACCTGAGAGCACCTCCTGTCTGTTAAAATGTGTAAGTGCCTATAAAGCTACGATTATCCCAGGGGTGGGTGGGTGTTGGCAGGGAGGGAAATAACACTTATTAAAAGGGCTGCTACACAGTACCCTGTCCTGTGCTGCTGAGGTAAGCTATATTCTTATTTGATTTAAATTATAGGTCTTTGCTGCTGCTAGGCTCTAACTTATTATGAAATTTAAACTACAAGCTCTCTGCTGGGTTCTAAATTTAACCAGAAAGCTCTCTTCTGTGTTTTAAATTTAAACTAAAAGTACTCTGCTAGTGCTAGGCCCCGAATGACTTAAATTTAAACTACAAGCTCTCTGCTGGATATGAAATTTAACCTGAAAGCTCTCTTCTGTGTTTTAAATGTAAACTTAAACTGCTGCTACTATGCCCTGGCTTATTTAACAAAAAATAGTGGGTTCACAGATTATTTAGCTTTAATAAAAATAATTCCTTTCAGAAACTTCCCAGAAGTATATACTCACAATTGCAGATACTCTCCAGAAGTAACAGTCCCCTTTTGTAGTCTTTCAAGACTGAGGAGCCTTTTCTAGTCTTTCATACAGTGTCAGGCCTCCTCGAGCACGCTGAGGGGAATTGTGCACTGCCATAAGGGCAAAAGGGAAGGGCCTCCATCCAATCTGTAGCCCAATCCTGTGTCAGTGCGTAAGTGACCTTTGAGTGTCCTATTCATCCGTTCCACTTGGCCAGAGCTTTGCGGATAATAAGGCTGTGCAATTGTCTTTTAATACCAAACCATTGTTCAGTACCCTCCCAGACACTCGCAACGAAGGCTGGACCCTGATCAGAAGAAAGAACAAAACAGGAATAAACTGAGTGAGCAGTAATTTGATGGAGACACCAGTAGTCGTAGTGGTAGGGGGATAAGCTTCTACCCATCCAGAAAAAAGACAAGTGATCACTAACAAATACCGTTTCCCCCCTCTGGCACAGGATAGGTCTGTAAAATGAAGCTGCAAAATCAAAAAGGGTCCGGAAGGTATGGGAAGGGTGGCTGAAACCCGTATAACTGACCCTAATCTGACTCCACTCTGCCAGCCTTGAAACAGTGCAGACAAGCTGCATACACAGCCTGTTCCACAGAAAAAAACTTCGGGTGATACCAGAGAACCAAAAAGGCATGATTCATAGCCACAGCTGACAGGTGAAGCTTATGATGCAGGAACAGGGCAAGTGGAAACAATAGACTGTCAGGGCAAATGAGCAGCTGATCCTTTTTCCAGTAGCCCTGTGCATCATAGGTCGCACTCCACAAAGTCCACAGAGTCTGAGTTTCAAAGGGAGTATCTTGCTAGTGCTGTAAGAGAGATGAAAGGGAAAACAAAGTCTTGTTAGATGGTTTTAAATACAACAATGTTGGTGACACTGATGCTCGGAGGGCAGCTCGCCATGCTTCTTGGTCTGCAAAATGGTTGCCCTTTGACATAAAATCTCCAGCAGAGGAATGTCCTTTGCACTTTAAAACTGCAACTTGTGCCTGCAGTAGTATAGCCTAGAGTTAAATGGTGGATGTGTTCAGCATGCTTAATTGGTTTATTAGCAGAAGTCAAAAACCCTCGCTGTGCCCAAATGTGTCCAAAATCCCACAAAATTTCCATTCCATAGGTGCTATCAGTATATATGCTTACTAGAAGGTACCGGCAGAGTTCAAGTGCACATGTAAGTGCAAACACTTCTGCTAATTGTGCACTAGCAAATGGCAAATAAGCTGATTCCAATACTCCATTAACTGTTGTGACCGCATCCTCTACGAAGTTTGCCAGTTTCATCTCTGAAAGCAGAGCCATCCACAAACAAAGTTACATCTGGGGCTGGTAAAGATACAGGGGAAAAATCAGGTCTAGCTCGAGAGGATGTCAAAATGGTTTGAAAACAATCATGAGACCCATCATCCTCCACAAGATCTGTCAATGGAGCTAGAAGTGTTGAAGGGTTGCATATTAATGTAGTATATACTGTAATATGAGGCTGATAAATCATTAATTCCAGAGTCAACAAACGTGTGGAGAGGACAAAGGCTGCGTCTTAGTCAAGTGAAGCAACCTGGAAACTGAATGTGATACATATACTTGAAGAGGGTGCTGTAAAACTAGAAAATCAGTAATTTCAATTGCAAATGCCACTGCTACCAAACTACATAGACATGGTGGGAGTCCCAAAATTACTGAGTCAAATCGCTTTGAGAAATAGCCTACTGGCTTGTGACCAGTCGGGAAAGCCTGCAAAAGCACTCAGGTAGCAGAGGAATCAGAAATAGCCACATACAGTTTGAATGGCAGAGAAAAGTCTGGCAAAGATAAACATGGCGCATTTTCCAGGGCAGACTTTATATTCAGTTCATGTGGAGAAGTAGCTAGACGTCCTTCAGGTCCTTCTTTCCCAATGAGAGCATAAAGCGGAGCAGTAAGTTCTGAGAAATCTGCTAGCCATTGTTTACAAAAGGTTAACAGACCCAGGAATCTGCGCAGTAATACTGCTGTTGCTGGGAAAGGCAATGAAAGAATAGGTTTCAATCTAGCCAGAGGTAATTGCACGACCAGATGGTGTTAGGGCAACACCCAGGAAATTAACATTTTGAGATACAAATTGTAGTTTTGACAAATTGACTTCAATCCTAAATCAGCAAGATGAGACAATAAAGACAAGGAATCTGACAAGTCTCATAACTTGGTGAACTTAAAAGCAAATCATCAACATACTGAACTAAAGAGGAATGGTTGAGCCTCACATCAAGCAGTGCAGTTCTTAGGGCCTGTGCAAAATGCGTAGGATTATCGGTGTACCCTTGGCACAAAGTGGTCTATTGTTTATTGTCAAATTGGAAAGCAAATAAAAAATTGATTTTCTTTGCTAATTCTCACTGAAAAGTAAGCAGAACTCAAATCCACAACAGTAAACCAGGTAGTCCCTGGAGGTATCTGTGCCCAGATATCATGTGGATTAGGTATCAAGGGAAAAATTGGCAAAATCACATTATTTATTGCTCGCAGGTCTTGCACAAATCTATGTGTCTTACTCCAATGCTTCCTGTGCTAAAGGCTGATGGTATTACATGGTGAAGTTGTAGGATAGATGACACCTTGTTTCTGAAGATTTTCAATCACAGGACGAATTCCATTAATGGCAGCTGCTGGTAGCGGGTACTGCTTGAGTCTGGGAAGCTGGGCTCCAGGTTCCACAATGATCTTCAAAGGAGGAATGGAAAGAGATCCAACTTTGGATCCTGGCACTGCCCACAGGGTAGAAGGAAGTTCTGCAAGAGCAGGATGAATGATGCTGGCATCTGCAGGAGAAGGCACTTCAGAGAGAGAATACAGCTGAAAAAACAACTTTCCACTCATCCAGGATAAAGTAGCACGGTGTGAAGCTAAAAGGTCCCGGCCTTAAAGATTTACTAGTAAAGTCTCTCCCACAAGAAAGGTAGTAGGATACACAGTCTCTCCAATCTGCAAAGGTAAAAATTCAAGATTGCGTTAAGGAATTATTTTACCCTCAATGCCTTCCCAGTGCACTATCGATGCTTGCGCTAGCTGAGCGTGATAAATGGCAAGCAAATCTTGTAAACACAGTGCTGAAGTAGTAGCTCCGCTATCATTAATAAACTTCAAATTAGATCCTTCTAGCTTAGCTTCTAACAGGGGTTAAGCTTCAGTGCAAAAATAGTCATGCATCCCATGTATCGCCTCTAAAATCCTCTGGGCTAGAGTAACACTGATACACGGGCATGAATTCAGCTTTCACTGGAGTGAAATCAGCTTTCTAGACATCAAAGTTCTGATTCTGGGGACAGACATGCTGTAATGTCCAATCTCACTAGAAGTATAAAAAACACGCATTCCTTTTGACTGTCCATGTCCTTGCTAGGAATTCACATAAACACCTCCCTCTGGCTTTACTCCTACCCCTGCCCATGGGTGGCTGCATAGAAGCAATCTGTAAATTGAGCAGTTTAGTCTTTTTCGCATTCTATCTTGGTTTGCTGTTCCTTGATAAATTTCAACTCACTGTATCGAGCACCTTCCAGAATTGCATCTGCTGTTCTAACTGGCCAATCTATTATTGAGGTGTCCAAAATTTATTTTATTCTTGGATGCAAAACGTTTACAAAAATATTAGGGAATCCTGAAGGTGTTTCTTCTTCCTCACCAGAATAGTCCTTAAAGGCTAGCATACACCTAGTATGAAAATTTGTAAATTTTTCACCCCTATCCTGCCTTAGAGATTACAAAATTATCTCTTTGAGTCTTCTCTTGAAAATCTATCACAGGGTCTGTGAGTGGCCACTGCCAGTTATCCGCATGGATTGGATGAAAATAAACTGGATTAAAAACACAGGCCTAAACAAATTATCCAGATCTGCCCAAGTGGGATTATAATTGTTAATTATTTGAGACCATAAGGACACAAATCTACCAGGGTTCTCCCTGTAATTAGGAAACGTTTTTTCTCCAGGACCAAGCAGGAAGTCAGTCCTCACTTATGGGTGACGTCGGCGCCGACGGAGCCCTCGCGGAGCAATTTTCCCCAGCTTTCAAAGAAAGCCTTTGGGAATTGCAGCGCGCATGCGCGGTAGTCTTCCCGCCCGAAGGTGCCATCTTAGCCAGTCTTCTTTTTTCCGCGGAGCCCTACAGACGTCCCCGTCTTGTCCCCGCGAAAAAGTTGATTTTCCTCTGTATTTTATCCTTTTTTCTTTCGGTTCGACGCCGGTCGTTTTCCCGCCCGGACTCGCGACGCCGGTCTCGAGTCCTCTAACGGTTTTTCGGTTTTTCTGACTTAGTCAGTTTTCGTTTTCGTTTTTTTCCCTGGCAGCCCGGTCCTTTGACCTCGCAGGGGCCCTGTTTCCCCCGATGGCTGCCAGTGGCTTAAGCGGTGTGGTCGGTGTGACCGAAATATGTCACTCCCCGACTCACACGACCTTTGCCTCCGCTGCCTGGGCCCAGATCACGAGGAACTGATCTGTGGGCCCTGCAGCAAACTGTCCTCGAAGGCGTTGAGAAGTCGGCGGCATCAGCGCGAAAGAATCTTCGCTGACCCCAGCCGTACCCGGACCTCGTCGGAGGCCTCACTGTCGAAAAGGCTCCAGTTCGGACCGTCGACGGAGCTCCTCCGACCGGGGTTCTCCCTCCGGGACCATCGACGGAAGGAAAAACCCGCGAGGGCGGCGTCGGTGGACGCTCCTGGCTCCGCGAGGGCCAGGTCGCATAGCCCCGACAGCCGCACGGGTCCTTGGAGAAGGATCACCTCCCGAAGCGACCTCGCCTGGAGTCGGAGATGCCTGCCCGGGTAAGTCCTGTTGTCCTTCTGGACTCGCCTCCGCGTCAGCCGACGTCGGGCCCGACGCCGTCGGGGCCCGAGTCGGGGGCTGCTGGGTCGCCTGAGCTCGGACTCAGGTTGACGGCCTTGGAGAGCAGATTGTCTGCCTTCATGGACCAGCAGCGGGCACTGCTCGCTGGCTTCGCTGGCGTCGCTGCCCCGACCGCCGGGACGTCGACGTCCAAGTCGACCCCGGAGACCGAGCCGATCCTCGGAGTCGATGAGAACTCGAGTCGATCCTCGGTCGAGGTCGCCCTCGGCCTCCCGTTCGGGACCGAGGTCGCCGACGCCGACTCCTCGGCGTCGGGGCGGCTGGCGCCGCACCCTGCCCGAGCCGACCCCACCGAGTTCCTCGTCGGAGTCGTCTGGGAGTCGGAGGAGGAAGAGTCACCTGATTCTTTCCGGACTCGGTGTGTCCCATCGGACTCTCCGGAGTCCGAGCCTCGGAAGCAGTCCCCCCCGGAGGATGCCCGGTTCTCGGATTTCGTTAGGGATATGGCCAAGGCTTTGGCCTTCCCTGCGGACCCCGAGGAGGAGCCTCGAGCCGAAGAGCTCGACGCCCTCCAGTATGACTCTCCAGCGAGGGACCACTAAACTGTGCATGTTCCTCCTATGCTGGAACGACTACTCTTCCGCATGTGGGAGAGTCCGGCCTCCTCGCCGGTCCTGAGCAAGCGGGTCGATTCTATCTATCGAGTCCGCAAGAGCCCTGGCTTTCAAAAGGCGCAGTTGCCACACCATTCCATGGTAGTGGAATCGGCCATGCCACGTCTTAAGAGCCAGAAGATGCACTCCTCGGTGCCTCCTGGAAGGGAGGCCCGTAACCTGGATGGCCTTGGCAAGAAGTGCTTCCAGGGCTCTATGCTCGCCTGTCGTGTCCAGACTATACCAGCTCTACATGGGCATGTATCTCAGGGATCTGGCTAAAGAGCTAGCCGGCTTCTCCGCTGGTTTGTCCGAGGAACCCTTGCGGAGGTTCCTAGCCTTGTCCACAGGTATTTGGGAATGCTCAAAGTTTCATGTCCCGAGCAGCCTATGATGGCTTTGAAGCCTCGGCTCGAGTGGCCGCAGCCGGCATCGGTGCCCCGCCGACAGGCTTGGCTTCATCCGTCGACCTTGAGCCCTGGGTACAGGACAAGTTGGGGTCGATGTCCCCTGCCGAGGCGACAACCTCTTTGGCAAAGCAATGGCGGAAAATGCTGCGCAAATTGAGACTGAGACTCTCACCAGGACCAGGCTTTCTAGGAAGACCTCCTCCCCTTCCCATAAAAAGAAGGTCTCGGGAAAAAAGACCTTTTACCCGAGGAAGGCGGCTGCCTACAAACAATACCCCCATTATCAGGCCCCTGCAGCTCCCCAACAGGGCCAGCAGGCCAAGGGACGGGGAAACGGGTCCCGTAGGCAGCAAGCCCCCAAGCCTGCGCCACCAGCCCCTGATCAGCAGGGTGGGGGATTTTGACTCGCCTCAGCATAGCCTCTCCCCCCCCGCTGGTTCCCCCCAGCACCGGAGGCCGGCTGGTTCACTTCGCCGACAGGTGGTCCAGCATCACCGCAGATGCCTGGGTGCTTTCAGGTCGTGCGAGAGGGCTACCTTCTCCACTTCCATCAGGTCCCTCCCTCCTATTTTCCGGGAGAGCCTCCGCTCCCCCCCTCTGCACAGGGAGTTGCTCCTTCAGGAGTTAGCAGGTCTTCTGCAGGATCAGGCGGTGGAACCCGGTGCCACACCACCTGAGAGGTCTGGGCTTCTAATCAAGGTATATTCTGATAACAAAGAGAACAGGATGCCTCCGACCCATCCAGGACTTGCGCAACCACAACAAGTTCCTGGAGCGGGAGAAGTTCAAAATGCTTACCCTTGGAATCCTTCTGCCCTACCTCCAGCAGGGAGAGTGGCTATGCTCCTTGGATCTAAAGGATGCTTACACGCACATCCTCATCCACCCAAGCCACCGCCAATACCTAAGGTTTGTGGTGGCAGGAAATCATTACCAGTACAGAGTACTGCCCTTCGGCCTGTCCTCCGCACCGCGAGTCTTCACAAAATGTCTCGCGGTTCGTGGCGGCCCATCTCCGGCTTCACGGCCTCTATGTTTTTCCGTACCTCGACGACTGGCTCATCAGAGCCACGTCCGCTCAGGAGGTCAACACCGCCACGTGCCGCACGGTGACTCTGCTGCAGCACTTGGGCTTTGTCATCAACTTCGCAAAGTCCACTTTGCTCCCTCACAGAATCTCGAGTTCATCGGCGCAAGGCTGCACACCCCTCAGGCGCGAGCGTACATACCGCTCGACAGGGCTCAGCGGCTCATGGACCTAGCCGACCGCTTTCGCAGCCAGCCCCTGGTCTCCGCCAGGCGCTTCCTGAGACTTCTCTGACATATGGCTTCCAATGTCCATGTGACCCCCAATGCACGCCTGAATATGCGGCCGGCTCAGTGGTGTCCTCCGCCAGCAGTGGCGACAGGCCACGGGCGGCCTAGCAGACCTGGTGCGCGTCTCCGAGCCGCTGGTCTCGTCTATCCGGTGGTGGCTCCGGCAGCCGCACCTGGTATTGGGAATGCCTTTCCAGTCACCTCAGCCGACCCGGGTGCTGACCACCGATGCATCCCTCCTGGGCTGGGGAGCCCATTGCCAAGAGGCACGTACTCAGGGCCTCTGGACCAAGTGGGAGTCTGCTCAGCAGATCAACTTCCTGGAGCTCAGGGCGATCCGCCTAGCTCTCAAGGCCTTCTCCCACCTGACCTCCCAACAGTCCGTCCTTGTCCAGACGGACAATCAAGTTGCCATGTTCTACGTGAACAAGCAGGGGGGCACGGGCTCCTTCCTCCTCTGCCGGGAGGCACAGAAGCTCTGCTCTTGGGCCGTCAGTCACGGCATTCTCCTCAAGGCAGTTTATCTCCCGGGCCAAGAAAATTGCCTGGCGGACAAACTCAGCAGGGTCCTCCACCGCACGAGTGGCGTCTGGACCCCTTGATTGTTCAGGAAGCTCTTCCTCAGGTGGGGCCTCCCCACAGTGGATCTCTTTGCCAGTCCTCACAACCGGCAGCTTCCTCGCTTCTGCTCTCGTCAGCCTCACCCCCTTCGGGTGGCGGCGGACGCCTTTCTGATCTCATGGTCGGGGAGCCTTCTGTACGCTTTCCCTCCCCTCCCGTTAGTCTCTCGGACCCTTTTCAAGGTTCTCCGAGACACAAGCTTTCATGATCCTGGTGGCCATCGCTGGCCCAGGCAGGCGTGGTTTCAGCTCTTGCTGCAACTGGCGGTTGAGGATCCTATCCCTCTGGGGGTGCAACCGGATCTCCTCACCCAGGATCAGGGGTACCTACTTCAACTCAACCTCATGGCCTGGCTGCTGAGAGGGTAGTCCTTGCTCATCTCCTCTTGCCGGCAGCGGTGGAGGAGGTCCGTCTTGGCTTCGCGACGGCCTTCTACCCGCAAATGCTACGCCCTTAAATGGCGTCGCTTTGCAGTCTGGTGTACCCAACAGTCTCAGGATCCCTTCTCCTGCCCGGTGTCGGTGATCTTACAGTACTTGCTACACCTCTCTAATCTGGGACTTAAGTCCAACTCCGTCATAGTTCACCTCAGTGCTCTTTCCGCACATCATGTGCCGGTGGACGGCAGACCTCTCTCCAACGACCCTCTCGTAGCGAGGGTTTCTCCGAGGTCTCCTACTACTTAAACCACCTCTGCGCCCGCCAGCGCCTGACTGGGACCTGAATGGTGGTTTTAAAACAGCAGCGGATCACCTGTCCGCCTTTTGAACCTATGGCTTACCTGCTCTCGATACTCGCAACTTACTCGCTCCCTAGTCCGCTGTGTTTCTGTCTTGGAAAACGATTGTTTCTTGATAGCCCTCACTTCCGCTAGGGCTGCGTAAGTGAATCTACAGGCCCTGGCGTGTCTGATCCCCCCTACACTCGGTTTCTACACAGAATAGGGTAGTCCCTACGGACCGTCAGCCCAAAGTTTCTGCCTAAGTGGTCTCCCCCTTTTCACTTGAATCAGGAGGTGGTACTTCCAACCTTCTTTCCCAGACCATACACTCCCGCCGAGCTGAGACGGTCCCTCCATAGCAACCCTGGACTGTACGAAGGGCGTTGCCACCTTCTACGTCACCTGACCGTACGCGGGAGCAACCGTAAAGCGTTCGCATCTTTTTGGTGTCCCTTTGACCCCAATAAAATTGGGGCTCCCGGTCTCCAAGCGTACTCTGTCCATCTGGGTTGCGGACTGTATCTCTTGAGGCTTTACTGGGGCAGCCGGACTCTCCTCTCTAGAAAGTCGAGTCGAACGGCTCCATTTGCGGTTTCGGGCAAAGGCTTACGTCAGTGGCTTACCCTCCGCTCTGTTTCCGCTGGCAGCACCATCTGCCGGGCCGCTACTGTGAGTCTTCGAGCCAGACTTTTGCGGCGTCCATTACTGTCTCGAGCAGGGTAGTACGTAGGGAACAAGTGGCTTTCGGACAGGCCACGTCCTCCCTCTAATCTCTCCTTGAGGGTCTTAGCAACCTTCCTAACCACTCCATCCCGGATGTGGGGCCTACGCGGTGGGGTGATAATTCCAGCGACAGATTCTTGGTCCTTCTGTGCTGTTCATTGAAGCTTAGAGGGAGCTCATTTTTGTGGCTTACGGTTCTCAGGTATGCCTTTGAGCTTGGGAGTCCCA